>CM066033.1:963431171-964631171 GCA_033557465.1 Ichthyophis bannanicus | reverse complement strand
CATTATGGATATCCTGAAAACCAAGCTGGTTTGTGGCTCTCGGGGACCGGAGTTATCCACCCCTGGTTAGCGCAATGGTTCTCAGACCAGTCCTCAGGGCACACCAGTCAGTCAGGATTTCAGAATCTCCACAATGAATATGCATGAAATAGATCTGCATGGAAAGTAGTCAGTGCTTGTAAATCTATCTCATGAATATTCAATGTGAAGATCCTGGAAGCTAGACTGATTGAATATGTCCCAAGGACTGTATTGAGAGCCCATGACACAGGGATCTGCAAGCATTTTCCTTCGGGACTCTGTGAAAGAATTAAGTGCACTACTATTACTATTACTACTAATAATATTTATCATTTCTATAGAGCTAGTAGGCATGTGAAACACTGTTCAGATGCACATAAACAACAGCCCCTACACCGTGGATCTATTATAACATAGGGCATGTTTACTAAAAGTTTTAACCTGCATTAATGGCTCTTGATCAGCATTATGTGCTTTTTGTCATTTAATTTGTGTTCATTAATACATTAACCTTTAGTAAACATGCCTCATAGTCAACTCATGCATATAGAACAAATAAGAGGCATCCACATGTTCTCATTTATAGAAAACGAGGTAAACTGAATTATTGTGATAACAAAAAATAGTCATAGAAAACATACACTGCAAATGTAGGTTTCTTTTTCCATTTTCTGTACCCATTCAACATTTTGAAAAATGACCATGTGCTTTGTCTCCACAGATTCCTTCATCAAGCAATTGCAATGATTCATGCTTTAGGTGCCTACGTTTATAGCCTGCAGCGTTAAATCTGCGCTTTGGCTTCTGCATCACATTCCAACATTTTCTCTCCTTTACATTTGATAATCAGAGACATAAATTACAATATGATAAGGTTCACTATAGAATGTCTGCCTCTATTTTATTAGGTGCTTTTGAGGTTTTCAACACCCTCCACGCAAGCAGAGAGAAACTATTTCAAAACTAGAAAAACTACGATGTGCTTCTAAGATGATAGTATCCTAAGATATCATAATATATTTGGAGAGAATGTCTGAAAATTTTAATAGTGTAATCCACAATCTGCAAATGGCCTCAAATAATGTAGCAATCCAACTAGCCAAAATAAAAAAAAACTGCTATAAAATCCACACGTCACAAATTAAACCGATATTTGGGAATTTTTTAATCCTTTACAAAAGTGGAGGAAAAAGACCTTACTATGGATAATGAGTTTTACATTGCGGGCTTACTTTAAACCTGCTCATACATGCTCGATCTATAGGGCTGGCCCATCCGCTAGGCAAATTAGGCGAGAGGCTCGGTACAAGACAGTCCCAATGTACTGCCCCCACCCTACCGCACAGAAACATAGAAGCATAAAAATATGATGGCAAAAAAAGACCACATGGCCTATCTGGTGTGCCCTTCCATATCAACTACAATACGAGTACTCCCCTTTTTTACTTTAGAGATCCTCTGTATTTGTCCCATGCTTTCTTGAATTCAGATACTGTCCTCTTTACTACCTCCACTGGAGACTATTCCATGCATCTTCCACTCTTTCCGTAGAGAAACATTTCCACATATTATTCCGGAGTCTATCTCCTTTCACTCTCATCCTATGTCCTTTTGCTTTCAGTCGAAAGAGGCTCTTCTCCTGTGCATTTATGCCATTGAGGTATTTAAGCGTCTCTATCATATCTCCTCTATCCTGCCTTTCCTCTAACGTATACATATTAAGATCTTTACATCTGTTCCCATATGCTTTATAACAAAGACCACTAACCATTTTAGTAGCCACCCTTACACCAACTCCATCCTGTTTATATACTTTTGACAGTGTGGTCTCCAGAATAGCATACAATACTCCAAATAAGGTCACACCAGAAACTTATATAGAGACATTATCATCTCCTTTTTTCTGCTGGCTATCCCCCTCCCTATGCACCCAATCATCCTTCTGGCTTTCGCTGTTGCCTTTTCTACCTGTTTAGCCATTTTAAGATCATCAGAAACAATGATACTCAGATCCCGTTCTTCTTTCGTGGACAGAAGTACATCGACCCATACAGTGTACCGCTCCCTTAGATTTTTGCAGCCCAAATGCATGACCCTGCATTTTTTAGTATTAAATCTCAGCTGCCAAATTCTTGACCATTATTCAAGCTTAACTAGATCTCTCCTCATATTTTCTACTCCTTCCTGGGTGTCTACTCTATTGCAGATTTTGGTACCATTCGCAAAGAGACAAACCTTACCCGACAGCCCTTCCACAATATTACTAACAGAGGTTTAAAAAAAATCAGACCAAGGACAGATCCTTGCAGCATATCACTGCAGAACCGACCCATCTATTGTGCGAGAATGTTGTTCACACAGGGCCTTCCATTTCAGGGGGACCCGTGTGAAAATCATTCTGCTTTGTTTGCAGGGCCAGCTTCAGAGAGATCCGGGGAGGCCAGAAGCTCTGGCTCATCCCTGCAAGGCACTGGAGTGAAGAGCAGTATGTTCCTTCACTCCCACTGTGTTCTGGTGAAGGGCGCTGAGTGTCAGGAAACAGGAACTGCCCTTTAACCTATCCCAGCACTCAGTGAGCTTTATGAGAACACAGTAGGAGTGAAAGAACATGCTACTCTTCACTCCAGTGCTGTGTAGAGGTGAGCCAGCCTCCCCTGCTCCCTCTGAAGCCGCTCAGACAGGCGCTGGGCTCTTCGGAGGAGGGGGACTAAGATAGGACTGGAAATAGGCTGATGGGAGGCTTGAATTGGAAATGGGTTGATGGGGAGCTAGGATAGGACTGGAAATGGCTGATGGGGAGCAAGGATTGGAAGTGTGCTGATTGGGGAGCTGAGGCTGGAAATGGGCTGATGGAGGCTAAGATTGGAAATGGGCTGATGGGGGGGGCTTGGACTGGAAATGGGCTGATGGGAGGCTAGGATAGGACTAGAAATGGCTGATGGGGGAGCTTGGACTGCAAATGGGCTGATGGGGGCTGGAATAGGACTGGAAATGGCTGTTGGGGGACTAGGATTGGAAATGGGCTGATGGTAGGGGGCTAGGACTGGAAATGGGCTGATGCAGGGCCATGAGAGAATGGGACTAGAAGGGAGCAGATGTTGGGTGGGGCTGGAACTAGAAGGGAGCTAATGTTGGGGGAGGACTAGAAGGGGATGGGGCTGGGGGAATGAGGATGGAGAGGGGAAAATATATTTTGTGTGGGACATAAGAAAAATCTACGATTGGCCGGGTACTGGGAGAGTAAGTGGGGATTGAGGATGGAAGGGTGAAATCTGAGTGTATAAAAAAGGAATAAAGAAAGAAATGGAGTAAAGAGCAAATGGTGAAAGATCAGTATGTTAAAGCAGATGTAGAAAGAGAATAGGAAAAATCTAGAAGAAAGAAGAAAGGACAAATTGATAGTAAACAATGGAGAGTTAGCAGAAGGTACAAAGAAACCAGAAGAAAATGACTGGAGCAATTGCAAATGAAAAATAAAATGCCCAAACAACAAAGATAGAAAAATACTGACGTCTTTGTGTTTTTGCTTAGTAGAAGAGGAAATTAATTTATAGTTTTATTTCTCCAGTGTTATTGTACATTCCAAGTTTGGCTTTTGGGGTTCCCAGTTTAATTATTGTCTTACTATTTCTAAATTATGAACCCTTATTCTTTGTTTGGTGACGGTCTATGTTCTGTATGTGTAACCAAGCTGAGATATTCTGTTCATGTAGTTTCTATTTGACAGTGCAATTTGTTCTCTTTCCCCAGTAGGAGATGTATTTGTTTAATATTTGCAGTGTTGCCTTTTGATAGATAGGGTTTAGTGCTTTGTGAGTCCTGGTAGTGCTGTTATTAAACGGCGGGTGTGTAAATGGGTTCTAAATGGGCAGTGCTTATAGTACTTTTTAATTTGCCTGGCGGTTGGCACTGGAGTATAGTTATGTAGAAATCGTTTAGTCTTTCTTTATCCAGACACTCTTTAAGAGGCATGTTTATTAAAAGTTAGCAGATGTTAACATTATGCAAATATTTATGCAAAAGAGGCCCCGCAATGTGTCTCTGTACATGGCCCTGCATTCCCCTTGGGCCACTCCTGCACCACTGGTAATATCCTTCTCCTCAGAGTGAGCTCCATTTACGTGTACACTTTGTCGCCTCCCACTCAACCAATTTCTATCCCAGTCAGTCACTTTAGGGTCCATCCCTAGTGTACTCAATTTGTTTATAAATCGCTTGTGTTAAAGGCTTTACTGAAATCTAAGTACACCACATCTAGGGCTCTTCCTCAATCCAACTCCCTGGTCACCCAGTCAAAGAAATCTATCAGATTTATCTGACAAGACCTGCCTCTGGTAAACCCATGTTGCCTCAGATCCTGCAATCCATTGGACTCCACAAATCTCAGTATTCTCTCTTTAGCAGCATTTATAATAATTTACTCACCACAGAGGTTAGACTAACTGGCTAGTAGTTTTCAACCTCATCCTTACTTCTGCTTTTCTGCTTTTCTGTAAGGGGAGCTCATGTGCCTTTCTCCAGTCCTCTTGGACCACTCCTGACTCAAAAGAAGGATTGAAGAGGTCAGTCAGTGGAGCAGCTAGAACATCCCCAAGTTCCTGCAATATTCTCAGATGTATACCGTCTGGTCCCTTCATTTTGTCCCTCAATGCCGTCAAACCACAGGCGGGAGGGGGGAGTTCTGCCAGTGCAGCGCCAGCAACTGGATGCTGTTTTCGGCCTGGTTGTCCGAATGTGGCCCATGGCAGGAACCGGTTCGCGCAAACCAGGCCAAACCGGCAGGATCCCTCCACTTTCTGTATCATATCTCCCCTGTCCCTCCTCTCCTCTGGTGTATACATATTTAGGTCTTCAAGTCTCTTCTGATACTTCTTCTAGCACAGGCTCCAAATCATTTTGGTCTCCTTCCTCTGAACCATTTCAAGTCTTTTATATTCTTTGTGCGATATGGTCTCCAAAATTGAACATAATACGCCAAGTGAGGCCTCACCAATGACTTATACAGAGGCATTAATACTTCTTTCTGCTAGTTATTTCTCTCTGTATACAGCCCAGCATCCTTCTGGCTTTGGCTACCACCTTGTTGCATTGTTTCGCCACTTTGAGATCCTCAGACACTAGCACTCCAGGGCCCCTCTTCTGGTCCATGCACACCAACCTCTCTCCCCCTTACACATATGATTCCTTTGGATTTCTGTATCCCAAGTGCAAGATTCTGCACTTCTTTGCATTAAATCTCAATTGCCAAGCATTGGATCATTCTTCTAATGTTTTTAGATCTTTCCTCATGTTGTCCACTCCCTCATAAGTATCCACTCTGTTGCAAATTTCTGTGTCATCTGCAAAAAGGTAGACCTTTTCATAGTCTTTCTGCAGTATCACTCACAAATACATTAAATAGAATCGGTCCTCGGAGCAATCCCTGAGGTACCCCATTATGCAACTTCCTTTCTTCTGAGTGAGTTCTGTTTATCACTATCTTTTGTTGTCTGTGCCTTTCTCTTCTACTGCTAACTCAGAACTCCACTGGTTCCACCTTGCTGGCCATATGCCTTGAATAGTCTGCATCTGTGGTCCTATTTGAATCCAGGCTAAAAACCAACCTCTTTAATACTGCTTTCGGTTCCTTACTCTCTGTATGCATTAACCTTCTTAAACTACTTAAACTACCCTAGTTTGTCATCTTTGTTTATTTTTATTAGACTGTAAGCTCTTTGGAGGCTGGAGCAGGGACTGTTTTGTACATGTTTGCATACAGTGCTTTATACACCTTGCAGCACTATACAAATGATTGCTATGTAGTAGTAGGATTCCCCATAGATTCTCCATTAATATTCTTAGCTTTCACTGACTGGTGCAATGAGAAGTAGTATAACCTGGCACTTGGATGATTTACTTAAGAAAGTTTGGAGGTTCATGACATTTGAATCTTGGGGACAAGAGATATGGACCAAAAGCTCTAATATGAGTTGGAGGCATGGGTGCTAAATGTCCTCGAAGATCATGTGATTTGTTTTTTTGGAAAGATAGAAGGCTGAATATGGGTGGGGGAAGGAAGTTGGATCTGAAGTCCCATTAGATGTTGGAACAGGTGAGATTTTCAGGTAATCTTTAATGAATAGGCCTAAGAAAGATTTGCATGTCTACTAACTTCATTATGTGCAAATACTTCTCATGTCTATTCGTTAGGGGCATCCTGAAAGCCTGGCCCATTGGTGGCCCTTGAGTACTGGGAGTGAAGACTAAGGCTGTAGTTAATTTTGCAGCACTAGAAGAGCAGTGTGAAGCTAAAACCCATGCAAATGAGATCATATTTAAAAATCACATGCATGTTTGTTAGTGTTATGATCAGGGAGCTATTAGTAATAGCAATATACAGGCAAATAGCATGTATTTATACACTAACAGAGGAATTTGATAACAGGGTGTGTATAAAAATGTGAATAATGCACCTATTTTATGCTTATTTTATAAAAGACAAATCAAAAATATAGGGATATGCTTACCAAATGGTGGTAAAGAAGCAAGTATGCTATTAGCGTGTTCTAACTACATGTGCACACTTAGCATGTGCAAAAAGGCACTTTAGCAGGCGCTGACGGCACCAGCAGCATAAAGCGCCCTGTATGTGGAGAGAAGGCGTGCACGGGGAGGAGAGTGGGAGTCAATGGGCGGGGAGTGGGCGGGAACAAGGCTTTCTCCCTTAACGCAGTTGAATTCTACTGTTCAATGTAAATGTATACAGATGTGTACAAATTTGTTAAACTGTTCCATGTAAACCGCCCTTGATCTCTGGAAGGGGCGGTATAAAAGAAATAAATAAATAAATAAACGCAGATACCTTAATGATAGGAACCCTAATGCAATTCAAAACCTGGCGGAAAGGATGTTTTTTGAGGAGAGAGAGCCTATTTTACGTCTACAATGTGATGCACAGAGAAGGGAGCCCAAAAGAGTGATAGTGGTGCTCCATTAGCAGCAACAGCATAGTGTCCAAGTATGAAAGGGCACTATGTTGATGGTACAAATGGGGGCAAAGTAGGTGGCATATGGATCATGCAGTAGGGGGTGCTGGTGCATAGGGAGGATCAGGAAGCTGCTTAGATGGCACATAGGAACATAAGACTACAAAATATGCCAAATTGTGTCAGACCAAGGTCCATCATGCCCAGAATCCTGTGTCCAACAGTGCACAATCTAGGTCACAAGTACCTAGCAGCTTCCCCAAAAGACACACAGGATCCCCAATAACTGTAATGGGGCAAGCAGTGCATAGCCCGGGTCCTCTTTAGCAATGATTTATGGACCGTTACCCAGGAATCCGTCCACACTTTTTCAAACCCAGCTACACTGACAGCTTTTATCACATCCTCCAGGAAAGGATTGCAGGGTTTGATTACGCTTTGACTGAAAAAAATATTTTCACCTAGAAGGCCCAAATGGGTTACACTGTACTGTAGCTGCATTGCAGGTCCCCTAGTCTGTCCACAGTCTGATGGCATAAAAAAGCGACCTATGTTTACCTGGCCGACTCCGGTCAATAATCTATAGACCTCTATCATATCTCTCCTCAGCCATCTCTTCCCCAGGTTGATGAGCCCCAACCTTTATAGCCTCTGCACAGGGCCGGCCCGTCCATTGAGCAAGAATGTTTTTTGCACAGGGCCCCGCATTTCAGGGGGCCCTGCGCAAAGAACATTCTGCTTTAAAAATTAAATTTTAAAAAAAGAAAGCTGGCTGCTGCCGCTGCTGCCATGGCAGCAGCAGAATCGAGTGTCCCGCGGGGCCCCCTCTGCCCGGCTGAGCTCTCCCTGCCCGGCTGAGCCCCTCTGCGACGGCTTTCAGATCCGCGAAGGGAGAGTGTCTCCCTCGCGTCTCTGTTAAGCCCGCAGGGGCTGATGGGAATTTCCCATCAGCCCCTGCGGGCTTAACAGAGATGCGAGGGAGACACTCTCCCTTCGCGGGTCTGAATTTTTGAAAGCTGTCGCAGAGGGGCTCAGCTGGGCAGGGAGAGCTCAGCCGGGCAGAGGGGGCCCCGCAGGACACTCGATTCTGCCGTGGTAGCGGCAACGGCAGCAGCCAGCTTTTTTTTTTTAAATTTTACCTGAGTCGATTTGGGGGGGGGGGGTTAGGACTGGTAATGGGCTATGGAGGGGGTTAGGACTTGAGGTGGGGTTAGGACTTGAGGTGGGCTGTGGGTTGATGGGGGTTAGGAATGGTAATGGGCTATGGGGGGCTAGGACTGGAAATGGGCTGATGGGGGGGTTAAGACTGGAGGTGGGCTGATGGGGTTAGAACTGGTAATGGGCTGTGGGCTGTTGGGGGGGTTAGGACTGGTAATGGGCTATGGGGAGGGCTAGGACTGGAAATGGGCTGATTGGGGGGGATAGGACTTGAGGTGGGCTGATGGGGTTAGTACTGGTAATGGGCTGTGGGCTGTTGGGAGGGTTAGGACTGGTAATGGGCTATGGGGGGGCTAAGACAGGAAATGGGCTGATGGGGAGGGGTTAGGACTTGAGGTGGGCTGTTGGGGGGTTAGGACTGGTAATGGGCTATGGGGGGTTAAGACTGGTAATGGGCTGTGGGCTGATGGGGGCTGTCTGGAAATGGGGTGATGGGGGGTTAGGACTGGTAATGGGCTATGGGGTGGTAAGGAAGGTTAATGGGCTATGGGGGGCTAGGACAGAAAATGGACTGATGGGGTTAGAACTGGTTATGGGCTGTGGGCTGATGGGGGGTTAGGACTGGCAATGGGCTATGGGGGGCTGACTGGAAATGGGCTGATGGGGTTAGGACTTGAGGTGGGCTGTGTGTTGATGGGGGGGTTAGGACTGGTAATGGGCTATGGGGGGGCTAGGCTAGGACTGGAAATGGGCTGATGGGGGGGTAAGACTGGAGGTGGGCTGATGGGGTTAGGACTGGTAATGGGCTGTGGGCTGTTGGGGGGGTTAGGACTGGCAATGGACTATGGGGGGCTGACTGGAAATGGGCTGATGGGGTTAGAACTGGAAGTGGGCTGATGGGGGGTTAGGACTGGTAATGGGTTATAGGGAGGGCTTAAACTGAAAATGGGGTGATGGGGGTTAGGGCTGGAAGTGGGTTGATGGGGGGCTAGGACTGGTAATGGGTTGGGGGGTTGCGAGGACTGGAAATGGGCTTGAACTGCAAATAGCTGATAGGGAGGGGGGTTTGGAATGGAAATGGGCTATGAGGGAAGGGAGCTAGGACTGGAAATGGGCTGTTGGGGGGAGCTAAGATTGGAAATGGGCTGTGGTGGGGGCTTGGATTGAAATGGACTCATGGAGGGGCTAGAACTGGAAATAGGCTCATGGGGGGCTTGGACTGGAATTGGGCTGAGTGGAGGGGAGCTAGGATTTGACATGGGCTGATGGTGGGGCTAGGAAATGACTAGAAATGGGCTGATGGGGGGCCAGGATTGGAAATGAGCTGATGAAGGGCATTGGACTGGAAATGGATGGGGGAGCTAGGACTGGAAATGGGCTGATGGGGGGCTAGGACTGGAAATGGGCTGATGCAGGGACTAGAAGGGAGTGGATGCTGGGTGAGGCTGGAACTAGAAGGGAGCTGATGTTGGGGGAGGATTAGAATGGGATGGGGCTGGGAGAGTAAAATGGAGAGGGGAAAAATATTTTGTGTGGGAGGGATGAAAAATCTACAATTGGCCGAGTATTGGGAGAGTAAATGGGGATTGAGGATGGAGGGGTAAAATTTGAGTGGATGAAATAGGAATGAGGAAAGAGCAAAAGGAGAAAGATTAGTATGTTAAAGCAGATGTAGAGAGAGAGAATGGAAAATTAACTAGAAGAGAGAAGAAAGGACAAATGGACAGGAGACGATGGAGAGTTAGCAGAAGACACAAAGAAACCAGAAGAAAGTGGCTGGAGCAATTGCAACTGAAAAAAAATGCACAAAAGGTAGAAAGATATCTCTTTATTTTGAATTTGGAATATGAAAGCTCTGGGAAATGTGCATCATTAACGTCTGCGCTTTGTTTGGTACAAGAGGAAATTAATTTATAGTTTTATTTCTACAGTGTTGTACATTCCAAGTTTGGCTTTTGGGGTTCCCAGTTTAATTATTGCCTCCCTGTTTCTAAATTGTGATTCCTTGTTTGGTGATGGTCTATGTTCTGCATGTGTAACTGAGCTGAGGTATTCTGTTTATGTAATTCCTATTTGACATTGCCACTTGTTCTCTTTCCCCAGTTATTCTCTGAAATGTATTGGTTTAATATTTGCAGTGTTGCCTTTTGATAGGTAGGGTATGGTGCTTTGTGAGTCCTGGTAATGCTGTCAGGATACGGCGGGTTTGCTATGGGTTCTAAATGGATATACAATTGGTGTATAGTCTATGTCTCTTTAAACGGTTGACTCCAGGCAAAACTTAACAAATGCCGTTTAATGACTCACCCCGCAACTTAAGGGCTTGCTTCTATCACTTGATCATTTACTGATTAATGCTTCACTCTCGGCATAAGGTCTCAGAAAAAACTCAATGGCACTTTAACCAAGGGCTAATAGCCCGTTGAATGTGCTTGTTTCACATCAATGACCCATAGCCATGTTAAACTTATTTTTTAGTAAGGTTTTTTTTCCTTTTCTTTTCTAGTAGCAGATGACTTTCTTCTCATCAAACAATATACTGCACTTTGACTTTTTCAAATATCAGATATCAGGCTTAAACCAGAAACCTAGTGACAATATATTGCGACGCTCACAGCTAGGCACCCCAAGCGTTTCACAGCGGTTGTTTCTTCAGGGAATAGTCCCTTTAAAACTAGAGAGATGAGAATAAAAAAATGTGTGAACATACTCATAGCCTGTTGCTTCCTCTGCCTCAAAATTTCGATGGTATGCATAAGAACCTGCTCAAATGATGCTGTCGGCATTACTTCGATACAATGTTCATCTTCTTCTACCTTGTATGTGGAAGCCTCTAAGTTGGAACACTCAATGTAGGTAATGCCGCGCATGCGAGATAGAAAACTCCGCCTTCTACTTATAGAGACTCTAGGGCAGATGTCTTCAATTGTGTGATTAAACGTAAAAAAATGCTGAAATATTTGGACTGCAGCTGGGACTCTATTCTGTCATAAGATAAACTACTCAGATGCCCCTAAAAACTCAATGTAATAAAAAATATATTCTCAATGGCTCATTAAATCAAAGACACGACGCGAGATTAAGTCGCGCATTTAAACCTTTCGGGATGACCGTATTTAGCGTGTAGATCCATTTTTGTTCCTTCCAAAGAAGAGTATTGGCTATCGTTTTACCCCTTATGGCATGGTTAACTTTCTCTAAACAAAAACATCAGAGCTGTTCAAAAATATGATGGTATTGTAAGCAGTGCTGCACTAGTGGGGCTTCGAGGACCTTACAATTAAGGCGACTCCTATGCTCTTGCATACGGATACGGAACAACCGCTCCATCTTGCCAACATACAGGAGCCCACATGGGCACACAATGATATAAACTACAGCAGTTGAAATACAAGTGGTGTTATGTCGAAGATGATATACTGCTCCTTTATGTTCAAATGTTGTTAATTCCATGGTCATATCGCAAATGGTGCACTTTCCACATTTGTGATGCCCCCGGGGAACCGAAATAGGTAATAAGCCAAGAGGATCTTCAGGAAGAACTGCTGAACATAAATGTTCCTTGAGATTTCCGTTGCGCCGCCAGACGCAGCGAATTCTCCGATTGCTCAATCCTGGAACTACTTGCAAGATATTACTATGCTTGTTTATGATTTTCTTAATGTCTTTACTGAGCGGAGAGAAATTAGTCACTAAGTTAATGATGGAATCATCAGGTTCAGTGTCAGCAGTGTGAGATGATGAGCGATAAGTCAATAATGTAGTGCGATCTCTATAC
The DNA here is from genome assembly GCA_033557465.1 of Ichthyophis bannanicus. Taxonomy (NCBI): domain Eukaryota; kingdom Metazoa; phylum Chordata; class Amphibia; order Gymnophiona; family Ichthyophiidae; genus Ichthyophis; species Ichthyophis bannanicus. The sequence continues at coordinate 964,619,249 of CM066033.1, read as the reverse complement.
AGTGCCCTTCGATAAGCCCGGGTTATCACTGTAGAGGGGTAGCCACGCTCCTTGAAATCTTGTATTAAACCCCGAGATTTGATCTTGAAATCAGCTTTGCTTGAGCAGTTTCTTCTGTATCTCAAGAACTGCGATACTGGTAAACTATCCTTCAGATTGCGAGGGTGAGCACTAGTGTAATACAACAATGCATTACGATCCGTAGGTTTCCTGTATACCGACGTTTCCCATGACTGACTACCTCGCTTGATAGAGATGTCAAGATAAGTAATTTGATCCGGATGATATTGAAATGTGAACTGAATGTGCGAATCACAAGTATTGAGCCAACAATGAAAATCTTCCAGATCCTGTTTAGAACCTTGCCATAGTAAAAAGTATATCATCTTCGACATAACGCCACTTGTATTTCAACTGCTGTAGTTTATATCATTGTGTGCCCATGTGGGCTCCTGTATGTTGGCAAGACGGAGCGGTTGTTCCGTATCCGTATGCAAGAGCATAGGAGTCGCCTTAATTGTAAGGTCCTCGAAGCCCCACTAGTGCAGCACTGCTTACAATACCATCATATTTTTGAACAGCTCCGATGTTTTTGTTTAGAGAAAGTTAACCATGCCATAAGGGGTAAAACGATAGCCAATACTATCCTTTGGAAGGAACAAAAATGGATCTACACGCTAAATACGGTCATCCTGAAAGGTTTAAATGCGCGACTTAATCTCGCGTCGTGTCTTTGATTTAATGAGCCATTGAGAATATATTTTTTATTACATTGAGTTTTTAGGGGCATCTGAGTAGTTTATCTTATGACAGAATAGAGTCCCAGCTGCAGTCCAAATATTTCAGCATTTTTTTACGTTTAATCACACAATTGAAGACATCTGCCCTAGAGTCTCTATAAGTAGAAGGCGGAGTTTTCTATCTCGCATGCGCGGCATTACCTACATTGAGTGTTCCAACTTAGAGGCTTCCACATACAAGGTAGAAGAAGATGAACATTGTATCGAAGTAACGCCGACAGCATCATTTGAGCAGGTTCTTATGCATACCATCGAAATTTTGAGGCAGAGGAAGCAACAGGCTATGAGTATGTTCACACATTTTTTTATTCTCATCTCTCTAGTTTTAAAGGGACTATTCCCTGAAGAAACAACCGCTGTGAAACGCTTGGGGTGCCTAGCTGTGAGCGTCGCAATATATTGTCACTAGGTTTCTGGTTTAAGCCTGATATCTGATATTTGAAAAAGTCAAAGTGCAGTATATTGTTTGATGAGAAGAAAGTCATCTGCTACTAGAAAAGAAAAGGAAAAAAAACCTTACTAAAAAATAAGTTTAACATGGCAATGGGTCATTGATGTGAAACAAGCACATTCAATGGGCTATTAGCCCTTGGTTAAAGTGCCATTGAGTTTTTTCTGAGACCTTATGCCGAGAGTGAAGCATTAATCAGTAAATGATCAAGTGATAGAAGCAAGCCCTTAAGTTGCGGGGTGAGTCATTAAACGGCATTTGTTAAGTTTTGCATGGGTTCTAAATGGGCAGCGTTTGTAGTAGTTCCTAATGTGCCTGGCGGTTGGCACTGGATTATAGTAATGTAGAAATCTTTTAGTCTTTCTTTATCCATACACTCATTAAGAGACATGTTTACTAAAAGTTAGTGTATGGTAACATTATGCGAATATTTATGTAAATAAGGCCACTTATGCAAATGAGGCCCCACACCGAGTCTCCGCACATGGTCCCGCACCCCCCTTGGGCCGCCCCTGCCTCTGCATAAAGGGGTATTCTGCCATCCGCAGAATCATCTGTGATGTTTGTCATGATCCCGCATTGACAGTGGCAGCACACAGTCCTGCTACTGCTGCGGAAAGGCAATGTGCCACATGGGTTGGTCAAAGGGTCCTGGCACCCCAGGCAGAGATCCAGGATGCCTCCCCCCCTCCTGCTGTTGCAGAACCCAGCTGTGGGGGAAGAGGCTGATAGTGCTAGATGCTGTAGCCTTCCAGGTAGCTGGAAAATGCAGGTGCCTGGAGAAATACTACAGCAGTGGCTGGCATCCTCCATCCGAAATGTATTGGTGGCAGGCAGTGATGGAGCCTCTGCATGGGCAGCTGGTTGGGGGGCTGCATGGCTGTCCATGTGTGCCCCTGACCCGCCCATCTGGACCTTGTTCCCAAGGTGCCCGCCAAACCCACATTTTTAACATGCTGGGACTGCGACCACCACCACTGACAGTGCATGGGCATGTCTGCGTGGTTGGGCGTTGGTGGTGGCATGGGAAGTGGCACCAGCCTGCAGCAGACAGAAGCCTTGTCCTGGTCGTGTGTACCATGTGACGAAGGTCAGCTGAAGGGAAGCATGTCAGCAACAGGAGCTTTATCCCCATAATGCAGCACTGTGGTGCAACACACAAGTTGGTTTTTATATGTGTGAGGGTCACAGGTTCAGGTCTTGCTGGGGTTTCTGTATTGCATATTCCTGTGGACAAGGTTTAGCTGACAATATAAGTACAGCTCCAGGATGTGCAAACAACAAGGAGATAGCCAGCAAGAGTGGAAACACCCACCAGCAGCACTGACAAGCTCCACTATCCACAGCTGGTTGGAGGCAAATAGCACACATTATCAATCCTTGAGCTGACATTGAGACAGGAGTGTCAAGCAGGAATGCCAGCCATCTGCATCTTTGCTCAGTGCGCCAATGAGAGAGAGTGAGTGTGTGTGTGTGTGTGTGTGTGTGTGTGTGAGTGACTCCCCTTTGTCCTGTGGCTTTCTGCACTACACTTTGCCTCACATTGTCCAAGTTTTTCTCAGACTGTTTGGAAAAAGTGAATAATGCGAGGCAGAGGATTGTGGATATCGCTTGAAACAGCACAGATTGGCCTGGATGTGTCTGCCACAATGGTAGGGTCACTGGCTGAGATGCCACTGTCCCCATCTGCCATGTGCATTGCCTTGGTGGCTACTGTATGTCATGCTGAGATGGCACTCTTACTATGACCAAAAAGTGACCATGTAACGGCTATGTATCCACATAGAGTTGTTATAATGTCTGACTCCAGTGATGTGGATGTTTCTCTGTGTCAGGATGCTAATCACTGAGTAAATGGCTGGTTGTCAATGCTGAGTATCCCAAGGCAGTGTGTGCTTGGTCTCGCCATGCATGCTTATCAGTAGACCTACCGTTGTTGGTTTGTATTTGGCTGACCCAGCCCATTGAAGGACAGCAGGGCAGTCTTTTTGCTGATGCTGTAGTCAATTGGTAGTTCTCAATGGTAGGGGGAGCAGTCCTTCATGGCCTACTCACTGGGGTCCTGACAGGACTATAGCAATAGTTGCATGCCAGCCACTACACCCCCCACCCCCTTGCAGTGGCTGTCGATGACAGCAGCATATTGACACTGGCCACTAACCTGCATTGTTATTGGAGAGTCAGTGCCCAATGTCAGAACACAGGAGCTAAGCTGTTACTGTCACCCTTAACATGCAGGAAACAGCAAGAAGAGGAGGAGGAGAGAGAGAGAGAGAGAGAGAAAAAAAAAGCATAACACACTGCAGACAGTAGCTGCTAACCACTAGCAGTGATGTAGACCTACAACACAACCAGCAGAAATCATCTCTAATAGTGCAGGTTCAGTGAACCAGGTGCTGGACACCCCTCCTCACCCTCATGGTGACAGCTGAAACCACTCTGCAGCACGACTTGCTGTTGTTATGTGTATGTAGCACACACAGCTATTGCATCTTACTGAGCTGATATGCTGGATCAGTGCATTCTCCATTTGTTCTTCAGCTGCAGACCTCTGTTTTGCATGTGCAGTGCCTCATGGGTAGTGGAGGGCCCAACCTATGCCTGCAGACTGCAAACAGTTTGATCAGAGATCTGCAGGCTCTATACATCACAATAAAGCTGTGTGGAGGTGTAGCCTACTTCTTTGTGCAATGTTTCTGTGGTCAAAGGTCCAGGGTTTGATTCACATTTGTTCATTTTGTGCCTGGGTGCTCTTGCACAGTCCTGGCTCTGCTGTGACGAGCAGACAATCATTCTTCTACATTTCTATGCATTATGGCCATATGTTGGGTAGCCCAACATAATTAAAGATGATTTATCACGCCCAGTATTCAACAACAGAAATCTGAGGTTCACAAAAAGGCAATGTTTTCATTTTCCGTTGAAACAAGGTCTCAGATAAACTATCAGCACTTTACCATGGACTACAGCCTAGTCCTCATATTGTGCTAGTTTTGACATCAACGACCTTCGAATTTTTTCTTATCCTTTTTTCTTTTTTTCTTATTTTCTTATTAGTTCAACATAACTTGTTCTTTGAATTTAAAAAACAAGTACTTAACTTAATTTGAAAATGCTGCTATTCTTTTGCAATGCATCTCATTTGGTGAATCCCGACGTCACAATATAAGGCGCCAAGAGTGTTTCACTATCACTTGTTTCTTCAGGGGATTACCTCCATAAATCTATCACTGTAAAATAATTAAAAACAGAAAATGTAACTAAAGAAATATTTTGTGTTGCATCTTCCATCTTACATTTTCATATCATTGGAATTACTTAAAAACCCAACCTGATGCTGCCCACGTATCTCCAATGCACTTAAAAAATCGTGCTGTCAAACTTGTTCTTCCAGCTGAAAACGCCGCGTATGCGGACTACAGGGTGACTCCCGCATTTTAAATCCTTCAGCCGGGGTACGTGTCAACCATGCCTTTGCACTCACTGATGACATCAATAATCTGCAGACACTGCTTTACGTGATGAATATTAAAGCATCTCTTTCATAGAACACCTTCTATTTGATCGTTTTTAATGGTGTTTCAGTCATTTAAAATTTACCAAAAATCCAACTCTATCACCCATACTTTCCCTTTTTATAAACAAACTGACCAATCCTGTTTAGCATTAAGCCCAAAATGAACCACTGTATTTAAATCAAATATCCATTTTTGTTCTTTAATCAACAGCATTTGTTCAACTGATTTACCCATTATACCGGACTCAACTTTATCTATACAGAAGCACCTCAATTGCTCAAATATGTGCTCTTTAAAAATGCAGTGTTGTACTAACGGTGCTTCCAATAGTTTACATTTTAAACGACTACGGTGCTCTCCCATTCTAATCTTAAATGATCGAATTGTTTTCCCAACATAGAGCAATTCACATGGACACGTGATTGCATATATGACATGAGAAGAAGCACATGTCGTCTGTTTCTTCAACCGATAAGTGATTCCTTTATGCGTAAACCGCTGAACTTCCATTGTGATATCACAAATGCTGCATTCGCCACATTTTTTATGGCCTATATTTTCTGTTAATACTGTTGGAATCAACGGGTGCAGTATAGCTGGACTTATTTGCTCCTTCAGATTGTTATTCCTGCGCCAAACACAGCGGATTTTTTTTATCCCGTAATCCTGGGACTGTTTTTATAACATTACTGTGTTTCCTTATGATTCTTTGTATTGTTACACTCATTGGTGAAAATTTGGTAATAAGATTAACATGATCCATATCATTCCTCCAATCATTATTCTGTTTTCGCCCTATAAGCAACCGCTGCCGATCATTATAGAGGGCCCGTGTGTAAGCTTGTTTTACCACCTTCAGAGGATATCCTTGCTCCTCAAAATTCTTAATCAATTGCTTGGACAAGTTCTTAAAATCCTCTACACTAGAGCAGTTTCTCCGATATCGTAAAAATTGTGGCAATGGTAGACTTTCCTTCAATTGCTTAGGATGTGCACTGTCATAGTGTAAAAAGGTGTTACAATCTATCACTTTTCGATGAACAGATGTCTCCCAAAATGTAGGTCCTCATCTGATTTGTAAATCTAAAAAAGTGATGTTATCACTATGACAAGTGTATGTAAACTTAATATGCGGGTCACGTTGATTTACCCACTGAAAAAATGTAAACAAAGTAATCTCAGGACCCTGCCAAAGCATAAATACATCATCTATATAACGTTTCCAGACCTTTATATGGTCCTTATATGGAGATGTCATAATCCAAGTCTTCTCAAACTCCCCCATGTACAGGTTCGCAATTGAGGGTGCACAGGTTGCCCCCATAGCTACACTCGCTATCTGTTGGTAAATTACCCCTTCAAACACAAAAGAATTCTTGTAAATAGCTAAATACGCTAATTGCAATATAAATGATATCTGACCCTCCTGTAAATCCCCTCAATCGTGTAAAGTTCATTCCACTATTGAAAATGCAGCTGCTTGTGGAATGCTGGTATACAAGGACACTATGTCCAATGTCACTAATATCATATCTGTTGAAGAAGCCCAATGAGCTACATCATCCAGAATAGTCAAAAAGTGCGTTGTGTCTTTTAAATGAGAGGGAATTAATTCTATCAATGGACGCAGAAAAGAATCTAAAAAAGTTGAAATTGGTTCCAATAGGGACCCCTTAGTTGATACGATGGGTCTACCAGGTGGATTCCGGTTATTCTTATGGATCTTAGGTACAGTGTAAAATTTTGCAATAACAGGTGCTACAACATTCAAATATTGATATTCTTTAAACTCCAAAAAATGATTTTGTAAAGCTTCGTGAGTTATTTTCTTGATATCAGCCTGAAGAATTTTGCTCGGGTCTTCTGCTAACACCTTGTATGTCGCCTGATCTTGTAATTGCCTTAATGCTTCAGAAATATAATCCTCTCTATTTAACACCACTATTGCTCCCTCTTTATCTGCATGTCTTATCACAATATCTGTCCGTCTTTGTAAATCCCTAAAGGTGCTTTGTTCTTTCCGGGGTAGCCGGGTATGGTGCCTTTTATGAGTATTCCCCCAACTTCCGAAGCTCCTCCAGAACTAATTCTTTAAACACCTGCAATGCTGGGTGTATCTGCCCCGGCGGGGTCCACGTTGACAGTAAAGAAAGTTTTAAACGTGTAATTTTTTTCTGAATCTGTGAATCTTTAATTGCAGTTACCTCAGTGGCTGATGGTTGAACAAATTCTTTACCTTTGGTAGAGGAAAAAAAATGTTTAAATTAATTTTCTCATGAAACTTTCAAAATCTATTCGAAATTGAAATGGATCAAAAGTGATTGATGGAACAAACGATAAGCCTCTACTTAACAAACTGACGGAATCTTCAGACAATTTTTTATCTGACACATTGACTACTAAATTGGAATCAAAAGAATGTTTAACCAGATTCTTTATTTTCCTTCATTGGTACTGTTGCTCTTGCTGTTTTCCTCTGCCCTCGTCACTTAAAAAGTGACCATTGTACATTGTTTGGGTAGCCCAACATAGCATTCCCCATCATGGACATTTGTGAACGTGACTTTAGTGGCTCTGCATTGTAGCGGTTCAGTGATGTATATGCAGCAGATGTCTGAGTCAACTGGTATGGATGCGTTTTCTGTTTTGCCATCATTGTGACCTCCCTGCTTTACATAAATAGGATGTATCTCGTACATTCAGGCACCTAACACTCGTTGCATAGCCATTCCCTGCACTATTCTGCCATCATTACTTGCCCCACATGGGGCAAATAGGTTCAACTTGTCCTTTTCTATCATGCCACTCTGTCGGGTGTATTGTCTTGCAGTTGCACAGGCTGAGGCATCAGTCCCACCTGCACAAATGGTATTTCATGTAGCGCATGGCACTGCTACTTTTGGTTCACACACACCAAATGCTTTTGGCCTGTATGATCCCATACATCCACCCACCACACATAATGCAAATTCTCTGCTTGGATGATCCATGGCAAACCCTGCACCCACTATTCGACCATCAGGGAGATTCATGGTGGGGCAGATTACAACCAGCTCCCATGAAGACATGATGATTTTCAAACTGGTTACCAGTTTGAAGCCAGTCCATAATGAAACGAGTGGAAAATGAGCTTTGAATTTTTCAGTATCCTCATTGCCTTGTGCCAATGCTTACTGGTCAATCACTACAGCACCTCCAATAACCACCCCTCTTTAGATTTCATAAAATCACTTAATTTCATTTTGCATGAAGGGCTGTTGATAATATTTAATTATGGTGTGGGAGGCAGGTTTTGGAGTGGCTTGGAGAAATTCAGTGGAAAGATTAGGCAACATATGCCATTGACTGGGAGCAGTTTGTCTTAGATGTACTCTGTTAATTTTTTGGAGCACTCTCTGGAAGACATTTCCAAGTTTAGAGCACTCTCTTCTCATACAGACTGACAGACATTAGTTGTCAAATACTTTAAGGTGCTTAGCTGAGGTGAAAAACTTTGTTGGGACTGACTCTGTTGTTCTCATGCCTACCAATGTGACTTAAGAGTTGGGCAGGTGAATTATTCATGAGCCATTCTGTAGAACTGTTTAAAAGCTTCCCAGAGCATTTCAGTGTCACTAGAATGAAGGTACAATAAGTGATACTTCTGCTAGCTTGGGCTGCCAGAATACAAAAAGGTAGTGTCATTTGATCCTCTTTATCGGTATATTAGAAAGAATATGCCTTTCATAAGAATATTCAAGCCTATTCCATTGTTTAAAATAAAACAAAAAAAACTCATGAGGGAGAGTAGGGTTATGTTCTGTGATCTCTTGAAATGCCAGAAATCTGAAGAAAGACCAAAGAAGAATGCATTTAAGTGAGACAACTGGGACACATGTATGTCACAATCCATCTTCCCTAAGGCAAAAGTTATCCTATCTCATCTACTCTAAAGGAGAAACACATCTTGTTTGAGGATCCTATTTTGCATGTTTACTTCACGGCGCACCCAACTCTCTTGTCTTTCTTATTGTACTCACACCAGCTTAAGGCAGGTTGGAAACTGCACTCCAATCTCTAATGAGAAAATATACAACTTATTAAATTCTAATATGCTGCAAAAGAACTTGTATGCATTTCATCATTATACTGTGCTGCTCTTGTAAGGGATTTCACCTACAATAGCTAGATATGAACAACAATTAACAGTCCATCATGGACTACTAATATTTAAGAACAACGGTCATAAAAATCTTAAAAGAATCAATTCCTGAAAATAAAAAATAATAAGGATAAAAATGCATATGCACATTTGTAAATTACTAAATATACTATGGGGGTTATTTTAGAAGCATCCCCACATCTTAATAGCAGCAGTTACATGTGTAGATTGGCATACATGTTTAAATTCCATTTTATAAAGTGGCTTTTAAAATGTGAGGGTGCTTACCATGTTTAGATTTCCTGGAGGTGTGATGAGGGCAGGGAGAGGGAGTGGTTTGGATGTCCCCTACAATATAGATGTGGATTTCCCATTTTACAAGGGTAATCCATGTCTCTAGGGAAAATTATGAATGTTGGAACTGACAGATGCCCTGAGGCATGAATAAGTGCCTGTTGGAGGGGGCTGTTGTCAATTCTAAGTCCTCCTCCCTTGTTCTCCCCTAACCTTGAGCCCCCTAATCACCACCTTGATCTCTCCCCAGATGACCTTTCAAGCCATCAAATCACTCTCACTTTGCAGCACAAAGACTCCCATCCAGCAGCAATGACCCCTAGTAAGACCCCCCAGCAGATCTCTCCACCCCCAAACCCCATCCTCAGCCTTACCAGAAGTCCCTGGAAGCAAGAGTTATCCCTAATCACTCCTACTTTTATGGCGCCATCTTTTAAAATTGTGCTGAAAATCTCTAGTGGTAATCTCAAGATACTACCATAACACTGTGAAATTGCCACTAGGGGTCATCAGCATGATTTTGTAACCCAGTGCTCTAAAAGTAGGAGAAACTTTGGATTGATCCTGCCCCCATTAGAGGAAGGCTGTGGATGGGGGGGTCTGTTGGAAGGGGTCTTCATGCCGAGGGTGCTTGCTTGTGAGGGGGGGGTTGGATGTTTTAGGGAGCAGGAGAGATCACCTGTTGGGGGGGGGGAGAGGGAGGGCATAGGATGACTTTGGAGATCATCGGACATTGGGAGGAAGGAATCAAGGTCAGAGGTGATCAGGGGAAATGGCGCTGCTCGCTCGCAGTCACAGCTTAGATTTTAATAAAGCTGCTCCTACGCATATTTGGAGGGTATTTGTATGGTCTTGTTGCTCATGTGCAGTTTCTTAAAATCACTGCACCCACTGGACATGGAGAGACATGTGCAGTTCTGTACCTATTTTACAAGGGGCTCTATTTTTGCCAGAGCATCTTATAACATACTATGGGAATTCTCTTTTTTTTCAATTTAATCTTTATTAAAGTTTACTTAAAAGAAAATATAAACAAATACAACTCCAATTACAGAGAATAATCACAGGAAAAATAAAAATGCATCACATCTCATGTAATAATAAAAAGGTAATCATACTTACACAGTTTCCAATACAAAAAAGAAACGGGGTAATTAGAACAAGTCATTGTAAATTAAAAAAGAAAAACTAAAGGAAATATTAAAGACATAGGAAGAAAAATCTTACCTTCCTATCCTATTACTCTGCCCTAACTTAAATACTCTTTATCAAATCCAGTGAGTAAACATGTGAGGCAGCATGAAAAATTAATACATTTATCCATCTACTTATTTGAAGCACCTTCTTGAGACTAAATCAGTGCTTGTAATTGTGAGGGTTCAAAAAATACATAATCCTTACCTAAATATTTAATTAAGTACTTCCAAGCAAGGCCAGCCCAAGGTTTTCTGCCACCCCAGGCAGAAACCCCGGCCGTGCCGCCCCCCAAACCATGCCAGCCCCTGTGTTGGGCCTTCCCCCCCCACACACCCACCCCCCAACACACACAAACCAAGCTGCACCACCCCCCGGCTGCTGCTGATTCTGGTGGAAGGGTTAGGAGGCATGGCTTCTGCTCAGCGGCAGGCCATATGCTTCGGCATACATGGCCTGCCGCTTCTGACCCCCCCCCCCCCAATATAACTTCAGGGCATTAGACGTGGCAGGCCATGTGTGCCAAAACACATGACCTGCCGCAGAGTCTAGCTGACCCCCTCTGCCACTGGAATCAACGGCAGCGCGGCGCAGCTCACGGGGAGGGAGGGGAGGAAGAATGGTGTGGCTCGGCACTGGGGCAGCAAGCCATGTGTGCTAAAGCACATGGCCTGCCGTTCACAGAGGTCTGCTGCCCTAGGTGGCTGCCTGCTTCCAAGGATATTTTAGGAAGAAAGTCATACCCAGTGACAAAGCCGTAGGCTTCAAATGGAGAAAGCCCCTCCAAACTAACTGTGTCTTCGCAGACACATCAGGATACACATGAATAACATGTCCATAAAAGGGAGCTAATTACTCTTTGAAAAAGCCAGAAAAAACATCCTCTTTATCCAAGAGACTCTGAAAGATAGTCATTAAATTATCCCCGTTAGCAGACTCCTGCACAGATGTCTCTAGGACAGCAGTCAAATGCCCATCTTGAAGCTCTAACAAACTACCACTGTCAACGTTTTTAATAGAAGAAGAAACATAATAAGCATTCAGAATGGTAGGTAGATGATCAGCTTCAAGATGCAATACTGTCCATTCAGAAAATAAGACTTCAACACTTCTGTAGTAGAAACCATATTACATAAAGGAAAAGTCACAAATCGAAGATTACATGATTTCAGAGTTTTCTAACCTTTCTATTTTATTTTCCAACATTAAATTACCTTTCATCCAAGCATTATTTGTCACTTCCAATGCCTCTATTTTTTTGTATTAACCCCTATCATACCCCATTGAGACCTTAATTCCTCCTCCATGAGTGCCAACTTATTAACTGTTTCTCCAGAAAACTTATATACTTGAGAAAGATAGCCAGAAAGAATAGCATCCATCTTAGCCATAACCCTCCAGATTTCTAAGTTGGTCACTTCTTTTAGAAGAGTCATCAGTAAGGGGACTCCAACACCAAAACCTGGGAGAAAGCACTGGTTTTAAGGAAGACATTGTTATGCGTTAACAATTCCACCACCCACTTGTACAGGGGACGACTCTATTATTGCTGACCCACTTGCAGAGATATCACTACCATCCATTCGGATACAGTTCACTCATCCTGGATATCCCTTACCACAACCAGGGTGGAAACCAGATTGGCTATACCAGAGTTCATCGCTGGAGGAAGAGATGATGAGCAGGAGTCTGGACTTATGGAAGGAGCATCTGGGCTCACCTGACTTGCTTTAGATGGAACTACTCCTGAATTAGACAATAACTTGACTTGTATCAGGACAAATGAGTCCAAAGGTCCCTGAGCTGCTACTACTACTACTGAACATTTGTATAATGCTACAAGACGTATGCAGTGCTGCACAGACACATGTAAAAGACAGTCCCTGCTCATCAGAGCTTACAATCTAGTCAAGACAGACAACACAGTATCTGTAGACATAGGATACATCTAGGGGGAATGGTAAGGAAATACAAAGGAGATCAGGTGAGTCAAGATCTGAAAGCAACAGCGAAGAGGTGAGTTTTCAGCCTGGATTTGAAAAGGTTCAGAGAAGGCACCTGACACACAGACTGAGGTAGCAAGGTGAAAGGAGCAAAGTCTGGATTTAGCAATAGAAGAGAAGGGCACAGAGAGAAGCGATTTGCCAGAAGAGTGGAGTTCCCAAGGAGGGGTGTAGGGAGAGATAAGAGAGGAAATGTAGAGAGTTGCTGCACAATGAATACACTTAAAGATCAGCAGGAGAAGTTTGAAATGGATGCGGAAATGGATACGGAACCAATGAAGTGACTTGAGAAGAGAGGTAATATGAGCATGACAAGGCTGACGGAAGATTAGCTGTACAGCAGAGTGTTGAACAGATTGAAGGGGAGAGAGATGATTCAGAAGGAGACCAGCAAGGAGTAGGTTACACTAGTCTAGACAGGAAGTGACTAAGGAGTGGATAAGTGTCTTAGTTGTGTGCTCAGAAATGGCAGCTGGTCCTCCAAAGCACTGTCTTCAATTCCCCATAATAACAAATACAAAAGAATAGTACCTGGGACATAAGATCTTTACCACGCTTATTAGCTCAGATGGTGCCAAAGAGGCTCCAAAGGGGACCGTGTCCCTTTGGTCACACCTCTTCAAGCATGTGACCTGTAGGCCCGCAATTTATGGGCCATGTACCATGGCAGCATGCTGTTAAAATAGCTGCAGTACAGGAAGTGACATCACTCAGCGTGCCAGCACATCTCGAGGCAGCCTGCAAGGAAACCAAGGCCCAGGGGCTTCCCCTCTTACTCCTCCTCCTCTCGGCTCCACAGCAGATCACATTCGCTCCCCCCCCCCCCCCCTTTTACAAGAATTCTCTACATCCTATCTAAAATCTGCCTTCACAGGTTTTATAATCAGTTGCACTAATCACATATATTTTTTTTAATGTATGACTAAGCAGGTAGATAAAGGTGAGCCGATTGATATAGTGTATCTGGATTTTCACAAAGCCTTTGACAAAGTCTCTCATGCTAGACTCTTGGGGAAATTAAAAAGTCATGGCATAGAAGGCAGTGTACTACCGTGGATTAGGAAGTGGTTAAAAGATAGATAGTAGGCACAAATTAATGATTTTCTCAAGGGGAAAGGTGAATAGTGGAGTACCCCAGCGATTTGTGCTGGATCTGCTACTTTTCAACATATTTATAAATGACTTGGAAATGGAAATAACAATTGAGGTGATCAAACCTGCAGGTGAGAAAATTTTTTTCAAAGTTGTTAAAACAAGAGGATTGTGAAAAATTACAAGAAGACATTGAGAGTGGTTGTCCAAATGTTAGATGAAATTTAAGGTGGACAAATGCAAAGTAATGCATTTAGGGAAGAAGAACCCAATCTACGGTTACATGATGCAAAATTCCACATTAGGAATCGCCACCTAGGAAAAGATTCTGGGCATCATCATAAACAATATGTTGAAACCATCTGCCCATTGTTGAGCCATGGCCAAGAAAGCAAATGGAATGTTAGGAATCATAAGGAAAGAAATGGAGAATAAAACAAAAGATATTATAATGCCTCTGTATTGCTCCATGGTACAACTGTACCTGAATATTGTGTGCAATTCTGGTCACCATATCTTAAAAAGGATATAGCAGAACTGGGAAGGGTACAGAGAAGAACGACCACAATGGTAAAGGGGATGGAAGGATATCCCTATGATGAAAGGTTTAAAAGGTTAGGGCTCTTCAACTTGGAAAAGAGATGGCTGAGGGAAGATATGATAGAGGTCTATAAAGTAATGAGTGGAGAGGAACAGGTAAACATAGATCAAAAAGTAGAAAGACTAGTAGATTTAAGACAAATCAGAGAAAATATTTTTTCACTCAACGCATAATCAAATTCTGAAATTTGTCACCAAAGGATGTAGCAAAAGCTGGTAATGTAGCTGTGTTTAAGGGAGGTTTTGATGAGTTCCTGGAGGAAACGTGGGCCAAGGAAATTCACTGCTTACCCTTGAGATAAGCAGCATGGAATCTGTGTACCTACTGGGAACTTGGCAGGATCTTGTGGCCTGGTTTGGCTACTCTTGGAAACAGGATACTGGGCTTGGTGGACTCTTGGTCTGACACAGAATGGCATTTATTTTATTTTATTTATTTATTTATTTACCGTATTTTCCCGGTGGATCAAAAGCAGCTTACATTGAACAACAATTTGAATATTACAGAATAAGTAAATATTCAATTACATAGAACGATCATATGTTCTTATCTAATAACGTAGGACAGCAAAAAATTTGTCCAAGGACTATCCAGATAGCCTAGTCATATACCGGTACTGAGTATCTCTGTTATACAGATAGCGGCAGCACTGGCCACAGTATCTGGATAATGAGCACCATCTACTATCTGGATAGCAGCACTGAATATCAGAAATAATCTTAGCCATGTGGTCGGTGTTTAAAAAAACATGTTGACTGCCACAGTTCAATATGACCTGTTAAGGTTTAAGCCCTTTGCGACAAGGGCTTACAAACTGTACCTGAAATGTAGCTGGAATTAAATTTAGGATTAGAAAAACACATAATCAAATCCAAACTAACACCAGAGCAGCCAACACCATCCTCGCCTCTAAAAAGCCACCTGGGCCCTCTCCCAGTTGTTCTCTCTACATCCCATCCATAGTTCTTCATTATGCTCACACACCCAATCCTAGTTTATGTTATTTATTTATTCATTTATTTATTTAACATGTTTTTATATCGCTTTATCATTTCAGTCAAAGTGGTTTGCATTGTAACTTAAACTTGGTAATGTACATTGAACAGGGACATTGATAACTGGGGGGGGGGGGGGTTCTGAGGCAATGGAGGGTTAAGTTCTTCAAATACCAGGAGTGATCCCCAGTTTCTCTTGGCTCATCAGTGCTGTATTCTTAAATGGCACCAGCCTTGGGTCACCTGGTACTAGTGGGAAATATGGCACTGGTGGGGCAGGAATGACTGCAGATCGTTCCTACTCTAAGAAGCATGGATGGGGTAAGTAGAGTCTTGGGAGTGGGTTGCGATGGAGAGAGACCTAGGGGACTTTTTAAAGTGCAAGATGCAGGGGGTTTCCAATGGGGAAGAGCCAGCATGGTGCTAGCTCCTCATTTGAAAATGAAATGAAAAATCCCTATTCCAGGTTATAATAGATTCATCGCTCATAATGCCATTTTCATATCAACTGGTCCAAATACCAGAAAGAGATAGAAAATAGGATCTATTTTATGTACATGGCTGTGAAACTTGCTTTGATGGCTTGCTATAAAGAATACAATAGATACTACTAGTATTCAGCTCTACACAGTATAAAGCTTAGTCTGAGATGCTCTGAAATAAGGTCTGTCTAGATTAAGAGTAAAAGCTGGACAAGGTATGGATTAATTAGGCAAAAAGACAGTTGGGGTTATTTTAAAAGCCTTATTTGTAATCGCCACTTACAAATGGAGATTTTAGAAAAGGCTAAATTTGCATGTGAATGTCCACAATATGTAGAAATTTATTTAGCTGTATTTATATCCCGCTTTTTCACCGGGTCAAAGCAGTCAATTGGGGGATACATTTAACACGAGGGGATATGAGACACATACACTAATACTTACAGGGAACATGGGCAATGGAGGGTTAAGTGGCTTGCCCAAGACCACAAGGAGTGCCTACAGGACTAGAAATCCTAGTCCCTCCGGCCTGAGATTGCTGTCCCCAGGTGGGACTTGAACCCCCGGCCCTCCGGCCTGAAGTACCTTGTCCTAACCACTAGACCACTCCTCCCAATGGGGCGTGTTGGGGGCATGGTTAGGTTATGGCCTTTAGGATCAAAAATGCAAACATATTCTCTATTTCCATCTAAGTTTATTGGGATTTACTGCTCCTCACTGGCACTTATAGGTTTTTTAAAAAAGTGCTCATTTTAGTCAGCTCTTTACAGGAGGGATTAAGAGGGTCATCCTCCTTAATACCCTGTTGTTTGTTCCCCCCTCCAAATTGAAATGAATTAAATATCATGGCCTCTGTAGTTAATTGAAAGCAATTATACATATAGGTTTACAAAATACATACCAACTTACACATGTAAATTATACTTGTAAATTGCAACATGCCAACTTATATGTTACCAACTTGCTTTTGTTGATTTTTCCCACGTATGATGTTGTTGTTGTTACGTTCCGTTGAGTTGGTGTCGACTCATGGTGACCCTCTGGATAGCTGTTTTTCCACATATAGATTCAAGAAATAGCTCTTCTGACTCTACATGTCAGCAAATCCACGTGCACTATTGCATGTCCTTAAATGTATTTTAGAAAGGCTCCACAGTTGATACAGCCTTTTCTATAACATCACTGGTATTGTATATGTCCCAGCCTTGACATCTCAGTTCTGATCCCCATGTACTATCTAAAACTTGCACTCATGCATCATGAACATTACCACAAGGTATAGGCAACTGCCTCTGGTGCTAGCTTCTGATAGGCACCATAGCTTTGCTGTTGCCACTATGCCTTCATCCAGGCCAGCCCTGGAGTAGCAGCAACAGAAATAGAAAGTTCAGCATGGGGTAGGCAAGCCCTCCTGCTCCTTACAGATTCTGTGGTGCTCTCCTCCTTTCTGCCACACCTCTGAAAGGAGGGGGTGGAGCACTGTAGGGGTTAACCAGTGTGTCAGGGTTTGGCTGCCCTGTGCTGGAGCTTTATCTTGTACTTGCTACTGCAGAAGGTGGGAGATAGGCACTGGGAGAGGGGCGATGCAGAACTCTTATTCCTCCCATTGGCAGAGAGCAGGAGACAGACCTGGGAGGGGACACTGAGCACCTCTCCCTTTTTCCCCATTGGCAATAGGCAGATTGGAGCACTTAAGGCACTCAGGAGATAAATTTGGCCCTCATTAGCTTGATTAAAAAACCCAGAATCAATTACAACAGTTGATGTCTGAGCTCAAAAGATGTTTGGAAGTCACACATACTACAAAGCACTTGGCCCATCTGCATTACTCATTGGCAGAGATGTATGAATGGTAAATAATGTTAACTCTGCTATTGCTGTTTCAAGCTGTTTTGAGTTGATGGCAACAGGCTGTGTAACTCTCAACAATACCTTTGTGATGCCGTTCACCAGAAATTGACTCAGAAATTAATCATCTTGGGCTGACCAGAAATAGTCTGCTACTTCATTACATTCCAATCCAAGAGCAGCACTGGCTTATCTCCAGGCTGCCAGAGAGGACAAACCAAGCACAGTCCAGATCAGGAGAGAGGATTCAGGGAAACAACTGATTGTGGAAGTGGAAATGCTCTTTTCTAGGTCTCGCACATCTAAGCTGCACTAGTGCTTGTTCAGGTCTACAGTGGGGGTCACTAGTTACAGCACCCCAAAAAGCCCCGCCATCTGTGCAACTTACTGAAACAGGAAAATAATACTTATGTTCATCAGCATTTCTCGCGTGCTAGTCATATCTTATGTGCTTGGCATGGTGAGTATGTGTAAGTGTAGCCAGCTTCTTCTCTGTGGCTGGAATTAAACCTAACTTGGCCTTGAGAGTATTTGCTAAAGGTACCAGAAATTTGTGTTTGCATTTATTCAGGGCAGAATTTGAGATAGGCAGGTTAAACAGTTCCATCAATAATTTGTCAGCCATCCTCTGAAAAAAATGACTGATAAAGGGTCCTATTATTACTACTACTTATCATTTGTATAGCACTACAAGGCATTTGCAATGCTATAAAGATACATGTAAGATGATCCCTACTCATCAGAGTTTATAATCTCATGAAGACAGTCAACATAGCAACTGAGAAAATCCACTGTTTACCCCTGAGATAAGCCGCATGGATCTGTCTACCTGTTGGGAACCTGACAAGTACTTGTGACCTGGGTACTAGGGGAAATCTAGGGGAAAGGTAAAGATGCACATAGATGGTGAACAGAAGACTAAGGGGATAAGGATACAAAAGCAGCCTTGAAGAGGTAATTCCACAAAGCCATTTTAGAGCATACATGGCAACACGTACATGCATAAAATGGCTCATAAAATCGTGGCAGGCATGAAAATACACGTGATAGCATTTACACGCATGCTTTTACTGTAGACATTGCAGGGGAGAGGGGAGGTTTTAGGCAGAGTCACAAAGTACATGTGTTGATTATACAATATGCTGATCAGCGCGCATATTTGTGTACTTTATGTGAGGGAATTTATACTTGCTCTTTAACATACTGTATGTAACAACACCTTCAATCTAGGCATCATAGCTGTAGGATTTGTGCAACTATTTTATAAAGACACATAGGCGCCTATGTGTCTTTATAAAATAAGCATAAAATAGATGCTTTCCTGCTGACTTAACCTAGGCCATGCCAATCCAGTCAGGATACTGGTAAGATCCATCTACTAAACCAGGGGTGCACAAGTTTAATCCTCAAGGGCCACAAATAGGTTTGGCTTTCAGGATATCCCTAATGAATAGGCAGATTTATCTCATGCATATTCATTGGTGACATCCTCACAACCTGCTGTCGAAGATTGTACTTGTGTATCGCTATACTAAATCCAGGCTGTGAATCCCATTTTCATCCTGCTGCTAGAATGATTCACATTCATTTTAGTTACTTCTGATTGGTTTTGCAGGTTTGAAATATCATTAGTCCCTAGTGATACCACCAAGTTCTTCAGACATGAATACTCAGAAATTATTAGAGTTCCCCAGGTGGGAATTCTGTGGATGATTTTCTTACTCCAGAGAGATGCGCAAACATACACACACATAAACTCTATCACAAGGAGTTTGCAATACCCACACTGGGCAGGGTGCATCTCAGAATTTCTGTAAGAGCGGACTGGGTTATGTATTTTCCCAATCTTGGAAAAGAGTTCCATATCAGTAAAACTGAGGGTACTGCAATAGTTTAGTTCTGCAGAAATTCTGAGATGCACCCTGCCCAGTGTGGGTATTGCAGATTCCTTGTGATATAATTTATAATGTGTTTATGTTTGTGCAACTCAGGTCTGTGGTTGTTAAGTGCCGTCTAGTCGGTGTCAACTCTTGGCGACTCCCTGGATAGTTGACCTAAACTTTGTTCGAGACAAATCAGAACTAGGGTTCACAGAGCAATAGAAACACCAATCTTTAGAGTAATTGCCCCAGTAAGAATTCACTATATTAAAAAATCTTTCTTTTTGGATAAGAGTCTCAGAATGAATGGGGGAGGGTAACTACAGGCCACAGCACGTTGAAAGCCTGAGAAATCCCAACCCCCTTCCTTACATCAAGGACTCTGCTAATCCTATTTTCCAAAAGATTTTTTTAAAAAATATAGTGATCAACTTGATAGTGCAGATTTCACATTTCCTTAGAGCTCTGCCAACTCTTATTTTGAAACAAAAATAGCAAAAATGCGATAATTCTCAATCAACTTCGTTGCTCAGAATAACAATGTTATTTAATACTAGGATAAGTCCGACTATGGAAAAACTTATCTTGAAATTTTTTTGAAGTCGGAATTCTCCCAATGCACGACGCAAAATTCAAGCGCTGATGCGTTTCACCGCTGTTGCGGTTTCTTCGGGGGAAGTTTACTGCTGACGACGTATCGCATAAGGATTTGCTCAATTTCAAACCAAATACTTTCTGAATGATTTAGTCTTCAAATCTCAGTATTTGGTTTGAAATTGAGCAAATCCTTATGCGATACGTCGTCAGCAGTAAACAGTACAGAACCGCACAACAAAACTACAACAATATGATCAATGAGCACAAAAGGCAACACCATACAAATCTCATTATGAGAACAGCCAACATGCCACGAGAACTCTTTAGCATTGTAAAAGAACTCACTAAAGATAACAATGGGTGCAGCACCCACTATATTGATCCTCAAAAATATGCAGAATACCTAATGGAAAAAATACTGGCAAAGCAACACATAGTGATATGGTGACACGCAGTCAAAACTGGTCCAAAAACCAGCAAACATGGAAAGATTTCTCTATACCAGGCATGTCCAACAGGTCGTGATCTACTTTTTCCAGCCAAAAGTGCCAGTCATCTACCATCATGAAAATTAAGTTTCAAATTAGTTTCAAATTAAATTTTAACCCAATAAAGTTGGAGGATTTCCCCCCCCCCC
This sequence comes from Ichthyophis bannanicus, assembly GCA_033557465.1. NCBI lineage: Eukaryota > Metazoa > Chordata > Amphibia > Gymnophiona > Ichthyophiidae > Ichthyophis > Ichthyophis bannanicus. The sequence goes on along the minus strand of CM066033.1, from coordinate 964,598,716 downwards.
TTTTTAATGAACCTTCTGTCATTTACTTGGATGTGATCAGCTGTTAAGCAAATTAAGCAAAAACAAAACAGAGAGATGAAGATCCAGTAAGAACTGCGATGGGAAATGGAAAGTACATTTTTTTCTTAAAGTTTTATTGAGTAATAACTTTCTTTAACTGTCTTAATAACTTTCTTTAACTTTTATTGAGTAATTTGTGTTAAATTTAGGTCAAGTATTGATCCAGGCTGATCTTGCACAATCTTTAATATTTCGCTCTTGCTCATTAGTGAGATGTCTGAGCCTGCATTTCATCCACCAGTTTTTTGAAGTTGGGTGAATATTGTGTGAGGGCTAGTCTCAGGGAATCCTGGAGATGTTCATCTGTCATGTTGGAACGTTGTGTACTCTGTCATTTTCAGATGGGAAAACACAGATTCACACAAATAAGTTGAACCGAAACAGGAGTGTACAGCTTCACTGCATCTTCTCAAGATGGGAAATTTGTCTCTAGGCACTAGCTTCCAAAACAATTCTTGCTCAGCACAGGTCTTGAGAAAAATGTCATTTTTAAGGGTTAATATTTCGTTTTCAAGAGATGGCTTGTTCAATGAGTAATTTTTACTGATAGCAGCTGCAGTTTCTTTAATGTCCACATCTACTTTGAATGGGTATGACAAGTACTCCACAACTGTTTTTTTTGAAGTCACAGAATCTATTTTTGAATTCCTGGATAACAGAACAGATTTTTGTCACATACTTCTCGCTCTAAAAATCAAAATTTGGATATTGTCCCAGATGGTCCTGCATATTAGGAAAATGATCAAAAGTGTTGTTTGCAAGGTCAGTCATCATTAGCTCAAATTTGCTCTTGTAGGATAAAACTGTACTCATCATCTCGCCAATGCATTTGTTTTTACCTTGTAGTTCAAGGTTCATATCACTTAGTTCACCTGTAAAGTCAGTGAGAAATGCCAGATCACATAACCACTCCTCATCTTCCAACTCTGCTTGGTCATCTCCCCTCACCTTCAAAAAACGTCTTATTTCATTCAGCAAATCACAAAATCTTTGCAGAAATTTGTGCCTACTTAGCCACCTTACATCTGTGTGCAAAATGATTTCCGCTTCATCAAGAGTAAGATTGAAAAGCCATCTTTGAAGTGATCTTCCACGAACTGAATTTACAATTTTGAAAGTGATGTCCATGACAGTTTTGTATTGAGTCTCTTGCTTGCCAAAACTTGCTGGTGAATGATGCAGTGGTAAGAAAGGAAATCTGGGAAGTTGTCATGCTGTCTACAGAGGGCTATGAAACCGTTAACCTCACCTGTCATTGCTCTTGCTCCATCAGTAGTGATGGAAACAGGTCTATGCAATGGAAGATTACGCTTTGTCACAAAAGAATGGAAAGAACTGAATATTTCCTGACCGGTAGTTCTCCCTTTTAAAGAAATCATCCAAGTAGTTCTTCTTTAACACTGAAGTCTTCAAAAACCATCCGGATAAAGACTAGTAACTGGGCTATGTCTCTTATGTCTGTAGATTCATCCAGTTGGAGTGAGAAAGCAACACAATTTGAAATATCCTCCAACAATTGTTCAGTTGTGTCTCCACACATCTTTTCTATTCGCTGCACGACGGTGTGTCTTGACAATTGTACATCTTGAATAGCAGCTATGATCTCTTTCTTATTTTTAAATCCTTCAAAAAGATTGTCAGCGGCTTCAAGAAAACAATCTTTTACAAATTCCCCTTCAGTGAAAGGTTTGTATTTCTTTGCGATCAGGTTGCTGACCTTGAAGGATGCTATGGTTGCATTGACCGAATGTGACCTTGGCTTCGCCATCAACTGTTGCTGAGTAGCCAATTTCGATTTAAGTTCTTTGAGCTTCAGTTTACGAATTTCACTTTTGGGTGGAAAATCAGCATCAAACTTATTGCTATGCAGAGCCTTATAATGACATTCCAGATTACCCTTTTTGGGCAAGGATACTGGGGCGTTACAAATTAGACAACAACACTTGTCTTTCACCATGATGAAGAAGTAGTCCATTTCCCATTCATCATGAAAGTGATAGGTTTTGCTCTTCTTTGGAACACTTATCTTCGTTATACTGGGGTGGCTGGATGTAAGAAGGCCAAATCTGCTAAGTTAGTATAAACACTGGCTGAATCTGGTCCAAAACTGTCATTGTCCCAAAGTATTAAAGATAAACAGGAACTGAAGACCTCTGGATGATGTGCAATACAAGGACTGTAGATGCCAAAACCACACATGCAGTTCTAAAAGTAAAAATAAGAATTCATCATACTGGCACCAATCATCAAATACCACCAAACAATCATCAAAAAAACTCAAACACCTGTCCAGCAAACCAGATAAAATCAAATATCGCCAAACAAGTTCAAATACCACCATATGCAATTTAATAAATTCTGCACACAAAGGCAAGGCAAAATAAAATTGCAGTGTAGAATCAGCGCAAAGGCTAGGCAAAATAAAATTGCAGAGGCAAGCAAAATAAAATTGCAGAGGCAAGCAAACGTCACAGTGGTTTGAACCAATTCGAAGGCAAGGCATAGGCAAGTTAGAACAAAATTGGAAAAGCCCGCCAAAATCACCAAATTCTTGACACTTTGTTGTGTTGACCCAAAAACACTTAATGAAAGCAAACTATAAAGCGACCAATGACCAGCACACGACACAACTAATACGGTAAGTGTATTCAGGTAAAGCCCGGGCGAATGGATATCGCCCGGTATATAACACACTTCTAAGGGGTGTTGGGGCAGGGGCAGGAATGGGTGATTCTGAGAGGCAGGAGACCAGGTATGACGCTGGGCCTGTGGCTCCCTGGGGTACCCACAAGCTATTGGCACGAAAACAACAAGCGCCCCAATACACCCGCAGGCAAGATTCCTGCAGGCAGGGAAAAAAGACAGGCAAAGGATCAGCAGCGACGGCAAGCCCTCGGCAGATGACCTGCAGGCACAAGCTCTCTCCTAGCGACGGGGCGAGCTGCTGGAGAGATGGAGCCAAGTGGGGCTGGCAATCTACCTCTGACCCCTCTGCAATCTACAGGTAGATCGCGATCTACCTTTTGGACATGCCTGCTCTATACCAACAGTAAAGAACATAGAAGACATAATGAATGCACTAAACACAACCATGTCCCCATCAGATCCATGCCCAGTGGAGTGGATCAAAAATTCCAAGGAACAGCTATCCAAACACATCCACAAAATTGTAACGGATTCCTTACAGCAAGGACACATGCCACAGGCGCTTAAACAAGCCACAATACGCCCAGTCTTCAAAGGCGCAAGGCTGAACCCCACGGAACCAAAATCATACCACCCCATATCCAGCCTACCCTTCATATCAAAGATTATCGAAAAGGTAGTACAGAGGCAACTGCAGGACTACATTGATCTCCAAGCCCTGTTAGACCCACAACAGCATGGCTTCAAACCACAGCACGACGTGGAAACACTACTCACATCCCTTTTTGACAACCCGCTAAAGGGAATAGACAATATAAAAAGTGGATTTTTGCTAGTATTCATAGATATTTCAGTGGCATTCGACACAGTCTCCTACCCAATAATGTTAAACCGATTACAAGAAATCGGGCTATGCAACAATACAATGAAATGGTTCACATCTTATCTAAGCAACAGAACACAACAGGTTAAGTGTACCCATGGAAAATCACTGCAGTTACCTATCAACCAAGGAATACCACAAGGATCAGCACTCTCATCCATCTTATTCAACATCTACGTCCAACCAATCTGCAACATTATCAAACGACACATGCTGCAGTACCACATCTATGCTGACAAAATCATGGTGTACGCCCCAATAGACACACTAAACCCAGAAATGGCCCCCATGACTCACTGCCTCAAAGACATGGAACAACTGACTCACTGAAAACAACCTGAGAGTCAACTTCGACAAAACGGAAGCAATGATCATAACCAGGAATCCCAACTTTGATCCACCCACTTCCATCAGCATCCTCAACCAATCAATACCAATAAAAGAGGAGGTGAAATACTTAGGTGTCATCCTGGACAGTAAATTAAATCTACAAACCCATATAAGCAAAACTGCAGCAAAAGCATACCAGCGAATGAAGCTCATACGGAGACTCAAGCCAATTCTCAGCCAGGGCCACTTCCGCACTGTCTGCCAAGCAGTCATCACCCCAATATTGGACTATGGAAACTCCTTATTCCAAGGACTTCCTAAACAGGCCACCCATCCACTCCAACTAGTGCAGAACACTGCAGCCAGAGTCATAACCGGCACAGCCAAACGCAAACACATTACACCTGTACTACAGCAATTGCACTGGCTACCGATACCTGCACGGACAAAATACAAAACAATGAACATATTCAAGATAATACACCTATGCATGGCAGACGTCCTCCACACTTTAATAACCAAGGACACAAGCAACAGACCTGGGAGAACCAACAGCAACAATAAAATCCACGTACCCGCTGGATATCACAAAACAAGGCAACAGAGCCATATCCCTCTCAGCACCAGCACTCTGGAACTCCCTCACAGACGGATTGCGGTCGACAAAGGACCTCAAGGACTTCCGTAAATCACTGAAAACCTATCTATTCACGGAATGCTATGACCACACTTCCTGCAGACCCCTCCACAAGCAGGAAGATACAATGACACCAAACAAAAAGCTCGGACACTCACAACCAATACCCACGATAACACAACCATAAGCTACCACATTCCGCCACTAAACTATATGTATGTCCTGTCACCCCTGTTAATGTTATCCCAACTTGTGTAAACACCACTTTGATTGAAGGAAAAAGTGGTATACAAATCTGGACAAATAAATAAATACAATAAATCTCATTGCCAGCCAGCCTTCCTCATTTACGATGACCTTCTACCTTGCCAAGCATTATGTCTTTCTCCAATGATCTCTCTCTTTGCATGATTTGTCCAAAGTATGAAAGTCAAAGTCTTGTCATCTGAGCTTCTAAGGAAAGCTTAGGTTTGATCTCCTCCAATACGGACTGGTTTGTTCTTCAGGCAGTCCATGATATACATAGCATTCGCTGTCAGCACCACAATTCAAAGGCATCAATTTTCTTCCTGTCTATCTTTTTCACTGTCCAACTTTTGCATCCATATGATGTTATTGAAAATACCATGGCCTGGACAAGTCAACTCTTTGTATGGAGAGAGACATCTCTGCTTATTGAATTTTAAATCAATATAACAGGAAAATTAACAATTCTCAACAAAATCAGGGAGGACTGTACAACCATTATAAGAAGGAATGTAAAAAAAACCCCCAAATCTTCAGTATAAATATGTGCATCCCTAAAAGTCTACAAATATGGAAGGAAACTAAAATATAAAAAGAAAACATTAGAAAGATGAACTAAGCAATCAATAAATGCCCTGGCACATAGTAATACCTCCAATCATTCACCAGATCTAAATGCGACTTCAACAAGCCTCAAGTAACTTTGTGGATCTCTTGGCTCTGTATAAAAATTAGTAATTGAGACTCAAAACACAAGCTTGTCAATATTCAGTCTTAGTGGTCAGCATTTTATTTAAAGACTGGTCATTGTTGCTAAATGAGAAGCATGTATTCAGTGCTGGTATCAGATGGTGGCCAGTGCTGAATGTCCGGGCAATCCAATCAGCATCAGCATTACCTGTCTAGCAGTGATATTCAGGGCTTCTATACAAGTAAACTAGCTGGATAGTAATGAGGACAGCTTTTTTTCATCCTAAGCTATGTGCTGCATATCACCACTATGAGGTTGATTCTATATAGAGCATGCAGACTGTTACACTATTGAAATGTGCAGGGATTGAGCAGGGGTAACTGCCATGACTAGACTCAGGCATATGCTTCACTCTAATAAAACTGGCCCCAAATACATGCACAACAATGCAGTTTGTCTGCATGTGAGATTATAGAATTACCCTCTATGGGCCCAATTCTGCTAGGGCTGCAGTGTGGGCAGAGCCAGAGGAGGGCGGGAGGGGGCAGAGAGTGGGCAGGCCAAGGTGGCAGGACATACAGGGCCAATTCAGGTCACAACCTTGTACGTCCTGAAGGTGTGGGATGGACGTGCTACTTATTCCACCGTAGAGGAACTATCGGCGATCAGCCCCAGGAAGCAACCTCAAGGCAGGGATCGGAGACTGGTAGGTCCTCACCACCCAATCCAGGCCCGGCTACCCCACCGAGGGTAGGTTGGCGAGGAAATGGGGGTCAGCGCTGTAGCGGACTGAATGGCAAATAGGGACAATGTCCCCGTGGGGATGCAGGGGCACGCTGGGCCGTCTCAGGGCCCCATCATGCACCTGCGGGAATGTATCACCCACACAAACTAAGAGGGCCCGTCCTGCTCAGGGGCGTCCAGACAGATTGAACATGCCCCTTCTGGGATCGGGCTCCACATGGATAATTTGCCGCTCCATCCCTGTCCTGGCACTATCTGGATAGTGCCAAGGTAATCTGTCAGGATATTCAGCCTCACTTATCTGGTTAGCAGGTGCTTTCGAAAATTGACCCAATGATCTCTTCCACTATGTTTAATAAACATTCCAAGCATTTATTTTAGGAAAAAAAAACATCCCTGAGACCCTGAGGCAGAAGCTCTAGGTAGTAATTGTAAAAGTTCCCTCCTAACAGACTGAGTTTTGGACGACACATCAGGAAATATATGTATCCTATGACAGGTTTCACATTTCTACTAAAAATGTCAACAGACAGGTGGTAATTTTCATATTTTTACAGTGGCAAACCTGCCTATTTGGCAAATCAATTACTTGGATACTCTCCAGCTTATCAGTTACGGACATCGCAGAAGCTTTTGCTTAACTTTTGCCTTTGGAAAGGGTTTGGTTATCTTCAGCTATAAGTAAGTCTTTCAGCTACACCAGACACACATTTGGAATTCTTTACTCTGACATTGTGAGAAACTAGTAGTTCTCTCTCTTTTAGAAGAGATTTGAAAACTTAGGTGTTTTCTCAGAATTTAATTTAGTTGATTTTGTTGGAATTGTGAACTTTTCTTTTTGCAGAGGATTAAATGGTAAACCAGTGAACTGATTTTATTATGTTTGTTGTTTTAAAACTGTATGAATATTTTATTCAAAATTTTGCTTTTATTTTATATTATTATGTTTTAAAATCACTTTTATAGTATACTTTGTGGAAAGCAGTATATTAAGTCAATCAATCAATCAGTGAACAAGGTGCTTGGGCCTGCATGCAAATTTTGTAAAAATTTGAGGGACCATAGGAAACACAAGAAGGCATCAGTAGTCATAGGAGTAGTCATAGGAGTATCATTAGGTCAGGTGAGGGAAGATACGAACCTGGCACTGATTGTTCAGTGCTAACTTAGCCAGCCAAATCTAGGTACTGTAATGGTAATCTTAAATCTAGTCAAACCAATTCTCAACAACCTTTCCCAGCAGCCTAGTCTTACTCTTATCCTCTTCAATGAAGTCCTAAAGATGATAAAACATTGCCCTATCAGCCCAACCTCCCCCCACCTCACTCCAAAATCCTGCAGTTAAAAAAAAAAAGCCCCCACCAATGTCCTGGACTTCTCTCTTTCCCTCCCTTCCTCCCATCTATCTACCAGATCCCTTCCCAACCTCTGGCCTGTCTTCCCATAATCCCATCCCTACTTCTGAAGGCAGAAAGAGATATGTTTACCACTTCCTTACTCCTATGCTGAATTTGCAGTGCCAGTGACAGGAGGTTTCTGTGGTTAGCTACCAGTCTCAACATGTTCATGAAATCACAGTTTAAATAATTCTGTACTAAATAGATAAGATGCAGAAAATGAACTGTGCTAAAATGGGAATTTTGAAATGAGAATGACTGGCACTCTGCATTTCACTACCAGGCTCCGCAAACCTTATGCTAATTGGTCCAGATTTAAAAGACCAGTTTCCTGGTCCCCTACCCACTGTCACAAGCCCTAATGCATTTCTCCTAATAATTAAATGGTAAAAGTCAGTCACCTTTGCCAGTCTAGGACGTGCATCCATTAGCATGCATGCAGTTTGTTTGGTTGCCTAATATTTTTTTCACTTTTGTGTGGGTATACCTATGAATTAATACATATACTGTTGACTTGAGCATCTAAAAATATTTTATGCACACACAATGCATGCACTTAAAATAAATGTATGAAAAAACACGGGCACAAGGGCATGAAAATTGTGAAAAGTTTTAAAAATAGGAAAAAGGTCAATTTTTTTCAGCTGTGCACATCCCTAGCCAGTACACAATCTTCTAGTCACCTCCACGCCCAAAGTCAGTGAACCTTGCTGGTACCCTTCTCCATTCTTAACCCTCTCTCCCTGAGGTCAGTCATCTGTGCCAATACTCCTCCCACCATCATTTTATACACAATTGTGCAGTTTTTGCTAATGCAACAGTTATAAAATTATCCCCTCACATGTATACTTGTCCGGTCAATATCCACCAAAGTCAGCATAGCAAAAAGCATGTGCATACTCTCTTCACAATGCAGATTTTGTAGGATTTTCAAAGTGAAAGTATGCATGTGCTTACCCCAGGAAAACTGCCATATATTTGCACCTGCTATTTAGTGTGCATAGTTTATCTATGAAAAATTACATGCATCTATTTGAATTTTCAAAAGTATGCTCGTAAGTGCAAAACGCTGCTCCTAGGAATGTCTCCGCTTGTTGTGGGTAAACGTCTGCATGTGTGTGTGTGTGTGTATTTTTACTTGCATATCAGGCGAGTGATTTTGTAAGCACCAATTTACACATGAAAATAGCTTAGAAAATTCCTCAGGTGCATCCAATAAACTTATTACCATACATACAGAAATGGCAGTTGATAAGCAAAGCAGAATTTTTTTGTGGCCTGATAAAATGCAAAATGCAATGTGTGCCTTCGAGTCAGTGATGACTCCTGGTGACCCAGCAGCTCCTGAGTTTTCTTGGCAGTGTGACCAGAAGTAAATTGCCAGGCCTTTCTTTTGAGGCAATGGAAGGTTAAGTGACTTGCCTAAGGCCACAAGGAGTACTATTGGAAATCGAATGCTGGTCGCCAAGCCAGTGCTCTAACCACTAGGCTACTCCTCCACTCACCTGCTAAAATCCAGTCTTTTGAATAAGCAAACAAAAAACATGTACACACTAATCCAAAAACATATAACATGCATAAGCTGCATTGCAGTATCCCCCACATAAACTAACCTAAATTATAACAGCTGGTTAGTACAGGGAATTTATTTCCTCCACACAAAAGCTCTTCGTCCCTTCTCACCTTCCTGAGTGCCCCCAGTAGTAAGAAAAAATAAGGGACCAATGTCCCTGATCTCCCTATCCCAAAGCAAGAAGTAAAAAACAGATGCCCTTTTGCTGATCTTCCCTAGCCTCAACATATGAAGTAATTCACCATTTCTCTCTGTCCCTCCTACTTCATGATACAAGTAGAATGACTTAAGCAGGTCCTGACTTAACCCCCTCTTCCATCTGCACAGTTAGAATGACCATGGTATATTTGACTCATTCCCCCATGCACAAGTAGTATGACTATGGCAAACACAGACTCAGCCCCCATCACTTTTACTAGCAGAATGGCTACAGCAAGCCCTGGCATTCTCACATTCTTACTGTATACAGATAGAATGGCCATGGTGGGCCATTACTCACTCCTCATACTCTTCTTGAGACAAATAGAATGACCACAGTGAGCTCTCATTCACCCCAATGGATAATTCCCAATGTATCCTCCACCTCCTTCCTAGACACTAGTAGAATAGTCACAGTTGGCCCTGACTCACCTTCTTTACATGTACGGATACAAGCAGAATGGCTATGGTAGGCCTCAACTTATTGTTCTAGGCACAAAAAGAATGGCTAAGGAAAATCTTGACTCACCCCACCCCTTTTCCTGGAAACAAGTAGAATGGCCATGATTGGGCCTAATTACGTAGGTGCCTAGTTTTATCCTATTTTATAAGGAGACATAGAGACACGTTTCATAGTGGAACATCCAAGTGCAATCTGGGACTTCAAAGGCACGACATCTGAAAATAAATGCAGGCACGTGCAAGTTCAGCATGATTTTGGAAACGTGGACATGCCCGATATGCATGTATATCAAACATCTATATAGGCATCGCCAGGAGAGCATTTCAGAACTTAACACATCTAATACCATAATAGAGTAATGGCTTATGGAGCTGTTGATGAATACCATGTATATCATGGACTGCCCAAAGAACAAACCAGTCAGTACTAGAGGAGATCAAACCGAAACTTTCTTTAGAAGCTCAGATGACAAGACTTCGACTTTCATACTTTGGACACATCATGCGAAGAGAGGAATCGTTAGAGAAAGACATATGCTTGGCAAAAGAGGAAGGCCAGCAATGAGATGGATCGATACAATAACAGCAGTTATGGGTGCCACTCTGTCAACAATGAGCTGCCTGACTGAAGACCAAACACAGTTTAGGTCAACTATCCAGAGGGTCGCCATGAGTTGACACTGACTCGATGACAGTTAACACCAACAGGGTAGCCAGGGATCAAATCCCAGTGTGGGCCTTTGTGATCTAAGGCTAGTCACTTAATTCTCCATCTTCTCTGAATGTTTTAAGGTAAAACAAGCACTTTTCTGATCCCTATTCATGCTTGGAGCAGGTAAAAACATGGATGTGCCTGCAGACGTTTCTGAGATCGAATGGGGGGGGGGTGTAAGTCCATTGCTCCTCCCTGGACATGCCTCTATCACACCCCTTTGCCAACTTGGGCATCCCTGTACTGCAGACATCTGCAAATGTCATTTGTGGAATGGCTACGGAGATGTGTCCGTGATTTTGACGTCCACCTGCATATCCACAGAGGTCTAAATCACAACTAAACCTTTTAAAATGACCCTCATAGGTGCTTTATAAAATCCTAGGGGGAAACCAGCAGAAAGAGAGACTATATTGAAGCTATAGACATTTACGCCTGCTCAGGAACAGGTATAAGTCTTAGCACATAAAGTACATGCATAGCTGCTTATTTTCTAAAATATGCACATAAATCATGACTCCACCCATGCTCTATCCGAATTCCACCCCAGAAGATGTCTACATATGGGTTATATAAAAGTATGGACCCGATATTCAGTTGGGCAGGCTATGTGCCACTAGGGTGCATAGCTGTGCCCGCTGACTCTTAACCCTGGATATTCAATGCTGGGGGTCATATGCAGCGCCGGCAGCGAATATCCAGGGATCGCCGCACATGCCAGAAGCCACAGTAGCTAACCGAACAGCAACAATATTGCATGCTGCCCAGTTAGCTCCTGCACCTAAAAAAAATGCAAGGTTTCTCCTCACCTATCTTTTAGGCTCAGGTCACTGACTGGGCAGCATGCAGTATCGCTACTGCCCGGTTATCGATCGTCCCCGCCTTCACTCCTCCCTAGAAAGTCCCAATACATCTCGATGCTAAGTGGTTAGCATCAGGCAAGGGCTATAATTGGGGATATTCAGAGGCACTAACGGTGTTTGTTTCTTCTTATCACCGCACATAATCCCTGGGGTAATTTTAATAAAAGCCCTTTCATGTGTGAAAAACCCTTTATAGAATTACTTCCAATATGCATGAACTTGATAACCTACATAGGAGCCATTGAACGGAAAGGAGCGAATTTGGAGCAAGTTATTTATCTACATGTGTAAATTTACTTTTCAAAGATACATACTTGTAACTGACCCTTGGTCCACACATTTATTGAGATGAAACACTGGTCTCCATACAGTAGGCCTTCTAGGTTTAATTGGCACTTCCTTGAGTCTATCTTTGAGCAACAGTCTCATGAGCTCCCCTTGTAACATTCAGGCATGATTCCACCTTAAGAGCTGACATTTAACAATTCAGCTGCTCCTTGACATCCTTTTGACAATCCGTGCTCTTGGGAATGCAACTGGCTTGACCCAGTTCTGTGTGTTTGGAAGTGCATTCTATCTTTTCATGCAGAGTAAACATTCTCACATTTTGTGTTCAGCTTGAAAAGAGAGAGGGCAATCAAGATCTTTTATAGAACTATTGCCAGTAAGATTGTATATATATATATATATATATATATATATATATATATATATATATATATAAACATTTTAGTAGTAAATTTACATGGCAGCTGGATTTGCAACTGATTTTTAATCCTATGACTCATTCTTGAATGCTTTTAAAGTGACTTCCTTTGATAAACACAGTCTTATAAACTTTTTAGTAAATATTCTCATTGATAACAAATAAGGGATCTTAACTGTCTTCATAAAATGTTAGCGCACCACAGGTGAGGCAAAAAATCACGTAGATCACAAAGACACAGTCCAAAACGTGATTGTTGTGGTAAAACAAACTTTAATTTTATTATGTGGACCTATTACCAACCCGACACAGGCCGTATTGTCTCTGATGATCTCAAGGTGGCAAAACAGTGCGATAAGGCGGTGGCAAAAGCCAGGAGGATGTTGAGCTGCATACAAAGAGGGATTTCCAGCAGAAAGGAAGAGGTACTTATGCCACTGTATAAGTCACTGGTGAGGCCTCACTTGGAATACTGTGTTCAGTTTTGGAGACCGTATCTTGCAAAAGATGTAAAAAGACTGGAAACGGTTCAGAGGAAAGCGACCAAAATGATTTGGAGCCTGCATCAGAAGCCTTATGAGAAGAGACTTGAAGACCTAAATATGTACACTTTGGAGGAGAGGAGGGACAGGGGAGATATGATTCAGACCTTTAAATACTTAAAGATAAATGATGAACAAACAAACCTCTTCCAAAGACGGGGAAGCTGTATAACTAGAGGGCATAACATGAAGCTGCAAGGTGGTAAATTGAAAGGCAATGTCAGGAAATATTTTTTCACTGAAAGGGTGGTGGATGCTTGGAATGCCCTCCCGATTGAAGTGGTGGGGGCAAACTCGGTGACGGAATTCAAGAAGGCATGGGACAAACACAGTGGATCCCTTTACAGCAATAGGATAAAAACAAGATAAACAGTACCATCTAACTTCTGAACCATATAACATCTCAGCAAATAGGGGTGTCCTACCTGGAGTGGTGGGTTTACCCCTAAACAAAGACATGGGGAGGGGTGGCCTGCACAGAGCGACAGGTGCACCTACTCTTGCCATCTTGCTGGGCAGACTAGATGGACCATGCTGGTCTTTATCTGCCGTCATTTACTATGTTACTATGTTCCTATGTTACTATGTATTTCGCTACCTTCATCATGGGTTGATCAGGTAAAGGTACTAAAACATAGAAAGACATAAACATTTATTATACAATACAAGATAAAACATAATAATAGTAACATGTTAGAACAGATGACTACGGCATATTGTGAATAAAACCAATATTACAGGACATGTTATGAATAAAACCATAAATATGTCTTATAAATAACATAAATATCATAAATACTATAAAAGTATATAATGAGAAGGATAAAAATATAAATATAGTAAATATAGTAAAATGATAATCAAACTACTAGATAATATAAACATATGTTACATAAAAATTAAAAATTAATAAAACAGAGATGTGACAGACTGCATATATCATATGAATGATTACCTCTATGTTGAATAGTGAGGACCCATCAAACTTGTGGCCTTTATGAAATACTACGCTTGTATAACTAAAAGTAATAACCAAAACTAAGATTAAAGGGACTTAAAAAACACACATGTAAATACTACATGCCGTTATATAAAATATATGACATATAAACACACATTACCTAACGATATCTCATTAGATAGAGTAAACATCATAATAGAACGTGTGTATGAGAGAGAACGCAGCAGGAGCAATAGGGGACACAGGAGCATATTATTATTTTGCAATGAATTGACAAACAATTCTAAAAAGATATAGTAAACCTTTACTGTCTATTGACAATAAATGTAATGGCAAATGTTGCCAAGGGGGAACCCATCTATACTTATTAAAAAGGAGGGGGGGGGGAGGGAAGGGAACTATGTTTATTGCTATGGACCAGCCAACAGTATTACAAAAATACTATTTCAAAAATTTATACCCTAAACGATATATATATGTGGCCACTTTGTCTCAGAATAACCAGGTGAGCATTGTACTCTGGGCTATGGTACCAGTGAAGAACCCTTCATTTACCCTAGAGAATAAAATGTATCTAATTCCTCTTAATCTAAACTGTACCATAAAGCCAAACACTATTATACATCAAACATACAAACAAATCGATGCTTCCATAACACAAAAAGTATATAAAATAGAAAAATCTTCTTACTTATGAGCTCCCCGCAGTCCGTGTCATGCCAGTATGAGTCACATTCTAAAAAACGCCAGCTCTTGCGCACATTTGAGCACTGATTCTGAGAGCGGGAATAGAAGGGGCGGATCTGAGGGCGGAGCTATGACGCCGACTCGAAGCTGCAATGAAGCTGAAAAATAACTTCAAAGGGAGCTACAATGAAGCTGAAAAGTGACTACAAATAAGCCAAAAGTGAAAACTACCTATAGCCCATAATGAAACTACTTTAGAAAGGCATTATGTCTAAAAGTATAAAAAACAAACTTTTAAATCCGCAACGATCACACATCCTCGAGGGGTGCTTGTTTTAAATGTGGCCACATCAAAAAAGATCTGGTGATGTTGTACAGCCATTTCTATTGTGTGAACCCCAGGTGAAAAACACGAAGGGGTCGGCTATATATAAATAAATCAACTTAAAGACATATTAGAGAACCATTAAAGAAAGACAGAAAAATCTTTATCTAGGTTGAGGCCATTTGGAACGAATGTATCAATGTATCTAATAAAAATATAAATCTCTGTTCAAATCTCAGAATAGTTTTATTAATATCTCCACCTCTCCAATTAATTTTAACTTTTTTAATGACAAAAAAATCTCAAATCATTAATCTTATGCTGGTGATCTTGCCAATGGGCAACAAGGTGTTTATCTACCAAATTCCTTTTAATACAGCTCTTGTGCTCCATAATTCTGATTTTAATATTATGGGTGGTTTTTCCAACATACAGTTTTTTACAGGGACACTGTATTACATAAATAACATTGGAAGTGTCACAATTGGAAAAATCGTTAATGTAAATTTTTTTTTGTGTGGTGGGATGAATAAACTTGTCTCTGACTGGTAGTACATTAAGACACATGGAACATTTGCCGCACTGAAATTGTCCTTTATATTGGGATAAATATCTCCTTTCAGTGAGAGCTGAGGGCACAAGTAAATTGTGCAAATTTACATTGCGCTTATGTTCAATTGTAAGACTCGTACCTTGAAAAGCTGGCAGAGTTTGAATAAGGTGACACTCTTTCTTCAGTATCTTAATAATTTTCCTGGAAAACTGAGAATACAAAAGAGGACATACAACCCCTATGTCATCTTTTTTTGTTTTAATTTTCAAAAGTGATTCTCGTGAAGAATCTTTAGCTCTTTTGTATGCTTGCTGTACAAATTGTGCAGGATACTTCCTAGATAAAAAACGCTTTTTCATATTTGCTGCCTCCATTTCAAAATCTTGTATGTTGGTACATGCTCTTCTGACCCTCAAAAATTGACCAACTGGAAGGTTCTTCTTCAATGATGGGTTGTGAAAGCTATCGTAATTCAATAATTGATTTCTATCAGTTGGCATGCCACTGACCCTCGCAATGTTCTCTTTAATCTGTGCCGGCTCCTCCGCCGGCATTCCTGCTGGTGGGGGGAGGGGCAGAGCATCGATCGCTCTGCACCTCCCTCCACTGGCAGAAATGTTGGCGGCACACCCAGCGCAGGTTAGCGGGAACATTGCTGGGTGGTACCATAATGTATATGCAAATTAATTGATGAACAACAAATGTTATGCTAATCAAATTTATAGGTATTAATGCTGGATATACTATTTAGTAAGGAGTTTTTACAATTCCATGTCTATGGGGATAAAGCTGCGTATATTATGCCCTATGGGGTCATTTTGGAAGCCCTATTCATGCTTTGGATGTCTGAAAATGGGCATAGAGACATCTTCAGAGCCATTTTAGAAGCTGACTTGTGGACGTCTGAATGGGAGCATGATAGAGGTGTGGCTGAAGCATTCCCAGGAACCTGGATGTCCCCACCTGATCTCAGAAACGTCATGGACGTCCGGCATCACATCCAAGTTAAGACCTGCTTCAGGCACCTGAAAAGTACGTGTTTTGGCTGAAAAGCATCCAAAGGGCATGAGAAGAAAGCACTTCATCATCCTCAGTACTTTGTTGATAATAAGCAGCAGTGGGATTTGAACACTGGCTACTCTGTTCCCAGTCCACTACCCTAACCATTAGGCTATCCTAGAAGTGCAGGCTCTCAAATATGGTTCTAGGGATGTCCATGTGGATGCCCTCAGCAGGCGTCCATATTGTATTAGGCACAACCAAATCATGTCTTCACCTGGTCGTGTCTACTTTTTTTCAGATGTTCTGGCTTAGACATCCAAGATTACACATGGATGACCTTTCCAAAATCCCCTGCCACATGTGTTAGCACAGGCCCTGTAAATCAAGAAACAGCTACATGTTCTCTTGGGCTTCTGCAGCTAGTATGATCATCTTTGCAATTTTCTGGGTCATGCTTCGTCTTTGTAACTGGAATCGACGTTTCAGCCACCATACTGTTGCTTTCTTCAGAGTGAAGTGGCCAAGCAGTGGATATCTCTTCTTTTATATAGTTGTCCTCAAACCAGATTAATGGGATTGAGGTGGGAAACTTGAATTCAAATTTTGGTGGGAAAGTCTGTTGAATAAAGGCTGGAGACCTCTCTTTTCCCATAGAGCGGAAGATTCTCTGGTGAGTTTAAAGATACTCTCCCTGTAGAGTTTCTTTAAATGTTCTCTTGGGCTTCCGCAGCTAGTATGATGATCTTTGCAGTTTTCCAGGTCATGCTGCATCTTTGTTATTGGAACCGACAACTACATCTCTGGAGGTATAGCTAAGGGAAGAGGAAGAAAAAGGATTTTTAGAAGTTCAAGACTTTTTCAGGAGTAGCTCAAGGCAAGTTACTTTCATGTCCAGTAGATATTTTCCTATCCTCAGAGGGCTTGCAATCAAAGTTTGTACCTGAGGCAAACTTTGTACCAAGGTCACAAGGAGCAGCGGTAGGATTTCATTGGGGCTTCCCTGGTTCTCAGTCTGCTGCTGTAGCCATTAATCTACTGTTTCCTATTCATGGCTTATATTAATAATTGCCATTGGAGTTCCTCAACAGATCCCTGGAAGTGTGGTAGCCACACCCCTCAATTTCTCCCTCAAGTGTTGCAGACTTCCCCAGGAGGAGGTTCCCCATGGTCTACCCAAAGATGTCTGCCATTGTACAGTGATAACTCAGTCTTCCAGAAGCCCCCAGTAAGTCACTCTCTACCCGTCACTGGTCTCCAAACCCTCCTAAACTTCAAACCTCAGTTCTGGGTTTGGGTCAAAGTGTACTAGATGTCATCTACTTTTGCTATTGTGTCTTCCATCAAATATCCACTTGAAACATATATGGGTTCTAAAAATGCCATTAGGAGGAGATTTGCAGGATGTGAATTCCTACATGATTTGTAGGAAGGCTCACAAGAACATAAGAAATGTAATTCTGGATCAGAACAAAGATCTTTCAAACTCACTATCCTCTCTCTAACAGTGGCCATTCCAGGCCACAAGTACTTGGTAAAATTCTCCAAAATAGCTACATTCCATGCTATTAAACAGTGGATTTCCCCAGGTATAACTTAATAAGTATTTATGGACTTTTCTCCAGAAATGAGTTTAAACTTTTTTCATCCACTAATGTTAACTGCTTTTACCACATCCTCAGCTGACGAATTACACAGCTTAATAATGCATTGAGTGAAAAAAATATTTTCTCCTATTTGTTTTAAATGTACTACTTAGGAACATCATGGTGTGTCCTGTAGTTTGTACTTTTTGAAAGAGCAAACAACCAGTTCATGTTTAGCCTTTCCATTAATGATTTTATAGACCTCTTTTCATTATCTCTCCTCAGCTCTCTTCTCCAAGTTGAAGGGTCTTAACCTCTTTAGTCTTCTCTCATAAGGAAATCATTTCATCCCCTTTAACATTTTGGTTATCCTTCTCTGCACCTTTTCTAATTCCCAATGTCTTTTTTGAGATGCAATAAACAGAATTGCACACAGTACTCAAGGTGCCGTCATATCATGGAGCGATATACAGTAGAGGCATCATGACATTCTCTGGTTTTTTTCTCTATTCCGTTCCTAATAAATTCTAACATTCTATTTGCTTCCTTGGCCACCACTGCATACAGAGCATAGGATTTCAACATATTATCCACAAAAAATGCCTACATCTTTTTCCAGGATGATGTCTTTTAATGTGAAACTTGGCATTGTTAGGTATTTTTCACCCTAGTGATAGCACCTATTGTGGAGAGCCCGTCTGCCTTTTTGCCTGTCTGTCCATATGCATAGAATTTTGCACTTGCACAAACAAACCTATGCATTCCAATACAGAGATGCAGGCAATGCTCAGTTTAACATGCCAATGGGGATCCCATCTCCTGCTGGCAAAGGAAGAACCAGAGGCTGCAATTGTGGAGAAGAAGTGAACTGCTTTCCAGTGAGGATCCCATCTCTCACCGGCAGACGTGTCCAAGGCCAAAAGAGCTGCCTGTTACTGTGATGTTTTTAGTCTGATGGGACCAGGTTTAAACGCTAGAAGAGATGCTTTCTCTATTCACTATAGGCCCCTATTCTGACCTGTGATTAGCAGGTCTGGATGTCCGATCCGGACATCCAGAACCGCTAAGTGCCGGGATGCCGATTCAAGCCACAGAGCTCCGCACACCTACAGGCTAGATGTGCAGGGAGCTCTGTTCATGGATGGGAGTGGGCGAGGCAAGGGAGGAGCGAGGGCAGGCCATAGGGTGGCCCTGTACGTCCGTTGGTATAGGCCTCACTTTGCACCATGTCCACAAACACACCCCATTCCCACATCACATATACATATACCAGCATACCCTGCACCCACAAACCATGCACGTACAATACACATAAATGCACCCCATATCTCCACCACTACACTTCTCTACCACTACACATACTCACATGCAAACATCCCTCCACCACTAAAAATACTCACATGCACAACACCTCTGCATCACACTCAGACTCACACCCACACACATGCACTTTCTTAAGATAGATGGAAATAAAAACACAACACTCTTAGAGATGCCTCACACTACCCTATATCCACTGCTACCCTGACAAGATTCACTTTACCATATCTCTTTGCACCAGGTTCCCCCTCACAGACAAGCATGAATTTGCAAATGGAGAAAGGGGAAACGTTCCATTTTGTCACAATATAAGTGTGCACTTTTCAACTTGTGTAGATATGATTTGGGTCATATTTTCCCCATTTGCATCACTTTGCACTTGTCCATATTATATTTCATCTGCCATTTGAATGACCAGTCTCTAGCCATGTAAGGGCCTCCTGCAATTTCTCACAATCTACTCATGATTTAACAACTTTGAATAATTTTTGAGCCATCTGCATATTTGATCATCTCATTCATTGTTCCCATTTCCAAATCACTTATAAATATGTTAAAAAGTACTGGTCCCAGTACAAATTCCTGGGGCACTCCATTATTTCACTTTTCTCCATTAAGAAGAATGATCATTTATCCCTGCTCTCTGTTTTCTATTCCACAAAAACATGTTGCCTTCTATCCTATGATTTTTATAAGGTTCTCATGAGGGCCTTTGTCAAACCAGGATGTGGTTGGGTGGCTGTGAGAAGGTGCAGTTTGCATAACCTCTTTAGCCTTCATCTCTTTAAGAGTAACAGGAGTCTATTTAGAAAAAGTGCTATATGTCTCTTAGATTTTGATGAGGGACAGTAGTTCTGTCCTATATTTGCTGTTAAACATTTCTAGTTGGATGTTTTATAGAATAAACGTACTGTTTTGCATTTGTGGATCAATGTCAACTGAAATTGTTGGCCAATTACAGGGTAATAGCAGGGTCTCAAAGATAAAATCAATTTAATCTAGACTTAGGGCCCTGTGCAGAGACGCAAATAGCGGGGTTGGACATCTGAGTTGGACGTCTAGCCACGCTATTCGCCGGGACCATATGCTCCTCAGGAGCTCCCCACATGCACAGATCCACTGTGTGTGGAGCACTGGGTGGGGGCAGAAAGGGGCGGAGAGTGGGCACAGTGGGGGCAGACCGTAGCACCCAGAAGCACATGGCCCTGTAGGTCCACCGGCTACAGTCTAGATGGGGTTTATATCACCTCGGAAGTGGTATAAACCCCAGGTGTGGCGGTGAGCGGCCCATGCAACCCCACTATATGGCCAGTGGAGAGGAAGGTGAGTCCCTGCCGCCTAGTCCTGGTCCTGGCTGCCCCCTCTGAGGGTCGGGCAGTAGAGAAACGATATTCAACACTGCGGTGGGCATTCAGCACTCCTACTGGGTATCCTGGTGCCATGGCGATGGGATGCCATGGCATCGGCACACCCGCAGGTGCATAGGGTGGGCTGGATGGGGTGCCAGGTGGACATCTTGTACTGCAGAATTGGGGCATAGTCGGGCCATCAAGTGCCCAATTCTGCAGCCACAGGAATGTCTAGCTCCCGCAGTTGCAGAATCGGGTCCACTCTGGGGCAGTCCATTTTTCAGTCATCCGGATGGCCCGGACATGCCCCTCACTGAATCGGGCTCCACGTAACACCAAGTATACTTTTCAAAGCAATTTACACAAATAAAACCCATTATGGAAAGATATATGGGGCCTATGTGTCATTATAAAATATTAGCACAAATATTACAGAAATAACATCTAGATTGTGGGAGCTAACAATTACATATGATGGTAAATTGTGACTGCCCATGCTCCATCCAAACTCCTTCCCTGAGCATGCCTATTCTGCAAGAAGGGATGGAGTCTGATAGAGTGGCAGCCTATTGGAAGGACAGACTAGATAGGCCATGTGGTCTTTTTCTGTCATCATATTTCTATGTTTCTAATAATCATAGAGACTAGCATTCAAATACCAGTGGCATGCCTTATAACCTTGGGCAAGTTGTTGTTGTTGTTAAGTGCCTTCAAGTCAGTGTCGACTCATGGCAACCCTCTGGATAGTTGTGTTCGGTCTTTAGTCAGGCAGCTCGTTATTGAAAGAGTATAATTCATAGCTGCCATTATTGTATCAATCCATCTCATTGCTGCCTTTCTCTTTTATGTTGACCTTCAACCTTGCCAAGCATGATGTCTTTCTCTAAAGATCTCTCTCTCTTCGCATGATGTGTCCAAAGTATGAAAGTCAAAATCTTGTTATTTGAGCTTCTAAAGAAAGTTTAGGTTTGATCTCCTCTAGTACTGACTAGTTTGTTCTTTGGGCAGTCCATGGTCATACACAGTAATCTTTGCTAGCATCATAATTCAAAGGCAGCGATTTTTCTTCCTATCTATCTTTTTCACTGTCTAACTTTCATATCCTTATGTTATTGAAAGTACCATGGCTTGGACAAGTTGAATCTTTGTATGCAGACATACATCTCTGCACTTGAAAATCTTTTCTAGGTCCTTCATAGCCATTCTGCCAAGAGCAATGTATTGTCGGATTTCTTGACTGCTTGTTGTTTCATTATTGATTATTGATCCAAGCAGGTTAAAGCTATCTACTATTTCTATTTCTTCTCCATCAATGATGAAATGATTGATTTTGCCGTGATCAGAATCTTTGTCATTGTCATGTTAAAGGTACAGGCCCATCTTAAAATAGTGCTCCTTGATCTTGATAAGCAGATGTTTCAGATCGTTTTCACTTTCAGCTATTATTATGGTATCATCAGTATAGCGAAGGTTGTTGATGAGTCTTCCACCAATCTTCACACCTGGGTTGTTTTCATCCAGTCCTGCTTCTCTGATGATTTGTTCTGCATATAAATTAAACAGGTAGGAGGAAAGTATGCAGCCTTTTCATATACCTTTGCTGATTTTAAACCATTCTGTTTCTCCTTGTTCCGTTCAAATTGTTGCTTCTTGATTAATGTAAAGGTCATGCAAGAAAACTATCAGGTGTTCTGGTATATCCATGCTTCTTAATGTGGCCCAGAGTTTCTCATGGGTTACATAGTCAAAAGCCTTGCTGTAGTCAATAAAACACAGATATATATCCTTTTGGTATTCTTTTGTCTTTTTAAGGATTCATCTCACATCCACGATGATGTCTCTTGTTCCTCGTCCTTACCTGAACCTTGCTTGCGCTTCATGCAGTCCTCATTCGAGGTATGGTTGTAGTCTCTGTTGAATGATCTTGTTAGCATGTGGGATCAGAGTGATTGTGCGATAATTTCCACTGTCAGTCAGATCACCTTTCTTCAATATTGGTCTAAAAAGATCTTTTCCAGTCAGTTGGCCATGATGTTGTCTTCCAAATTTCCTGACAAAGCCTTGTAAGTATGGTAACAGCTGCATCTGATTGCTGTAATACTTCAATGTGTATGCCATCAATGCCCAGTGCTTTGTTCTTTGATAATGCTTTCAATGCTGTTTCGACTTCTTCTTTCATCACCAATAGTTTCTGATCATAAGGTACAGGTTGAAATGGCCTTTGGTCCACTTGATCTTTATGGTATATTTTTCCACCTTTTCTTGATCTTCTCAGCATCTTTCAATATGGATCCTTGAGCATCTTGTAGCATTCCAATTCGAAGCTGGAATTTTTTCTTTAACTAATGTAGCTTTAGGAAAGCTGATCTTATTTTTCCTCTAATAGTTTTTGATTCTAGTTTCTTGCATGCATCATTGTAGTGCTTTTCCTTGTCCTGTCTTACTGCACATTGGAAATCTCTGTTGAGTTCTGTGACTGCCTTTTCTTTCTCCTATAACTTTAGCTTCTCTGCATTTCTGAGCAATTTTCAGAGTTTCTTCAGTCATCCATTTTCTGCCATTTTTTTTATTGTTGTTTTTTACATTTTAAACATCAAAGAAAATATACACCTCTCCCCTCCCAAAATACAATGATACTCAACTTCAACAACATATTACATATTACCCCTTCCCCCTCCCCGACGCATTGCAGGCTTCTTGTTAATTCTAATAATAGTCAGGTTATTCCCCAACATTAGTAGCTAGCTAGGGCTGTATACTGATCTAAAGCAGACCACCTAGAGAGTTTTGACCTTCTACCCTTTATACATGAGACTTTATCATGAGCCTTTTCATATTTGGCGTATAAACATAACTGGTTCCACCATTCCGACCAACTTGGCTTAATAGGGTTTTTCCAGTGGGCAAATATTAATTTTATCGCAACCATTATCATGAAGTTTAATAAAAAGAGATTTCCTTTGTCTATCAACGGAATCTCTGCCATGTTTCTTAATACTATTATACGCCACTTCAAAGTAGCAGTAAATTTTAATACTTTTTGAATTTTGGCCCATACCGGATTCCAAAAGTTCTGAATATAAGAGCATTCCATCATCGTATGTTTTAGTGTGCCCGATTCATTATGACATGACCAACAACAGCCGTTCTCCTTCTTGTTCCAATTAGTCAGTCTAACTGGGGTAATATATGTCCGATGAGCGAGGAAATACATAGACTGAGTGAGAGCAGCAGATCTGGAAGCCCGAACAGTAGTCTCCCAGAATATTTTCCATGTCTGTTGTTCTGTACTAGCTCCGGTCTCTTCTTTCCATGTACTCATCAATCCTTTATACTGCGGCGAAAAGTGGCCCTTAAACAATGCATAGAATCTTGATACAGTTCCCGCTTTGGAGCTTATTTCCTCAATGATTCTTCGTAGCCCCCATGTTTGGGAAAAATCTCCAGGACTCGTTTTCAGACTACCGACACAATTCCGCATTTGTATCCATTGAAAGTAGCATGCAGATGGTAGGCCGAATTCTCATTGTAAGACCTCAAAGGGCTTCCAGGTAGATCCATCTACTAATTGCCCTAAAGTCCAGATACCACATCTTTGCCAGTTCAGCCATGCACATGAGGCTTTGTTGATTTTAAATACAGGATTAAACCAAATCGGCAATAGGAGCGACAAGGGGTTATCCTTCTTAATAATTGGGAGAAGGGACTGAAATGCCCTTTGCGTAGATACAATTATATGACCCACTCTGGAATTCTCTGTATTTATCATCCCCATGAGCAAATTGACTGGGCACGGTGCAGCCAGTTGCTCTTCCACTTTCAGCCAAGTTGGTTCTTGGTCAAGAGTGCTGCCTGAAGACCATACCGCTCCTTGTTTTAAGAGGAAAGCCATATGATACCAGAAAAAATCTGGAAAATGTACACCTCCTTTAGATTTGCTGGCTTTTAGTTTTTTTAACGCTATCCTGGGTGTTTTCCCTTCCCACAGGAAAGCACAAACTGTACGTTCCAGATTTCTATATACCGCTTGGGGGAGCAGAACAGGAAGCATTCCCAGTATGTAATTTATTTTTGGCACTAGCATCATCTTAATAGCTTCTAAATGGCCCCACCAAGTGAGATGCAGAGGGGACCATTTCAGGGTGAAAGAGCACGCCATATCCTGAGGTTTCTATTTATTTAACCTCACCGTTTCATCTAAAGGTGTACAATATCGTACCCCCAAGTATTTTATTGCTGAGGGCTCCCACTGGAATGGAAAACCCCTTACCAGAGCAGCATTCGCCAGATGATTCATAGGAAAAACCACTGACTTTGTTCAGTTTACTTTATAACCGGATAGCCCTGATTAACTGCAGCAGGGGCGAGATTGATCTAGGGCTGAGGAACAACAATAAGTTGTCTGCATATGCAGAAAGTTTGACTTGAAGGTCTGCAATTCTGATACCTTGTATCTCCACTGATTGCCGAATCAGCAGCACCAACGGTTCCAGTGCCAGATTGAACAGAAGCGGAGACATAGGGCAACCTTGCCTGGTGCCCCGGTGCAGAGAGAAAGGTTGCAAAAGAATTCCGTTGGCAAGGATCCGAGCAGAAGGGTTAACATAGAGCACTCGTATCATATCCACAAATTCTTTTGGCAAGCCGAACCATCCAAGCATGTGGTATAGAAAAGGCCATTCTAGCCTGTCGAAAGCCTTTTCATCATCAAGTGAAAGGCCTACAAAAGGCATATCAAGGTGTTCCGCCCTTTCGAGCAAGTTGCCCAGGAGTCGCCCGTTGTCAGCCGTAGACCTCCCAGACACGAACCCACATTGGTCGGGATGTATTAGCAGGTGCAAAACCTTATTAAGACGTCTGGCCAAGGTACTGGAATAAAGCTTGTAATCAGCATTTAGAAGTGAAATTGGTCTATAGTTGCTGACCAGCTTTGGATCCTTCCCCGGCTATTCCAACACGACAATCGTTGCATTAGCAAATGCACCAATGTTACTATCTTGCACCTGGAGCGTCTAGTAGTATTTCTTTAACTGAGAGAGAAGATCTTTTACAAAGATTTTATAAAATTCTGTTGGAATCCCGTCTGGACCTGCAGCCTTCCCAATTTTCATGTCTGCTAGTGTCTCTTTCAGTTCCATAAATGAGATAGGTTCGCTTAAGGCAGCTACGTGCTCCTCCCCAAGTTCAGGTCGCACAACCTTATCCAGCAATTTCTTGCAGACTGTTTTGTCAAACATCACTTCTGATGTGTAGAGTTGCACGTAGAAGACACGAAATGCCTCCACGATATCACAACTATTGCTCAAGGATCTCTGCTGCTCATCTTTTATGAGAACTATATGCGATTTGGTGCGATTAGTCTTTAGTTTTGTAGTGAGCAGCTTGCCAGCTTTGTTCTTCTCCATGAAGTAATGAGCTTGCTGCACAAACATACATTGCTCCACCTCAGCGCTTAGTATCATATTATATTGGCATCTTAATTTTTGAAGATGATTTAAGGTGACAAGACTGAATTGCCTTTGCAGAATTCTTTCTCCCGCCTTAATCTGTTGATCAAGCTCTTTAAGTTTTCCTTTGCCTTCCTGGTTGCGGCAATAAAGAAGCTGATTATATGTGCTCTTATCGACGCCTTAAAGGCTTCCCACCAAGCCCAGTTAGACGTGTCCTCTGGAGAGTTATTGATGAAGTATTCTTTTATAGCTTGCTTTATTTGATCTTTAAAGGCTTCATCTGCCAACAGAGATCTGTTGAAAGACCATGCCTGCTGCTTAGAGAGGTCCTCACATGGCCTTAGCTCCAAGACTATCGCTGCATGGTCTGAGATGTGGGTGCTAAGTATATATACTTTACTAACTTCTTGCACCAGCGTTCTAGATATTAGAAAAAAGTCTATGCGGGAGTAAGAACCATGAGGGCAAGAGAAGAAAGTGTAATCTTTTTTAGAGGGGTATAAAATCCTCCATATATCTACCAATCCTATTTCACGCATGAGCGGCTTCGACACCACCATTGCTCTGCCACTTCTTCTTATCCTGCTCGGTTTGCAATCTATTAAAGGATCTAGAACCATGTTGAGATCTTCTCCAAAAATTATTGGTAATGAGGAATCTTCCTGGATTACTTCTGCTAATGAATGGAAATTTTGGATGGTCACAATTTGGAGTGTACGCATTCATTATAACTAGATGCATTTTACCAAAAACCAGATGTGTTTTAGCCCATTGCCCTTCACAATCAGCCCTTGTAGAGAGGACCTGGGCATCCACCGAACTACTTATTAGTACTACCACCCCATTCTTCTTCCCAGTAGCCGGCGCATGAGCAATCAACTTGTAGCGGCCTGTGGCTAATTTTTTTGTTTCCTTAGTGGATAGATGTGTTTCTTGGAGCATTATTATGTCCGCATTTTGCTTTTGACAATATACCAATATCTTTTTCCTCTTTGCAGGATGCACTATGCCCTTTACATTCAAAGATAATATTTTAAGGGGGTTCATAAGTAAAAAACATACCAGGGTTTAATATACTCTCTATAGTCTGATCCAGCTTACCCTTATGAAAAACAGCCCACATAATTGTCGTACCCCTACCATGTCCGCAGTGCGTCAACCTCACTCTCACAAAGAGGATCAACACAAATGGGTGAGTCAGCAGAACATCAATATGGCTGCCGCATGACCCTGCAAATTAGAGCCTTAACTGATCTTAAAGAACTACGCAAAACATTAGAAACCCACCTATTTAGCTCCCACCATGGTCCACTTGCGAATTCCCAATACCAAAATGAAAAGGGATAATACATAACACATTGAGTCTAACACCATAATGTCCCATGAAAACATAACCTTTAACACAGTTTATGATGCTTGTAAATAGCTACCTTGCTCGTTGAACTCAACTTCTGTTGACTGTACATAGTTGATTGTACATAGTTCTCCAAAGTTTATTTGTTAAAGTTAAAATGTACATAATTCAAGCATGTTTAATGTAAAAACAGATATGTTATACTGTTTCTTTACCTGTTATATGTAAACCGCACCTGATCATTGGAAGGTAGTGGTATATAAGCAACTGTTAAATAAATAAATAAAATATTCACACATTTTCCCTGTGCATATGCTAAACTAAGAGGCTTTTAGTGCACTCATTACTATTATACAAGCTATCACCCTTGAGGTTTTTTTTTTTATACAATTATACAGTTAAACTTCCCTATATGTACGCTGCTTAATCGGGAAGTCCCGTACTATATCCATAGCCCTTCCTATTATATCGGAACATGAGGCCACAGACTTCCCTTATATGGCTTGAAAGCTGCTGCAGTCCTTTGCAACCCTGAAGATTGCATTGAGTTCTTGTTTTTTTATAGCGATCTTTCTTCATGCATTTTCAAGGTTTCCTGATCCTCAATGAACTGCAGTAATCCATTAGGATCCACAAATGTTTTAGTGTGATTGTCCAGTGTGACCTTGAGTCTAGCAGGGTAGAGAAGTCCATACCTCGCCTGCAGCTGCTGTAGTCTTTTATTCATCGTTGCTCTGCTGAGATCTGGGAAGAATGAGACTTTGTGCCCTTCATATTCCAGGGATGGAGACGCTCTTGCCGCTGCCATAATTTGCATAGCATGCTGATGCCTTAACAGGCAGAAGATTAATGGCCTCGGCTTCCGATTTTGTAAGCCAACCTGGCCTCTGTGTTTGTCCCATGCTTTTTTGAATTCAGATACTGTCCTCATCTCTACCATCTCCCAGTGGAGATGGTAAAGATGAGGACAATATCTGAATTCAAAAAAGCATGGGACAAACACAAAGGATCTCTAAAGGAGAAAAGAGGACTGTTGTAGTGGTTGACATGGAAGGACAGACTAGATAGGCCATGTGGTCTTTTTCTGCCATCATGTTTCTAATAGTTGATGATCTGTACCACAGACAGCTCCAGGATTTGTCTTTGTTGATGTTATTGAGCTTTTCTATTGTTGACTTCCACAGATGTAGAAAGTTAGATTTTTGTACAATCCACTGGGTAAAGTCTATGTACACAGTCACCACCTGAGTTGCTGAAAGAAGGTATTTGAGATGAATAGATCGTTGGTTTTGCTGAATTCTACCAGTCTTTCTCCAGCTTCATTTCTGTTGCCAAGCCCATATTTTCCAACCATTTTGCCATCTTCTTTGTTGCCAACTTTTGCGCTCCAGTCATACATGACTATCAGGATATCTTGTTTGCATGTTCTGTCAATTTCAGCTTGTACCTGTTTTTAGAACTCTTCAACTTCATCCTCTTCTGCAGCTGTTGGGGCATATACCTGAATAATAGTTGTGTTTATGGGCATTCCTCTGATTGCATTGTATTTGTTTACAGTTTTTGCAAGTTTCTTCCTAATTATAAATGCAAAACCATTTCTTCTTTATCTTTCATTTCCAGCATAGTATACCATGTGATCATCAGATGCAAAGTGCCCGATGCCAGTCCATTTCAGTTCGCTGACACACAACAGATTGAGTTGTACACATTCCATTTCATTCTTGGCCACCTCCAGCTTGCCTTGGTTCGTGCTTCATATGTTCCATGTCCCAATATGTAAGACATCTTTGCAGTTTCTGACTCTTATTTCATGCGCAGCTACATCAGTAGTCAGATATCCCAAGGGCTTTGATCCAACCACATCATAAATGCTGGCTAGACTCTGAAAGGTCTTCAGTTCATCCACAGTAGTCAGTTGAGGGCCTTCCGACCTGGGGGGGGGGGGGTCTAATCTTTCAGCACTATAGTGCAATTTGTTTTGTTGTGACTATACATTGGATTTTCGTGGCAAGATCTGGAAGTAGATTGCCTGTCCTTTCTTCCTCACAGATAATCCTAGTGTTGTTGTCATTGCCACAGAAATGGGATCCTTGACCACCAACACTGTCCCATTCTGCTGCTGCCCAGATGGGCAAGTTAGTTAATTCTTTATGGCCTCAGGTACAAACCTAGATTGCAAACCCTCCAAGGACACGGAAATATCTACTATACCCGACTATGTAACTCAATTTGAACTGCAAACTGAAAGGCATGAACTAAATAATAAATTAAATTAAGCATGATTACATGCACTACACTGCACTACACTTGCTTGTACTTTTCGTTATTGCCTATTTTTATCAGAAGCCTGTAGTAGGGAGTGGCGTGCAGGGGCCAGGGGCTCTTAAAATACCAAGCATCCAAACATTCAGGGACAAACAAAAAACTACTTTTATTGTGCTTCAATTGGGCAGCATTCCCTCCCCAGCTTGTTGCTTTCACAAGCTGGTTCACAGCGCCCTTCTCGCAGCCCACAAGTTAAAGCGCAGAAGAATAAATTCTGGTCACTCACTTCTTGAGTTTCCTACCTCACAACAGGACTCCTTCCCAAGCCTGGCTTTTAAGGAATTTTCTGTGTCCACGGGCCTCTCTCCCTCCTGCAGCCTGCTTCTTAACATCCCTCTGTGAGCCACACCCTCCCAGCCCTGAATTCTGGGCTGCAGACTCTCTTAAAAGGGGCTGATGATAATCCCTTTGAAGGGGAACGGGTAGCATTCTATATATCTCATCACACATTCTCCCCCTCAGTTCAACGATGCCCCACTGAGTGCCTGCCTCTCCCAGAACCCCCACCCAAGAAAGAAAGTTTGCATTCAGGTGAGTCTGACCAGTCCTATGGCAGACCTGGAACTGGCCGTTGGACTCCTTATGTCGAGCCAACCTCTTGAGGGATTGGTGGTCTATTATCAGCCAAGCAAGTAGTATCACTTCAAGAACTGTCACTCATACTATCAGTCCCAGATCCTTACTGCTAAAAATACTATTTCTCCTTTAATAAGAACATAACATAAGGACATAAGATATGCCATACTGGGCCAGACCAAGGTCCAATCAAGCCCAGTATCCTGTTTCCAACAGTGGCCAATCTAGGTCATATGTTCCTAGCAGTTTTCCCAAAAGACACAGGTTCCTCAATGCTTGTATCAGGTCAAGCAGTGATATCCCGGGTCCCTTAATGGTTTATGGACCTTTCCTCCAGGAACTTGTCCAAACCTTTTTTAAACCCAGCTACAATAGCAGCTTTTACTACATCCTTCGGTAACAAATTCCAGAGTTTGATTACACGTTGAGTGAAAAAATATTTTCTCTTATTAGTCTTAAATAGGTTACCCTGTAGTTTCATTACATGTCCCCTAGTCTTTTTTATATTCTGATGATGTAAACAATTGATCTACATTTACCCATTTACCCATTTACCCTTTTTAAGATATGGCGACCAGAATTGCACACAATATTCAAGGTGCAGTCGCATCATGGAACGATACAGAGGCATTATAATATCCTTTATTTTATTTTCCATTCCTTTCCTTATGATACACTGGGCAGAGGGTTTTAACATGTTATCCACGATGACACCTAAATCTTTTTCCTGGGTGATGGTTCCCAATGTGGAACCTTGCATAGTGTAACCATAGTTTGGGTTGTTCTTTTCTGGGTGCATAAACTGCACTTGTCCACATTAAATTTCATCTGCCAATTGGATGCCCAGTCTTCCAATTTATCAAGATCCTCTTGCAATTTTCCACAATCCTCATGGTTTTTAACAACTTTAAATAGTTTTGTGTCATCTGTAAATTACACAACCTCACTCATTATTCCCTTTTCCAGGTCATTTATGAATATGTCAAAAAGCAGCAGACCCAGCACAGATCCTATTCACCTTTTTCTATTGGGAAAAATGGCAGTTTAGCCCTACCCTTTGCTTTCTAATTTTTAACCAGTTCCTGATCCACAATAGTACATTGTCTCCTATACCATGACTTTTTAGTTTTGCCAAAAGTCTCTGATGAGGGACCTTGTCAAAGGCTTTCTGAAAGTCCATATATACTATATCAACCGACTCACCTTTGCCTACCTGTTTATTCACACCTTCAAAAAAACATAACAGATTAGTAAGACAAGATCTTCCTTGTCTAAAGCCATGTTGGCTGTCTACCATTAAGCCATGACTATCTACATGTTGAGTAATTTTGTTCTTTATGATGATTTCTACCATTTTTCCCGGTACTGACATCAGGCTCACCAGTCTGTAGTTTCCGGGATCACCTCTGGAACCCTTTTTAAAAATTGGCGATCCTCCAATCTTCAGGTATTACAGATTATTTTAATGATAGTTCACAGATTACTAATAGCAGGTCTGCAATCTCATATTTCAGTCCTTTCAACACCCTTGGATGTATACCTTCTGGTCCAGGTGCTTTGCTACTCTTCAGTTTATTAAATAGCTGTAATACATCTTCCCGGTGTATCGATATTTCTTTCAATTCTTCCGCAGTATTACCTTTAAATACCACTTCAGTCATGGGTAACATCCCTACATCTTCCTCAGTAAAGACTGAATCAAAGAATTCATTCAGTCTCTCCGCTATAGCCTTGTCCCCTCTTACTGCAACTTTTAACCCTCTATCATCTAATGATCCAACTGACTCTCTCACGGGTTTTTTGCTATGAATGTACTTGAAAAAGTCTTTTTTACGTGTTTTTGCTTCTCAAATTCTCTCTTTGCCTGCCTTATCAATGCCTTACATTTAACTTGCCAGTGCTTGTGCTGTTTCCCGTTTTCGTCATTTGACTCTTTTTTTACATTTCCTGAAAGACGCTTTTTTGGCAACAACAGCCTCTCTGACCTCACCTTTAAACCATACTGGCAGTTTTTTGGACTTCCTTCCACTTTCTTGAAGTGTGGAATACAGCTGGTCTGGGTTTCCAAGATATTATTTTTAAACAACACCCAAACTTGATGTAAGTCTTTTACCTTTGCAACTGCTCCTTTTAATTTTTTTCTTAACTATATTCCTCATTTATCATAGTCTCCCTTTTGAAAGTTAAAAGGTCATACTGTGGATTTCCTTACCATCCCTCCTCCATTAATTAAATTAAATGCAATCATGTTATGATCACTATTGCCCAGTGGCCCCAACACCCTTATCTCTTGCACCAGATCTGGTGTTCCACTAAGGACTAAGTTCAAAATGGCTTCCCCTCTGGTCGGTTCATGAACCAGCTGCTCCAAGAAGCAGTCACTTATTTCATCTAGAAACTTTATCTCCCTAGCATGTCCTGCCTTGACACTGACTCAGTCAATAACGGGGTAATTGAAATCACCCATTATTATTACTGTTCTGTAACTTTTGTTAGCTTTCCTGATTTCTTTGAGCATTTCATCATCCATTTGTTCATTCTGGCCAGGCAGTCGACAGTACAACCCCACTGCTATCGCCTTCCCCTTTTTACATGGAATTTCAATCCATAGAGATTCTACAGTGAATTTTGTTTCCTGCAAAACTTTAATCCTTTGTGACTCAATGCCCTCTCTAACATAGAGTGCAACCCCTCCACCAATAATTACGATATAGTTTGTACCCAGGTATCACAGTGTCCCACTGGTTGTCCTCCTTCCACCATGTCTCTGAGATACCAATCATATCTAATTTCTCATTTAGTGCTATATATTCTAACTCTCCCATCTTATTTTTTAGACTTCTACCATTTGCATACATGCTTTTTAGAGACTGTATTTTATTCATATTAATCTGGTTATCGGTAGGCAGGGGTAATTTAGAATCTTTAAGCTCTGTCTACTCTGTACTAAAGGGCATTTGGGCTATCTTTGTCTTTATTGGAACCTCTCTGCTGATGTTCCTTAACTTCATTTTTTTGGTAGTATCCTTCAAGGATACATTGTTCCAAACCATCTGCTCTTGGGAGACTGTTGGCTCTCCCCTATTATCTAGTTTAAAAGCTGCTCTGTCTCCTTTTTAAAGGTTAATGCCAGCAGCCTGGTTCCATCCAGGTTAAGGTGAAGTCCATCCCTTCGGAAGAGCCCCTCCTTTCCCCAGAATGTTCCCCATTTCCTAACAAATCCAAACCCCTCATCCTTGCACCATCGTCTCATCCATGCATTGAGACTCTGGAGCTCTGCCTGCCTTTTGGGTCCTGCATGTGGAATGGGAAGCATTTCAGAGAATGCTATCCTGGAAGTTCTGGATTTCAACTTCCTACCTAAAAGCCTAAATTTAGCCTCCAGAATCTCCCTACCACATTTTCCTATGTCATTGGTACCGACATGTACTAAGACAGCAGACTCCTCCCCAGCACTATCTAAGACCTTTTCTTGGTGGCGGGTGAGGTCCACTTCCTTCACACCAGGCAGGCATGTTTCCAGGTGATCCACATGTCCACCAGCCACCCAGCTATCTACATGCCTAATGATCGAATCACCAACTATAATGGCTGTCCTAACCTTCCCTCATGGGCACATGGCCCTGGAGATACTTCCTCGGTGCGAGAGGGTTTTACATCACCTGGAGGACAGGTCCTAGTTATAGGATCACTTTCTGCCACACCAGGGTGATGCTCTCTTGTCACGTGACCTCTACCCTCCATGGCAACAGGGATGTTGCCAGACTGGAGGTGGGACTTCAGGACCATATCCCTGTAGGTCTCATCTGTGTGCCTCTCTGTCTTCCTTATGTCTTCCAAGTCAGCTACTCTTGCCTCCAGAGATCGGACTCGTTCCCTGAGAGCAAAGAGCTCCTTACACCTTGTGCACACGTAAGACCCCTCACCAACTGGGAGAAAATCACACATGTGACACTCAGTGCAAAAGACTGAAAAGCTCCCATTTCGCTGCTGGACTGCTATCTACATTGTTTTAAGGTTGTGTTTAGATATTTAAGTTCTTTACTTACTAAGGGTTGCTGGGTATACTTGTACTAATAAAACTATACCTAATATGTTTAATGCACTTTGTTCACCTGAAGTTTAATTAATCTCAGGTCCTTCATATATGCTGATGATAATAAACAGCTGCAAATAAATATGGTACCTCCTTTCCTTTAAGAGGTTTAAGCACCTATAAAGCTATGATTATCCTCTAACTCTGGGCAAGCAGTGTTCTCTGTAGTAAACCAGCTTGCCTCTCTAAAACAGGTTGACCATGTTTGATCTGATCAGGCCCCTCCATGGAAGAATTCTTTTCTGAAAAAAATTCTCAATTTTAAGCTGCTCTTCTGGTCCATCCCCCTTTTTCCCTTCTGGATCCAGTCGATTCCACTCCAACTAACATCATACACACCTGGTCCAACTTTGCACCCATTATGTTGATTGACCTTTGCCATACAGTGTAATCCATCCATAAGACTACATGCTCACTGGATCTCATCGCCTCCAGCTGGCTGACAGAACAGTCCCTGGGGACTCTTCCAGTCATGCTCACAATCATAAATGGTAGTCTTTCCTCCGGCACAATACCAGACACCTGAAAGAAAACAATGCTTAGGCCAATCCCAAAAGATCACCAGGGTGACCTAAGTGATCCTAAAAACTATTGACCCATTTCTAACTTACCGTTCGTATCTAAAGTCGCTGAACGGATAGTGTTTCAACAACTCTCTGATCATCTTGAACATAAGAACATAAGATATGCCATACTGGGTAAGACCAAGATCCATCAAGCCCAGTATCCTGTTTCCAACAGTGGCCAATCTAGGTCATACGTACCTAGCAGTATCCCCAAAAGACACAGGTTCCACAATGCTTGTATTGGGTCAAGCATTGATATCCTGGGTCCCTTTTTAATAATGGTTTATGGACCTTTTCTCTAGGAACTTGTCCAAACCTTTTTTAAACCCAGCTACACTAACATCTCTTACTACATCCTCCGTAACAAATTCCAGAGTTTGATAACATGTTGAGTGAAAAAATATTTTCTCTTATTTGTCTTAAATAGTTTACCCTGTAGCTTCATTACATGTCCCCTAGTCTTTCTATATACTGATAGCGTAAACAATCGATCTACGTTTACCCGTTCCACTCCATTCATTAATTTATAGACCTCTATCATATCTCCCCTCAGCCGTCTCTTTTCCAAGTTGAAGAGCCCTAACCTTTGTAGCCTCTCTTCATAGGAGTAGCCTTCCATCCCCTTTACCATTTTGGTGACTCTTCTCTGTACCTTTTCTAATAACGCTATATCATTTTTAAGATACGGTGACCAGAATTGCACACAATATTCAAGGTGTGGTCGTACCATGGAACGATACAGAGGCAATATAATATCCTTTGTTTTATTTTCCATTCCTTTCCTTATGATACCTAGCATTCTATTTGCTTTCTTGGCCGCCACTGCACACTGGGTAGAGGGTTTTAACATGTTATCCACGATGACTCCTAAATCTTATACCTGGGTGGTGGTTCCCAATGTGGAACCTTGCATCGTGTAACCATAGTGTGGGTTGTTCTTTCCTAGGTGGATAACTTTTCACTTGTCCACATTAAATTTCATCTGCCATTTGGATGCCCAGTCTTCCAATTTATCAAGATCCTCCTGCAGTTTTCTACAGTCCTCTTGGGTTTTAACAACTTTAAACAGTTTTGTGTCATCTGCAAATTTGATAACCTCACTAGTTATTCCCTTTTCCAGGTCATTTATGAATATGTCAAAAAGTAGCGGACCCAGTACAGATCCCTGGGGTACTCCACTATTCACCTTTTTCCATTGGGAAAATTGGCCATTTAGCCCTACCCTCTGCTTTCTATCTTTTAACCAGTTCCCGATCCACAATAGTACATTGCCTCCTATCCCATGACTTTTTAGTTTTGCCAAAAGTCTCTGATGAATGACCTTGTCAAAGGCTTTCTGAAAGTCCAGATACACTATATCAACCGATTCACCTTTGTCTACCTGTTTATTCACACCTTCAGAAAAACATATCAGATTAGTAAGACAAGATCTTCCTTGTCTAAAGCCATGTTGGCTGTCTCCCATTAGGCCATGACTATCTACATGCTGCGTAATTTTGTTCTTTATGATGGTTTTACCATCTTCCCCAGTACTGACGTCAAGCTCACTGGTCTGTAATTTCCCGGATCATCCCTGGAACCCTTTTTAAAAATTGGCGTTACATTGGCGACCCTCCAATCTTCAGGTATTACAGATGATTTTAATGAAAGTTCACAGATTACTAATAGCAGGTCTGCAATCTCATATTTCAGTTCTTTCAACACTCTTGGATGTATACCATCTGGTCCAGGTGATTTGCTACTATTCAGTTTATCAAATAGTTGTAATACATCTTCCCGGTGTAGCGATATTTCTCTCCGCTATCGCCTTGTCTCCTCTTACTGCTCCTTTTACCCCTCTATCATCTAATAGTCCAATTGACTCTATCACAGGCCTTTTGCTACGAATGTACTTGAAAAAGTCTTTATTTCGTGTTTTTGCTTCCGTAGCACGTTCCTTCTCAAATTCTCACTTTGCCTGCCTTATCAATGCTTTGCATTTAACTTGCCAGTGCTTCTGCTGTTTCCAGTTTTCGTCATTTGGCTCTTTTTTCCATTTCCTGAAAGATGCTTTTTTGGCAGCAACAGCCTCTCTGACCTCACCTTTAAACCATGCTGGCAGTTTTTTGGACTTTCTTCCACCTTTCTTAATGCGTGGAATACAGCTGGTCTGGGCTTCCAGGATAGTATTTTTAAACAACACCCAAGCTTGATGTAAGTCTTTAACCTTTCCAACAGCTCCCTATAGTTTTTTCTTAACTATATTCCTCATTTTATCATAGTCTCCCTTTCGAAAGTTAAAAGGTAGTACTGTGGATTTCTTTACTATCCCTCCTCCACTAATTAAATCAAACACGATCATGCTATGATCACTATTGCCATGTGGCCCCAACACCCTTATCTCTTGCACCAGATCTGGTGTTCCACTAAGGACTAGGTCCAGTATGGCTTCCCCTCTGATCAGTTCATGAACCAGCTGCTCCAGGAAGCAGTCATTTATTTCTTCTAGAAACTTTATCTCCCTAGCATGTCCTGCCGTGACACTGACCCAGTCGATACCGGGGTAATTGAAATCACCCATTATTACTACTCTGCTGTGACTTTTTTTAGCTTCCTTGATTTCTTTCAGCATTTCATCATCCATTTGTTCATTCTGGCCAGGCGGTCGATAGTACACCCCTACTGCCATCACCTTCCCCTTCCTACATGGAATTTCAATCCATAGAGATTCTACAGCAAATTTTGTTTCCTGCAAAACTTTAATCCTTTCTGACTCAATGACCTCTCTAACCTAGAGCGCAACCCCTCCACCAATTTGATCAGTTCTAT
The DNA here is from genome assembly GCA_033557465.1 of Ichthyophis bannanicus. NCBI lineage: Eukaryota > Metazoa > Chordata > Amphibia > Gymnophiona > Ichthyophiidae > Ichthyophis > Ichthyophis bannanicus. Next base: position 964,561,071 of record CM066033.1, on the reverse strand, counting down.
CATTACGATATAGTTTGTATCCAGGTATCACAGTGTCCAACTGGTTATCCTCCTTCCACCATGTCTCTGAGATTGCAATCATATCTAACCTCTCATTTAGTGCTATATATTCTAACTCTCCCATCTTATTGTTTAGACTTCTAGCATTTGCATATAAGCATTTTAGAGACTGTATTTTATTAATATTAATCTGTCTATTGGTAGGCATGGGTAATTTGGAATCTTTACGCTCTGTCTGCACCATACTCAAGGGCATTTGAGCTACTTTTCTCTTTTTTGGAACCTCGCTGCTTTTGGTATTATCCTCCAAGGATACCATCTTCCGAACCATGCTCTCTTGGGCGACTGTCGGCTTTCCCCTATTTTCTAGTTTAAAAGCTTCTCTATCTCCTTTTTAAAGGTTAATGCCAGCAGTCTGGTTCCATCCCGGTTAAGGTGAAGCCCATCCCTTCGGAAGAGCCCTGCACCCCTGGCAGTCGGACGTTCGCCACTTGCATAGTACAGAAACCATCACTGCAGCAGCATTAAATGAAATTCACAGAGTATGGATTCAGGGTAAATAACTATTGCCATTTCACTGGACCTATCTGAAGCATTTTATCTGGTGGATCATAGCCTGCTACTTACTTGTCTATACTATATGGGTCTCTGCAGCTCCATACTTTCTTGGTTCTTTTCTTTTCTCCAAGAATGCTTGTTTGAGGTCCAAATACCTGATTCCCCACTGTCATCACGTGGCCTTTCACATGGAGTACCTCAAAGGTCCTCTCTCTCACCCATGCTCTTTAATATCTTCCTTAGTTCCCTTGTCATCCTTATACAAAGCCTCAGAATCTCTAACTTCATTACACAGATGACATTTTGCTACTGTTTTCAACTGATATCTCTTCGATTAACTCTTGCTTAGAAAGTGCCGCCTCATGGCTGCAAAGTAACTCACTCAAACTCAACCCAACCAAAACCGTGCCACTTGGTTCATGAGTTCTCCTAATGGCCCAGTTCTTGACCCTGTGATTGAAGGTATCCCTGTGATGCTACACTACAATCTCAAATATCTAGGTTTAATTTTGGACTCTGAATTGTCTTTTTCCCCACAGTTGGCCCGAGTTACTAAGACAGCTTTCTTCATGCTCCAATGTTTCCAGGCTTAACAACCTTTCCTGGATCAAGCAGCACAAATCACAGTTGTGCTCCACATAGTCATGTCTCATGTGGATTACTGAATATTGCGTAGTTAGGTCTTCCCCAGTATCAACTTAAATGTCTACAGACAGTGCACTTGGAGATTTGACCATGTCATGCTGCTACTCATGCAATATCATTGGCTCCCCATTGCGTGTCTTGTTTAAGGCCTTCACATTTGCCTATAAGGCTATCTACGATGCAGCCCCGGAATTCTCTCTCCACCCTGATTACACTTCATGCCCCAGTTAGGGCTCTCTGTTCCCTTCATAGTTTTAATTTACATATCCCAGCTCCTTCTTTGATTAGGTACAAATCCACCCAAAGCTCCACCTTCTTTGCTGCAGCCCCGGCCTTAGTTTATCCGCCTCCTTATGGGTAGAACCAGATTTGAAAAGGTTTGAGAAAGCACTGAAAACCCATCTGTTTGAGTCTGCATTAGGAATATCTATGGCACCAACTTGAGTTGTTCTCCTCTCTGTTGGATGGCACAGTCTTCCCTATCCTCTGATACCTCCCCCCCTCCCCTCCCCCTTTTTGCCTCCATGGTACCTAAACCCTGTCTAGTTATCTGTTCTTTCTTTGCTATCCTTTTCTGTCAGTAGAATTAGTGCTATTTTCTTGACTCCTATATGATATTTTATTGTAAACTGCATAGCTTGGTCTCAGATCAGCGAGATATCAAATAAGGGTAAACATAATGGAAAACATAGTATCCAAAGGTTTCAAGCACCTAATTGACATCAGGGGCTTCTTTCTCAATCACCATATAATACTTCTCCCAAGGAAGCAGCTTTCTGCTGAAGAATGCTATGGGATATTTTTCACCCGTGATTTTCTAGGCCAGAATGGCTCCTAGGCCCATCTCTGAGACATCGGTTTGCACATAAAACAGTACAAAGAAATGAGAGCTAATCAGGATGTGTTTAGAGCACATGGCCTTCTTGAAATGCTGGAAGGCCTGGTCCAGGTCCAGTGACCACTAATACATTTGGGAGCTCTTTTCTGGAGGAGATTGGTTAATGGCTCCACCACCTCTGTAAAATTAGGGATGAACCGGTGGTAATAGCCAATCAATCTGAGGAAGACACAGTCCTCTTTCTTTTATTTTGGGTTGGGGACCTGGGCAATGGCATCCACCTTCTGTAATTGTAATTGAGGTTGTATCTGCCCATTCCTAATTAAATATCCCAGGTATTGAATATCCCGAACTCCCAGAAAACATTTCTTTGGGTTGGCCGTTAACCCGGCCTTTCACAGGCTGGGCAACATAGCTTGTACTTGATTGAGATAAGTGGTACAGTCTCTGCTGTACATGATGATTTTGTCTAGATATGCAGCCGCATACTCTTGTGTGGTCTCAGTAGCCAGTCAACTAGGCATTGAAACGTGGCAGGAGCCCTGTGTAATCCAAAGGGCAGTGTTATAAATTGGAATAGACCTTGCAGTGTCATAAAGAAGTCTTCTCCTTGGCAGCCGGAGTCGAGAGTACCTGCCAGTATTCCTTGGTCAAATCCAAGGTTGATATAAAGCATGCTCCACCGAGTCACTTAATTAGTCCATCTACTTTGGGCATGGGATACACCTCCAGTTTAGAAGATGCATTGACCTTCTGGAAGTCAGTGCAGAATCTTATGCTTTTGTCGGGTTTAGGAACCAAAACGATGGGCGACAACCAGTCACTTATAGACTCTTCTATAACTCACAGGTTAAGCATCTCTTCCAGCTCTTTGGTGATGGCCTGTTGCCAGGCTTCTGGAATCCAATTGAGTCATTGCCAGATAAGCCCCCCAGGATCAGTAATGATATCATGACAAGTGAGGTGGGTTTGTTCCGGGCGGGTAGAGAACACCTTTAGGTTCCGGTGGATCAAACCTTTTAGATCTCTTCTCTGGGTAGCAGAGAGCTTGTCTCCAATTAGGACTTGAGCTAGATCTGATGGGGCTGAAATTTCCAGTCCAAAATCATCTCCCTGTGCCACCACAGCCATCACTGGAGTCTACTTTTTCAATAGGTTAATATGGTAAATTTTGGCTTTCTTCCGTTTATTCAGTTGGGCAATCTTGTAGTTAACAGGCCTCTCTTTCTCTTCCACCTCATAGGATCCCTGCCATTTACAGAGTAACTTGCTGTCGAATGAGGGCAGCAAGACTAAAACTCTGTCTTCCGGTTTACGGCTGCCCAATTGTAGTTCTTGGCCTGCTTGACTTGGGCTTTATCCAGACTGAGCTTGGCCACCTCTCTGGCTTTCCTCAGCTGGTCTTGCATTTATATAACATACTCTACCAAACTACACCCAGCATGGGGTTCCTCTTCTCAGGTTTCTTTTACCACGTCTAATATGCCTCTTGGCCATTTTCCGAAGAGCAATCAAAAGGCGAAAACCCCATGGAACTCTGAGTTATCTCACAGATGGCAAATATCCCAATTCTTCCCATCCTCCTGCATGAACATTTTTACAGTAACATCTGTTTCAGAATTTACTGAATCATTCAACAAGGCCATCCATCTGTGGGTAATACATTGATGTTTGCAGCATCTTGACCTTCACCAAGGCACACACTTGCTTCATCGCCTTGGATAAAAAGGGTGTTCCTTGATCTGTGAGTATCTCATTGGGTATTCCCACCCATGAAAATACGTCCCAGAGGGCATTCGCGATGCAGTCCTAACTTTTTATTGTACACCGCCGTAACGCTTCGGTAATGGGCGGTATATCAAATGTTACTAATAAAGATAAAGATAAATAAAGATAGTCTTCATAGTCCTTAGAGCAATGGCCTCCAGTTATTGGGTAGCATAGTCCAGTGTGATTAAAATATACTTGTTGCCTTGGTGGTTCGCTCTAAGGGTCCTACCAGATCAATGGCCACTCTTTCAAATGGGGTTTCAATGATGGTCATAGGCACTAGAGGGGCAGGTCAGACTCTGGTGGGGTTATGAAGTTGGCAGGTGGGATATGACTGGCAATATAACTGCATCTGTTTATGGACCCTGGGCCAGAAAAATCAAGCTAAAACACACTCCTGTGTTTTCTCCACCCCCAGGTGTCCCCCTAACAAGTGGCTATGGGCCAATAATAACACCTGCTGACAATAGGGCTGGGGAACTATCAGTTGGTCTACCTCTTCCTCCTCTAGGGCACCCTTGGCCACTCTGTATAATAAATCTCCCTTTAGCACAAAATTTATTTATTTATTTAACATCTTTTATATACCGCACTATTCATAATCAGCGCGGTTTACATAGAACAAGAAAACATCAGACAAGATACAATTATCTGTTTTTTGTTTACATATAACAGGAACAATAACTTGGGTAACCGGGGTAATTATTTACAACAAATAATAGTCAGTGTAACTATTTACATTTGGAAGACATATTGTATAAAAAAGAACCTTGTTAATATGAGAGAGAGGTGTGAAGTGTTGTTGGGAAAGGTTCTTACAGAGGACTCTCCATTACCTACTATAACCCCATCCATCTCCAAAACCTACTCTTGCTGAGCCCTCCTAAAGCTCCTTGGGTCTTCCCCCAGTCCCCACTCTGGAACGGGGACAACTGTATTGAGGTCACTACTGCTGAGCCCTGAGCTATCCCCAGGGGTTTCTTCCCTAGGCTCTCCCTCCCCGGATCCCTCCCCCATAGCTGCCCTCAGATTCTATTGGTGGAGTAACTTTTCCCGACAATGCCAACTTATGGACTTAGCAGGCTTGGGATCCTCGACAAAAAGATCCAGGTCTTCCAGCAGGCAAATCTCTGGGAAATCTTCCTGGTCCAATTTAGCTGAACCATCAGACGGGTCCATATCGCTCCGAAGTTTGGGTAGTCTCAGCTGATCACCACTGGATATGGGAACCAGGGCAGTTGGCTTGCTCTGCCAGAGTCTTGAGTGAAACCTGTGCCATTGGATACTGCCTCTGGTCTCCATGCACACAGGCCAATGTTTCCGTCTTTGCATATCAGTTTGAAATAGGGTTACTGTTTCCCAACGAATGAGGCTCCACACACTCCTAGAGTCTATCAAGACCTGGAAGCGAGTCCCCTCGACCTCCACTGGAATTACAAATTTCTCTGCTCCTGGGTAGAGAGTGTCCACAAACGTGCAGGTGTGAGGGGTGGTTAGGCTGACATCCATGAATTCCTCTGAACTAGGGTTACCAACTTTTTCACCGAGAAAAATCCGACACCTGTGGCTCGCCATGCTCCACCCATTCTCCGCCCCTAGTCTCACCCCTGCCCCGCCCACAGCCCCACCCACAAAAATTACCGAGGATACGTGTAGGCTAACTTCCTTTGTCATATAATAATTAAACTGGGAACCCCAAAATCCAAACATGACATGTACAACACTGGAGAAATAAAACTATAAAGTAATTTCCTCTTGCACTAAACAAAAACGCAAAGATGTTATCAATACACACTTCCCAGACCAAACATATTCCAGCTAATAAATTCAAAATAAAAAGTATTTTTCTACCTTCTGTTTGGGCGTTTTATTTTCAGTTGCAATTGCTCCAGTCACTTTCTTCTGGTTTCTTCGTGTCTTCTGCGAGCTATCCATTTGTCCTTTCTTCTCTTTTAGATGTTTTCCATTCTCTCTCTATTTCTGCTTTAACATACTGATTGTTTCCCTTTTGCTCTTTCCCCCAAATTTTTTCCTTATTCCTTTATCATCCATTTAAATTTCACCCTTCCATTCTCAAGCCCCTCACTCTCCCAATACCCAGCCCATCATAGACTTTTCTTCCACACAAAATATTTTTTCCCCTCTCCATTCTCATTCCCCATCTATTCTAGTCCTCCCCCAAAATCAGTTCCCTTATAGTTCTAGAGCCACCCAGCATCCACTCCCTTCTAATCCCATTCTCCCATGCCCCACATCAGCCCATTTCCAGTCCTATTCCAGCTCTTCATCAGCCCATTTCCAGTGCTAGCCCTCACATCACAGATCATTTCCAGTCCTAGCCCCCCCAATCACAGCCCATTTCCAGTCCAAGTCCCCCATCACAGCCTACCCCATCACATCCCATTTGCAGTCTGAGTCCCCCCGCACCATCACAGCCCATTTGCAGTCCTACCCCCCCCCCACCATCACAGTCCATTTGCAGTCCTAGCCCCCCTAATCACAGCCTATTTCCAGTCCAAGTTCCCCCTCCCTCCCCCATCGCCCATTTCCAGTCCAAGTTCCCCCCCCCCCCATAGCCTTTTTCCAGTCCAGGTCCCCCTCCTCATCACAACCCATTTCCAGTCCATGTCCCCCCCCCATAGCCCTTTTCCAGTCCAGGTCCCCCTCCCCATCAAAACCCATTTCCAGTCCATGTCCCCCCCCCCCCCCACATAGCCCTTTTACAGTCCAGGTCCCCCTCCCCATCACAGCCCATTTCTTTCCAGTCCAATGCCCCCCATATCCCTTTTCCAGTCCAGGTCCTTCCCCCCTTTCACAACCCATTTCCAGTCCAAGTTCCCCCCCCCCATAGCCCGTTTCCAGTCCAAGTCCCCCCCCCCATAGCCCTTTTCCAGTCCAGGTCCCCCTGCTCATCACAACCCATTTCCAGTCCATGTCCCCCCCCCCAGCCCTTTTCCAGTCCAGGTCCCCCTCCCCATCAAAACCCATTTCCAGTCCATTGCCCCCCCCCCCCCCACATACCCCTTTTTTATTCCCGGTCCCCGCCCAACACAGCCCATTTCTTTCCAGTCCCATTCCCCCCCCCCCATAGCTCTTTTCCGGTCCAGGTCCCCCCCCCCCCCCCCCATCACAACCCATTTCCATTCAAATTCCCCCTACTCGCCCTTTTCCCGGCCCGGCCCCATCCCCCCATCACAGTCCAGGCAGTCCTTGGCCTCCCCCCCCCCAAAACCGCGGCTGTCTGAGGCTTTAGAGGGAGCTGGGGAAGCCCGCGCGAGGCCCCGGCTCCCTCTGAACAGCTGCCAGCGTGAAGAGCCTTTTCCTTCACGCTGGCGGCTGTTCCTGTGAAGTCGCGAATGCTGGGAAAGGTTAAAGGGCATTGCCTTTAACCTTTTCCACCAATCGCGGCTTCACAGGAACAGCCGCCAGCGTGAAGGTAAAGGCTCTTCACGCTGGCGGCTGTTCAGAGGGAGCCGGGGCCTTGCGCGGGCTTCCCCGGCTCCCTCTGAAGCCCTCCGGGTTGGGGAGAAAAGCCGGTTTTTTTGCTCTGGCCGCTCCCAATCTTGCGGCCAGAGCAAAAAAACCGGCTTTTCAAGGGCCGGTTTTGCCTCTGCGCCGGCAGCCGGCCTGGCCATGGAAAAACCGGCCAGGCCGGCTGAAAACCGGCCAGTTGGCAACCCTACTCTGAACCCAAGGGACATTCCTGAGTGAAGTGTCCATGGGCTCCACACCTAAAACAGGTGAAAGGGTCATGGCTGGGCCCATGCCCTTGCTTAAGAGGTGACTTCAGGATTCAAACCATGGGAGACAATATCCAGCTTCCCTTCTGTCCTCCTGTGCTAATAAGTGACTACTTCCACTTCTCACTGTCTGCTTCATTTACTGGCTGGGCTTCATGATACCCTTTGGCTATTTCTAGTGCACTCTCCAGTGTGAGCTTGGGGTGCTGACATACCCACTGTTTTAACAGGATGGTCAAATCCTCTAAAAATTGCTCCACTAGCACAATCTTGGCTATCTTGGGCCTGGTCTTTCCCTCTGGTTGCAGCCAATTCCAGGCAAGATACTTCAGTTGACAGAGGAACCTTTGAGGGCTCTCTTCTATCTGGAGTTGCCCCTTTCTGTATTGCTAGCAGTAGGCTTGGGGTATACAGCCAACCCGATCCAGCACAGTGGTCTTGACAACTGCGTATGCAGCTCAGTCATCTGGGTTGGTATCCTTGAAGGCAGCCTGACTGCTACCTTTTAGCAGATTCCCCAAATACATAGTTCATGTCACCTCCAGCTACTGGCCATGTGGGTGGTTCACTCAAAGTTAATCAAAAAATGATTGGGTTCATCTTCAGCTATCATTTTAAGTAGTGCTTGCACCAGAGGGTAGAGTGGCAGTCTCTGTAGGACCTGAACAAGAGTCTGTACCTGCTGCTGGTGTTGTTGCTGTCCATCCAGCAAGGCACATTGAAATTGCTGATACCCCTCTGCCAGAACCTGGAGGAGCTGCTCCATTCTGGCTTGTCACTGTCTCTTACAAACCAACCACAGCTCACACTTCTGCAGCTGAGTTAACACTGCAGCATTCCAGCTCCAACAAACCTTTAGTGGCTTCTAGTGGCCAAAACAAAACCCTGCCTGTCTGGTACTGAAGAAACTTGTCTTCAAGCTCCCTAACTAGGATGAGGATAGCCCCCTTAGCCCATAGAGTTAAATAAAAAATCCCGCCCTGCTGCAGAAAGGCATAGTCCTAGAGGATTTGTCCTTTGTCACTTGGTTAGAGGAAATCCCCAAGCTGTGACCATATGTAGTAGGGCATGGCATGAGGGGACCAGGGGCTCTTAAAATACTAGGTACCCAAACATTCAGGGACAAACACAAACCTGCTTTTATTGGGCTTCTCTTAGTCAGCATTCCCTCTCCAGCACCCACCTGCTGGCCTACAAGTTAAAGTCCAGAAGAAAAAAGTCTGGTCACTCACTTTTTGAGTTTCCTACTTCACAACAGGGCTCCTTTTGCAGCCTGGCTTGAAAGGAGCTTTCTCTTTCCATAGGCCTCTCTCCCTCCTGCAGCCTACTTGGTTCCTAACCTCCCCCTGTGAGCCACACCCTCCTAGCCCCGAACTCTGGACTGCAGACTCTCTTAAAGGGGACTGTTGATAATCCTTTTGGAGGGGGATGGGTAACATTCTATATATCCCATCACACAGCTTTACATGTGCCTAAATCATAGAAATGTAGAAACACAGAAAATGATGGCAGATAAAGATAATACGGCCTGATATTCAACTAAGCAGGCTATGCACTGCTATGGCGCTTAGCCCTGCCAGCTCACCCCTAACCCCAGATACTCAATGCCGCAGCAATGGCATTGAATATCCAGGTTTGGTGCACAGAGGAAACCATTGCAGAGTCTAACCGGGTAGCGGCAATATTATACTGCTACCCGGTTAGCATCTGCGGCTAAAAGTAGGCAAGCCAAAAGGTCGCTTAGCTTTAACCACAGATCACTAACCAGGTAGTGGTGCAATATCACCGCTATCCGGTTAGCGGCATCTCCGCCTCCGCTCCACCCCGGTATGCTCTCAACATGCCCCGATGCTAACCGGATAGCATCAGGGTGCATAGGGGAGTTAGGAGGGGATGTTCTGTAATAGCAAACGCTGTGAAAAGCTCTTATTCAATCACTCACCCACAGAAGGAAAACTCTCAGACAGGCTGGAATGCAAACAGGATCTTTAATGTGCACACAGGATCAGACAGAGAGCCGGTACCCTCCACAAAAGGTCTGAACCCCGAGGGACGGCCTACAATGCCTTATATACAGTACAGTTTTAAACTCATTCTACAATCCCATTTGCCACAGGTATTTCCTGCCCACCAATCAGCAGCCCCTGGGGAAGGTACCTGGGTGACCTGTCCAAACCGGTATGCTCAGGTCTGCTGATTTCTGGGCTAGGGGCTATTGTGCTCAGACCTGGAGTGGGGGAAGGCTGTCTACTGAAATCTCAATGCCTTCTCTTAGCAGGCCGATTACCTCATGGTTTGGGGGAAGGGCTACCTACAGCTAGACCTCATGGCTGCCTCATTCCCCCCTTTTTAAGTAGGACCTCAACCGCTAGAAGCGGTTGAGGGCTGTATTTGGGACAGGGCCATGACAGTGGTAACCACCTTGCGTTCTACCAGGGTATCAAGGGTGGTGGTCATGAAGCGGTAAAGAATAGGGATATAACATGGCAGAATGGCACATAGCAGTAAATGAAAAGAACCCCTACCACTGGGATTTTTAGTCCCCCTGGCCAACTGAACCACTTCATAAACCACCCAGGACCCATGGACAGGTAACTAGATCACTTAGGTCTTGGATAGGGTGTTCAATGGAAACACTTGCATCAGTGAGTTTAAAACAACACATACCCTATACCCTCTATAGCAACTCCTGCACAACGTTTTTGTTCCGTGTGCAAAAGTTGCTGTTCTGACTGTAAAAGGTTGCAGGGCCTGCAGAGGCCTCTTCCCTTTGGGACAAAGGAGGGCCGTGTGCAAAAAGTCTGCAGAGGCTTCTTTCCTTTGGGGCAAAGGCTCTTTCCCTGGGATCCACCCTTATCAGCATATTAATGGCTTTTTATTCTTGCTAGTGTTGAGTCATTCTGGCTGCACCCTGCCATTCCCTTTGCTTCATTAATCACTGGCACTGTAATCTTCAGGGCATATGAGTACTTTGTATCACCAGCTTTGTTTGGCCTGTTTAACCTGTTCAGGCCTGGCATGTCTTTTCTTGTGCTGGGTCCATTTTCTGTGCACTTTCAGGCCTGACCTGTTTCTTAGCTAGGTCCATTCTCTGTGCACTTCTGTTCAGAGTATGGTTCCCCTGGCTTTACTCTTGTTGTGCTGGGCTCTGGGTACTCATTTTCTTAGCCCACATGCTTTTTCCGTGCCATCATAATGTATTACAGCCTCAGGCAAGGATGCAGCCATACTAGACATACCTATCAGCCAATTTCCCTTCAGTCCCAATTTTTCTTTTTTCTTTCTTGTTTATGGGGGAAAGGTAATCCCACTACGGGCAATGGACAAGCAACCATTTGAGACAGATATTGAGACAGATAGGAGTCATCAGAAAAGCAGCTTCTGGTACTGTTCCCTATAGACAACATACATTGTAATATCATTTTCTTGCAGCTGGTCAATAATATTGAAAACACATAACATGAAAGTATGTCAAAAGCAGCAGTGCTTAATAATGTGATAAAGAAAGCTCTGAGAATAGTACAGCAAAATCTTGAGCTGGTGTGGGTATTGCAGTTGCTGAAGCCGAAATGGCTTGTAGATTTCCGTTACTTTCTAAGAAAACAATATTAAAAGGATAACAATACAATCGTTCACAGAAGCCCCCAAAACCCCCCCCAGTCAGTCCAACAGTTCTTTTTCCTGCCTCCCAGCAGTTCTCCAGGACCTCGCAGTGTGCTTCACCTTTCTCTGAAGTTCAAGTTCTGTCTCTCTCAAAATTTGAACCTCTCATTCTCATAGGCAGACACCCTGGCCCGTTTTCGATGTTACACACTGATCCAGATAGGGACTCCTTCACACATCTCAGCGGTGGGCAGCTCTGAGTTCTCGGGATGGTCTGTTCCATCTGGACTCTGGCCAATTGCCTCTGCTGGACTCTTTGGATTGCCATTGGTGACATGGTTCCAGGCCTCATTCAGAAAAGCAGCACCAATATTGAATGAAAAGACTAAATATGCTAGATTAGATTTCACAATGAGATAAACTTAACTTCCTTCACATTTACCAAGATCACATCCTACAAATATTGCTGTTTAAACTTTCAATGGTCTTCCAGTAACTATCTCGTATGATGTCAATTTTTCTCTGGCAGTTTGATTAACTTCTTGTTTATCTGTCACTGGAGATTCACTTGCTGGTAGTGAACATTCCATTATGCCCTTGACTGACCTTTACATGCTCCCCCTTTGCCCATGCATGCCTGGCCAGGACATGCAGAGGCAAAAAAGGAGGCAAAAAAGCATCTGGAAGTACCGCATGGCCAGTGTAGGTCCTCCAAAACCCATCAGGGTGCACCTAGCCTGTCTCCAGGTGTCCATTTCCAATTATTGAGTATGTGTTGGGGCCTAGATGAATTCCTAAATTGAATATTCTGGAGATGGCATAGTTGAATAAAGTGCTCATCATTTTTTTTTTTTGTTTACATATTGTGATGCAGCAAGGGGCACACAGCCCAGGGAAAATAAGATAAAAGAAAGACTTACCGCAGAGTCAGCTTTAGAAAGCAGCACTAGGCACCATGATTCACTGCAGCAAGGGAAATTCTTGCTACGTAGCAAACAAAAGTCCCATCAGGAACACCTGAGTGAGAGTCCCCAGGTCACGTGTAGAGCTAGGGATTATTTAGGGCAGGGTTCCAGTCAGTTAGGGAGGAGAGTCAGAAGCAGGATCACCACGGGAAGCAGTAGGAGAGAGAGGAGCAGGAGGTGTGTCCCAGGTCAGCTGAGCAGAAGCCCCAGGGGATTGCTGGGAGGAAATTCTTCTCACGAGGAGTCAGGAAGTGAGTCTGTCTCCAGCTCTCGAGAAGGAAGGTTCAAGGCAAGCTGCACTAAGGGAAGACCTGCTACCAGGAATAGCTTTGGAGAGAAGCCAGGATTACCCCACTACCCAAGATGCCAGTATTTGCCAGCTCAAGGCAGAGGTCACGGTGAGAGGGAAGTGTTGGGGGATGGGCACTCCATGCATGACTACAGCTTAAGAAATAGGTGTAAAGTTAGGAACAAACATATTCCTGTTCAACCAGCCCGGGAGGCTAGAAGCAAAGGCTATAGAGAGCCAAGCATAAAGACAAGCCCTGCAGAGAGAAGGAAACTTCCCTATAGTAACAGAGAGAAGTTTAAAGCTTATAACTGCAAAGGGCAGGGTTCTGATTACAGACATAAGAAGCAAGATGTTTCAGAGCTAATGTTCTGGGAGTCAAGCCCAGGCAGAACCAGCTACCGAGAGAGATATAGACCCAAAGGGGGAAAAGCCTCCAGTGACTGTTATAGAGAAGTGTCACAAGACGCTATAGCTGAATACCGTTCTCAAGAAGGGTCTGATACCAGCAGTGTGAGTAGTGCTGGGGAAATGATATGGGAAGACGCTGCTAGTCTGCAAGAGGATATTCCTATGGATTGCAGTGTCTGTGTTAAATGCAACCGTATGATGTAAATACTGGATGAAGAGAACTCTGTGAATATAACAAGAGAAAATACGTGTGTCACCACTTTTGTTGCTAAGCTTATCTGATTTAAAGTTTCTGTTTCCTTTGACAAAGTCCGAGCGGGACGGGGAATAAAACCCACTTTTCATTTCAAGTTGCTCTGAAAGACTTTTTATTTACAAGGCCAGAGCAATTACTTGTGCATACGCCCTAGGCAACCGCCTATATAGGGCTAAACAGGCCTCTAACCACAGGCCCCATCACAATATTCATTAGCCAGATACATCACTTCACATCATTGAATTACCTTCATCAGTTTACTGTCTATCAGAGTCCTTCCTCTCAATATCCCACTTCATCCCTCACCATACTTTTTATCACTTGCATCATTCCACCAACTATATACCTAAGTCCTTTTTTGAATTATACCAATTTTTTATAAATTGTTCACTTCCAGTATGCTAATGGACATGAGGCTTTTAAATAAAGTTAATCAACAAATCAATCAATTAATCAACAAATCAATCTTTGGCTTTAAAAATATAAAAGCTTCAAAAATCATGGATGTTCTCTAATCATAAGTACCTAGTGTTTTTGGGAATTGATACATAAATATTTGCTGATTCCCATGATATTTCAGGCAGGCTTTATGAAGCTGTCCCAGTGACCCCAAGCCAGTCAAGTTTTCAAGTCATCCAGAATGAAAATGCATGATATGTCAGCATACATTGCTGACCCATTATATACAAATTCATATTAATTGTGGATATCCTGTGGGTTCACCAGGGCAGCCTCAGGCAGTATTGGACTAAACCTTAAATATATGACTGACAATGCGGCTGAAATACTGAATTTCTCATGCTCTGGAAGAATGTGACATCAGACATATTGGGATCCCCTACATCATTGCATTGCGAGCTGAAAAGCAGTTTGTTTGTTTTTTTATCCCTAGGTTGAACTCAGTTAGTAAATCAATAACTGTTCAATGTTACCAAAATTGTGCACACTCCAGGGGTGACTCAGCATGCAATGTTTCCTAAATGGGTTAGTTGTGTACATACTATGACAGAAATTAACTTCATACCGAAGCCAAGGGATGATGGAGATTATTATACACACCAGCATTATTTGTACAGTGTGCACTGTATGGATCTGTGTGAATCAGTACTAAAGGGCAGTGCACACGAGGAGTGGGGCAGCATTATCAGTGCATTATTAACTTCAAGTGTGAATTAGTGTGAACGGTGTACTGCACAGTATATGCCTTTCAGCAGTGCTAATTCTGCATTTTATCTTTCTATTTTGAAATTGCCAATGATCAGTGTATTCACCCTGAACCAAAACATACCTGAACATCAGAACAAGCTACAGTGCATACTAGAACTAATCCAGATGTTCTCATCAGAAATCATGAGTTAAAGTACTGCTACCAGTATATTTGGTACTAAAATCATTTTAAGGTATCATTGTAGTATCAGAAAAATGAATACAGTTGATCAAGGCAGTTTAATGTACTAAGCAGGAAAGAATGCAATCACCAAAACAGCATTTACTGTCTGCAGAATAAAATGTCATATCATGCAGAAGTATTACTTGTTTAATTGTGTATGTGCAGTCAAAACCAAATATATGTACCAGAGATAAAATTCAGGCTTTAAAAAGACAAGTAAAAAAATCTTCATTTCTTCATAATCTTATAAGGATTCTCTTCAGCCTTTGTTTGCTTCCAGCAGACAGGAGGCACCTCATGGTTCTAGAAGCTCAAAACTCTACAATTAAAATTGATGACAAGAGGATTGTTTGCAGGCTAGGTGTGGCTAGGTGAATTGGGGTTCTTTGTCCTCTAGGAGAAAAACTCCTAGGTGATTTTTTTTTTCCTTTTGTCCTCTCTAATGGGCCTCCATTCATCTGCTAGAAGAAGGAACTCCTCCCAGTATCTTTCTATAGCTATGCAAACTATTTCAGCAGTTTCAATCACCCCCCACTCACTGCTGAGAGGTGTGACCAAAACACCTGGTTCCCTGACCACTGATCATGCATGAAACATAGCAATGAAACTGGATATGCATCAAACAAAGCAATTGTCTTCCTTCAATGCTATACCAGTACTACAGTCCACACACAGCAAACCCCACCCCCCTTTCTAAACTGTCCCTTTCCCTGCAATCAGTAGACCTGGTGTTTTTCACTGTTTGGGGACACAGGGGCGATTTGTTAATAACTTCACCTTTTACTGATAGAGTATCAAAATCAATCCTGAAATATAAAGACCTAATGTCTGGACAAAAACTTTATTTCCCTAATGTCACAACTAAACACAGAGACACTAAAGGTTTTTACATAACAGCACATTTACTATATGGGCCAGCCATGAATCTATATAGGGAAGCTGGTCCGGATACTCCCCCACCACAATTTAGCCTCCGGACCCCATGCTCTAATCACAATTTGCAAAATCACAATTTACAGTGCAAATCTTGTAATCCCAAAGGCAGAGTTTGGTTGCACAAAACACACAGGACCACAAAGGGAAAAAGAAAAAGGGGAAACAGAAAACAGAGACGTCTCAGCAGCGAATACGTTACAAATACACATTACACACACTAGCATAGGATTTAACTTTTATAATAGCAACGAGAAACACAGCTAGCCACTCCTCCAATGTCCACCAGATGGAGCCACAGGAGCACATGGCAACACAAAAGAAACCCCCAGCAACACAAAAGGAGACCCCCAGCAACACAAAAAGCCCCCAACACTATAGGAGCACATGGCAACACAAAAGAAACCCCCAGCAACACAAAAGGAGACCCCCAGCAACACAAAAAGCCCCCAACACTATAGGAGCACATGGCAACACAAAAGAAACCCCCAGCAACACAAAAAGAGACCCCCAGCAACACAAAAAGCCCCCAACACTATAGGAGCACATGGCAACACAAAAGAAACCCCCAGCAACACAAAAGGAGACCCCCAGCAACACAAAAAGCCCCCAACACTATAGGAGCACATGGCAACACAAAAGAAACCCCCAGCAACACAAAAAGAGACCCCCAGCAACACAAAAAGCCCCCAACACTATAGGAGCACATGGCAACACAAAAAAACCCCACTATAGGAGCACATGGGGCAAAGGCTCTAAATAAATCGCCCCGATCATCGGAGAATTGCGATCAGCGCAATTATTCTTGAAAGGCACACTTAAGGGAGTTAATACTAATATCCTAGGCAATTTTTCTTCAATAGCTTTTGGCAGCGCTGCACTTTAAATACCTTTCAAAGGGGCCCAAGGTAGCAGAATTAATTCATACTACAGTTAATTATCTTACTGGTCCACAAAAGGACTCTGATTTTATCTTACTGGTCCACAAAAGGACTCTGATTTACTGGACGAACGATGGCTTCAGAAACCCCCCCCCCCCCCCCCTGGGGTCCCTACTAGGACCGTTCGTGCGGGTGATCGGGCCGCTACAGGTTCCTAGAATTTACTAGGAATTACAGACGGAGTACAGAAAGTAGCAGTACTCACCAGAGCTCCGATCAGACAGGTAGTTTGGATGCCAGTCTATCCAGCCGGTTTTCAATCGGGGATTCAGCCGCAGGGACCAACTGCCCAGACAAATCAAGGTATCCTTCCGAGCACAAGGTGGCCCGGGGCGCCAAGGACCGTTAATCACCTGGAGGGGTCGGTCCCTGACCGGTGGAGACCCTGATCCTGCAAAAAGCAGTAGTCTTCCCACTGTGGGTGTGATGAGAGAGGCTTTTCTTTCAATTTCCCAGCCAGTGCACCAAAAATGTAATAGCAAACGCTGTGAAAAGCTCTTATTCAATCACTCACCCACAGAAGGAAAACTCTCAGACAGGCTGGAATGCAAACAGGATCTTTAATGTGCACACAGGATCAGACAGAGAGCCGGTACCCTCCACAAAAGGTCTGAACCCCGAGGGACGGCCTACAATGCCTTATATACAGTACAGTTTTAAACTCATTCTACAATCCCATTTGCCACAGGTATTTCCTGCCCACCAATCAGCAGCCCCTGGGGAAGGTACCTGGGTGACCTGTCCAAACCGGTATGCTCAGGTCTGCTGATTTCTGGGCTAGGGGCTATTGTGCTCAGACCTGGAGTGGGGGAAGGCTGTCTACTGAAATCTCAATGCCTTCTCTTAGCAGGCCGATTACCTCATGGCTTGGGGGAAGGGCTACCTACAGCTAGACCTCATGGCTGCCTCATTTCAATGCCATTAACTGTATAAGTGCCATTGAATATCCCCAGTTACGGCATTTACATGGTTTACTGGACTGTAAACTGTGTAAATGCCTTTCAAATATTGGGCCAATATGGCCTATCCTGTCTGCCCATCCATATGCACTACCAAGCTCTACATTCCCTTCCTCTTCCTCAGAGATCCTCTGTATGTGTCCAGTGATTTCTTGAATTTGGACACAGTTTTTGTTTCCACCATCTTCACCCGGAGGCTGTTCCATTTATCCACCACCCTTTTCACAAAGAAGTATTTCCTGGGATTTCACATGAGTCTATCCTATTTCACTTCATCCTATGACAGCTCAATCTAGAGCTTCCTTTTAATTGAAAAAGACCCATCTCCTGAGCATTTATACTTCAACAGTATTTAAATGTTTCTATCATATGTTCCCTCTCCCGCCTTTCCTCCAAACTATATATATTGAGATCTTTAAGGCTATCTCCATACGTTTTATGATGAAGATCACTGACCATTTTAATAGTTGCCCTCTGGTCTGTCTCCATACTGTTTATATCCTTTTGGAGATGTGGTCTCCAGAATTGTACACAGAAGGCAACAGAACTCTTGAGAGACATACACATACACACACTCACATCACCACGCTGTGCAAAAGTGGGGATGGTTGGCATTCTTGCCTTCCACTCTGGTTTCCATATCAGCTCAAGCATTGTTAACGTGTGCTCATTGTGCAGGGGCTAGCAGTGCCCTCTGACATTAATGCCTGATCAGTGTGCTGGTGCTATCAGACTGACTTCCCATGAAGCTGTGGATAGTGGAGTCTGTCTGTACTCTTGCTGGCCATTTCATTCAGGATTACACATGCTGGTGCTGTACCTGTACTGTAGGCTAAAGTTTATCCACAAGGACATGCAACACATGATTTCTAGCAGGTTTTGAACTTGTGACCCTCCATACATATACATGATGGCTTTGTGTGGTGAGCCAGAGTTGCCACATGGATGCACTAGTCCCAGGGGCTGACATATTACCCATTAGGCAGACCTGGGCACATGTTGTGATATGATCGGCACACAAGACCTGCTGCAGGTGGGGGTGGTATACAGTACTGACCGGTCCACCATGCGGCTTTGGCAGATGCCTAGGGCACCAGGACCAGTTGGGGGGACAGAGGTTCACATTGATGGACATGCCATCCCCCCAAACAACTGACGTTGCCAGAACCCAATCACCCCCTACTTCTGATATGTCTTGGGGGAGGCAGGAAGCTGCAGCTGTGGTATTTCCCCCCAGGTGCCTGCATTTTGCAATTCCCTGTAGCATTACAGCTGCTGGGGCTATCGTCCTCTTCCTCCAGAGCTGGCTTCAGTGATAGTGGGAGGGGGGGCAGGCCGGTGTCCCTGCCTAGGATGCCAGGAAATCTTGGTCTGACCCATGTGACGCATCACCTTTCCAAAGCAGCAGCAAATCTGTGTGCCACCAATGTTGATGTGGTATCATGATGGACATCCCAGATGTGCCACTTGGGCAGCTGCTTTGTCTGCCTTGCACCCCAGAAATCCCCACTGCATGACCAATGTGCTAACTCCTTTGCCCGATATGCACCATCAACATAGTGCTCTTTCATACTTGGGCACTATGCTGTTGCTGCTAATGAAGCACTGCTATCACCTTATTGGGCTCCCCTGTCTGTGCATCACATTGCAGACGTTTAAATAGGCTCTCTCCCCTCAAAATACATTCTTTCTGCGAGGTTTTACTTGGCATTAGGGTTTGCAGCATTAAAGGGCTTTAACACACATTAGCACAACAGGCATTAAGGTAACATCCATTGTTAATGCCCACTCTTCACCCAATTAACGCCCACTCTCCGTCTACTGTGCCCTTAATGCTGCAGGAGCCTTAAGTGTTAATGCAGCTTTTTCGCAGCGTTAAGGGTGCAAGGGTGCCGATAACAGACATTAACAGCATACTTGATCCCTTAACGCCCTTTAGTAAACATACCTCTTAGTAACAGTACACTTTTCAAAGCAGTTTACACAAATGAAAAACATTTTACTCACATTTTTTCAGAAGTCTGAAAATTGCCCACCCTCAATGTGGCACATTTTGTTGTCACATACTAAGCAGAAGCCTGAGTTTTGCATCTGAGTTAAAATAAGTTCTATAGAATGTAAAAACATAAAAGTCAATAATCAAAGATCAATTGTTTGGATAGAATAACCAGCTGATATTAGCCGGGCATCTTTAGGAGAATACTCAGTTGTTCCTGACAAGTTAGGTCTTTCAGCTCATTTTTCCCCCCAAATTTAGCCACACTCTCCTTTAAAGGCCAACAGGAAAGGAGGGAACCCCATGGCAGAGTGCCAGTTTTTTCAAACATCGAGAGGAAAGGAGTCAAGAAGAGAATGGGAACAGTTTTGCTGCCCTTCTGTCCCATCTTTAATTTTAAAAAAGTACTGGAATTGGAAGCTCCCCTCCTGATATACCTTCTTTAAAATTCTGCAATGAAAACCTCCTCCTGAATTCCCATCTTCTTTTTTAAAAAGTACCAAACCTATGCACCCTTCATGGTCCCCCTTCTTATAAAGAAACACTTTCATTAGCCAGTCAGTGCTGCCTGAACTCAGTTCTGGACCGTAATTGGTTCCTTAACCAAATAAAGCAAATACATGGAAATTTGGCCCCAACCATAGCGATCTTTCCCTTACTTCCTATCTTTCCCCAGTCCCTGTATGCTTCCCATTCACAAACTCAATGTTCTTTCCCTAGGCCCCTGGCTTCTCCAACCCCAGCTGACTCCCCCTGTTCCGGCCAGACTGCAGCATCCCCCATTCCCATTAGTCTATAACTCTCTTCCACTCTCCTCCCCAGGCACACTCTCCCCTCGCAGCCCTCTCTCCAAATATGTTCTCTCTCTCTTCCCTTCCTAGCCTTCCTCAGGTCTTCACTCTTCCTTCCTGGCCCAACCCAATCTGGTATTCTTCCTTTTACTCTTTCTACATGAGGCTGTGGGCATCCACTGGTACATGTTGACATCTGTCCCTATCTCTGCTATGCCTCCATCTTCTTCCAGTGAGGGAGCTGAATGGTTGTATCTTCTTTGGGCTGCATGGCCGCATCTTCCTACAGCTCCTGATGCTGAGTGTTGTGTTGAACAGAATTTGTCCTGCTGCTGTCTAGCACTCTGTAGGATCTATGCTGGAACCACAAGCAAGTTCAAAGCTTATGGACCGATAAATCCTGCATGATCTCGTGCATCATGAGATCGGCTTGCAGAATGTGCTGACTTATAAGTATGGAACTTGTTTGTGGCACCAGCACAGATGCACAATTTTATAACACACTTTAAAAATAGGGTCTGCTGTATAAAATTACCCTTTAGGATGTAAACAGAATCAACACCGATGAGTTCAAAGGACCTCTTCAAACATTACATTGTTGAAGACTAGTGATTTTTCAAGCCAAAACCGGTTTAATTTGTCTTCCTGCTGCCCAATAGATGTTAATAAACCCACTGGCAGGTACAGAGAGGGGTTTTAAACCATTTGCAGTAGGGTGAAACCTTATTGATTTCTGTAGTCTTCTGTTCTTTTTAACCAACAGTGTGGCAGAGCGAATAAAATGAACCCTAGGACTTTATGAGGTGACTCTTTGGAGAGTTTTCTATTCAAATCCTTGCCTATGTCTTTATGAGGCTTATTATCCTGCCGGGGCACTAGAATTGCTCTCTTTGTATGCAGAAATAATAGCATAGTATACTCCAGTTCCCCACTCAAAAATGAAAAAAAAGTTTGATGTGTTGAATGATAGTGTTTGTTACCTTGCTTCTTTTTTTGTTAGCATCATTCATGGGCATTATCAACCATTAATACATAAACCAAAACTTACATTAACTCTTACATCAACTTATAATTTGTTCTATAACCAACCCCATCTAGATTTTAGAAGGAAGACTTTCTGTTTAGCTGCTGTTCACTCACCTACACAAAATTCATCTGGCTCTTAAATGTCTTGTATTGTGTCTCATTCCCTTTGTACTCTTTCTGATGCAATCACATTGTTGGTCCGTGTACTGAAACTCTACTCTTCTTTTTTAATGAAGTCTCTCCTACCTATGTAATACGATATGGTTTTCAACAGTATGCTTTTGCAGTGGTGCTACATGCCTTAAATGAAGAATGGAACTGTTTATAGAGTAGAAACTTTCTTTATATTTTTGTATACATTGTAAGAGCTTTGAAATAGAAAAGCTCATGGGACAGTGCTCTGGCTTGAAGCTGCGGTTTATAAATGTGCATTTTCTCTCTGGTCTGGATACTGCAGACACATCAGCCTGTCGTGCCATGTTACAAGGAAAGCATATGCATGAGTTTAGCAGTTGAGTTAAAATAAAGGGCCCTTTTACGAAAGGGCATTAAAGTGTTGCACCTAATGTGCCTAAAGTGCTGAAACTATGGCAGGTTAGGTGCAACACCACCACCACAGTAATTGTTGGGGTTGTGGAAAGCATTTCCGCAGCAGTTAACCAAGAGCACTTTCCCATACCATGCACCCCATTAGCATAACTGCACTTAACTCCACCTTCTGATGTGACGTTAATTGAACCCGCACTAATCACGCAGGATACAGTTAGTGCATGGTACAGTATTTACCCTGTGTTAACTGCACAGAGCTCACCATGCTCACTCTCCTCCCCTAACCTGCCCACCCACATTCTTGTGCTAGCCAGCAATGCATGTCCCAGCACATCTCCAGCGAGTGCCAGAATTCGCACTGCCAGCAAGCGCGGTTTAGTAAAAGGTCCCCTTAGTTCTATAGAACGTAAAAGCATAAACATCTGAGAGCAGCTCTTAAATAGCACGAAGACAGTAATTCCTGGATGAAATGTTTTGTTGGAAACTAAGGGGCATCTTTACTAAAAGTTAGTAAGCATTGTTAGCGCAGGGCTACATTGATGGCTGCCACACACTAAAAACAACCAGTATGCTAAAAATCCCAAGCTAAACCTTAGTGCGGGATGGGGCAAGAACTGGGTGGGATATGAGCAGAGATTGGGCATGGACTCCACACTGCATGGTAATTATCAAGAGGAGATGTTAAGTGTATCTGCGCTAATTGTGAATTAACTTAAAAGTGCAGTAAAGAACCTTTCTGTGCAATTACTGCAGGGGACCTGCTGGGCATAGCCTCAGCAGTTAATACGCAACCTCTGCACTTACTGCATCTTCATTATTGCCTTTAAAACATGGTAAGTGCAAGAACTTTCTGCAACTTAGTAAACAGGCTTCTAATTGTAATCTTTTTCTGTGCATGTTAAACTTTTGTTTAATTTATATATTAGTAAGCAACTTATCAAAGAATCAGCATACAGGATAGGTACCATGACCTAAACCAATGTCTACAACAAACAGGAATAAATACCCAGCAAGATACATCAAGAGATCCCCACCTCTTGCTTCCTTACCATGTCATCCAAATATTTAACAGACAGAGACAGAGATAAGAACAAAGAAGACATCTGACAGAAAATACTTACCTGGGGTCAGTTTAAACAGGCACAAACATATTCCGCAGCCAAAAAACATCTTCAATCCCCCAACAATCCTCACCTCCCACCCACACCCTTCCCTCCTCTCTCTATTTTTCTATTTTTGTGTTGGGCCCTTTGTCAGTTGTTGAGTTGTTGGATGTTAGCTGCCTGAAGTTTGATAGCCAGATACTGGAAACATGCCACGACCCCTTCATGTTCAGAATGTTTGGTCAAAGTCTTAGGATATCTAGCATATGGAGAAGATCACTTTTGAGTTGTGAGGGAGGTCAGACTTTGTTACTAAGGTGTGGGCTAGATTCTTGGGATAGGGATCCCTTAATATATATGGAAGAGGAAGTGCTGCTATGTTTGAGGTTTGTTATGGCGTGCGAATATTGTTCGGGAGAGCTTTTTTCCCCCTGCTTTTTTGTTACCGATTCCCGAAGGCCTAGTCAATTGTCTTTGTTCTCCAGTGATGATAGTTGGGTAGTTGTTTAGGGCAAGGGTAGAGAGGAGGTGGGAGGAGGAAGGAATACTACTACTACTACTCTTGTTACTACTACTTATCATTTGTATAGCACTACAAGGCATACGCAGCGCTATACGTGTACAAGAAAGAGACAGTTCCTGCTCATCAGAGCTTTGATTAGATTGTAAGCTCTGATGAGAAGGGACTGTCTCTTACTTGTACATGTATAGCACTGCATATACCTGGTAGCACTATATAAATGATAAGTAGTAGTAGTAGTAGTAGAAGTATTCCTCCTTCTCCCCACCTCCCCACCATCCTCCCACCCTCGCCTAAACATTTGGGTGGAGTGGAGGCATGGCTGGGGCTTTTGTCTGGGGTAGCAGAAACCTTTGGGCTGACCCTATCAAAAGGGATATATGAGGTGTGATCCCAAAGTAGAGAGACTTGTTGTGTAGCTATATAACAATACATTCTTATCACAACAATGCACTATCAGATTATAAATCCTTAATCTAAACCTTATTTGTAAATTCTCAAGGATGTATAAACTACTTCAAAGTGCCAATACATATAAAAAAATAATTTTATTCCTATAAATCATCATAAAGAATTCATATATAACAATACGTCATACCACGATGCTATTAAGCATACAGTGACCTAGTTATGTGCTGTGCATATGCAGAGTGTAGAATGTCTGCAGCACATCTGTACTTTTTTTAATCACGTGATGTAGGCAGGGCCGGATTTAGCTAGAGTGAGGCCCTACGCCAAGAAAAATTGTGGGCCCCCCCCATGTCCCCGTGCAGTCCTGGGCCCCCCCTGTGCAGTCCTGGGCCCCCCCGTGTCCCCCCCCCCCGTGCCTCCGTGCAGTCCTGGGCCCGCCCCCGTGCAGTCCTGGGCCCCCCCGTGCAGTCCTGGGCCCCCCCTGTGCCCCCGTGCAGTCCTGGGCCGCCCCGTGCAGTCCTGGGCCCCCCCATGCAGTCCTGGCCCCCCGGACAGCATCGCGGCTGTCTGAGGGGCTTCAGA
This sequence comes from Ichthyophis bannanicus, assembly GCA_033557465.1. Lineage (NCBI taxonomy): Eukaryota > Metazoa > Chordata > Amphibia > Gymnophiona > Ichthyophiidae > Ichthyophis > Ichthyophis bannanicus. The sequence goes on along the minus strand of CM066033.1, from coordinate 964,536,795 downwards.
GGGAGCCGGGGAAGCCCGCGCGAGGCCCCGGCTCCCTCTGTACAGCCGCCAGCGGGAAGAGCCTTTTCCTTCACGCTGGCGGCTGTTTCTGTGAAGCCGGGAATGCTGGGAAAGGTTAAAGGGCAACCTTTAACCTTTCCCAGCATTCGCGGCTTCACAGAAACAGCCGCCAGCGTGAAGGAAAAGGCTCTTCACGCTGGCGGCTGTACAGAGGGAGCCGGGGCCTCGCGCGGGCTTCCCCGGCTCCCTCTAAAGCCCTCCGGTGGGCCCAGGGGCGGCCCAAGGGGGGTGCGGGGCCATGTGCGGAGACTCGGTGCGGGGCCTCATTTGCATAAGGTGTCTCATTTGCATAAATATTTGCGTAATGTTACCATACACCAGAGCTACTCAATTCCAGTCCTGGTGGTCCACAATCCTGCAGGTTTTCGGGATATCCCTAATAAATATGCATGAGATATATATGCATTGGAGGTATCCTGCCAACCTGACTGGTTTGTGGCCCTCCAGGGCTGGATTTGGAGACCCTTGCTTTACATCTCTGTCATTTAAGATTGTGAGTGAACAAGGTACAGATATCCTAGACATCAAAAGGGTAGATAGAATGTGTCACATTCCTCCTCGATTCTCACCACCACCAAAAAGTTGTCTAATAGATAATATTTTGGTGGTGGTGAGAAGCAAGGAGGAATGTGACAAATGCTATCTAACTTTTTTGATGTCTTGGACATCTGCACCTTGCCCACTCACAATCGTAAATGACAGAGATGTAAGGCAGGGGTCTCCAAATCCAGCCCTGGAGGGCCACAAACCAGTCAGGTTGGCAGGATATCTCCAATGCATATATATCTCATGCATATTTATTAGGGATATCCTGAAAACCTGCAGGATTGTGGACCACCAGGACTGGAATTGAGTAGCTCTGCCATACACTAACTTTTAGTAAACATGCCTCTTAATGAGTATATGGATAAAGAAAGACTAAAAGGTTTCTACATTACTATAATCCAGTACCAACCGCCAGGCACATTAGGAACTACTACAAACACTGCCCATTTAGAACCCATAGCAAACCCGCCATATCCTAACAGCACTACCAGGACTCACAAAGCACCATACCCTAACTATCAAAAGGCAACACTGCAAATATTAAACCAATACATTTCAGAGAACAACAATACATGACCTACTGGGGAAAGAACAAGTGGCAATGTCAAATAGGAATTATATAAACAGAATACCTCAGCTCAGTTACACATGCACAACATAGACCATCACCAAACAAGGAATCACAATTTAGAAACAGGAAGACAATAATTAAACTGGGAACCCCAAAAGCCAAACTTGGAATATACAACAACACTGTAGAAATAAAACTATAAATTAATTTCCTCTTGTACTAAACAAAGCGCAAAAATTAATGATGCACATTTCCCAGAGCTGACATATTCCAGTTAATAAATTCAAAATAAAGAGATATTTTTCTACCTTTTGTGCATTTTTTTTCAGTTGCAATTGTTCCAGCCACTTTCTTCTGGTTTCTTCGTGTCTTCTGCTAACTCTCCTTCTGCTGTCCATTTGTTCTTTCTTCTGTCTTCTTGGGGTTTTTTTTCCATTCTCTCTCTACATCTGCTTTAACATACTAATCTTTCTCCTTTTGCTCTTTCCTCATTCCTATTTCATCTACTCAAAATTTACCCCTCCATCCTCAATCCCCACTTACTCTCCCAATACCCGGCCAATTGTAGATTTTTTATCCCTCCCACACAAAATATTTTTCCCCTCTCCATTTTACTCTCCCAGCACCATCCCATTCTAATCCTCCCCCAACACCAGCTCCCTTCTAGTTCCAGCCTCACCCAGCATCCATTCCCTTCTAGTCCCTGCATCAGCCCATTTCCAGTCCTAGCCCCCCATAGCCCATTTCCAGTCCTAGCCCCTCCCATCAACCCAATACCAGTCCTAGCCCCCCCATCAACCCACTTCCAGTCCTAACCCCCATCACCCCATTTTCAGTTTAAGCCCCCCCTATAACCCATTACCAGTCCTAACCCCCCATCAGCCCACTTCCAGTCCTAACCCCCCATCAGCCCACTTCCAGTCAGCCCCCCATAGCCCATTGCCAGTCCTAACCCCCCCCCCATCAGCCCACAGTCCATTACCAGTCCTAACCCCATCAGCCCACCTGAAGTCCTAACCCCTCCCCATCAGCCCATTTCCTGTCCTAGCCCCCCCCCATAGTCCATTATCAGTCCTAACCCCCCATAGCCCATTATAAGACAGCCCCCATCAGCCAACAGCCCATTACCAGTCTTAACCCCCCAATAGCCCATTGCCAGTCCTAACCCCCCCATCAGCCCACAGTCCATGACCAGTCCTAACCCCATCAGCCCACCTCAAGTCCTAACCCCTTCCCATCAGCCCATTTCCTGTCCTAGCCCCCCCTAGCCCATTACCAGTCCTAACCCCCCCAACAGCCCACAGCCCATTACCAGTCCTAACTCCATCAGCCCACCTTCAGTCTTAATCCCCCAACCCATTACCAGTCCTAGCCCCCCAGAGCCCACTACCAGTCCTAATCCCACCAGCCCATTTCCAGTCCTAATCCCCATCACCCAATTCTTAGTTTAAGCGCCCCCCATAGCCCATTACCAGTCCTAAGCCCCCATCAACCCACTTCCAGTCCTAATCCCATCAGCCCATATAGACTTAGCTCCCCCATAGCCCATAGCCCCCCCCCATAGCCCATCACCACTCCTAACCCCCCCATAGCCCATTACCAGTCCTAACCCCCCCAACAGCCCACAGCCATTACCACTCCTAATCCCCCCCAGCCCATCACCAGTCCTAACCCCCCCAACAGCCCACAGCCATTACCACTCCTAACCCCCCCCCAGCCCATCACCAGTCCTAACGCCCCAGCAGCCCACAGCCATTACCACTCCTAACCCCCCAGCCCATCACCACTCCTAACCTCCCAACAGCCCACAGCCATTACCACTACTAACCCCCACTGCCCATCACCAGTTCTTACCCCCCCAACAGCCCACAGCCATTAACACTCATAACCCCCCCCAGCCCATCACCAGTCCTAACCCCCCAGCAGCCCACAGCCATTACCACTCCTAACCCCCCCAGCCCATCACCACTCCTAACCCCCCAACAGCCCACAGCCATTACCACTCCTACCCCCCCAGCCCATCACCAGTCCTAACCCCCCAACAGCCCACAGCCATTACCACCCCTAACCCCCCCAGCCCAACACCAGCCCCACCCCCCCCCGCCCACCCCCGCCCACCGAATTGCTTTTTACAAAAAAAGCTGTCGCTGCCTCTGCCGGGGCCGGGGCCGCCGCGGCAGAATCGAGTGTGCCGCGGGGCCCCCCCTGCCCAGCAGAGCCTGCCCTCCCCGGTATCACCTCTCTCAGCTGCCTCCCTCTAGTCACACGCGCCGGCTTTCAGAGCGCGAGGGAAGAGTTTTTCCCTCGCTGCTCTGTTTAAGCCCGCGGGGGCTGATGGGACTTCCCATCAGCCCCCGCGGGCTTAACAGAGCAGCGAGGGAGAAACTCACCTCGCGCTCTGAAAGCCGGCGCGTGTGACTGGAGGGAGGCAGCTGAGACTCGAGAGGTGATACCGGGGAGGGCAGGCCAGGCTCTGCTGGGCAGGGGGGGCCCCGCGGCACACTCGATTCTGCCACGGCGGCCCCGGCCCCGGCAGAGGCAGCGACAGCTTTTTTTTTTTTTTGTTTTAATTTTAATGATGGATCAGAATGTTTTTTGCGCGGGGCCCCCTGAAACGCGGGGCCCTGTGCAAAAAACATTCCCGGTGGGCCCTTGCCAGCTGTGGGCCCTACGCCACGGCGTACGTGGCGTATAGGCAAATCCGGCCCTGGATGTAGGTATCGTGTAAAAGCAGTTTATCAGACTTACAATGAGTGAAAAAGTTGAACAGAGAATTTGTCTTAAATTCTGCCAGAAGACTAGAGATTTGTGCAAAGAGATTTATGACAAGTTACAACAAGTATATGGCAATGAATGCATGAGCCGTGCTCGAGTTTATGACTGGTACAAACATTTCCAAGATGGCCACCAAAGTGTTGACAGTGACAGACTTTCTGGAAGGCTATCCATGAGCAGGAATGAAGACAAAGTTGAAGCAGTATGTGCTGCAAGAAGCACAAATCATCGGTTGACTACCAGGGAGCTTGCTGAGGACATGGGCATTAGTTTCAGGTCAGTACAGTCCATTCTTACTGTGGATTTGGGGATAAGTTGTCTGTCTACAAAATTCAGGCAGTAGTTCCTCTCCCCTGACCCAAAAGAAGATCAACTGTCTGCAGCCAGGGAGTTGTTGGCTTGCATTGAAAATGACTCCGATTACATCAAAAAGATTATTACTGTTGATGAATCATGGGTTTAGGCTCACTCCTCACAAAGGAAGATTCCAGACTCTCCCAAATCCAAGAATGTCTGTCAGGTGAGGAGCAATGTCAAGGTCATGCTCACACTTTTCTTTGATTACCAGGGTATTGTTCATCATGAGTATGCTCCAAAAGGCCAAACCATCAATAAAGAGTACTACAAACAAGTTCTGACTCGTTTGAGAGATGCAGTTTGTCATAAGAGGCCAGAGTTGTACAGGAATGGTGAATGGTTGCTCCATGACGATAACGCCTCAGCTCACGCATCACATCTTGTCCAGCAGTTCTTGGCCAAACACCAAATCGAGCAAGTCTGTCAGCCTCTGTATTCACCTGACCTCGCACCCTGTGACTTTTTCTTGTTTCCAAAACTGAAATTACCACTGAAAGGAAGGAGATTTGATGATTTGGAAACCATTAAACAAAATTTGACACAGCAGCTTCACAGCATAACGAAAGAGGCATTTCAAATGTTTCCAGCAGTGGCAGGAACACTGGAGGAAGTATGTTTTATCGGAAGAGGACTACTTTGGAGGAGACTGAGTGCAATAACTATCAGTGTTATACTTCTTGTGTTATTGTATAAGTCTTGATACGTTTTGATCATATCACTAGAGTAAACACACTATTCAGGATGCCATGCAGAATCCAAAACCTCCCCTCAGAATCCATCACTTGGTCCAGCATCTGTAAACTACAATCTTTTGTGATCAGGATCATCACCCCTCATCTATTTAAAGAATAGTTTGCTACAAAAACCTGGATTTGAATCAAAGATGATCTTCCACCGCAAGGTGGGTCTCCTGTAAGAGAGCAATATCTGCTCTCTCCCTTCTTAACTGTGCCAGTACTCTCTTGCACTTGGATGATGAAGGCCCTAAAGAAGCCAATTTTACATGCTGGAAGCCAAACTCCCCCATACACACACCCCAACAGCCAACCAGCTCTCCAAATCCCTTCCCCACCGGCCCAGGAACTTAAGAATACCACACACCACCCCAACAGTGTCCTACTCTCTACCTCCCTTCCTCACCTATCCCACCCCCATCTCCAACCAAAGCAAATAAACAATCCATATAGAATTTTTATTAGAAAACAGCCAGTGCCAAGGTATCAAGATGGGGAAGGGCCATTGTAATACACCCTCTTGCCCTCCTCCTCCAGCACAGCAAACGAATAAGGGGTAGCCCCCTAATAATTTCACCTCATCCCAGAAACCCACTTGCTCCTGCAAAAGTAAGGCTTTCTGCCCCAGGGTAGAGAACAGCCCCCTCCCCCCCCCAAAAAAAAAACCCCTTCCAATCTTTAAAGAACAACATAGACATCACACCCTTCCAACTAGTCATCTTACTCAACCCAACAATATGGCCATTTCCCCCTAAGAACATGGGCTCCAAAAACACCCACCATACTCTAAAGGCCTCAACACAGAGGGAAAACCAGCACCCTCCCTTCGACCAAGACCAGGTTCCCAAGCAAGAAGAACAAAAGACAAAGAGGTAAGTAAGAGAAAAAAACAACAAAGCAAGAAGCCATTCACCGTGGTTTAGCAGTGTCCATTTCCAGTCCACTCTTGTCCTTGAACATGTCATAAAGTTTGCATCTGGAGTCAGGGACTTTCTGTCGCTTAGGAGTCATGACTTTCCATTCTTAACTATCCTTTGACCCCCTCAACTTGTTCTTGGCTCCCTGCTGAATAAATACTATATAGTCCTCCAAGTCCACAAGCTTGTGTTGCACATTTTCAAATCCAAAAATAAGCACAAAGGGAAAACCCCAATGGCAGTGTATCCCCTTTTCTTGAAGAAGCTGAGTGAGAGGTTTAAACTTTTTTGCCACTCTAGGGTGTACTGCAAAAGTTCCAGGTAAATTTGTACCTCATGACCCTGGAAGGACACAATCTCTTTCCTCTCAGGCTCCTTAGCAATGCTGACTTATCCTCGTATGAATGGAAACAAGCAACAATAGAGCATGGGTGGGCATTGGGACCATTTCTGGGACCAGATTCTCTATGAGCGCTCTTTGACTCCAGGGACACAGAAAGAGAAAAACTACTGCACCAGGTTTCCCATATCTTCTCTCTTTCCAACAGCTTCTGCGAGCTCCAAAATTCTGATTTTATTCCCTTGTTGTCTGTTCTCAAGATCATTGTGCTGCACATATCTAGTTTGCTTGAGCTTTGACTGGAGCACCACCGCTGTGTCAATTTGCTCCCCGTTATTAATTTCTGTTTGCATAACTCTTTCTTCCAAAGCTTTAATTTCTGACTTAAAGTCACTCATGGCTTTGCAGAAATTAACTCTGAAAGGTTTGAGCTCTTGTAGAATTTCAAGCAAATCCGCTTTGTAGTAGAAGTCAGAGCAGCTTTGTTCACCCCATGTGGGGTATCCACCCCAATAGTAGACATCTCAGAATTGGATGTCTCAGAACTCCTAGAAAGTTTTGCCTAAGCTGCAGCATATGATGATTTGTCAGTCATAGCATGTACGAGACATAGGACATGCTCCCAGCTTTACACGATCCCTCAGCACACACAATCAATCAATCAATCAATCAATAAATAAAATCACTGCCACACTGACCCAAAAGTTTCCAGATAGCCAGGAGCAGCCCAAGGGTGGTGTGGGACCATGTGCAGCAACTCATTGCGGGGCCTCATTTGCATATCTACTGGACCTCATTTGCATACATTTAATTTATTTTATTTTAAAATGTATATGTTGCCAACTAAAATTTAAGACGGCTTTCAAAGGAGGGCTTCACAAAATTTTCTTTTGTCCTGGCAATGACTTAGGGGCATGTTTACTAAATATTAATGTGTGTTAAGTGCCATTGCACCGATAGAAATAAATGGGTGCTCCTGCACTTAGCACACATTAACATTTGTGAATGCACATTGACTTTTAAACATGCCTCTTAATGAGTGTCTGAATACCATTTGCAATGAGGATAAAGAAAAATTACTAGATTTCTACATTACTATACTCCAGTGCCAACTGCCAGGAAGTACTATAAACTCTGCTCATTTAGAACCCATAGCAAACCAGCTGTATCATAATAGCACTATCAGGACTCGCAAAGCACCAAACCCTACCTATCAAAAGGCAACACTGCAAATATTAAACCAATACATCTCAGAAAATACCAATACATCTCCTACTGGAGAAAGAGAACAAGCGGGACTGTCACATAGAAACTACATGAACAGAATACTGCAGTTCGGTTATACATGCAAAACATAGACCATCAGCAAACTTAGAAAAAGGGATCACAATTTTGAAATATGAAGACAATAATTAAACTAGGAACCCCAAAAGCCAAACTTAGAATGTACAAAACTGGAGAAATAAAACAATCAATTAATTTCCTCTTGTACTAAACAAAATGTGAAGACGTTAGCGATACACATTTCCCAGAGCTGACATATTCCAGTTAATAAATTCAAAATAAAATAGTATTTTTCAACTTTTTTGTTGTTTGGGCATTTTATTTTTCCGTCGCAATTGCCCCAGTCGCTTTCTTCTGTTTTCTTCCTGTCTTCTGCTAACTCTCCATTGTCTGCTGTCCGTTTGTCCTTTCTTCTCTCTTCTAGTTTTTTCCATTCTCTCTCTACATCTGTTCCAATGTACACATCTTTCCCCTTTTGCTCTATCCTCCATTTCTTTCTTTATTCGTTTTTCATCCACTCAAATTTCACCCCTCCATCCTCAATCCCCACTTACTCTCACAATACTCAGCCAATCATAGATTTTTCTTCCCTCCCACACAAAATATCTTTTCCCCTCTCCATCCTCACTCTCCCAGCCCCATCCCCTTCTAGTTCTCCCCAAACATCATCTCCCTTCTAGTTCCAGCCCCACCCAGCATCCGCTTCCTTCTAGTTCCATTCTCCCATCCCCCCACATCAACCCATTTCGTCCCAGCACCCCCATCAGCCCATTTCCAAATCGAACTCTCCATCAGCCATTCACAGTCCTATCCTAGCCCCCCTATAAGCATATTTCCAGCCCCCCCCATCAGCTCATTTCCAATCCTAGCCCCCCATCAGACATTTCCAGTCCTAGCCCCTTCATCAGCCCATTTGCAGTCCTATTCTATCCCCCCATCAGCCCATTTCCAGCCCAAGCCCCCAACCCCATCAGTCATTTCCAGTTCTAGCCCCCCCCCCTGCCCCCTGTGAAGAGCCCTGTGCCTGTCTGATTGGCTTCAGATGAAGCCGGGGAGGCCCGAGGACCCGGCTCACCTCTGTACAGCTGACAGAGTGAAGGGTGGCATTTTCCTTCACTCTGGCAGCTGTGTTCTTGTGTAGCCCAATGGTGTGCTGAGTACCGGAAAACAGGAAATGCCCTTTCACGTCTGGCACGCCAGCAGGCTACACAAGAACACAGCTGCTGGAGTGAAGCAAAACACCGCTCTTCACTCTGGTGACTGTGCAGAGGTTAGCCAGGGCCTCAGGCCTCCTCAGCTTCCTCTCAAGCCGGCCCTGCCGTGAACCGAACAGCATGTGTGGGATGAAGTTGGCGCAGGGGCCCCTGAAGCGCGGGGTCCTGTGCGAACAACATTCCTGCACAATGATGGTCTTGCCCTGCAGACAGCCACCTGGGCTTGAAGTAAATCAGTTTCCCTTGTGTTCAGGCACACACTCAAAGGGACACACATAGTCATAAATCAAAGAAGCGGAATGACCCACCAGGCATATCACCTCCAGATGATAAACAGCAGAGTCTTTTTGCAAATCAGCTTTCCTCACCAACAAAGTTGTTCAAGTACTGAGCCAGGACTTCCCCCACACTGAACCTCTCAGGGCTAAAAGCAATGGCAATTGTACCACCAGATAGAAATGCACCCAATTTGGGTGGGGGGGGGGATGAGCTCCAAACACCAATCTTCAATCAAGCCATCAATGCATTTCTGGTCAAAATTTTCACCAGTATTACACATCAGGGCCAGAGAATCTAAAGCAAACACCAACTGTGATAGCCCAGGTAGCCAGCATTAGTCCCATATACGCTTCACTGAACAGTGACAATGACGCACCTCTGTATCTCAATGGGAAAAGGGCAGGTCAATAATGCTTCCTGTGCCAGACAGGCCCAAAGTCAGCAACACACTTGCAGATCATATCAAATACTCTGATGGGAACTCCGCTGTGGAATTCACACAAGCCTCGGGGCAAACTAGCAGCTCTGCTACAGCCAAATTTGCATTACAGTGACAAGCTGGGGATCAGTGAGGCTCCCTGATACCCCGCAGGAAGAAAGAGCAGAGAAATTAAGTGGCCATCTTGGATCAGGCTCGCTAGTGCCCCCCCCCCCAACTGTAATCTCTTATGTATAGAAGCTTATCCTGTTCTCAGACTCACTCGTGGGGTACTTTGTTTAGTTCTCCATTCAGTGCTAGGGCTTTGGGGGCTCTGGAGAGCACATGAGGCTATTTGGGATTTGCGAAATAGCAGCTATTGTATAAAAGGATCTTCAAGAAATGTCCCTGCAATGTCTTTACCACAACTGCAAGCTCAGGAACCTGGACCTAAGAAATCCCTGAAGTATTTCATCATTGCTGGCCATAAAATTGTCACCAGCTGAGGGCTGTGGGTTGCCAGAGTTGGATCATCTTTGAAAGAGTGATCCAAGTTAACCTTATGTTACCCAAGTTTATATAACTGTTTGCTGTAAACACGGAATAGCCTGTTATTCTGTTGATGTTGTTGTATGTGAACCGCGCTGATATCAAATAGCGCGGTATATAAAAGATTGTAATAAATAAATAAATAAATTAGGGATTGCTGATGTTCTTTGATTTGTTATAGGCAGTATTTCTGAGCCAGAGGTAAGTAGCAGTCCCACCTCTTTGTTTGAGGGGGAAATTGGGAAGGTAAGGTTATTGAAGAAAAGATTACATAATCAGATTAAGATAATTTGCATTTTTACTGATGTCATTATTTGTATTAGTTTATCTTTGTGTAAATGTAGTATTATATATGTTCTATATGTACAGACCACAGGTTTTGCTCCAGTGGTCCTACTAATACATTACAATATAAGCAGCATTGCCAGGAAATGGGAAGTGCTACTGATAGGGGATTTCAATATGCCAGATGTTGATTGGCACATCCCTGCTGCAGTATCATCTAGGAGATACTAGATTTGCTACAGGGAGAACTATTCAGGCAACTGGTAACAGAACCCACACGTGAAGGGGCCATAGTGGACTTGGTGCTTACCAATGGTGAAAGTGCTTCTGATGTTATAGTGCGAGATTATTTCGCATCCAGTGATCACCAGCTGGTGTGGTTCAGTGTTAGGACTAGGGCTGATAAAATGCATTCAAAAGTGAGGGTCTTAGACTTTAGGAAAACTAACTTTGCCAAGATGGGCTGATACCTCAGGGAGTCATTAACGGGATGGGAACAGCTGGGGGATGTAGAAAAACAGTGGGCAAAACAAAAAGGGGATATTTTAAGGGCAACCAACCTTTTTGTTAAAATGGTAAATAAAGGTAAAAGTAAAAGGAGACCATTATGGTTTCCGAAAGAAATAGCTGAAAAGGTGAAGAAAAAAAGGGAGGTCTTCATGAAATACAAGAGATAACAGAGAGAGGAAGACAGGCATCTATATTTGGAAAAACTTAGAGAAGCTAGTAAAGTAGTCAGGAAAGCAAAGATTCAAAAAGAGGAGAAAATAGCCAATGCAATAAAATGGGAGGGGGGGATAAGGCATTTTTCAGATATGTTAGTGAGAACAGGAAGGGCAAAAGTGGTATGGTCAGACTCAAGGGTGAAGGGGAGGAATATGTAGAAGCTGATGAGGATAAAGCGGAATTGCTTAACAAATATTTATGTTCTGTGTTCACAGACGAAGAACCAGGAGTAGGAGCTCAGAAAACACCCACAAACAGGAACAGAAACGAGGGACATCTTGAATAATTTTCAGAAGACCTTTCTGTCTTTAAAGAGCTGCCCTGTGGGAGCTGGAGGCCCAGGAAAACATTTCCCATTGAGGGGCCAAAGTCTTGCAGAAAGAGAGGGGGCATGGAGCAGTGAGGCAAACTTTTCCCCTTCCTCTTCTCACTAACATATCTGAAAAATATCTTATTCCCCCATTTTATTATCCTTCCTCTCTCTGTTATCTCTTGTATTTCATGAAGGCCTCCCTTTTTTTCTTCACCTTTTCAGCTACTTCTTCCGAAAACCATAGTGGTCTCCTTGCAGAGCAAGTGGAAACGGCACGGGAGCGAGCCAGCATGGAGCAGGTAAGCACACTGGTCCTGGTACCTCATCCCTCCCTGCCAGCGTGAAGCTCATCCTGCATCTGAGCTGCACAGGGACAGCATCAGGCTCGGCAGGAGGCAGCTGAAGGCTATTGGGTTTAACCTGGCTCTGCTACTGGCTGCAGCTTACTGCATCAGCTAAGTGAAAAATTGACTCAAACTCATTTTTCTACCACATGTTTTCATGATTTCTCAGTTTATATCATTTCTCAGTTTGAAAGGGGCTAGAGAGGGGATTGGGGAGAGCAGTGTTTCCAAATAAGTTTGTCTTACATAGCATGATAGTTACAGAGCTGCCAAGTTATTCGGTTCAAAGAGTGAGACTTTTGGCTAGTTCTGGTTTTAATCTTATACAGGGTGGCCCAAAAAAAGTGAGAACATCTCGTAAATTTAAAGCTTAAATAGTTTATTTATTTACATTTTTTAGCTATATAATGTCTTTATTTCGACAATTTCCGGTCGCCGTCTTTTTTTGTCAATGGTTTACATCTGTCTTTTTTAATTTTTAAATAACTTATATGCTACAAGATGTTCTCACTTTTTTTGGGCCACCCTGTATATCCTAAAGTAGTGTGGTTTGTGTAGTACTAATTCTCGATTCTGTTGATATCAGTACAGCATGTCTCATAATGCACCAAGATGAGGCTATCAGAAATGCATGACTGCCTAACTTGACAGCTCAAATAAATAAATAAATAAATAAATAAAATTATGCATCTCACTCTTAAACCAGGCTATGCCATGTAGGCTCCCAGTCGGTCAGTTTTGCTGTTGTATCCTTCTTAATATTTGCAGGGTGCCAGAGATAGCTGCCTTTTGGAGTTTATAAGGTGCAACATATTAAGGTTTGATTAGAAACTTGTAACATCAAGTTTTAAAAGGGTTCCAGGGGTTATCCGGGAAACTACAGACTCGTGAGCCTGATGCCAGTGCCGGGCAAAATGATAGAAACCATTATAAAGAACAAAATTACTCAACATATAGAGAGTTATGATTTAATACGACAAAGCCAAGAATAGATTTAGCTAAGAGAAGTCTTGTCTCACTAATCTGTTATATATTTTTTTAAATTTTATATTTATGAATTTTACAATAAATTCAAGTGTAAAATATACACTCAAAGAAAAAGGAAGCGGTCTAGCAATACAAAAAAGAAAGGACATCAAACATCCAGAGGAAATAAACACAAATAAAGATCGCAATCCATTAGCCCACACCACAACCATGGGGGAGAATGGAAAGAAACAGCCACAAATCAAAACTGAAGGAAAAAGCAGCGGCCAGTAAGGCTCAAGCCAGCAATTATTAAATTATAACAACGTTCCCTGTCTCTGTCTCAGTAACACTCTGGGAACTCAGGAACGCTGACAGCTGGGAATGGTCATAAAAAATATAGGAAACTGCCTGTAACGTAACAGAACACTTGCATGGAAATTTTAGAAAAAGCTGACCCCCCAACTGCTGTATTCCTGGATGTAAAAGAAGAAACTCTCACCTCCGTTTCTGGGTTTCCTTACATAGGTCTGAGTAAACCCGAACCTGAAACCCTCTAAACTTAATCAAACATTTCCAAAAAAACATTTTCAGAAACCAATCCCTATCAATGAATAATGAAAAGTCACCAAGAGTAGAAGGGCTACAGGTTTCCTCACCTGATGTCTCCGATATTTCGGAGACATCAAGCGAGTCTGCCCACTGCACCCCTGGAATAGCCCCTTCCCCCGAAGATCTCTATTCAGTTGGAAGATAATACAATCTAGTAACAGGCGGATGTGACTCAATAGGAGCACCAAATACTTCAACCATGTAACGCTTAAACATATCTCTTGCATTAACATATGGTGATTTAGGAAAATTTATAAGTCTTAAATTCTGATATCTAGAAAAGTTCTCCAAATGTTCCAATCAAGTCCTCAACTCCAGAGCATTCTTAGTCAGGGCAACCTCAGAGTCCTCAATACGGTTAATTCTCACCTCCATTGAGGAAATGTTGTTAAATTTTATTAAAGGTGTGAATATGCAGGTAGATAAAGGTAAGCCGGTTGATATAGTGTATCTGGATTTTCAGAAGGGCCTTGACAAGGTCTCTCATGAGAGATTCTTGAGGAAATTAAAAAGTCATGGGATAGAGGGCTGGGAACCCCTTTGATTCTGTAAAGAATCACTAAGAAAGAAGCTCAGGCATGTCCAAGTCTAGAATAAGTCTTCTGGTATAGGGGAAAATGTTTTCTGCCTCAATTTGCAAAGGTGGAGAACCACTGTCAGAGTCCAAAGCACCGCATCTTATCCATAGGTGAACTTCATCTTACTGTTTGGGAAAAGTCAACAAATGGATTTCTTTACACATACAATTTATTTGACAATATAGAAAAAGGATTACGATCATCCTGCAAATTAACCAAAGTGATGTGACACTGTTTACCCTTGCTAGGTTTCAAGAAAAATATGTATAAAGAGTAAGACTCTAACAGTACAAACCATGGATTGCAAAGGAAGAATATACTTTATTTCATTGATCAACTCCAGCCATTGGCCCGACACAGGCCGTGTTCGTTAAGCCTTCCTCAGGGGCTAAAAATGGCTAAAAAATACAATCATAAAAATGTACATTAAGAATTACATAAATAAACACTCAAATGTAACATGTAGGACCAAGATACGAACATCAATGACATATTCTAAATCATAAATCAATTCATGTGCAAACATACACATACAGCAAAAGTTACTTGATTCGAAACACAATAAATATAATAATGAAAAATGTACATTGAACAAATAAAATCATTAAAACACATAAAATTCATAAAACCATGAAAAATCATAATTAAATGTAATAATGTATTTATAAATAGTTTAAAACTCATTGACTAAGGGTGTGACAAAAAATATGGAAAGAACCTACCTATATGTATTATTTTATGTCCGTTTAAACCTATGCCACTATAAGATAAAAAATAAAAATAATACAAATCATAAAGGAACATTGGAGTAAAATCAACAGTGGAATGAGTGGACATGAATGCCTAACAAGGACCGGGACCCTAAGATGTTATTATCAAAAAAGTCAAAATGTGTACTAAACTTATTGTAAGAGCATTCAAACCTTCCTATTCAATCACCTTGACCCTAAGAGATCCTCAACTTTGTAACTGAAAAACCAAAAAATATATATAAAGAAGAAATAGTGTGCATATTTATTTATTTAACTGCATTTATATACCGCTTTTCACCGGGTCAAAGCGGTGTAAGAATATGTAATTTTAAAAAACGAAGTGCCGTATTATTTAATTATCAGAAGTTTAAAATTGAACCTCATCAATCCCATTATAACAAGGAACATATAATGTACTAAAAAGTTTGAATAAATAAATAAATATATATACATGCCTGTGAAAAATGGCACAATCAGCTGTCACGGCGTGTAAGTTAATCCAATTCCAAACTTATGCATAAGTAATATAAATTATTGGTTTAAAAGTGCTCAACACTCTGGTCTTCAAAGTCTTTTAAACTGCGATTGAAAACAAAAACGCAAGAAAAATCCAACACATTGTTCATAAAATATTTAAGGAATAAGAATGCCCATATAATACAATTCCATATTTGAAAATTCATTATGAATGCTAAACAAACAAAAAGAGAAAAGGGGACAACCAAATTAGTAAAATATCGAGAAAACATATATGATATCTTCATACATAACCTGAAGCAAAACAACCTATTGCATATGTATTATTTTAAGACATTATGCAAATTATAAACCGGACTTCTAGCTTACAAAACGTCCGAGAATTCTTGAAATCATATTAAGGGCAGAGAAACAAAAAGGATTCCAATCTATAATAAAATGCTCAATCTGACCCTATTACAATTTAGAAAAAACCCCGTAGTCAAGACCATCTATACCGAACCTCAAACTTCTGAAACAAAAAATCACCCATTTTAAACGATGCATAAATTTCACAATAAAGCGAAACGGCATGAAAGAAAACCGTCACATGAGCTTGCTACGAAAAAGGTTTACTTACACGGTATATCTATATCATAAAACTTTCACAAGCCAGAGCACACATCGATAAAAAGACACTTTACCTAAAAAAACTATTGACAAATAGAAGTGGTTTATCTATATTCTATCAGAAAATCAAACCTTGCTTTCCGCAGTGTGAAAGGTTTTTGCGCCGCAATGGCTTGCCGAACTTGGATCTCAAAACAGCTGACCGCTGTATGTGAAAGACGCTGACTGCTGCGCTTTAAAAAATTTTTGGAGAGGGACGGCCCCGGCGTGAGTGCCGTAATATGTAAATATATCCCGGGACAAAATAATAATGGAACCAAAATAAAAACTTTTCTCAATATAAATAAATGTTACAAGGCCATAAAATTTCTTTGTACCCTTATTACTTCATCTTGTATAGGTACATGCTAAAAACCTATTCTTAAATCCATTTTATGGCCTTGTGCCAAAAAGAACGCGCCATGCGGCTCCTCGCCGCTCCTAGCCCCGCCCCCTCAACACATCAGCCAATGAAATCGCTCTACGCTTCCTTCATGGAGTGATTTCAACTGATGCCGCTCCTCAACTCCTCCCCCCCCCCCCCGACCCCACACCACGTGCAGAGGGCCGAGGCCAGGCCCGGGCACCAGGTTACTGACGGCCGCGGGACACGGCCCGGCAGCCTCGAGCATTAACCCGGGTATCCCAGAGGCCCTCCTTGCCCTCCATACCCCACCTCTTTCCCAGAACTCTTACTTTTACTCATTTTCAGCATACAAAACACCCAGACACCATATCATGGTATAACTTTGGTCGCAGCTTTATTTAACACATATAACAACCATCCCAACATTGGCCCAACATATCCAACATCCCAACATAACCCCCCCCCCCCCCACCCCATCACCGGACAATGCCCCCACCCGCTATATTATTTATTTATTTATTTATTTAGACAGTTTTTTGTATACCGCCTTATCCTTCAATCAAAGTGGTCACAACACAATTGGGGGATACATTTAACATGCAGGGATATGAGACACATACACTAATACTTACAGGGAACATGGGCAATGGAGGGTTAAGTGGCTTGCCCAAGACCACAAGGAGCATCTGTGGGACTAGAAACCCCAGTCCTTCCAGCCCAAGGTTGCTGTCCTCTAGTGGGATTTTAACCCCCGACCTTCCGGCCTGAAGTACCTTGCCCCAACCACTAGCATCATCCTCCCCCAAACCCCGCCCCCTGCCTTGCCATGTTAGTAGAAAAGGCTGACCCCCACACCCCTATACCGGGCCGAGACCCCCAACCGGAATTTCTCGCCCCACCCCGGGGAGCCTTTTGCTCCCCCCACTGCGCCTAAATCCGTTAAAGCCCTGCCGCCTCGTCGAGTGCTGGCTCTCTACCCCGCCACCGGCAAGAGGTAGTTTACCTATCCTCTCACTGCCCCAACCCCCAGAAAGCTGCGATCAACCCACCCCTCCAACGCCTCCTGCCAATCATTTAATAATAGATCCTGACCCACAGGAGACAGGTGAACCCCATCCGTACGGTACAGCCCCACACACTGCACATCTGCCCAGGGGTGCTGCACCTGCCAGCCACCAGCCTGCTGTAGCCAATGCCCAATCTGCTGGTTGACCTTTACCAGGCCTCGCGACCAACGCCGTTGAGACTGGCAGGCCGGCCTCAGGATAATGTATGACCAGACAATCGCCACCCCTGGCCAGTCCTCCTGCAGCACTCGAATGTCCCGCTGCACAGCCTTAATGAGCTGTCTACAAGTCCAATTGGAGAGGTCGTTGCCGCTCAAATGTAGCAACACTCCCACAGGTCACTGCCCTGGTCCACCTGTCGTCACACCCACGGAAGAAGCTGCCACCAAAGCATGCCTCGCTCCCCCATCCAAAGCAACTGAATGTTTCAGGTTACCAGTCCCAAGTGCACTCCTAGAGGGCGCAACAATGCTCTCCGCTCTGCCCAGTACACAATGGAGTGCCCTACAATCCACCATTCGCCAGCTGGGCCACCGCCTGCACATCCGCTCCGTAGGTATAAACCCGGCTGCAACCCTGTAACATGAAACACATCATTAATACCCCCCGCGCCCCCCTCACACTCCCTAGGGGTACTATTTACTGTTCACAAATTCTCAAGTCGGACATAACCCGCATATGCCCCAGATTGCCATCTACCAATCCTCTGAATCACCTCCCCTTCAAGCCCCGCTGCCGCCACATTCGTTGCCGCCCCAATCCTAAAGGAATGCGACGCAAACTGCCTCTCCTTACAACCCAACTACCGTAAAGCCAAGCGCAGAACCGCATTGAATTGAAACTGCATAATAGGTTTCCCATCCTCATGGTGAAAAAAATAGCCTGCCACCCTCGGCCGCCGGTGCAAATATGAAAACAAATTCTGCACCGGGCAGGAACACAACCCTGGAATCGCTTTCAGCAACACCCACCCGCCTGTCCCCTGCTGGTCAGTCTTAGAGCGCTTAAGAAAAATCCGCACTAACATCTCCTTTAGGACCACGTGCTGAACCTCCAAACCACCCAAAGCCCCTCGCTTTTTGACCTTGGAACCAACTCACTGACCCGAAATGCCCCGAAAAACACAGTAACGAACAGGGCATGAAACAACACTGTCTCAAACTCTGACTCCGCCACCATCAGCAATACGCCCCATATCCGCGTGAGCAATTCATGAGATACAGGGCGACGCCAATCCCACACTTGGGGCCGTTCTTCGCCCACCCCGCCAACAGCTGCTTTACCAAAAAAGACCCACTAGGACTACCCCAGCCCGCAACCTTGCTGAAAAAGGAGAATCCCGCCAACGCCGCCCGAACCGTCAACCTTGACCAGCCTTGCTCTTTTGCCCAAACTATGAACGAACTCACCAACTGGTCACCTAAACTCCCCCCTCTCCAACCCCTCTCCCATAGAAAATCCTGCACCTTGGCATATCCGCGCATGTACGACGACCACGTACCTTGAGCCACTGAGGACCACAACAACGCCATCACTCCCGAGTCCCAATCTGCCAAAGGTGTTCCGGCACCACCGCCGCTGCTCCGTCCACCCACGGGGCCAATGCCTGGAACTGCGCCCACTGAAAATGGGACAAAGCATCAGCAATTTATTATAGACATAGAACTGGAATCCTTTTTGCCTTTCAGCCCTTAATATGATTTCAAGAATTCTCAGACGTTTTGTAAGCTAGAAGTCCGGTTTATAATTTGCATAATGTCTTAAAATAATACATATGCAATAGGTTGTTTTGCTTCAGGTTATGTATGAAGATATCATACATGTTTTCTCGATATTTTACTAATTTGGTTGTCCCCTTTTCTCTTTTTGTTTGTTTAGCATTCATAATGAATTTTCGAATATGGAATTGTGTTATATGGGCATTCTTATTCCTTAAATATTTTATGAACAATGTGTTGGTTTTTTCTTGCTCTTTTGTTTTCAATTGCAGTTTAAATGACTTTGAAGACCAGAGTGATGAGCGTTTTTAAACCAATAATTTGCATTACTTATGCATAAGTTTGGAATTGGATTAACTTACACACCATGACAGCTGATTGTGCCATTTTGCACAGGCATGTATATATATTCATTTATTTATTTATTTATTCAAAGTTTTTAGTACATTATATGTTCCTTGTTATAACGGGATTGATGAGGTTCAATTTTAAACTTCTGATAATTAAATAATACGGCACTTCGTTTTTTAAAATTACATATGCACACTATTTCTTCTTTTTAAATTACACACGTACAATATTTGTTCAAGGCCGCAGGGCCGCGTACCTGCAGGCCGGGGTAACTGGACCAGCGGGAGGCATCACGGGAGGCCGGTGGCGGCATCATTTGAATGCATTGGCTCACGCGAGTGATGGGCGGTAGCGGGAGCCAATCAGGAGCAGCGGGGGAGGGAGAGTGGGAGGGAAGGGGAGCGCGGAACCAGCGAGGGCCTTCAGTCGCGTGGAGAGACTGAGGCAGGCAGCTGGCGTCGTGTCGAGGGAGCAGGCAGGCGTGTGACTACGAGGAGACGGCAGGAGAGGTGGATGCGTGCGGGGCCACTGGATCGAGTCGCCAGACAGTGCTGCTAGGATCCGGAGCATTTGAGTCGGGTGGGGGAGACTGGAGAGCGTCGGAGCCGGGGCAGACGACGGCAGGAGTCCGGAAAGCCACGTGGCAGAGCGAGGGCTGAAGCTACACCGGAGCGGCGGAACTGTGGGTGCACAGGCAAGTGGTCAACTCCTCATAAAAGGAAAAGAAATAGAGCTGCCAGTTAGCAGTTAGGTGTGGCATGCCACAGTGCAGGGGCAAGGCAGGACGGGAGAGAGGGGCAGGATGGCTGGGCAGGGCAGCACAGTGCCAGGACAGGCCTCCCCAAAGTGGGGAAGCTAACTTGCGCATCAAAGGTAGGGGCAGGAGCAGCAGAGGGGGGCAGGGGGTGGGGACTTCACCAGACAGAGCGGCTAGGGCACAGAGGGCTGCGGGACGGCGAGGCATTGGGGCAGGGCTGCCAATGAGGGGTAGGGGGCGGGCTGGATCTGTGGAGGCCCGGAGGGAGGAGCGAATGGAGGACGCTGAGGGGACACAGGGGAGAGAGGACAGTGCAGCGGGGGTAGCATTACCGCTGGTGGGGCAGGCGGTAGGGCAAGGGCAGGGAGTGCCCCCGCTGCAGGTTGGGGAAACATAGAAACAGAAACATGATGACAGAAAAAGACCACAAGGCCTATCTAGTCTGTCCTTCCATAACAACAACTACAACAGTCCACTTTTTACCTTTAGAGATCCTCTGTGTTGGTACCATGCTTTTTTGAATTCAGTTACTGTCCTCATCTCTACCACCTCCACTGGGAGACTATTCCACGGATCCACTACTCTTTTCGTAAAGAAATATTTCCGCATATCACTCCTGAAACTATCTCCCTTCACCCTCATCCCATGTCCCCTCGTAGCAGAACTTGCTTTCAATTGAAAGAGGCTCTCTCCCTGAACATTTATGCCACGGAGGTATTTAAACATCTCAATCATATCACCTCTATCCCGCCTTTCCTCTAAGGTGTACATATTAAGATCCTTAAGTCTGTCCTCATATGCTTTATAATGAAGCCCATTAATCATTTTAGTAGCAACCCTCTGCACCGACTCCATCCTGTTCACATCCTTTTGAAGGTGCGGTCTCCAGAATTGCACACCATACTCCAAATGAGGTCGCACCAAGGACTTATACAGAGGCATTATCACCTCCTTTTTTCTGCTAGCCATTCCTCTCTGTATGCACCCAAGCATCCTTCTAGCTTTTGCCGTCGCCTTTTCTACCTGTTTAGCTACTTTAAGATCATCAGACACAACCACGCCTAGGTCCCGCTCTTCTTTAGTGGACAGAAGTACTTCACCTCCTATACTGTATTGCTCCCTTGGATTGCTGCAGCCCAAATGCATGACCTTACATTTTTTAACATTAAATCCCAGCTGCCAAATTCTAGACCATTCTTCAAGCTTAGCTAGATCCCTCCTCATGTTATCTACACCTTCCTGGGTGTCTACTCTATTGCAGATTTTGGTATCATCCGCAAAGAGGCAAACCTTACCCGACAGCCCTTCCGCTATATCACTAACAAAGATGTTAAAAAGAATCGGACCAAGGACAGATCCCTGGGGCACACCACTGGTAACATCCTTCTCCTCAGAGTAAGCTCCATTTACTTGTACTCTTTGTCGCCTCCCACCCAACCAATTTCTAACCCAAGCAGTAACTTTAGGGTCCATCCCTAGGGTGCTCAGTTTGTTTATAAGTCGCCTGTGAGGAACAGTGTCAAAGGCTTTACTGAAATCTAAATACACCACATCTAGAGCTCTCCCTCGGTCCAACTCCCTGGTCACCCAGTCAAAGAAATCAATCAGATTTGTCTGACAAGACCTGCCTCTGGTGAATCCATGCTGCCTCGGATCCTGTAATCCGCCGGACTCCAGAAACCTCACTATTTTCTCTTTCAGCAGCGTTTCCAATAATTTACTCAACACTGAAGTTAAACTAACCGGCCTGTAGTTTTCAACCACATCCTTACTTCCGCTTTTGTGTAAAGGCACCACATGAGCATCTCTCCAGTCCTTTGGCACCACTCCCGACTCCAACGAGGCATTGAAAAGGTCAGTCAGTGGAGTTGCTAGAACGTCCCCAAGTTCCCTCAGTATTCTAGGGTGTATCCCATCCGGTCCCATCGCTTTGTCTACTTTAAGTTGAGCTAGTTTCTCACGAACACAGTCTTCTGAAAATTGTTCAAGATGTCCCTCGCTTCTGTTCTTATTTGTGGGTGTTTTCTGAGGTCCTGCTCCTGGTTCTTCATCTGTGAACACAGAACAAAAATATTTGTTAAGCAATTCCGCTTTATCCTTATCAGCTTCTACATATTCCCCCCCTGCACCCTTGAGTCTGATAATACCACTTTTGCCCTTCCTCTTCTCACTAATATATCTGAAAAATGTCTTATCCCCCCATTTTATTGCATTGGCTATTTCCTCCTCCTTTTGAATCTTTGCCTTCTTGACTACTTTGCTAGCTTCTCTAAGTTTTTCCAAATACAGATGCCTGTCTTCCTCTCTCTGTGATCTCTTGTATCTCATGAAGGCCTCCCTCTTTTTCTTCACTTTTTCAGCTACTTCCTTCGAAAACCATAGCCGTCTCCTGTTCCTTTTGCCTTTATTTACCATTTTAACAAAAAGGTTGGTTGCCTTTAAAATACCCCCTTTCAGTTTTGCCCACTGTTTTTCTACATCCCCCAGCTGTTCCCATTCCAGTTTGATACCGGAGGGGAAGGGGGGGTTATGCAGGCCTGCTCTGGGGGGCGAGGGTTCGTGGGCATGGGGTTTGGGGTATTGCGACCGGATGCATATTACAATATGTGCGGACCCGCAGCGTGGGATTATTGGAGGGGAGGGTGGCAGGGGTCATCCAGGGCAGAATGGCTGGGTGCCTGGCAATCCGCGTGGCCCGCGGAAGATCCCCCCCGTGTTTCCTTTTTTATCTCCATAGGCGACGGCAGCAGCCAGGCGAGCTCAGAGCAGGAGGTCCAGTTTGAGTGGAGACTGCGGAGTAGAGAACGGCAGCAAGGATAGATGCTGGGGGGGGGGGGCGCGGGATGAAGGGCAGCAGAGGGAGCTGCATCCGGAGATGGAACCTGAGTTGGGGACTTCAACACCGGTGGCCGAGGACATGGCGGGCGTGGCAGGTGAGTTGCCGGAAGGGTTCGAGGGGGTGACAAAGGAAAGCGAAGGACAGCACGTGGTGGGGGGCAAAGCGCGGAAGAAAAGAAAGCATTCCTGCCGGCGGCACCGCAGAGATGATACTTCCTCGTCATCGTCGGATGAGTCCTCCTCGTCGACATCGGAGGAGGAGCCGGTCCAGGGGGGAGTGTCCAGGCTGCAGCAGGGGTGGGGGAGGAGGTACTACATCCACGGTGGCTTCTTTTTCCGAGTTATGGGAAGAGGTCCCGCGGGCGTTGCGGCGGAAGATCAGGAAACGACGTTATATAGATATCTTCCGTTTGCTAGAGTGGAGGCGTCGGGCGGGGGAGAGCCGGAAGAAGAGAAAGGAAGACGAGAAGGCGGGGAGGATCAAAAGAGTATCCCGCAATGTGGTAAATTGGGCAAGGGCTTTTTTGAGGTTGGCAAGTGTGTGGGGGCATCAGTACCCAGATCAATATGGAATGCTGCTCGCCTATGTAGGCTCCATTTTGGAAGCGGCTCAGACGCACGAGGGTTGGGCATGGCTCAACTACGATGAGACGTTTCGGGATAAAATGGAAGAAAATAAATTGTTGTCCTGGGGGACACAAGATATTAGTTTGTGGTTGACCCAGATGTCGGCCAAAGCAGGAGGGTCAGGGGGAATGGGGGGACTCGGGGGGGCAAGAGGAGGGGGAGCAGGGACGGAGGGGACGGGACGCTTCTTTCAGGCTGCAGGGCCCCCCGGGTTGCAGAAACGGGGGGGGGGAGGGGGCAGGGGGCAGGGGATATTTGCTGGCGATTTAACAAATCGTCATGCCCATTTCCTGACTGCAAGTTCAGGCATGCATGTTCGATCTGCAATGGGGGGCATTCCACACTCAAATGCGCCCGGAGGGGACCCCCTCTCCGGTCCTCCCAGTTCCCAAGTAGTATAGATTTGCAGGGCCTGGCTCCCACGCCTATCAGGCTTCGGAGCTATCCAAGGTGGAGGGATCGGGTGATGATTGAAGAAGGTTTCAGTTCAGGGTTTCAGATACCAGTGATAGGGACAGTGGAGGCAAGAAGGGTGCAGAATGCGGTATCGGTAAGACGTTTATTCGCCGTGGTAAGGGAGAAGTTGAAGAAGGAGATGGATCTGGGCAGAATTGCTGGCCCTTTTTGGGAGCCGGCCATTTGCAGATTTGGTGGTTACATAAGAACATAAGAACATAAGACATGCCATACTGGGTCAGACCGAGGTCCATCAAGCCCAGTATCCTGTTTCCAACAGTGGCCAATCTAGGTCATACGTACCTAGCAATATCCCCAAAAGACACAGGTTCCACAATGCTTGTACTGGGTCAAGCATTGATATCCTGGGTCCCTTTTTAATAGTGGTTTATGGACCTTTCCTCCAGGAACTTGTCCAAACCTTTTTTAAACCCAGCTATACTAACAGCCCTTACTACATCCTCCGGTAACAGATTCCAGAGTTTGATTACACGTTGAGTGAAAAAACATTTTCTCTTATTTGTCTTAAATAGTTTACCCTGGTTTGGAATCATACCAAAGAAGGAACCAGGGAAGTTCAGGCTGATTCACAACCTGTCCTCCCCTGTAGGCGCCTCGGTAAATGATCGGATTCCGAAGGAAAGGTGCACGCTGAGATATGTGTCCTTTGATGCCGCAGTGGACTTGGTCCACAGATGTGGCGTGGGGAGTAGGCTGGCTAAGGTGGACATTGAATCGGCTTCCGATTGCTACCGGTCCACCCGTCGGCCTTTCCGTTGTTGGGATTTAGGTTCGAGGGCAGTTGGTACTTCGATAAATGCATGCCGATGGGCTGTTCTTTTTCGTGTGCCTACTTTGAAATGTATAGCTCGTTTATGCATTGCGTGGTGGTTAAAAAAGTGGGATGCGCGAATGTGGTGCACTACTTGGACGATTTCCTCTTCGCGGGAGCAGCGCAGTCGTTGCAGTGCCAGGTGCTATTGGAAGGATTTGTGGAATTAGCTCGGGAATGGGGAGTGACTTTGGCGGGGGAAAAAACGGAGGGGCCGGCTACGTGCATCACTTTCTTGGGGGGACAGCTGGATACAGTTGAAATGGTCGCAAGCTTGCCAGGAGAGAAGGTGGAGAGGCTGCGAGTGTTGGCAGCCAATGTGTTGAGATCGCGTAAAATCACATTGAAAGAGATGCAGGCCTTAATAGGCTCGCTGAATTTCGCTTGCAGGGTGATACTTATGGGTCGGGTGTTTTTGCGGCGCTTAGCGGCGGCAACGATGGGAGTGCGAAAATCTCATCACCATATTCGGTTATTGCAGAGTATTAGGGCAGATTTCGGGGTCTGGGATGTGTTTTTGCAGGAGTTCAATGGCACATCGGTCTTGTTGGAGGCTGCGATCTCTTCCGAGGACCTGCAGCTGTTTACGGATGCGGTGGGTAGTGGGGGACTGGACATCTATTTTAGAGGTTCATAGTGCGTGGCGGTCTGGCTGCTGTCATGGTGGGAGGAGGGGCTGCTGACCAATATCACATTTCTAGAGCTGTTTCCGTTATTATTGGTTTTGGAATTGTGGCCGGATAGGTTGCATAATCGTAGGGTGGTCTGGTGGTGCGACAACAAGGCAGTAGTGCAGGTGATAAACCATTATTCACCACGGTGTTTGAAGGTGGCGGCGTTGATGAGAGCAGTAGTATTAACCTGTCTGCGTTTGAATGTGGCGGTTAAGGCGCGGCATATTCTAGGTAACACTAACAGGATCGCTGATGCTCTTTCTCGTTTCAAGTGGGACCTGTACAGGATGCTGGCACCGGATGCAGGCGCCATAGGAGCGGAGGTCCCAGAGCACTTATGGCAGCTTGGCCTGCGGAGATGCTGACGCTGCTGCAGAGGTCGGTGTCACCAGCGACATGGGCGGCGTATCAGCATGGTTGTAACAGAGTGGTGGACTTTCTCACGAATAGGGGGTGGAAGCAAGGGCAGGTATCTGATCAGTTGTTGGCGGAATATGTGATCTTTGCAAAAGCTGCGGGGGCATCAAAAGCATCGGCCCGGATGCACATCGCCGGATTTACATTCTTTGCTCGGGCGGTGGGTTTTGGGCTTCCAGGTCGGGGGGTTCCTGATGCGCAGACTTTTACAAGGATGGGAGCGGGTGCAGCCTACCCCACAAAATGGGCAGAAGCTGATTACTTACGACGTGTTGGTGTGGGTCTGTGCGGATTGCCGCGAGTGACGAGGTCCCCATATGAAACCCGTCTGTTTCAGGCAGTCTTTTCTGTGGCGTTTTTTTGGTGCCTTTAGGGTGGGAGAGTTAGTGGCAGATTCCCACCGAGTATCTGGAAGGGACGGGATGGGGAGGCAACAGGTCCGAGTCTTTGAAGGGGAGATGCGCATCTTGCTCCCCAAGTCAAAGACAGACCAGATGGGGAAAGGGCAATGGGTCGTGTTAAAGGCGCTTGGGAATTCCCCGACATGCCCAGTGTCTTCATTGCGGGATTACTTGAGAGAGCGGCCTGCGGGGGAGGGGAGGTTATTCGTACACGAGGATGCTAGCCCATTGACGCGTTATCAGTTTGCGGCAGTGATGAGGTTAGCACTGCGGCTTCTGGGGTTCGGGGTATTTACGTCCCTCATTCCTTCCGTATTGAGGCTGCAACCAGTGCAGCGGCGGCGGGGCTGCCCCACAGAGAGATCCAGTGCATAGGCCGATGGCGTTCCCAAGCATTTCAGGGCTATGTGCGACTGTGAGCGGAGAGGGGGTCGCGGAGTGGAGGCTGTTGATTTTTGTTGCAAATGGGGAAAGGAATCCTGGGACTTGCGGGTTAATCAGTCACTCCTTTGTGCACTGGGTGGAGCAGCGAGCAGCAGTGCCGCCAGTGGGGACTAATATTGGATTAGAGGCGATGGCGGCGGTGGTCGTATGGCTGGGCGAGCGCGCGCTGTGGTGGACGCAGCTCTTGCCTTTGCTGAGACACCACGGTCGGACGAAGGAGTGGCCTGCAATGATCCTGTTGCATTTGAGGGGCAACGACTTGGGATCCTGGACCTGTAAACAGTTGATAAGGGCGGCAAAATGGGATCTGGGAGCAGTGTTGAAGATGTTTCCTGGGGTAATGTTGTTATGGTTGGAGATTATTCCAAGGCCGGCTTGCTGGGAGCAGCGGCGATGTGCCAGGGGCCTGACAAAGATTAATCGCCAGATTGGACATTGGCTAATGGAGCAAGGAGGTTATCAGATACAGCATCCCTGGGTGGAAATTGCCTGAACAGGTTTGTTCCAGCAGGATGGGGTACATTTATCCCCAGTAGGCTTAGACTTGCTCCTGAATGATTGGCAGGAGGCCTTGGAATATGTCCTAAAGCGAGGGGGACGCTGGTCACAGCTTGGAGGGGGGGGGGCGGCTCAGGGACCTAAAGATCGCCTGAGCCGGTGGCGGGATCCCGGAGGTTTCCGGGGTCCAGAGCCATAGAGATTGGTAGGGCGGGGGTGGGGTACCCTGACCCGGATAACCCCGGTGGGCTTTTGCTAATAATATGGCAAAGCCAGAAGAAGGGGTGGTAGGTTGTAGCCGTGGATGCTAGGCAGCGGAAGCAGAAATGACATCACTTTGCTACCCACATGGCTGGTGAGACATTTCTGCTGAAGTGAAGGCGTAAGTTAATTGTTTGGAAATGGTTATTGTTATGGTTAAATTAATAAAACTGCGACCGGTGTTTATGCCAACATTGTAGTTATGTAATTATTATGGGGGGGGGCAGGGAAAGGAGGGGGGAAGTGGCGTACCACATCTGCCGTGCCTCAGTTATTGTCAAGGCCGCAGGGCCGCGTACCTGCAGGCCGGGGTTACTGGGCCAGCGGCGCACAGTGACCCCTACGGTCGTGAAGCCGCATGGGCGGGAGGCATCACGGGAGGCCGGCGGCGGCATCATTTGAATGGATTGGCTCCCGCAAGGGATGGGCAGTAGCGGGAGCCAATCAGGAGCAGCGGGGGTGGGAGTGGGAGGGAAGGGGAGCTATTGTTAAATTAATAAAGCTGCGACCGGTGTTTATGCCAACATTGTAGTTATGTGATTATTATGGTGGGGCAGGGAAAGGAGGGGGGAAAGGGGCGTATCGCGTCTGCCGTGCCTCAGTTAATATATATTTTTGGTTTTACAGTTACAATGTTGAGGATCTCTTAGGGTCAAGGTGATTGAATAGGAAGGTATGAATGCTCTTACAATAAGTTTAGTACACATTTTGACTTTTTTGATAATAACATCTTAGGGTCCTGGTCCTTGTTAGGCATTCATGTCCACTCATTCCACTGTTGATTTTACTCCAATGTTCCCTTATGATTTGTATTATTTATTAGGTATTATTTATTATTTTTTATCTTATAGTGGCATAGGTTGATCCGGACATAAAATAACACATATAGGTAGGTTCTTTCCATAGTTTTTTTGTCACACCCTTAGTCAATGAGTTTTAAACTATTTATAATAACATGATTACATTTAATTATGATTTTTCATGGTTTTATGTATTTTATGTGTTTTAATGATTTTATTTGTTCAATGTACATTTTTCATTATTATATTTATTGTGTTTTCCAATTCAGGTAACTTTTGCTGTATGTGTATGTTTGCACATGAATTGATTTATGATTTAGAATATGTCATTGATGTTCGTATCTTGGTCCTACATGTTACATTTGAATGTTTATTTATGTAATTCTTATTGTACATTTTTATGATTGTATTTTTTAGCCATTTTTAGCCCCTGAGGAAGGCTTAACGAAACACGGCCTGTGTCGGGCCAATGGCTGGAGTTGATCAATGAAATAAAGTATATTCTTCCTTTGCAATCCACGGTTTGTACTGGGTTAGTTTTCTGCACGTGGATCCGTGCTCTGTTGTTGGACCCTAAAGAGTAAGACTCTGCCAATTATCCTTCTAAGCACTATCTGCTGGCAGTGGCCAACTACCCTCCATAGATCTTTCAGTAGTTCAGAGGTTTGCATCCACATTCACATCATGGCACTGGTAATAACTCCAAATTCTTCAGCAGTACATAAGAACATAAGACATGCCATACTGGGTCAGACCGAGGTCCATCAAGCCCAGTATCCTGTTTCCAACAGTGGCCAATCTAGGTTATACGTACCTAGCAATATCCCCAAAAGACACAGGTTCCACAATGCTTGTACTGGGTCAAGCATTGATATCCTGGGTCCCTTTTTAATAGTGGTTTATGGACCTTTCCTCCAGGAACTTGTCCAAACCTTTTTTAAACCCAGCTATACTAACAGCACTTACTACATCCTCCGGTAACAGATTCCAGAGTTTGATTACACGTTGAGTGAAAAAATATTTTCTCTTATTTGTCTTAAATAGTTTACCCTGTAGCTTCATTACATGTCCCCTGGTCTTTCTATACTCTGATAGCGTAAACAATTGATCCATGTTTATCCGTTCCACTCCATTCATTAATTTATAGACCTCTATCATATCTCCCCTCAGCCGTCTCTTCTCCAGGCTAAAGAGCCCTAACCTTCTTAGCCTCTCTTCATAGGAGTAGCCTTCCATCCCCTTCACCAATTTGGTGGCTCTTCTCTGTACTTTTTCTAATAACGCTATGTCCTTTTTAAGATACGGTGACCAGAATTGCACACAATATTCAAGGTGCGGTCGTACCATGGAGCAATACAGAGGCATTATAATATCCTTTGTTTTGTTCTCCATCCCTTTCCTTATGATACCTAGCATTCTATTTGCTTTCTTGGCCGCCGCTGCACACTGGGCGGAGGGTTTTAACATGTTATCCACAATGACTCCTAAATCTTTTTCCTGAGTGGTGGTTTCTAATGTGGAGCCTTGCATCGTGTAACTATAGTGCATAACTTTGCACTTGTCCACATTAAATTTCATCTGCCATTTGGATGCCCAGTCTTCCAATTTATCCAGATCCTCCTGCAGTTTTCCACAATCCTCTTGGGTTTTAACAACTTTAAACAGTTTTGTGTCATCTGCAAATTTGATAATCTCACTAGTTATTCCCTTTTCCAGGTCATTTATGAATATGTCAAAAAGCAGCGGACCCAGTACAGATCCCTGGGGTACTCCACTATTCACCTTTTTCCATTGGGAATATTGGCCATTTAGCCCTACCCTCTGCTTTCTATCTTTTAACCAGTTCCCGATCCACAATAGTACACTGCCTCCTATCCCATGACTTTTTAGCTTCGCCAAAAGTCTCTGATGGGGGACTTTGTCAAAAGCTTTCTGAAAGTCCAGATACACTATATCAACCGATTCACCTTTGTCTACCTGTTTATTCACACCTTCAGAAAAACATATCAGATTAGTAAGACAAGATCTTCCTTGTCTAAAGCCATGCTGGCTGTCTCCCATTAGGCCATGACTATCTACATGCTGTGTAATTTTGTTCTTTATGATAGTTTCTACCATTTTCCCTGGTACTGACGTCAGGCTCACCGGTCTGTAATTTCCTGGGTCACCCCTGGAACCCTTTTTAAAAATTGGTGTTACGTTGGCGACCCTCCAATCTTCAGGTATTACAGATGATTTTAATGAAAGTTCACAGATTACCAATAGCAGGTCTGCAATCTCATATTTCAGTTCTTTCAACACTCTGGGATGTATACCATCCGGTCCAGGTGATTTGCTACTATTCAGTTTATCAAATAGTTGTAATATATCTTCCCGATGTAGCGATATTTCTCTCAATTCCTCTGCAGTATCACCTTTAAATACCACTTCAGTCTTGGGTAACATCCCTACATCTTCCTCAGTAAAGACCGAAGCAAAGAATTCATTCAGTCTCTCTGCTATAGCCTTGTTTCCTCTTACTGCCCCTTTTACCCCTCTATCATCTAATGGTCCAATTGACTCTCTCACAGGCCTTTTGCTACGAATGTACTTGAAAAAGTCTTTATTTCGTGTTTTTGCTTCCGTAGCAAGTTTCTTCTCAAATTCCCGCTTTGCCTGCCTTATCAATGCTTTGCATTTAACTTGCCAGTGCTTGTGCTGTTTCCAGTTTTCATCGTTTGGCTCTTTTTTCCATTTCCTGAAGGTTGCTTTTTTGGCAGCAACAGCCTCTCTGACCTCACCTTTAAACCATGCTGGCAGTTTTTTGGACTTTCTTCCACTTTTCTTAATGCGTGGAATACAGCTGGTCTGGGCTTCGAGGATAGTATTTTTAAATAACACCCAAGCTTGCTGTAAGTCTTTAACCTTTGGAACCGCTCCTTTTAGTTTTTTCCTAACTATATTCCTCATTCTATCATAGTCTCCCTTTTGAAAGTTAAAAGGTAGTACTGTGGATGCCTTTACTATCTGTCCTCCACTAATTAAATCAAACATGATCATACTATGATCACTATTGCCAAGTGGTCCC
This sequence comes from Ichthyophis bannanicus, assembly GCA_033557465.1. Lineage (NCBI taxonomy): Eukaryota > Metazoa > Chordata > Amphibia > Gymnophiona > Ichthyophiidae > Ichthyophis > Ichthyophis bannanicus. The sequence continues at coordinate 964,505,475 of CM066033.1, read as the reverse complement.
AACACCCTTATTTCTTGCACCAGATCTGGCGTTCCACTAAGGACTAGGTCCAGTATGGCTTCCCCTCTGGTCGGTTCATGAACCAGCTGCTCCAAGAAGCAGTCATTTATTCCATCTAGAAACTTTATCTCTTTAGCTTGTCCTGCTGTGACACTGACCCAGTCGATACCGGGGTAATTGAAATCACCCATTATTACTACTCTGTTGTGACTTTTGTTAGCTTCCTTGATTTCTTTGAGCATTTCATCATCCATTTGTTCATTCTGGCCAGGTGGTCGATAGTATACTCCCACTGCCATCACCTTCCCCTTCATAAATGGAATTTCAATCCATAGAGATTCTATAGCAAATTTTGTTCCCTGCAAAACTTTAATCCTTTCTGACTCAATGCCCTCTCTAACATAGAGCGCAACCCCTCCACCAATTTGATCAGCTCTATCATTACGATATAGTTTGTATCCAGGTATCACAGTGTCCCACTGGTTATCCTCCTTCCACCATGTCTCTGAGAGTGCAATCATATCTAACCTCTCATTTAGTGCTATATATTCTAACTCTCCCATCTTATTGTTTAGACTTCTAGCATTGGCATACAAGCATTTTAGAGACTGTATTTTATTCATATTAATCTGGCTATTGGTAGGCAGGGGTAATTTGGAATCTTTATGCTCTGTCTGCTCCTTACTCAAGGGCATTTGGGCTACTATACTCCCTTTTGGAACCTCACTGCTTTTGGTAGTATCCTTCAAGGATACCTTCATCCGAACCATGCACTCCTGGGTGACTGTCGGCTTTTCCCTATTTTCTAGTTTAAAAGCTTCTCTATCTCTTTTTTAAAGGTTAATGCCAGCAGTCTGGTCCCATCCTGATTAAGGTGAAGCCCATCCCTTCGGAAGAGCCCCCCCTTTCCCCAGAATGTTCCCCAGTTCCTAACAAATCCAAAACCCTCATCCTTGCACCATTGTCTCATCCACGCATTGAGACTCCGGAGCTCTGCCTGTCTTTTGGGTCCTGCACGTGGAACAGGAAGCATTTCGGAGAACGCTATCCTGGAAGTTCTGGATTTCAACTTCCTACCTAAAAGCTTAAATTTAGCCTCCAGAACTTCCCTACCACATTTTCCTATGTCATTGGTACCAACATGTACCAAGACAGCAGACTCCTCCCCAGCACTATCTATGATCCTATCTAGGTGGTGCGTGAGGTCCGCTACCTTCGCACCAGGCAGGCATGTTACCAGGCGATTCTCACGTCCACCAGCCACCCAGCTATCTACATTCCTAATGATTGAATCACCAACTATAACAGCTGTCCTGACCCTCCCCTCATGGGGACATGGCCCTGGAGAAACGTCCTCAGTGCGAGAGGGTTTTACTTCACCTGGGCTACACTATGCACATTTTGGACAGAGTTCAGTGATGTCCACCCAGGTTTCATTGTTGCATATATATGAGTAGTCCTGCTGGAATCACTGATCTTTGCTCCTACTCAGAGTCTACATGTTCAGTAGCATTGCAGATTTCTTTTCATTCACGATAGTGATTGTCTTCAGCCCGCAGGATTCTACTGCATGCAATATATAATTTGCAGAACCAAAACTCATCATTACATCACCCTTCTGATTCCACGCAATTGCAAACAAGCACAACTACTTTTACCTAACGGCAATATAGAATTGTTGAACAGGATTATCTTATCTAATGCTATTTAATTGTAATATATCTACTGCTAGCACTAAATTATCCCAAACTATTTGACTATATGTAGACCAAATTAGCATTGGTCCTTGTAACATTCTTCTATCTTGCATAACTATCTACATTTCTTAATTTATTCTGTTTATCTACCAGATTACATGTTAGGCCTTGTCAGGTGCACAACTGTACATGTCACTAATTATGTTTATGATTTACTCTCCAACTGCAGCAATTTACAATGGTATAGTTAATCCCATTACTGAAAGGGTAACAAAATATTAAAACATAACTCATTTCATTTGTTTATCAAAAATTCTTAGGAAGGCTCCTATTTTAGGTAATGGTTTGACTCACATTACTGACAATAATCAAAGTACTGTAAGTGTGAAATTTGATTAATATAGACATCTCAGCTCTCAAAGGATGGAACATTGTGCCTATCAGGACACAAAACAAAAGGAACAGATAAATGAGGGTCATTATAATAAAGAATTCATCCATAACCACAAAATGTTTTAGAAATATAAAATTTAAGCCACTTAAACATCAATTGTCATTGGTAACCGCATAATATTTCTCTTTGTTACACTGTTTTTCATCACAAAACACCATAGTAGTACCGTAAAGGATCCATTCATCTTTTGCACAGGATGAATTTATTTACATCTTGATTCTACCTGAATCAGGGATACTAATCAGTCTTGGTGTTTGTGGTGTTCAGAGGCAATACCTTCGCTTTACCTATTTCACTAGCAACAAGATATTTGCTTCACACTTCCAATTAGTAATGTCAGTTCTGCAGGAGTCATTCCACAATGACAACTGAAATACACAACATGAGAATTTAAGATCACAGGCTAGTTTAAAATATACTGGGAGAGATGTCAGCATTTTCTCTGAGAGATCACTGCTCTGTAGTGTCATACACTTTCATGGATGTGATATGTACCATGGCAGTCCAGGATTTTCAGTTAATCTGCTAACATAGAGAATAAAACATACTGATCCATCTGCCTTCATATACTATGGGGGTCATTCTGAGGCACGAATAGTGGGGATGGACATCCCAATGGAAGTCCATCCCCGCTATTCGTGCCTGTTCATGCTCCTGTATAACTTCCCTACTGGTTGTGCAGGGAAGTTATACGGGGGCGGGAAAGGGCCGCATGGGGGTGAAGAGTGGACGGGTAGTGGGCAGTTGCTGGCCCTGGACGTACAGGGCCGATTCTAATGTCATCCCTGTACATCCAGGGTTGGCAAAATGGCCAAGGAAGTTATTTCACCCCAGGGTGGAATAACTTCCCTGGATGTTTCAATTTTCCTGCTCCAGAGGGAATACGGGGCTAGGGGGAGCAGTGTTAATTCCCCGCAGCCTGACCATGGCCTTCGGAGGTCGGATTGGGGGTTGGGCTGCGAGTAATTAACATTTTGGGCAGACAGCCGGCATCATGGCTTTTAAATGGATCCACGGTGCCATGGCAGCATGACGCCATGGCACTGCGGCTCCATTTAAAAGCCCTGGCTGAGTTAGCCGGGCAGTGGCTGTACAGGCTTGTTCACGATTCTGATCCTGCAAGTCTAGACATGCCTTTCGGGATCAGAATCATGATCTCCTTTGTACGTCTGGGTCAGCCCGGACGTACAAAGGAGATGTACGTCAGGATCAGAATTGGGCCCTATGTGACTATGTTACTATACACGTTTACACCTTGGTTTAATTGCTTACTAACTCCTTACTTGTTAGAATGATGTTGTATTATTCATTATTGTAACTTGTAAAATATGTTAGCTAAATACCTAATCTAACATCTTTTCTTTTATATTACATGTATCACTATGCTTCTTGCACAATAATAAATAAAAAGAGGGATATCAGCGTTACTAACCATAAATCACAAACTGAAAACAAATCATCAGATCTTCAGGACAAGCAATATGAAATAAATACAGAAAGTTTGCATCCCTAAATTCTTCTATTTCACTAAATCTTATATCACAATGAGTCCAGATTTCTTGTCGTATCTCAACTTTTATCCATAAACAAGTATCTAGATCAGTGTTTTTCAAACTTTTATCCTGCATGATCCTATTTTAACAACTGAAAATCCATGTGACCCCCCAGATGATAATGAAATCAAAATAGCAGGTCTCCATTCTTCCCCTCCCTTTGCTTACCTAAAACAGGAAGGCAGCAGCAACAGTAATGGCAACAGCAGCAGCAGTCAGCACGAGGAGTGGCCTAGTGGTTGGGGCAAGGTACTTCAGGCCGGAAGGTCGGGGGTTCAAATCCCACTAGAGGACAGTAACCTTGGACCGGAAGGACTGGGGTTTCTAGTCCCACAGGTGCTCCTTGTGGTCTTGGGCAAGCCACTTAACCCTCCATAGCCCATGTTCCCTGTAAATAGTTATCTCCAAGTTATAATGCCCTGTTCAATGTAATTTCAGTTTGTTCAATGTAAACCACACTGATGCAGAATAGCACGGTATATAAGAGAATATAAATAAAAATAAATAGTCTGTTGTGTCAGAGTGTAATGTGTGCTTATTGACCTCAGTAGTCAGCATGGGTTTCTAACAGGAAGCTTACCCAAGAGGTGACAAGGGCCTATGAATGCTTACTGGCTCACAGGCTGACTGGTGACTGCCACTACTTGGCACAAGTCCCGACCCCAGGTTTGGGAACCACTGATGTAGATTGAATTACTGTTTACAAATATGTTAGTTGTTTCTCTTTTTACCCTTTTTTTCTCTTTTTTTTTACAATTTCCTTTAATCAACTAAACTTACTTTGACTTTGACAAGCAAATCAATTTTCAGCAATGCTGCTAACTTGTAACTGCATCTCCTTTTAAACACCTTCATAATTTTTCTGAAGCCATTCCATTACTTAACATTTTCTTCTTAGTCTTTCTTATCTCATGCAAATTCACACAACTTTTAAGATATCTAAGAATACCAAAACAATCATATATGGAAGATTTTCCCATTCACTCATGCACAATTACAATTAATCATAGATAAAACAAGAATATGTGCTCAATCATTCTTCAGATGTTCTTATCTGCAGTTATAAGAAGTTCTGGGAAGTACTATTTACAACGAGCATTTCAGCATTTGCATTTTTACACATGGAATGAAATTAGCAGACAAATTCTCTTAACTGGGATAAGCTCGGACCCGTGAAACCCAGAAAACAAAACTTGCATATCATGTATTAAACTTATTTACAAACACATGTAAAGGGATGGTTAATCATTTTGTGGGGGGGGGGGGTTCTCATCTTTGTCCTTCCTCCATCACAATTGTCAAATCCAGGACCCCTGTAAAATAATCTTAAATATAATCTAATGAAATCATGATCACTCCCGGCACCCCAGCAGCCCGACTGGCATCGGGGAGGCAAGCGGGAAGGGAAGCCCCTCCCCAATCGCTGCCACAAGGTCAATCAGGCCCACCACACCCTAGAAACTATAAAAAAGAGTGCCAACAGGTGCAAAGGACTCCCGGCACCCCTGGCAGCCCGATCGGCATTGGGGAGGTGAGCGAGAAGGGAAGCCCCTCCCCAATCACCGCCACAAGGCCAATCAGGCCCACCACACCCCAGCAACTATAAAAAGGAGTGCCGGCAGGCACGCCCACATCTGGTGGGCCCACGCCTGAGGGCTTCACCAGATGGCACTTTGGCTCAGCCCTTAGACACAAGCCCACCAGGTGCAGACTGCAGCACATATGTTGGACGGTCTAAAAAACCTTGTCGCAACACCAGATCACCCTCTACACAGCATCCAGAAGCTGCAACTACGAAAATGACAGCACAAGACAAGGCACATAAGTCCCCCTACAGACAACCTCACCAATACTTTATCAGGCTCCAGGACAACTAAGCTTCAAATCCACTAACTCAACAACCTGTTGAACCTACTGAAACACAATGTTCCACTTAGCTTCCTATATCACAATATTGTTCCTTCTCATCCACTTCCTCACCCAAACCTCTGGCCTTCTCACAACCTCTTTCATCCCAGTTATCCATCATCCCTAATACAATAAGCTCCAACATACTGTTCTCAAACCCAGAACAAGGAACACTCACAACCTAATCAACATTCAGATTACACATGGTCACCCACTCACAAACAGCATCCCACCTCCTACCCAGGCAATCAGATGTGCCCTCATCAACTCCAGATCAGTACGTAACAAGATCCCCATAATAACAGACTGCATAAAAGGCAACCAACTGGACATAATCTGCATTGCAGAATCATGGCTTGAGGAAGAAGATAATGTCCTAATAAATCAGCTTGCCATCCCATCTTACCAGCTGTTCCACCAACCAAGACTACACAAAAAAGGAGGAGTAATAATAATAGCAAAACAAGATCTGCAATTCCAAGCCCTATCATCCAGTTCACAAGGCCTACTAGATATCATTGCCATTACCAACTCATACTTATCGATATGCCTTGCATACAGATCGCCCTCAGCAGGCCTCTGTGACCTCTCTCCACTTAGCGAAGAAATATGCTCGTAGCACCACAGGAACAAATGGCTCATCCTCCTGGCAAACTCAACCTGCCATCCTTACCATCTGATCTTACAACTCCCTTCCTACAGGCCCTCGAAGTACTCCAGCTCCACCAGATAATCACAGGACCAACAAACAACAAAGGAGGAACCCTTGACCTCATTTTCACTCCATCCAGCTGGCCACATCATGACCTCTCCCACAAGACCACAGTCACACCAGTGCCCTGATTGGACCACCATTTAATAACCTTCTCTCTACCACACAAACCTGCAGCTACCCTCTACAATCCACCCTCACCAAACCATTGAAGATTCAAGACTTTCGATAAAGACAATTTCACAAGCATCATCCCACCACTTGAGTGCAGATGGAAAAAACTAAAATGCCATACCTCCCTCTCAGCCTTCCTAAGCACTCAGGCAGACTACAGTGCACTTACACTCCACTAAAAAAAAGAATATCATGCCAAACTTCTAAATGCCTCTCTTAACCTCCCCAGAGAGCTATTCAAAATAGCCCTGAACCTACTCAAAGCTCCAACTGACATGAAATCCAACCCAAACTTAGTGCCTGACACCAGACAACCAACCAACCTGCTGCACCAACTGCCTCTCACTTACTCCACTAACCCTTCAGACAACAAAACCTGGTCATCTTTCAGGCAGCTATCAACCAGAGAGATCATTGACATCATAACAAACCTTAACTGTATCACCTCATCACGCGACCCATGCTCCATCATCTGGATCAGGATGCAAAACATGAACTCGCTCCAAGTATTATGCACCTAGTCAATGCATCTCCAACGCTTGGCCATGTACCAACTCCCTTCAAGTACACCTCAATCAGACCCCTGCTCACGAATCATGCAGCGGATCTCTCATCTCCAGCCTCATACAGACCTATATTTAAGCATCCCATCCCTGGCCAAAATAATATAAAAGCCAGTGCAGCTTCAGCTACAAGATTTAATAGACACTCATGAGCCACTCACGAACACCAAAATGGCTTCAGACCATACCACAGCGCTGAACCCCTTCTAACCTCCCTCCTCGACAACTTAATTAAAAGTACACAGAAAGTATATCAAGGATTCGTTCTCATCTTTCTCAACGTCTCAGCAACTTTTGACTCAGTCGCCCATGCTCAACTTTGCTCCCACCTACACTTAATTGGAATCACAGATACAGCTCTGCAATAGTTCACATCATACCTTTCCAATCGATCACAAGTAAGAATCGGATCTGACACTTCCAAAACCTTCAAGCTGCTACAAGGCTTACCTCAAGGCTCAGCCTTATCTTCATTGCTATTTAACATTTTCATTCAACCCTTATGCATGCTCATAAAGCAACATAAAACCCACTACCATCTATACGCAGATGACATCCTGATATATGCCCCAATCTCCAGCACCAACCCAGACTGTTCCACAATTAGCAATTGCCTAGAAGAATCCATTTAATGGCTCAATGACCATAACATGAATATCAACCCCAGCAAAATGGAAGTCCTCATCATCTCTAAACATCCATCCTTCACCCCACCATCTACCTCAAGCTGGACAACCTCACCCTACAGGTCAAGCAATTTGCATCACACTAAACTATCACCTCAACTTCGAACACCACATTAAACAAGTTACCAAGACAGCATACTTTAAAATGAGAACTCTACGACACCTCCACCCACTTCTGGACCCCAACGATTTCAGGAAGTATGCCAAGCCCTCATCACTCCCATCCTGGACTATGCAAACATAATTTACCAGGGCTTCCCTAAAGCCATATTATTACAGCTTGACCAAAATTACACAGCCAGAATAATCAATGGCATGGGCCCACGAGAGCACATCTCTCCCATGCTGAAAGCTCTACACTGGCTCCCCATCCAAGTAGCTCTAACCATATTCAAGATCACCCACCAATTTTCTGCAAACGTCCTCTGTTCCCTTCTTCAACAACCACTCCACAAGAGATCAACACGTTCCACCAACAACAACCTCCTCTTGGTTCCAACTACCTTTACCCAATCCAACAACACAACCTCCAACAGAACCTTCTCATTCTATACACCACTCATCTGAATTGCCCTCACCCAAGAAATATGGGCCCTCACAGACCGAATTCTGGTGTAAGTTAAAAACTACCCTCTTCTTGGAGTACTTTGGAAAGACTCTGAGTTACCCCTCCATCATTCAGATCTGCAATGGAAATCTCCATAGCACCAACATAACTCTTCATATACACATACAACATTCAGTTAAGTATGATGTAAATAATTATGATGTGTACAGTTAACTTAACCTTTAACAAATGTTCTATGAATAATGTTTAGTTTGTTGTTCCATGTAAAATGCTGTGGCTTGTAGATACGGCGGTATAAAAATTCTGCTAAATAAATAAACAAATAAAATGCAGATTTTTCTCTCAATAATGCTGCTGCCAATTGGACCTAGAGGTTATTCTTTTTGTATGTCTACAAAAGGAAATTACTAACATTCATGCTATACTTTGTTGTTGTTAAGTGCCGTCGAGTCGGAGTCGACTCATGGCGACCCTCTGGATAGCTATCCTAAATTGTGTTCGGCCTTCAGTCAGGCGGCTCATTGTTGACAGACTGGTACCCGTAGCTGCTGTTATTGTATCGATCCATCTCATTGCTGGCCTTCCTCTTTTGCGTTGACCTTCTATCTTGCCAAGCATGATGTCTTTCTCTAGTGATCTCTCTCTTCGCATGATGTGTCCAAAGTATGAAAGTCGAAGTCTTGTCATCTGAGCTTCTAAAGAAAGCTTAGGTTTGTTCTCCTCTAGTACCGACTGGTTTGTTCTTCGGGCAGTCCATGGTATACACGGTATTCGCCGCCAGCACCATAATTCAAAGGCATCAATTTTCTTCCTGTCTATCTTTTTCACTGTCCAGCTTTCACAGCCATATGATGTTATTGAAAATACTACGGTACAAATCCAAACAGATAGTAAGAGAAAAGCACTGACTACGCACATTACAGCTGCAGATCAATCAATCAACACGATGCAAGATTCCACATTAGGAACCACCACCCAGGAAAAAGATTTAGGTGTCATTGTGGATAACATGTTAAAATGCTCCGCCCAGTGTGCAGCAGCAGCCAAGAGAGCAAATAGAATGCTAGGTATCATAAGGAAAGGAAAGGAATGGAAAATAAAACAAAGGATATTATAATGCCTCTGTATCGTTCCATGGTGCGATTGCACCTTGAATATCATGTGCAATTCTGGTCGCCGTATCTTAAAAAGGATATAGCTTTATTAGAAAAGGTTCAGAGAAGAGCCACCAAAATGGTAAAGGGGATGGAAGGATGCCCCTATAAAGAAAGGCTAAAAAGGTTAGGGCTCTTTAACCTGGAAAAGAGACGGCTGAGGGGAGATATGATAGAAATCTATAAATTAATGAACGGAGTGGAACGGTTAAACATAGATTGATTGTTTACGTTATCAGAATATAGAAAGACTAGGAGACAAGGTAAACTATTTAAGACAAATACTGTAAGGAAAAATTTGTTTTCACTCAACGTGCAATCAAACTCTGGAATTTGTAACCAGAGGATATAGTAAAGGCTGTTAGTGTAGCTGTGTTTAAAAAAGGTTTGGACAAGTTCCTGGAGGAAAGGTCCATAAACCATTATTAAAAAGGGACCCAGAATATCAATGCTTGACCCAATACAAGCATTGTGGAACCTGTGTCTTTTGGGGAAACTGCTAGGTATGTATGACCTAGATTGGCCACTGCTAGAAACAGGATACTGGGCTTGATGGACCTTGGTCTGTCCCAGTATGGCATATCTTATATTCTTATATTCTTATAATCTCAGTTTTCCATTTATATATTTATTAAGACTGACACATCACTTCACATCATTAAATTGCCTTCAGCAGTTTACTGTCCATCAAAATCATTTTTCCCACTATGAATATCTTATCTCACTTTTCAAAACGCTTCTGATCATTTGCATTGTACCACCAACTATGTACATAGACCTTTCTTCATACCATACTAATGTATCTTTATAGACTAAGGAGTATGTTTACTAAGGACCGTTAAGGATGCACCATTAGCATGTGCAAATGGCAGTGTTAAGGGCCCCAGTGAGCATTAAAGTCCATGACAGAGAGAAGGCATTCCCGCTTAAAGGGTGCTAGCAGCCAGTTAGTCGGCGTTAAGTGGAGGCAGTCATGCATAAAGGGTGCTAGTGGCTGGGTAGTGGGCATTATATGGACAGCAGACTTTAAGAGAGTCATGCATGCAGGTTAACATGCGCTAAGAACGGTTGCCTTAACATGGGATAAGGAAGCCTATGGAGAGATCAGAAGTGAGGTGCTGGATGGGAACAAAGGGAATTGGTGATGGACAAGTCACATCCATATGTCATATACGTGTGAGTCAGTGAGTGTGCGGATAATGTGGGAGGCAGTTGACTATATCAGTGAAGGGTGCTCATGTAATCCACTGTGAAGTCAGTGGGTGGCATAAGATTGGGTAGAGGTGTGCCATGGAGTAGCCACCATGGCCATAATGTAGGCATAGAAAGAGTACCTGGGCAGCAGTGGTGACCTGCACATCAGCTACAGGTAAGATTACTACTACTACTACTGAACATTTGTATAGTGCTACAAGACATATGCAGCGCTACACAGACACCTGTAAAAGATGGTCCCTGCTCATAAAAGTTTACAATCTAGTCAAGACAGACAACACAGTAGCTGTAGACATGGGATACATCTAGGGGGAATGGTAAAGAAACACAAAGGAGATCAGGTGAGTCAAGATCCGAAAGCGGCAAATGTGAGTGATATGTCCTAATGAGTAAAATGAAGAAACACAAAGGGCGAAAGCCAGATAGGTCACAGGTGCCAAATTTGTTGTTAAAAATCCCCTACGCGTTTTGGCATGGAGCTTTCATCGGGGGAAAGGGGGCGGGTACGCATATACTGCACCATGTGGTTAATAAGTAAATGAAGAAGTCTTGAAAAAGACCTTTTGCAGTTAATAACTCACTATTTCAATCGCTGAGAATCTACTCAAAACGAACCATCGCAGTCTATTTGAATCGCTGAGAATCTACTCGCATGAGTTAGTCAAGCTGTCCCGTCAGTATATTCTCTTTAATATGTCTTGAATGAAAACTACAAAAATGCAGCAGGCTATTGTAGTCTGTTGCTTTCCAGAAAATGGATGTGAAAAAAATCTTCCCCACTTTTCCTGATTTTAATATCCAAAAAATCAACTTTGTGTCCGAAATGCAGGGGTTGCACTGAAGATTTATTCTACAGAATTAATCCAGCTCAAACTCCAGCAAAAGCTGCTGTTCCTCCCAATATAGTGGGTCCATAGTAATATCACTGCCAGAACTGTGAACTATAAATTAATTAATTTATTTATTTATTTAGTGTGCATTTGTATACCGCTACTTCCAGCGATCAGCAGCGGTTTACTTTACATAACAGGGTTGGCTGTACAGGACAGAAATCAACAAAATATACATTTTGATTAAGAGGATAAACACACAACACAGCAGCTGGGTTACTAAATTTATACTTGATTGAAAGGGGGTGCCTTTACATATATACATATTAACAGGTCAGCGGTTGTAATTTCTCTTGTCCTGTTGTCGGGGCACAGTGAATCCATTTTGGCTAGGTGAGCGAGTAGGAATAGGGCTCGCTGACTAGGGTAGGTTGTAATGAGTCTGGAATAGATGAGTCTTGAGCTTTTTTCTGAAGTCTTTCAAGTTGCTGCCTAAACGTAGCTCGAAAGGCAGCTGGTTCCAGAGAAGTGGAGCTGCGTATGAGTATGCTCTGTTGCTCGTATATGCTTTGACAATATGTTGTTTCTCAAACTGATGAACATAAAGGCATGCCACAGAAGGTACCACCGTGGCCCCCATGGCTACCACATGTATTTGATGGAAAAATGGAAATTAATATACCTTTCTGATTAATATGGGAATATTTTATTTATTTAGCAGGTTTTTGTATACCTCCTTCTCCTTAAGTCAAAGCAGTTTACATTACAACTCAAAACTGTTTACATTGTAACGCCTAAATAGGGATAGGGTAACTTAATAAAAACACAATAACTTATATAGAGGTTGTGCAAAAGTGATGGGTAGTGTCTTCGAGGAGTCATGCGCTAGAATCATGTACTGGATTATTCATTATCCAGGGTCCAATACCAGTGGGCAAGAGCATTTTACAATGCACTGTGATGTTTCCAAAATGTTCTTTGCTAAGCAAAAAGTCTTTAACTTTTTCCTGAAGTCCTTAGTATCATGCATGGTTCTGATATCTTCTAGCAGGGAGTTCCACAAGGCTGGTGTATATAGTGAGAGTGCTCTATTAGATGTGATCTGTTTGGATTTCTAGTAAGCTCTGGGTGTAAGTATCATGTTCTTGTTTATCCTTCTTGGTCAGCTTTTTGGTTCTGGAGGATCTCTGCTGAGCTGATTTTGAAGATTTTGAAGATGTTGAGTGTTGATTTAAACCTGGTGCAACTCTTCATTGGGAACCAGTATAATTGGTTCAGTATAGGTGTAATGTGGTTATGTATTGCTGATCTTGCGATGATACGAGTTGCCGTGTTCTGGGCTATTTGGAGAGGGTGAATGGTTTGCCTTGGTAGGCCTTGGTATAGTGAATTGCAGTAGTCTAGAACTGGTGTGAGAATGGCTTGAAGTACCATACAGAAGTCATTCTAGCTGAGTGGCTTCAGTTTCTGGATGATCTTCATTTTGTGGTATGCGTTCTTTGTAGTCATGTTTATGTGGTATTTTAGGTTCAGATTCTGATCCACAGAAACATAGAAACATATCAACAGAAAAAGACCACATGGCCTTCCATATCAACCACTACAACATTCCCCTTATTTCCTTTAGAGATCCTCCGTGTTTGTCCCAAGCTTCTTTGAATTCAGATACTGTCCTCATCTCTACCACCTCCACTGGAAGACTATTCCACGGATTCATCACTCTTTCCATAAAGAAATATTTCTGCATATCACTCCTGAATCTATCCCCTTTCACCCTCATCCCATGTCCCCTCGTAGCAGAGCTTGTTTTCAATCAAAAAAGGCTCTCCTCTTATGAATTTATGCCACAGAGGTATTTAAACGTCTCAATCATATCACCTCAATCCCGTCTTTCCTCTAAGGTGTAAGTCTGTCCTCATATGCTTTATAATGAAACCACTAACCATTTTAGTAGCCACCCTCTGTACGGACTCCAGAATGATTCCTAGGTACTTGACTTCATTTTTCACGGTTATGCTTCTGTTTTGTAGCTGGATTGTGCTTGGAGAAGTGAAGACTGTGTTTCTTGTTATGATGAGGGTTTCTGTCTTATTGTAATTTATGCTGAGGTTGTGGTTGCTCTGCCATGTGACCATTTCTTCGAGGCATTTGGTTATACCTGCATAGTCTGGTTTGTCTATGTTGATTGAGGTATACATCATGATGTCGTTGGCATATAACTTATAGTGAATTTTGTGCTTTTGAGAGCCATCCTGTGAGGAATCATGCTGAGCCAGAGCCATCCTGTCTCGGAATCATGCTGAGCCAGCTTTTTACTGGCTTACTAGCCAGGAGACAGAAGCTGTGGGGAGTGACTGACCAGAATTGTATTAACTCGGAGAGCAAACAAAGGCTGGAGAATATCTGTAGAGAATGGTCACATTACTGTTGAACAAAGGTGTATGGGCTGGAAAATAGAATGGCTCATGTGAAGAGTCATGTGGTCCAGCTGCAACACACTTACAGCCTATATATAGAGAGAGAAAATCCAGAACTGAGAGAGAGTAGATATCCGCTTGGCCAAGCGCATGCCAATGCGTGAAGAATCCCAGACTTTTCTCCAGCCTTCGCTGAGGTTCTCCCAGCTGATGTTTAAAAATGGGCTGCGATGATGGCAGTTTGGTGACGCATTGTTCTGTTCTTGTAAGGGACCGGGAGTTTGGAGATACAATATCTCATAACTCTTATCGGTGATGTATTATTCTCCTGTAATTACTTGCTTTCTAGTTATCTGTTTTATTGTCACTGTAATATCACTAGCTTATTGTTCTACTGTAATGTCACAAACTTATTGTCAAGCTAATTGTGATATTAAATAGCTTATTAAATACCATGCATGAGTGGTAGAATGATCTTGAATTTAATAGAATCCTAGGCAATACATCCTTATGTCCACATTTGTGTAAAGGGACAATTATTATACCATATATTTTTGTAGCATTTTTTGGTGATGACTTTTGTGTGGACTCCTGAATTGGTCAGAAAGAGTTTGCTCCTCCACGGTTAACTGCGCAGTCATCCTTCCAAACTTTTAGTAGGATCTATTGTTTCTTGCATGGGGAAGGAAAGATGGACATTGAAGCTGTAGTTCTTCCACTCCCAATTTCCTTCAGGAACTACAAGACCTCCACAGACTCCAACTTGCCCATACCACGCTACTGCAAAAGCAGTGTTGTAGAATGCTGCCACAGGATCAGAGCTGGTTCGTGTCCCAGCAGCATCTGATCTCTGCCCTCCAAAGCCATGGCAGAGAGCTCACTGACAGCTTGACTGATGGTGGTTTTTCAAATCTTGATTGGGAGCTATTGGGACGGCTTTTATAACCTTAGCCATCCCTTTCCTTCTTCTTTTAGAAGCCATCAATTTGAGGAATCAGGTAACAAAGGAAACTTTCACTGATACCTCAGGCATCTTGCAGGACACCGCCATCCTGCTCCACCCTTTCATCACCTGTCCTCTATTCTTTTCACTTTTTGAAGGAGTAAACAACCTTTTCATGTTTATTCATTCCACACCATTCATTATTTAATAGACCTTTATCATACCTCTCTGCAGCCATCTCCATTTCAAGTTGAAGATTAATAAAGATGTTAAAAAGCAGTGGGCCCAGTACAGATCCCTGGGATACTCCCATACAGTATTTACTATTCTCCTTTGAGAAAAATTGTTCATTAAGTCCTACTCTCTGTTGTCTATCTTTTAACCAGTTCTCAGTCCACAGTCAGACACTACCTCCTATCCACTGACCTTTCAATTCCACTGAGAGTCTCTTCATGGAACTTGTCAAATGCTGTCTGAAAATCCAAATGCACTATATCAAGTGGCTCATCTTTATCTACATGTTTATTCACACTTTCAAAAAATGTAACAGAGTGGTGAGACAAGATTTTGTTGACTAAATCCATGTTGGCTTTGTCTCATTAAACCATGACTATCTCTATGTTCAGTAATTTTGTTTTTTATAATGGTTTCTACTATTTGCGATGCACTGATATCAGGCTCACCAGTCTGTAGTTTCCCAAATCACCCTTGGAAACCTTTTTAAAAGTTGATGCATTGGTCACCCTCCAGTTTTCAGGTACTATAGACAAAAAAGATAGATTACAAATTACTAATAGTAGATCTGCAGTTGCATTTTTGAGTTCTTTCAACACCCTGAGATGTATACTATCTGATCCAGGTAATTTAGTAGTCTGTAGTTTGTCAAACTGCCCTTTTACATCTTCCAGGTTCACTAAGAGCCCAATGCAGAGTCACAGGTTGCGGGGACGTACAGGGCCAATTCAGGTCACAGCCCTGTATGTCCTGCTGGGTCAAAGGGGACGTGCTGCTTATCACTTAACCCTCCATAGCCCATGTTCCCTGTAAAATAGTTATCTCCAAGTTATAATGCCCTGTTCAATGTAATTTCAGTTTGTTCAATGTAAACCGCACTGATGCAGAAAAGCGCGGTATATAAGAGAATGTAAATAAATAAATAAATTCTACCTCGAAGATGGAATAAGCAGCACTGATTCAGCGATCGGGCCCAGAGATCCCCCCTGGGACCTGGGCTGAGTGCAAGAGGGTCGCCCCTGCCCGATCCAGACCCCAGCTAGCCAGCCATGGTGTGGGCAATGGGGAAGATTGGGGGCCGAGCCGTGGCAGCCAGGGGAGCCTGCAGGGAAGATGTCCCCACAGGCAGTCAGAGGCACGCCGGGCCGTTCATGGGCCCGATTCTGTGTACCATGGGAATATTTAGTTCCCGTGGTCCAGAATCGGGTCCTAATGGGCCCGTCTTCCTCGGGGATGTCGGGACGGCCCAGACATCCCCATCTCTGAATCAGACTCTAAGCTTTGTTTCAGTTCCTCCAATTCATCACCTTTAAATATCATTTCTGGCATGGGTATCTCCCCTACATCTTCTTCAGTAAAGATTGATGCAAGTAATTCATTTAGAGGGTCATTCTTAAAGGTTTAGTCATGGTTTGGATGTCTGCAGATATGCATGTGGACATCAAAATCATGGATACATCTCCGAAAAAAATTCCACAAATGCCATTTGCAGATGGCTCCAGTATGGGAATATTCAAGTAGACACAGAGATGTGGAAGAGGTATGTCTGGGGAGGGGCAATGGACTTAACATCCCCATTCAATCCCAGAAGCAGTGGAGTCATCTGCAGGCACGTGCATGTTTATTCCTGCTCCAGGCACGAATAGGTATCAGGAAAGTGTCTGTTTTCACCTTAAAATATCCAGAGTGTAGAAAAGATGGTGATTTAAGCGACTAGCATCAGAATACAAAGACCCACACTGGGAACTGAACCCTCACCACCCAGCTCTTAAGCCACTATTCTAACCATTATGCTAGACACTTCAGTTTGAGAGGTTCTCCTGGGGATGTCCATATAGACATTTGATACATGTGCATGTGTCTAGAGCAGAACATCCAAAAAATACAATGGAGTGTCAGCAGTGAAGGGAAGTACTTCTACGTGCCTTCTGAAATTGCTCCATCTCTATCCCAAAAAGGTTCTGGCTGAAAATCAGGCAAACTGGGTAAGTGCCGAGACATAGCCAGTTTGTGCTGCTCAATAGGGATATTCAGTGGCACCTTTAATCTGGTTACTGCCTTTGAATATCCCACTGACATTTAAGCACCATGGCTGACCACCATGGTATTTGAATATTGGCAGGTCTGAATATCGGACCCAAAAATTCTATAGTGCATTATATTTCTTGTAGAACTTTTATACTGTTTGATTCAATGCCCTCTTTAAGATATAGCACCACACCTCTACCAATCTGATTCACCATATCATTGCATTATAATTTGAACCCTGGTATTACAATGTCCCATTGGTTATCCTCCTTCCACCAGTTCTCTGAGATGCCATTATAGTTACCTGTCTATTCATAAGAACATAAGCTACACCATACTTTATTTTATTTATTTATTTATCTATTTCTTCTATACCGCCCCTTCCAGAGATCAGGGGCGGTTTACATGGAACAATTGTATACATTCGTATAACATTACATAGAACAAGAACTTTTTAACTTTTTACATATAACTTTTTACATATAACTTTTTAACTTTTTACATAAAACAGAACAGTAAGTTGCTTAAAATTATTTACAGGTGTATACTTTTGTATACTACTGGATTTACAGGGGAATGTCAGCGAGCTGACATTGCTATTTATAGATGTTATTTACAAAAGGTTAGGATACATGTTTTCACTATTCAAGTGTGTGTGTGTGTGTGTGTGTATGTGTGTGTGGGTGTGTGAGTGTGTGTGTGGGTGTGATGGAATTTATTTCCATTTTATCGTGGATTGTTTGGTGTGTCTTTGGGGGGGCTGTTTGAAGAAGGAGTTGTGTGTTAATTGTGTGTCTGCAGGTTTTTTTGTTTGTGTGCCTGTGGACACTGTGTGGCTGGACTTGGAGGGTAAGGGATTCCGAAATGCTCAGAGAATAGGTATGTCTTGAGTTCTTTCCTGAATTGGGAGAGGTCCTTTATGATTCGGATGTCTATTGGGAGTTCATTCCAGAGTGTGGGAGCGGTGAATGTGAAGGCTCTGGCACTGGTGGAGTTTTTAGTCCTCGTGAATGTTTTTGGCAGCTCTAGTGAGAGGGTTGCATTTAGTCTGCGGGCTCTTGAATCATTTGGGGCGTGGAGGAGTGTGGATAGATGGGAGGGGGCAATATCGTTTAGTAGTTTGAAGGTTGTTAGTAGTATTTTGTATTTGATTCGGTTATTTATGGGGAGCCAGTGTAGTTCTAGCAGTATAGGGGTTACATGGTCTGCTAGGTGGGCTTTAGTGACTACTTTTGCACAAATGTTTTGTGCTCTTTGTAATAGGTAGATATTCTTTTGTGGGAGGCCGGTTAGGAGACTATTACAATAGTCAAAGTGAGGGGTTATGAGTGCATTTATGACTGATCTAAAGTCATGCGTGTCAAGAAGGAGCCTTAAGTGTTGAATAGTTTTGAGTTTGTAGAATATAGTTTTTACCGTCTGCTTTATGTGTGGTAGCATGGTGAGTGTGTGATCGATTATAACGCCTAGGTATTTTACCTCTTTTTTAACAGGTATCGTTGTGTTATTGATGGAGATAGTTGTTGGGTAGGTATCTTCAGCCACAGGCGCTCTTGATACAAACATTGCCTCAGTTTTTTTGAGATTTATGCTGAGGAAGTTGGTTTCCATCCAGGATGAGGTTTCCGCCATGCATTCGGATAGAGTGTTATAATTAGGGTTTTTCGTGGTTATGGGGAGGGCGAGCATGATGTCGTCGGCGTAGATAAAATGACTGATTTTGTGTTTTTTAAATATTTTTGTGATGGGTTGTAGGTACAGGTTGAAAAGGAGAGCAGAAAGGGCTGAGCCTTGGGGTATTCCTTGTCCTTGGGGGAAGGTTTCTGATGCTTCCTGGTTTAATTGGACTCGCATTAGTCTGTGTGTGATGTAGGACTTGAACCAATTAAGGACAGTCCCGCCTATTCCTAGGTTTTCTAATCTGTTAATCAGTGTAAGGTGATTGATATTGTCAAATGCGGCGGAAATGTCTATGAAAAGGAGTAGGAGGCCTTGAGTGTTATCGTCTGTGTGTCTTATGAGGAAGTCCATCAGAGTAATTAAGAGGGTTTCTACCCCATGGAAGGGGCGGAAACCAAATTGGTGGGAGTCAAGGGAGTTGTGCTCGTATATATGTTCTTGCAGTTGAAGTTGAACAGTTTTTTCTATTATTTTAGCCATGAATGGAATGCTGGCTATCGGTCTATATGAGTTTGGGTCTTTCGGGTCGAGTTTATTGTTTTTTATTATTGGGCGGATTGTTGTGAGTTTTAGGGCATCAGGCATGATGCCTTGGGAGAGGGATTGATTTACTATGTATTGAATGTTTCCAGCTAGTTCTTCCTTAGTACTTTTGATCCATGACACAGGGCATGGATCGAGTGGGGAGGTTGTGGTGTTGATAATTGTTATAATCCTGAGGAGGTGTTTTTGATCTATCGTGTGAAAGGTTGTCCAGTTGTTGTTAGTTTCGGTGTTTGTGTGGATTAGTGTTGGTGTAGTGTTAAGTTTGCATTTTAGTTTTTCTGCAAAGTGGGTTGCTAGGGTTTGGATACTTATTGCTGATTGTTTTGGTTCTGGATTTTTGACTTTTGTCAGTGTTTTTACAATTGCAAATAGTTCTCTCGGACGATTGATAGCTAGGTTTATTTTTTTTTTAATTCTTTATTTTCGTTTTATAACAACAGAGGAAAGGAAGACATACAGCTAAAAGACAGATACATAAGTGAAATACATACAACAAAGTAAACCCCTACCACCCCCCTCCCCCCTGCTTCTTCTCTAGAGACTAATCATTCCCAAAGCGGGCGTGTACTGACATAATTGTGCTACAAAACCTAACGGTGATCTGAAACATGATGAGTGCACCGTAAACAGACATGTCGGAACAATGAGCAGATTGTACATGATCATTAAGCATCAGCCATTTAGACAAACAAAATGAGTTTGGGTATGGGGGATAGCCCTCCGAGACGTCTGCGCACATTCACTATATAAGCAGACGAGCTTCCACCATACATTGACAGTAAGTCGAGAGCTATCCTTCCAATTCTTCGTGATTAAACACATGACTATGCCCAGCAGTAAATCAAAGAGAAAGCGACCCTTCTTAGGAAGAGAGGGGACCTCCGCCACAGAGCGGAG
This sequence comes from Ichthyophis bannanicus, assembly GCA_033557465.1. Classification (NCBI taxonomy): domain Eukaryota; kingdom Metazoa; phylum Chordata; class Amphibia; order Gymnophiona; family Ichthyophiidae; genus Ichthyophis; species Ichthyophis bannanicus. Next base: position 964,485,216 of record CM066033.1, on the reverse strand, counting down.
TCCCACAATCTGCCAAGGGAGAAGCTCGCAAAGGTGTAAGATAGATTGAATACCTAGCAGCATGATCTGAAATATGTTGGGAGTGAATCTTTGCAGTGTCCACCTGAGGAGCTAACAGTATTGATATCAGTAAGAAATCTGTGCGAGACTGGGATTAGTGAGAAGAAGAGAAGAATGTAAAGTCAAGCTCATTGAGAAGTAGTAACCTCCAGAGATCTACCAAAGCAAGATCTGTGATCAAAGAGATAAACATGATGGGACTCTTGGGGGGACCACATATCCTAGGCGGCAGTTAGTCAATCAGGGGATCAAGAACTAAATTGAAATCCCCCCCTATGATCAATGCAGTATGAGCAGCGGCCTGCGCAACCTGAGCAATGGCAACGAGAATGGCAGGGTCATCCACATTAGGAGCGTAAAGGCATATACATGATACTTCAACGCTACCTATCTTGAGGTGAACTCTGGACCATCCACCTGCTGTATCTGAACTATTCGCAAGAATAGTAGCATGCAAAGATTTCCTAACGAGTAGGGCAACCCCACATTTCTTAGAAACGGCTGGGGAATAGGCGGCCACCATGTAAGGTTTAATATTGAGTTTAAGAGTTGCCTACGAATTTAAAGGCGTTTCTTGGAGGAAAATCAAGCCCGCAGCTGCATGACTTGATAGTGCAAATTTGTCTTCCGTTTTATCGGATTATTGATTCCTTAGACGTTCGAGAGAAAATCTTACATGGTGCCATTAATCAGTAATAAACATTTTAGGTAAGGACGCTTGAAACATACAACATAATCAAAAAACTGTGCAACTATGACATAATCACCGAGTCTGCTGGCTAATACACCCTATATTGAAAAGTATGTACCACAATATCTTAGAGAAGAAGCAAAACCCCCAATGAATATGGCGACCAGATGTCTGCGGGAGGAGGCCCCAGAGAGGAAAATGAAGACATGAAAAGAAAGGAAACACCAGAGTCCATGAGTAATACTGTCTCTGATACTCATCGAGGCTACAGTGGGTAGATAGAGTCGGGTCACGGATAGCATCAAAACAAGGCAACGAACCGCCCTCGCCAGACTCTTTGCTGAGCCGCGACTAATCCAATATGGCAGGCACAGCGGATATGAGAATACTTGCAGGAATATTCTGGAAGTCAGCGCATCAAGTCGGCTTCTTTAGAATCTAAGAACTCCGCTAGTAGATCAGGGTCCTCAAATGTTCTTGTCTGATTGTGAAGCGTGACTCGGAGATTGGCCGGATACATCAGGCCATAGCGTGCTTGTAGATGTTGAAGCCTCGGCCGAAATTCCAGAAAGCGCTTTCGGCGGTCGACCGTGGGTTTAGCCAAGTCAGGATAGAAGGAGATCTTGTGGCCCTTGAACTCCATATGGCCCTTGGCCCGAGAAGCACTGAGAATTTGCTCCACATGTTGATATCGCAAAAGTCGAAAGATGATAGGCCGCGGGGTCTTCCTGTTGAGCATTATGTTTGAGGGTACACGATGAGCGCGATCGATCTCCAAATCTTTGGTAAAGGCAATTTGAAGCAGGGAAGGGAGGATTCTACATAGAAATTCTTTCATGTCTCCCGATTCCGCTCCCTCCGGTATGCCCACGATTCGTAGGTTGTTGCGGCGCGCTCTATTATTGCCATCTTCCACTTCTTTCTGCAAGGCCCGTACCTGGCGTTCAACTTTGTCGAGTTGGGACAACCGGGCCACATGGGAGTCCAAGATGCTCTCCATTTTGTCTTGACGCGAAGAGAGCCCCTCTAGCCTGCACTGCAGAACACCAAGATCTTCCCGCAGCGCTCAGAGTGCTTCACCATTTGACTGCACGAGGTCCTTAACCCCTCTAATCTCTGCAAGGATTTCCTGCTGCATTTCGGGGCCCTCGCGCGAAGCCAGCCCCTTCTGCGGGGACGGGGGTTCAGTTTTGGAGCGTTTGCCGTGAGAAGTCGCCGGAGATCCAAATTCCAGGCGCATGGGTTTAGTCCCGGCCATCTCACCAATGTGCCCCGGCAAGATTCGGACAGAAGTTTAAGTATATACGGTGTTAATTCAGGATTCTGAGTAGGCCTCTCGGGAGCCTCAGCGTTATGCGACCATCCCGCTGGACATCGGGCTCCGCCCCCGATAGCTAGGTTTATTACCTTGGAGTGGTAATCCTTTTTTGATTTGTTTATCGCATTCTTGTATTCGTTGAGTATGTTTAAGTATTGGGATTTATTCTCAGCAGATTTAGTTTTCCTCCATTTCTTTTCTTGTTTTCTCAGTTGTTTTTTTTAGGTTCACTAGTTCTTTCGTGAACCATTTTTCTGTCTTTTTTACCTGTCTATGCGTGGAGTGTGTGGGGGCAGCTGCTTTTTGAACTGTAAGGTTCCAGTGATTTACGGTGGAGTTGATGTCTGGGAGGTTTGTGTTGAGTATGGGTAGGACTTTGTCAAGGAAGGTATCTTTGTTGAAGTGTGCAAAGCGTGATATATGAGGTGTGTGGTGCGTGGAGTTCTGCGTTTCTTGTACTGGGAGGTGGAGTGTAATGAGGTGATGGTCGGACCATGGTACTTCTGTTATTGTTGGAGGGGTGTGTTGCTGGTGGTTGATAAAGGAGATGGGGAGGAAGATGAGATCTAGAGTGTTACCTTTTATGTGGGTAGGTGCTTGTACTATCTGTGTATATCCCATTTGGAACATAGTGTCCATGAAGTTGTTTGATTGAGAATCATTCAGAGAAGGGAGGTTTAAGTCACCTAGGATTATGAGCGGTTTGCTTGGTGATGTTGTGCAAGCATGTTCAAGAATGGGAGAGAGGTTTTTTTGATCAGCTGTAGGGGGTCTATATATGAGTGTGAGTGCAAGGGTTCTATTTTCTATGTTGATTATGTCCATTCCGTCTATATTATTTAAACTTGTTAAGGTGTATTGTAGGTCTTTTTTGGTGAGTATGAGAGTACCACCACCTCTCTTTGCTTCTCGATGACAGCTGAATATGTCATACTGATGTGTGGTTAGTTGGTTCAGTAGTACGGTGTCTGTGGGAGAGAGCCATGTTTCGGTGATGCATATAATTTCAGGTTTTTTTTCTTTCATCATGTCATTGATTATTGGTATTTTGTTTCGTATGGATCTAATGTTTATTAAGATGAGCTTTATTTTGGCATCTATATTAGTGGTTTTGTCAGTTATACCTCTGTATGGATGCTGCTTTATTTGTATGAGTCTTCGTTGGGGTTTGTTTGTGTCGTGGCGTGTATAGTGATTATGGGAGTGTGTTGAACTATGCGATGGGTTTTGGTAAGGAACCTGTATGATGGGGTTAATGTTTTGTGAGCTTCTGTAGTGATTATGGATGATGGGGATGTTTTTGTAGGTGTTTTGATTGGTTTTGTATGTATAGATATGTTGTATTAGGAGTGTTATAAGGAGGAGAGTGAAGGGGATGTTTATTTGCTTTGTAGGAGGCATTGTGTGTATTTCAGAGGGGGTCTTTTGGTGTAAGGGGATTAGCTGATGAGTATAGGGGGTAGAAGGTTACAATCAACAGTATGGTGTTGTATGAAGGATGGGTAGGAGGTTTGATTGTTACTGACACTAGGATATATGTCTGATAGCAGTTCCTGATGATTTGAGTGACTACTGACAACAGTATATTGAGTATTGATTTATAAACTTAGTATAACAGTGTATGAAGATAGATTAGTTTTTACTGTCAACAGTATAGTGATTAGTTATTACTGATAATAGTTTTTGATGAATTGGTTAGTTACTGACAACAGTAATATGATTGTTCTTTTCAGACAGCAGTTATATAACAGTATAAGCAATTATATTCTGTGAACACAGTTATAGATAACAGTGTATGATTCTTTTGAAAATAGGATATGTGTGGAGATTACTGACAACAGTAAGATTATGTATGTTGATAGGCACAAGTTAGTTATATCGTTTTTTCATTTGGAGTTGGTTTACTTGCTTTTCTGTGAAGATGATCTGGTTGTTGATGTTTAGCGAGCTCAACCTAAGGGGAGCTCCAGCTGGTTAGGTATTTGGTTCTTGTTTGAGGTGTCGGTTGATCTCTTCTGCTGAGGTTGGAGTGTTTGCTTGAAGGAGTCGTTCCGTGTATATCCAATCAATCTTAGGCAGCGGTGGGGGACCAAGATAACAGATGGTCAGGCTGCTGTTTGGTGAAACTTTGGAGCGGTGCCTTCTATGTGTTTAGCTTGAGGGGACCCCGCCTAAGGGCCACGCCAAAGGGCCCTCTGGCGAGGCCCTCAGGCGCGGGCCCGACAGGCGCGGGCCTGCTTGAGAGCGGGTTGCTTTTACCGGTGCTGCTCCTCCTCCCACAGCCCCGATTGGGCCGGAGTCACCGAGCAGTTCAGCAGGCAGGAGAGGAGCTGGTGCTCAACCCCGTTGCAGGGGGAGTTGAAAGATGGGTCAAAACAAGGTCCATCAAGCCCAGTACCCTGTTTCCAACAGTGGCCAATCTAGGTCACAAGTACCTAGCAGTTACCCCAAAAGACACAGGTTCCACAATGCTTGTATTGGGGCAAGCTGTGGATATCCTGGGTCTCCTTTAATAATGGTTTATGGAACTTTCTTCCAGGAATTTGTCCAAACCTTTTTTAAACCTGGCTACACTAATAGCTTTTACTATATCCTCCAGTAACAAATTCCAGAGTTTGATTACACGTTGAGTGGAAAAATATTTTCTCTTGTCTTAAATAGGATACCTTGCAGCTTCATTGCATGTCTCCTAGTCTTTCTATATTTTGATGGCGTAAACAATTGATCTATGTTTACCCATTCCACTCCATTCATTAATTTATAGACCTCTATCATATCTCCCCTCAGGCTTCTCTTTTCCAGGTCGAAGAACCCTAACCTTTTTAGCCTCTCTTCATAGGGGTATCCTTCTATCCCCTCTACCATTTTAGTGGCTCTTCTCTGTACCTTTTCTAATAATGTTATATACCTTTTAAGATATGGCAACCAGAATTGAACACAATATTCAAGGTGCAATCCTACCATGGAATGATACAGAGGCATTATAATATCCTTTGTTTTATTCTCCATTCCTTTCCTTATGGTACCTAGCATTCTATTTGCTCTCTTGGCTGCCTTTGCACACTGGGTGGAGGGTTTCAACATGTTATCCATGATGACGCCTAAATCTTTTTCCTGGGTGGTGCTTCCTAATGTGGAACCTTGTATCGTGTAACTATAGTTTGGGTTGTTCTTTCCTAGGTGCATAACTTTGCACTTGTCCACATTAGATTTCATCTGCCATTTGGATGCCCACTTCCAATTTATCCAGGTCCTCTTGCAATTTTTCAGAATCCTCATGGGTTTTTTTTTTTGAAACTTTTATTTTCATTTTGCAACAAACAAAAGAAACAACACACCAAAGGAAACAATACAATTATACAATAAAGAAAAGTAAACCCAATTACCCCCCACCCCCACGCTTCTTCTCTAGCTGATTATGTCAGCATGTGAGCGCTTCCAAACAAAAGTGATTGTACATCAAAAAGGGGGCTCCTCATGGGTTTTAATAACTTTGCATAATTGTGTGTCATCTGCAAATCTGATTACATCACTTGTTGTTCCCATTTCCAGGTCATTTACAGATATGTTAAAAAGCAGCGGACTCAACACAGATTCCTGGGATATTCCACTATTCACATTTCTCCATTGGGAAAATTGGCCATTTAGCCCTTCCCTCTGCTTTCTGCTTCCCTCTGCTATCTTTTAACCAGTTCCCGATCCACAATAGTACCTGCCTCCTATCCCATGACTTTTTAACTTTGCCAAAAGTCTCTCATCTTTATCTTTATTGCAGAACATGATTGACCGCCCTTTGCAACACCAGAGTGGTGTACAGAGTTAAAAATAACAGAAGCTGGAGCCGAAACAGAAAGGTACTACAATAATCATAGGAAAGAGCACAGTCACACTAGAGAAGGAAGGAACCTTGCTGAAGGCTTTTTAAAAAATCCAGATACACTATAACAACCGACTCATCTTGGTCTACCTGTTTATTCACACCTTCAAAAAAACATAGCAGATTAGTAAGACAAGACATTCCTTGGCTAAAGCTGTGTTGGCTGTCTCCCATTAAGCCATGACTATCTACATGCTGAGTAATTTTGTTGTTTATAATGGTTTCTACCATTTTTCCCAGTACTGACTTCAGGCTCACCGGTCTGTAGTTTCCCGGATCACCCCTAGAACTCCTGTTAAAAATTGACGTTACATTAGCCATCCTCCAAGCTTCAGGTATTACAGATGATTTTAATGATAGTTCACAGATTACTAATAGTAGGTCTGCAATCTCATATTTCAGTTCTTTCAACACCCTTGAATGTATACCATCCAGTCCAGATGATCTGCTACTCTTCAGTTTATCAAATAGTTGTAATACATCTTCCCGGTCTATCGATATTTCTTTCAATTCTTCTGCGGCATTACCTTTAAATATCATTTCAGTCATGAGTAACATCCCTACATCTTCCTCAGTAAAGACCGAAGCAAAGAATTCATTCAGTTGCTCCGCAATGGCCTTAGTGTGCCTTTTACTCCTCTATCATCTAATGGTCCAACTGACTCTGTCACAGGTTTTTTCTATGAATGTACTTGAAAAAGTCTTTATTATGCATTTTTGCTTCCACAGCAAGCTTCTTCTCAAATTCTCTCTTTGTCTACCTTATCAATGCCTTGCATCTAACTTGCCAGTGCCTATGTTGTTTCCAGTTTTCATCATTTGGCTCCTTTTTCCATTTCCAGAAAGATGCTTTTTTGGTAACAACAGCCTCTCTGACCTCACCTTTAAACCATGTTGGCAGTTTTTTGGACTTCCTTCCACTTTTCTTAAAGCGTGAAATACAGCTGGTCTGGGTTTTCAAGATAATATTTTTAAACAACACCCATACATACAGACATTTCAAAGTGTGTTTTTTGTTTGTATTTACAACCTTATTATCAGTTGATGGGGTATTATGAAATCTTTGAAGTCTGTCTGCTCTTAAAGGCACCTGGGCTACTTTTGCGTTTCTTGCATCTTCTCCAACGGGATCCCCCAACTCCCTGTTTTCTTGGGATCCTTCAGAAATACATCATTTTGAGCTATTTGCTCCTGGGCTCCAGCTTTCCCCTATAATCTAATTAAAAAACTACGCTGTCTCTTTCTTAAAGGCTAATGTCAGTAGCCTGATAAATTTATAAATGCATTTTAACATGTGTGTGGCAATATGTGAACATAAAATGGCTCCTATGCAATTACTTCAGGTGTAAAAGTATGTGCAGTACCATGAAAGTGCATACTTTAACTGTAGGGGACATGGTCTGGGCAGAGCATGGGTAGAGTCACAGACTATGTGACTTAGTTACTGAACATGCTAAACTACATGCATAGTCATGCACTTTACATGAAGATAGTTAGCCTGTTCCTGAGTGAGTGTAACAGACACAGGAGGAATAAACTGAAATAGATAAAATCAAGCAATAAAAATGATAGCTATGGCCAGACTTTAACACCGGGTGTTCTTTCATGTATTTTATACATATTTGTAATTGAGTCATCTTAAAAATGCACGTTTGCTTTTGAGAGAATTTATTTCTCATTTACTCATTCATGCTTGGGTCAGGAAGGGCCGGGTATTCTAACTGCAAAACTATTAAAGGGTTTGCTTAGAACATCAGTGGTGAAAGAGGTTTGAAGGTCCATGGAGTTGCAGAGAAGATGGGGGTGAAGACAGAAACTGAATTCATTACTTGATTCTGAGTAGAACAGGGAATAAGCTTTTAGTTTGATTGGAAAATCCAAAAACCTAAACCAGAATTAGACAAGCTTTGCAATATATATAAGAAGAGGATGTGGATCTTTGAGGATCAGTGACAGTATATGTTTTTTGCTATATTTTATCCTCGATCCCCAAATCCACATCCTAGCTATTTTTTTTAATTGTGTTTCTCTCCGAACCCTTACTCTTCTTTCCCACCTTGGACAACCCTGTTTCCCAAGTGATATTTACTATTCTTAAGAAAACTCCTTCAATGATTGTAATCAAAATGCTCAATCCTTTCTGACCAAAGCATGAGGTGAGTGAATGTGTAATATACTCTGATTTTAGGTAGCTTATTCATTTTTTAAACAGGATTGAATTATGCATATATATATGAAAGATACCAAAACTTTTTTTTTCGAGAGCTGTTTTGGTTATTCCACGTAATCTTTATGTTTTTTGGTGCACTGAATCCTAAAATGACCTCCATTTTGTCATAGGACATCACGTTTCCTGACAATTTAGGTAACTATGTTAAATAAGGCAATACCTCAAAATAAATGGAAATAGACTTATAAAATTAAAGTTTTATTACAATAATTTTCATGAAAATCCTTTTTTGAACTGAAATGAGCTCACCTACACACACTAAACTTGATTCTTCTTCCTTGTGAGGCTCCTCTTGGTGCATTTACGCTTGTGAGTAGCATCTCGAATGTCTCTCTGAAGCATCCAACAGTAGTCTGCCATCATTGTAATGCTCCATTTTCCCTGGTATCTCCTTTCCATCTCTTTAATGTCTTGGTGGAATCGTTCACCTTGTTCCTCACTCACAGCTCCCAAATTTTCAGGAAAGTAGTCAAGGTGGGACTGGAGGACATGCACTTTCAAACTCATCAGGCAACCTAAAGCTTGAAATGCTTTCAGCATTCGTCCAATGATCTTTTTGTAGTGAGGATCTTTGTTATTGCCTAAAACTTTCTGTACGACTTCTTTAAATGCAATCCACCCTTCTTTTTGAGGATCCGTCATGGTATTGACAAACTCTTGATCAACTATAAGCCTTCTAATGTCTGGTCCGACGAACACACCTTCCTTCAATTTTGCCTCTGACAGGCCTGGAAACTTGGTGACCAAGTATTTGAAGCATTCTCCATCTCTTGGAAGTGATTTTACGAATTGCTTCATCAATCCCAATTTTATGTGGAGAGGTGGTAGAAGAACTTTATGGAAAGGTACCAAAGTTTCTCGGAGGACATTTTTTTCACCGACTGTTAGCACCCTCGGCTGCCAACTCTTCTTGATCCAGTGATTTTGTCGGTCTCGACTGTCCCATAGACACAGAAAACAAGGATATTTGGTATACCCAGCTTGTTGCCCGAGCAGCATGCACAAGACCTTCAAGTCCCCACACACTTGCCAACCATGGTCTTCATATTTAAGTTTAAGAAGAACCAATTCCAAGTTCTCGTAGGTTTCCTTCAAGTGTACGGAATGACCTACAGGTATGGAAGCGTAAAAACCGTTGTGGAGTAAAACTGCTTTGAGACTTCTTTTTGAAGAATCTATAAAAATATGCCATTGCTCTGAATCATATTGGATTTTAAATTGACCCATCAGACCTTCGACATCGATGCAATAAACCAACTTGTCTTCCTGGGTGAAGTAAGGAACGAACTCCTTTTCACGATGTCTGAACCATGAAGATGACACTCCTGGCAACAATAAATTCTTGCTTTTCAGCCTTGATCCGAGTAACTCAGCGGCATCTTTGGAAAGATTCAAATCTCTTACCAAATCATTCATCTCCTCCTGAGAAAACAATTTTGGTCTTGTATCATCTTCAAAGTCAGAACTTGATTCGTCATCTGGTTCAGGTATGACTTCACCTTCATCGGAGCTAGGTATCTCTTCCAAGGTAGCAGGGGGCTTGGGTACTGGTATATCTGTGCCATGGGGGATGGAACGAATTGCCGAGTGGGGTATGAAATGGAATGCTTCCATTTGGAATTAAACCCTTTCACATCACATGAACAAAAGTAACAGTCATCACTATGGTTCTTTTGCTCTCGCCATACTATAGGAATCCCATAACGGAAAGATTTTTTCTTACCCTTGAACCAGTTTCGGAGGTCCTCAACACACCGTTTGCACACTTTATGAGGTGACCAGACTTTATCTTGATCTCCCATTTTTAGTCCAAAGTATACTTTTTTCACAAAGCCTGTAATATTCTGCTGTTGCTTCAACACTATATATTCACCACAGATGAAACAGAAACTGTCTGGCAAATTAATACACTTTTGCGGAGCCATAACATAACGGTTGAAGAATGACGAGCTAACACGAATTGCGATGAAAAAGTGTGAACAGCCTAGAGCCAAGAACCTGATGATGATTCGTGCACAAGTGTGGCATGCAGGAGAGAGCAACTCTGTGTCTGTACACGAGAGGTCACAGTGCTGGCCACGCCTCCCTGCACTGGCCGGAGCTGCTGCTATCTGCCCTGTGTCTCCCTCCCACTGGATTCTTCAGGAAAGATTAGCCACTTCTACCATTAGAAGCACGGACTTAAAACTTGCTTAGCTTATGTATATATTGCTGACCATCAGATTTACAGTGCTATATTTTTTTTTACATAACTCGGACAACCCCTTTATGGTTTTTTTGGCATTTTATATCTTAAATGCACTTATGTGAATTAATTAATAGTAATTTGAAAACATTTGATAAATTTTAAGGCAATTTTGCATGTTGTGGCAAATCATGACGTCTAGGAGTTTTTTCAATATTTTATTTGTTTTCAGCACACCAAAATACATGGAAATTAGATGAAAATAATCAAACTGCTTTTTAGTCGCAGACCTGTGTACACAAATGGACTGTAGTTATGAATGAATCCCTGACAATTGACATAATTTCTCATAAGTTGGAAATGTCTGTAACATCTGTTTAGTACATGTGTGTGCACTTTTCTGATTAATATGGGGGGAAGCTGAAGGTTTACTGAAGTGAACCTTCAAAGTCATTTTAAAACTGCTATCATTATATTGAACACGATGGAAGAGATTGGAGGTTATTTAAATATCTTTTCTGCTGCAGATAAATCATATACAAATATGTTCCTCATGTGTTTTTCCTAGATAACTTTTACAAGAAAGTGAACTGCATGCTTTCCCATTTCCTCTGGAAAATGAAATCATCAACTATAGCCCTCCAGAAAACTTAAAATACACAAAGAGCACACTTAAAATGTAGCAGACAACCACTCTTAAGGTTGGTCTGTGACCTGTTTATGTGTGAAAACCTAATAAAGAAGACTTGAAACTAAAATGCACAAACAGAAAGATGAGTTGTTTTTTGTCAGAAAAAAAGAAGATGACACCAAGGGGTATGTTTACTAAAGCGCGGTAATATAGCATTGGTAACGTTAACGCGCGTTAACGTCACCAGATGTAACGTTACTGTGCGTTAATGTTACATCAAGTAGCGTTAATGCGCATTAATGTCACTGGCTGTGGTAACTCCCGCAGAGGGTGGAGAGAGGGCGGAGAGAAGGGGTCAATGGGCAGGGAGTGGGCGGGGAAAGGCACCAGCTACACTAACGCGAGCACACGGAGGCCCGAAAATTACCGCGAGTGAAAAGCTGTCGGTAGATGCACATTTGCAGGAAAGCGAAACCATTTCAGTGTCAGTAATGTACAGCACAGGCAGGTAGCCCAAGAAGAGTGATAGTAGTGCTCCAATTGCAGCAACAGCATAGTGCCCAAGTACAAAAGTCCACTATGGTGATGGTGTAAATGGGGCATAGGGGACCGCAGGCGGGACACGCAGTGGGGGCAGCTGGGGCACAGGGTGGACTAGGCAGTCTCTTAGTTGGCACATAGGAACACAAAACCTGGAAATCAGCAAGACAGCATCTGACCAAGGTCATTCATGCCCAGTAGACTGCGTTCCACAATGCCTCAGCCATGGAGCATTCCCAACAGGTACCCCAAACGTCAGACAGGTACCACTATGCCTGTAATAAGGCAAGCAGTGCACATCTGGGGACCACTCTAACAAGGGCCCACAGACCCTCCCCAGGATGCATCCCAAACATTTCATGAACCCAGTGAAATGAACACCCTATACTGCAGCCCCTAGTAAGGCAGTGAAGGGTGTGATGGCACATTGTCTTAAATATATATACACCCAGTAGTCCAAACTGGGTACACCATACCTGAGTTGCATGCCCTAGCCTATGCACAGTCTGCTAGCATAACACAATCTACCTATATCTACCTGGTCCACCCTAGCCAATAGTTGCTAGGGCACCAACCTGACATCCCCCCAGCTATCTCCCCCCACGTGGAAAGGACACAACATAGGTAGGCAGTGATGGGAGGGAAGTGTGAATGTCCATGTATGCTTCCTCACCCCAGACCCCGCACCCAAGGCACCAGCCTAACTGCACCTTGGATGGCCTGGGACTGCGTACTACCAGCACCGACAGCATATGGGCATGTCAGCATGGCAGGGAGGTGTGGTGGTGCTGGAGGGGGCAGTGGCACATGCCTGCAGTGGACCTAGGCTATGCCCTGTTCCAGTACGTGGTGTGCAGTGCAACAGAAAAGGTCTGTCAGATGATAAATGATGGTAGCCCCAGGGACAGTTGTGCCTCTGTGGAAACTGTGTGGCACAGTACACACAGCCAGTGTGTCCTCAGAGCAGAGGATCACAGGTTTGGGTCCCAGCTGTGGATCCTGCAGAGTATGTCCCTATGTTTTACCCTACAATGCAGATACAACATCAATAAGTGCAATGCCCAGAGCAGCGGCCAACAGGGGTAAAACCCCCCACTCACACAGGCTCCATTATCCAAAGCTTCGTGGAGAGTCAGGCTGTTGGCTCCAGCACAGAGCTGTAGTTATCACCAGAGCACTACTACTAGCTCCTGCATACCTTAGCAATGCCGACACAGTGATCGGGACCAGTGTGGCGGTCAGGTTTGCCAACCACCCCTATCTTTGCACAATACTGCAATAGGAGTGGGTGAGTGCATGTCCATCCATTGTGGTGTGGTGTCCTACTCTGCACTAGGCCCACAAAACGTACACTTTTGCCAGCACCAGCCTGCAAATCTGCATACCGAGGAGCAAGGTATTCTGTTCATGGACCGGAGAGGGCGGATCAGGCAGGATGCAACTGCAGTGGGGGCAGGGCAATGGCTGGGACATTTTAGTGCCCAACCACCAGCTGCATGGACAAGGTGGTCACAGCATGTCCTGCTGTTATTAGGACACTCTCACACTGACCGAACAGTGACTATGGCACAGCTATGTACCCACATAGTGCTACATAGTATCTGTCTTAAGTGATATATGTGTACCCCCTTTTCTGGAGGGACAATCACTGAGGCAGCTGCCGGGTGTCTGTGCCGTACAACCCAGGTCTGGGTGCTCATATTCCCTCTGTGAGCATGCAATGTAGACTGGCCAGCAGACTGTCTGCAGTTAGTTTGTGCATGGCTGGAACACCTGGCGGGGTGCAGCAGGTACAGTCCGACTGTGCCTGCCCTGCTGCTGCTGAATGTCAGACTATGGTTGGGGGCTGTGGCGGCTCCTAGTACTACCGTTGGTCTACCAGTGGCCTAGCAACAGGCACAGATCTGGTCTGACCCCCCCCCCCCTCTCCGATGACATCCACAGTCTAGGGCACCTTAAGTCTAAGGTACCCCAAGGACTGTATGATGCATCAGGTTGACGGGCATGAGCTGGAGGCAGAGTAACAGGGCAATGGTCTACTGTAGTGTGCACAGTACTGTGGCGCTATGCACGTTGCAGTGCCACAGACACGGAGCGCTCAAGGTAACATGTAGCGTTTGTTTGGGACATGTGTTGCTACACGCCATAACCTGCCCACATAGCCTAAGGCGCCTAAACATATCTCATAGGGCATGTAAGAACATCCGTTACATCGCGAGTGTTATTATGCATGCTGCGCATCAGTGACGCTGCAACATGCATTGCGTTGTACGTGCATTGCAATTCATGCGCGTATGAGCATTCTCTGCAATGTATGTATGATACAACATGCGTACACCTCAATACTGCGCCATAACGTAACGCGTATTATATGGCAGATATGATGGCCACTTGGTGAAACATCTTTGAATTGTGCTTGTTGTGGTTGTTTGGGATAGTGGTTGTAGACGTGCGTTGAGCCACCTTAGGTTGTGGGTTTGATTCCCACATGTTCCTTTCCCTTTCCCTTCTTTTTTTCTGCTACCATACCATACAATGGCTGCAGCTTCATCACTTCTCCACACACCCTTCCCTCTCTTCACGGTGCACTACAGTGTGCTCTCCATGCAGCCTATCCGTCATATATTAGCTGTTTCATATGGTCCCTTTCTTTGGCCTGTCTCGGTGGGCAGTTGACTCAGTGGTTTGGTATTGGTGTTGGTGAGCTGTGTTTGGACTCTTCAGTGTACCTGTTCACTTCTCACATGCTCCTTTTTGGGTCTCTTGCCCATTTTGCCCTTGTACACACACCATCCACACAACTGGCCCTTCTGACCGGCCCCTAATGCCCTTTGTGCTTAATTTCTTTACTCTTCTGCATGCTGTTTTCACTGCACACCATTTCATGGTGTGTGTGCATGTATTTCTATGTGGCTCACGTCCCACTTACAAACTGTGATATCAGTTGCCTGTGGTCTACGGCCTTATACCTACGGCTCCGTTTCTTATGTGGCACCATGACTGCACTACCCTCAGTGTGTCTTCTACTGTCTGTGTGCCTTTGCTTGCAACCCCTTTGGGCACGCTGCTGCTTCCCATTGGGTGTGACGTTAACGCGCGGTAATGCAGGGCACCCTGTACCGCACGTTAATTTGCCAGGGCGCCCTGTACCATGCCTTACCAGACCAAGCTTGCCTTAATGCCGTACTGCCCACTTCCTTATATGGGCATCCATAACATTACTGGGCCACTTAACGACGGTAACGTTACTGCGCTTTAGTAAACATACCCCCAAGTCAGTCAACCTCCTTCTCAACCTAGACCTTGTTTCTCTGCCTCTCCCCCCCCCCCTCGAGTAATGCAGATCATGTTCTTCTTTTCAGTGGTTGGTGAAATTTGTGGACATCCTCATCTCTTTGGTGGCTGATGGGATGGCAGCCTCTGCATTTCTTTAGATGCTCAAAAAAAGGTTGAGTGATAAATACGCTCAACACTCAAGGTACATATAACCAGTACACATGGCTGAAACCTCAAAACCTGAGTTTATTTTCGGGGAGAGGATGATACATCAAGGAATAAATAAGAAAAGGTGCCTCAGCGAAGGGAAGGTGGCAAACTATAAGCACCAAAGTGCTCACTTAGCATCAGCACATCATTATGCCTTTGCAAATCATTCATAGGCCCCTAAAGCAGTGTATTTTTACAATTTTTAAATACATTTAAAAGAACACTTATCTTTGATCAATGATTCTCTTAGCATATCAGAAGGAAAGGGTGGCTGTAAAACAAAAGCTGACTCAAGTTTCGCCCCTATCATTCACAGGGTTACATCAGGATGTGTCAAACAGCAATGTGGCCCAACTTAAGGGATTCAACCAACATGCCTTGGTCGCCATTTAAACAAACCCCCAAGCAGACCTCCACCAATGGGATCAAATCCCCAACTGCTATTCAATGATTTTGTTCAAACCCATTGGCTGAACAGTATCCAATGTGAAAATCCACTTCTGCTTCAAACAGGCCAGTCATGATTCTACATTAACCCACTGGATGTCTCTAATGTCATCAATGATCATCCACTGAAGGTGCGGCCGTTGATGGTCAAATTGTAGGCAATGTTGTACTATTGGAGCAGTCACTACTTGATTGATTAGATGTGACTTATGCTCGATCAGTCACACTTTCATTTTCGGCATGTTCGTCTGACATATATTTTTGGACAAGGGCATATAATTAAATATACAACCCACATTGATTAACAGGTGGTATTTCGCTTCAAAGGGTAAACCTCGCTAGTAGCGGATTAGTCCATTCTTGAATAGCCAAAGTATTGGCACACATCGTACATTGTCCCCAAGGGCTGTGGTGACCATGGTGACATTCTCCTGAGGGTTGTTGTGAAAAATCTGAATAAACCAGCAGATCTCTTAAGTTCTGTGCCCTGGTGAAGGCTATGCCATTAGGGCCATTATGAAAAACTGAATGTAGTGAGAGGATGTGGCAATGTTTAAAAATGCTCTGGGCTATCTTTTGAGCCTTATCAGAATACTGCAAAATACACACGTGTTTATCTATTTTACAAGGACTTTGTTTCTGCAAAAGCAGTGACCGGTTTGCATATTTTGCTTTCAAATATGTCCTGGATCACACTTTGTGGGTAACCATGCTGTATTAATCTTTGGGTAAGCATCTTAGCCTGATGGTGAAAATCAGCCTCATAAGAAGAGATCCATCGTATGCGTAAAAGTTGGCCAATAGGAAGGGCCCATTTTAATTTGAATGGATGGTGGGAATGGAAATGTAACAGCTTGTTACAATCAATTGATTTCCTATAGAGTGAGATGTTTAATATCCCCTCGCTGAATGTAATGTCAACATCTAAAAAAGACAGATGTGTTGCAGAACATGTCATTGTAGATTGAAGACAGGGATCTTATGCATTAAGCCATTGGGTGAAATCCCTCAACATTGTTTTTGACCCTAACCAGAAGCAAAATATATCATCAATAAATCAGACCCACAGCCCTATGTGGGAATACCAATCTGATAAATACAAAAAGGTGTCTTCCAATTGTGATACATATAGATTAACTATGTTAGGTGCCGCTGTGATCCCCATAGATACCCCATGTTTCTGAAGGAAATAATTGTCCCCAAATCTCAAATAATTCCTGATTGGCTAATTCCAAGAGGAACGCAGTTGTCACTCTTTCAGAATTGGGACGCTCAAAGCTAAGTGTTTTTCAGTTCTTTTAAATGCATTTAAAAATTGTAAAAATACACTGCTTTAGAGGCCTATTAATGATTTGCAAGGGCACAGTGGTGTGCTGGTGCTAAGTGAGCACTTTGGTGCTTATAGTTTGCCAGCTTCCCTTCGCTGAGGCCCCTTTTTTGATTTTTCCCTTGGTCAGGGATGTATTATCCTCTGCCCGAAAATAAACTCAGGCTTTGAGGTTTTGGTTACGTTTAGCGGTTATATGCGCCTTGAGTGTTGAGCGTATTTATCACGCAACCTTTTTTGTTTGACCACTGTTGGAGTGTAATTTTTCTTTAGATGCTGACAGAATAAGCTTCACCAATTACTACAGCAGGGGCTGGATCTCTATTTTTTTGACAGCTGCCACTGCAGCCCTGCACTTTGAGTATTTTTGAAACTTTCAGGCCAGAGCTGGTATTTCCTGACTGCTGATCTTGCAAAATCAGGAACCAGCAAGTGCCGCGAACTTTGAAAATTCTCATTGTCACTTAACTATGTGCTTGCCTCCTTCCCTGATCAAAATCATTAACTCTCTTCTAGCCATGAGTCCATAAATGAGGGATTCTCAAAAAATGTCTTAATAAATCCTCCTTCTCCCTCATCATCAAATCTAGAGGGCTCCTTCTGGAGCTCTTGACTTTGCTGAAAAGCACTGGCTAGGCATATATCACCTCTTAATTTCCCCCTCAATCCCTATGATTGTATGGAATGCATCCATGATATTCACTGTGTCTACCAACAAGGTGAGTGAAGGTGAGTTTAGTGCTCAAACCAGGATCTCTATTCCTGAGTCTCTGTGCTAGGGATGGGCAATATTTTAGCATAGGTGCCACATTGAGTGTCAGTCTGTTTTATCTGGCTAGGCATTCCCACCTTTGGAAATTGGAAATGTATTGAAGTGATCCTTCTGGAGCACCACGGTGGCTCCTGCTCTCTGTTTCCTCTTCCCCAGAGCAAAAGGTGAAGCGGGTGCGATCTAATCACTGCACTCCCACTAATGTTTCCAATATCTGCTATCATACATCAGGACCCAAATCATTACCACAAGCAAGATGTAAAGTCTCCATAGACTATGGTGTATGTTTACTAAATGGCAGTAAGGTAGCAGGCATTATCGAGCATTAACAGCAGCAAAAAGAGGTTTTCTGTGCCAAAAAGGCTCTGGGTGGTTAGGGGGCATTCCAGAAGTAAGGGCGCAATGGGCCAATTAACATGCACTAACAGGACATCGGGCATTAAGGTGTCAAGCATGCATCTTAACACCCGAAAACATGTCACTTTATTGCTGGATAAGGGAGTCCCAGCAAAATCCAATGTTAAGTTGATAAATAGAAGGACAGGTGGGAGCTGAAGGGCCTGACAGATCTGTGGGCATCCGAAATGCCAGCCATTAGGTATCACAAACATGTGGAAGGCAGCTGTGCCTATGCAGAGGGGGTGGCCACGTAAAATGCCATACTGTCAGTGTGTTAACACTCGTATGTATGTTGGTCTTATTATTGAGGGTTAATCAATACCTCTAATATGTGTACATCCCTCAAAAAAGTCTTGGACAATGGCTCGTATAATGTCTATAACTTTGCACCTGTATTTACTCGACTAATCACCCATTTACGATCAATTATATAAGAACTATATTTTACTCGACTTTAGTTCTTATATAATTGATCGTAAATGGGTGATTAGTCGAGTAAATACAGGTGCAAAGTTATAGACATTATACGAGCCATTGTCCAAGAATATTTTGAGGGACATACACATATTAGAGATACTGTCAGTATGTGGCATAGGATGGGGAAGATGTGTCCCCCAGCAGAGTCAGAAGTGGGACGATGTGTGCTTTGAAAGGTGGACTAAGCAGGACTGGTGACGTGAAGATTAGGCACAGGAGAGACGTGTGTGAAGCATCCAAATGCGTAAAGAGTACCTGTGTAGGTCATGGTGTAGCAGCCTGCATAAGAAGACATCACTGCATGCAGCCGACAGAGGAAGAATGGTGGCAGATGAGGGAGTAGTATGGGCTGGCAGCACCAATATGAAGTAGATGCCATCCCCAACATATTTGTACTGTGTGGGAAAATGTGCGTTAGTGCCACATGGAAAGCCTGATACCAGACATGTGAGTCACACACCTGTTCCAGCCACACAACCACCATACAACACCCCAGATAAATGTACAGCTAACAATTGGACAGGTGTCATCCAAACTGGGAAAATGTGGCATGTATGGACATGAAGTGATACCTGCAGGTGGCTATCCAAGGGATAGAATGTGTCCACATGTACTGCAGAGATATGATGGAGCCAAAACTGTACAGTCACAGTCATGATGTGTGATGGCGCAGCTGGTTTAAACGCTAGTGGAAGGTGCAGAAATCACTCTTTTTCCCCTGTAGCTAAGAGCAGTACAGGCAGAGAAAGGGTTAAACCTTCAACTAATGGAAAAACCCCTGTGCTCAGAAAGCAGGAGAGTGAGCCACACCTCAGCTCCATGACAACCAGGGGAGTTGACTTAAGAGGAAGGGGGCGGAGTCAAAGCCCATAGGACAGCCCCAAACATTTAGCCACGAGGAAACAGTTAGAGATCAGTAAGTTCAAGGTCAGCAAGAACAGGAAGGTCAGGAACAGGAAGAATGTCGGCAGCAAGGAGCTGTAAGAGTTCTGGAAGAGACCTTGAAAGGAGTTCTGAGGGGACCTGTGAGAGGAACCGAGATGGGAGTTTAAGCAGAGCAAAGTTCCAAGTGAAAGGCTGCACAGACACTCTGATTGCAGGCAACGTGTGAGTAGCTCTAGTTCAGAGAGAAGCACAGCTGCATATGAGCAAGTGGCTGATTGGAAGCTCTGGAGACAGGAGTCAGAGTCAGACCCTGTTGAGCAGGAGAACAGCCGGGAGCAGAGGAAGCAGTCTGGGGACAAGAGGTTGCCTGTAAACTTGCCAGAAAGGGTACGGAAGGCCAGGAAAAAGGTGAGCCCTTTTGAATTTGTTAAGGCAGTACTCAAAGAGTCTGGTGTCCTAAGTTCCTCCCCCACAGCTCAGACTAAAGAAGAGTCCCGTTTGAAACAGTTAAAGGCTTTATTAGATCAGTGGAAGCCTGTTCAAGAGAAGCCTGTATTTAAAGAAAGCATATCAGACTCAGAGGGAGAGCCCATGCAGTTTGAAGAAGCTGGTGGTGCTAGTGAGGATTCTGATATGGAAACTGATTGTGCATTTTGCCAGAGAGGGTAAAATCTATGAACTGTGATACTAATAGTAAGTGCTGGAAGAAGCCTGACATTGTGCCAGGAGGATTTTACACGGGAAGAGGCAGAGAGCTGCTGGAGTGTAAAAGCCAGGCCAATTAGGCAAAACCTGGAAGAAAAGAGCACTACTGTTTTTGGTGTTTTAAAGAAGCATTTTTATTGCTGAAGGAGAAAGCAGTAAATGTTTATATCAGGAAGAAGCTGGAAGACAGTGCTGTGAAAGGAACATGCCTGTATGTTTAGAAGCTGAATAATCCTGTTTCAGTTAAAGAGACTTTGCTTTGGAGAATTATCCTTTATTTCTGTTATTGGGATAGTAGGTGAACCAATTGTGCAACAATAACAATAAAGCTTATTGTTAACCCTATTCCTTGCTGTCTCGTCTGTGCCACAACTACAAGGGAACAGAAACTGCAGCACTTAAAGGGATACAAATAAATATGTGGTCGCGCCACTCCCACTAGGCAGCCGCCTATATAAGGGGTGGATGCGACAGCTGGCGTAGTTTTTCGGATAAAACTACTACCTCACAGATACAAAGGTCTTGTATACTACTACTATCCAAAGAAGTCTCTGGAAAAGGAACCAAGCAGCACAAGTACCTCTGAAGAGCTTACCAAGTTCTGCAGGAATTCGTGGAGTGGAGTATCAGCAGAAGCGAACCGGATCCGGTGTTCCAGTGATACTGCTATCCTGTGAAGTGAGACTCACCACTTGTAGCAGGTAACCCGTAGATAGGAAGGGGTTATCTTGGATTCTGCTACAAGGGGGTGGGGGTGTGCAGAACCGGAGTGGAAGCGGAGAGAGGGGGCATTTGTGTGTGAGCCACACTTGGGTTGTTTGCTTTCTGTTTTATTACAGCTGAACCAAGATGGAGACAGCAGACCTGATGAATTGGATGACGGACAGATTCCGGCAGCAGCAGGAGATGTCAGCCCAAGCCCAGGAGAGAATGGCAGAGATGCTAAGGGCTCAGCAAAAGCCGCTGTTGGACATGCTAGGCACCTGGATCGGCAAGCAGAGACAGACAACGGATGCCCTTAAGACTGTCTCAGGTTCTCTGGGAACAGTATCTGGACTGGGAACCCTAGGGAAGGAGGTATTATCTCTTGGACAGTTATCAAAGGATGATGATTTAGATGATTATCTTGAAGTTTTTAAACGTATTGCTCTCATGAGTGGTTGGCCGAAAGACCAATGGGCCATAAGATTAGCAACATCCCTCACGGGAGAGGCTCTCGCAGCCTACCGAGCTATGCCCAATGATCTTGCATCCAACTACGAGGAAGCGAAAAAGGCCATAAGAGACCGGATGGGCTTAACACCAGTGGTCTATCGCCGCCTTTTGCGGGCTTGCAAATTGAAGCCAAGCGAAACACCACAGGCCTTATGCCACCGGATAAGAGCTCTTGTATATAAGTGGTTAACTCCAGAGGGAAAGAGTGTGGATACAATTCTTGATAATATTGTTCTGGAGCAATTTGTTGATGCTGTACCAGGCGAATTACAGTCTTTCTTAATTCTGCAGGACTGCAGAAACACTAAGGATGCCATTTCCTTGGCCGAGCGTTTCCTAGAGGCTGGAGCAGTAGGCCAGAGGAAGATGGGTGTTTCTGGTCCAGCAGTCCTGGGAATTACAGAAAGGAAAGAAAAGGTAATGCTGGGGGAATGGGTGAAAAAGAGACCCCTAGGCAAAGCTGGTTGGGAACAGCGTAAATGTTTTTCTTGTGGAGAAAAATGCCACATAAAAAGAGAGTGTAGAGAAAAAGTAGTACTAGTGACCACCCAATCCAAGGAGGTTGGGGAGGGATATCTACTAGCAGTCGAGGTGGACAATATCCCGGTCGATGCTCTTTTAGATTCAGTGGCCGACCAATCAATGATCTCTGAAAGGTTATGGAGGGATATTGAAGCTCAAGGTAAAGGTTCTGTAAATGAAGCTGAAGGGAAAATCAAGATAAGGTGTGTGCACGGCGCTGCTTCAGCGTATCCCTTACACACAGTCACAGTATCAGGCCTAGGCTTAAAAAAGAAAATTCCTGTGGCAGTAATACCCAGACTACCATATTCCTTAGTTTTGGGAAAGGATTGGCCACAGTTCAGGAAAGGCCTAGTTGAAGGGTTAACATCTACCATACCTGATGATGAAGCCTTAAGCTCAGAAAAGACAGAAAAGGAACCCTTAGGAGGGGAAATAAAGGAGAAACAGGTGACATCCTCTCAGGGAGGAAAATCTAGGTTGAAGAGGATGCCTGCCCCTTTATTTGAAACCCGACAGGGAAAGACAGGTAGGGAAACAGTCCCAAGTCCTGGCCCTGCCACTAAGACAAACTTTGTATTGAAGTGTTGTCGTCTCACTCCAAATGCTCAGATTCCCAGGCGAGCCTCCGAGCAAGCGGCAGGCTATGATCTTTATAGTGCCGAGGATACTGTTATCCCACGGCAGGGAAGAGCCTTGGTAGAGACAGGTATACAGATGGAGATACTGCCCGGATGCTACGGACGGATCGCTTCACGATCCGGTATAGCAGTAAAAGACTGGGTTGATGTAGGTGCCGGGGCGGTGGACCCTGATTTTAGAGGAGCCATAAAGGTTTTGTTATTGAACTTTTCTAAAAAGGATTTTAGGGTTACCACTGGGGACAGGATAGCACAGCTCATTCTGGAAAGGGTTGGGTTTCCACCAGTAAAAGAAGTTGCAGAGCTGAACACTACGACAAGGGGGTCGAGTGGATTTGGATCCACAGGCCAAGACATAATGCCAGGTTTGACAGCCACTGGGGAAGAGGAAAAGGTGAACGTAGACCTTGATTCTCAGGTGGGTGAGTGCAAGACCAAGACATTGCCCAGGGAAAGAGGGAAGCTCGCTTGGCATCAGCAGCAAGCCCTGCTGAAAATAATAGAGAGGTTTCTGGATATCTTAACCCATATGCCCGGAGACACTAAGTTTGTGGCCCAGGATAAAGCGAACCCTCAAGGAGGAATTCTCCGGCAAAGGTCGGATGGATTACCAGTATCCAAATGGAAGGGGGTAGTCCGACAGGTGCGGGAGCAGTCGGATGGATTACCAGTATCCAAATGGAAGGGGGTAATCCGACAGGTGAGGGAGCGATGGGTGAAACCCAACAGAGAGGAGGGTGAGAGACCCCTGTTTCGAGGAGATTGGAGGGAGCGTTGGCCACGAAAATCCAGGATAGTAGAAGGGGGTAAGATAGCTGGTCAAGCATACCAGGAAAGGTATTATAGTCGGGGTGCCAGACCTCACCACTGGGAGGTGGGTGAATTGGTCAGGGTAATGGTGCCCGGGAGCCCGAAATTTGAGAGTACATGGAGAGGACCCTACAAGATTGTCAAGCAGGTAGGACCAGTCGCCTACAGGGTGAAATCTTGGAAAGGGAAAAGGAAAATTGTTCATAGGGAGATGCTACGGCCTTGGCACGAGCATGTAACCTTAACTCGTGGAGCTGCAGAAAGGGACATCACGGATAGCTACCAGGCCCAAGATAGGATTCCGTGCTGTGCTGGAAAGGAGCAGCCAGCCCGGAATATCTTAAGGGGGGGGGGTTATGTGATGGCGCAGCTGGGTTAAACACTAGTGGAAGGTGCAGAAATCACTCTTTTTCCCCTGTAGCTAAGAGCAGTACAGGCAGAGAAAGGGTTAAACCTTCAACTAATGGAAAAAACCCTGTGCTCAGAAAGCAGGAGAGTGAGCCACACCTCAGCTCCATGACAACCAGGGGAGTTGACGTAAGAGGAAGGGGGCTGAGTCAAAGCCCATAGGACAGCCCCAAACATTTAGCCACGAGGAAACAGTTAGAGAGAGATCAGTAAGTTCGAGGTCAGCAAGAACAGGAAGGTCAGGAACAGGAAGAACGTCGGCAGCAAGAAGCTGTAAGAGTTCTGGAAGAGACCTTGAAAGGAGTTCTGAGGGGACCTGTGAGAGGAACTGAGATGGGAGTTTAAGCAGGAGCAAAGTTCCAAGTGAAAGGCTGCACAGACACTCTGATTGCAGGCAAGGGGTGAGTAGCTCTAGTTCAGAGAGAAGCACAGCTGCATATGAGCAAGTGGCTGATTGGAAGCTCTGGAGACAGGAGTCAGAGTCAGACCCTGTTGAGAAGGAGAACAGCCGGGAGCAGAGGAAGCAGTCTAGGGACAAGAGGTTGCCTGTAAACTTGCCAGAAAGGGTACGGAAGGCCAGGAAAAAGGTGAGCCCTTTTGAATCTGTTAAGGCAGTACTCAAAGAGTCTGGTGTCCTAAGTTCCTCCCCCACAGCTCAGACTAAAGAAGAGTCCCGTTTGAAACAGTTAAAGGCTTTATTAGATCAGTGGAAGCCTGTTCAAGAGAAGCCTGTATTTAAAGAAAGCATATCAGACTCAGAGGGAGAGCCCATGCAGTTTGAAGAAGCAGGTGGTGCTAGTGAGGATTCTGATATGGAAACTGATTGTGCATTTTGCCAGAGAGGGTAAAATCTATGAACTGTGATACTAATAGTAAGTGCTGGAAGAAGCCTGACATTGTGCCAGGAGGATTTTACACGGGAAGAGGCAGAGAGCTGCTGGAGTGTAAAAGCCAGGCCAATTAGGCAAAACCTGGAAGAAAAGAGCACTACTGCTTTTGGTGTTTTAAAGAAGCATTTTTATTGCTGAAGGAAAAAACAGTAAATGTTTATATCAGGAAGAAGCTGGAAGACAGTGCTGTGAAAGGAACATGCCTGTATGTTTAGAAGCTGAATAATCCTGTTTCAGTTAAAGAGACTTTGCTTTGGAGAAGTATCCTTTATTTCTGTTATTGGGATAGTAGGTGAACCAATTGTGCAACAATAACAATAAAGCTTATTGTTAACCCTATTCCTTGCTGACTCGTCTGTGCCACAACTACAAGGGAACAGAAACTGCAGCATTTAAAGGGATACAAATAAATATGTGGTCGCGCCACTCCCACTAGGCAGCCGCCTATATAAGGGGTGGACACGACAGATGTCATACATGACTCATGTCTCACATGTAGGTTACAGCTGTATGCATTTACTGTTAGTATACTGCTGTATCAGCGTAGTCATGATGTGATACATCTTACCAACGAATTGGTAATGTCTGACAATATACAGGGACTGTAAGGACCTGCTGTCATCTGAACCATTGGTGGGTTAAGTGACCTGCTCAAGGTCACAAGGAGATGCTGTCAGTCCATGAAGGTTGTGGCAGACATAAAATGTGACAGTAACACATTCCAAAATGTCACCTAAGGAGTGGCAGTGTGTCTCAAACCCTGGCAATTTGGCCCCTAAGCCATTGCCGTGACCAATACGCCACACCTCCAAGAATGGGGGAGGGGGCCATGATGTATGCAGGGTGAACATTTCTGACCCCCTGCAATGGGCTGCAGCAGAGCCAAAAAAGCCATGCTCTCAGAAGGGCATGATGAGGACTAGCATGTTTGCTGACCCAAAGTGGGTCCAGAATGCATAACAAAGTAGAAGAATGAATGTCTGCAAGTCACAGCAGAGCCTGGACTGTTACAGGCAAGGAAAGGATCCAAGTAACACACAGGCACAAAACGAGCAAGTGAGAATCAAACCCTTTCCACCTGCTTCTGGGGGCATTGTACTAACCAGCAGGCTACACCTCCATACCTTGCAACATAGCAATGTCTGGATCCAAAGAGCCTGCAGATCCCTGGCCAAACTGTTTGCTGTATGTACCAGTATAGGTTAGGCCCTCCAGTCCCCATGAGGCACTGCACACACAGAACAGCAGTCTGCAGCTGATCACCAAATGGAGAATGCACTGATTCATCACATCAGCTCAGTACGACGCACTGACAGTGTGTGCTTCAAGCACTTAACAGCTACAAACCATGCTATTGCGCAGTTTGAGCGGTCACCTTGAGGGTGAGGATGGGCGCCCAGTACCTAGTCCCCAGAACGTGCACTGCTAGAGATGGTCTCGACTACAGATTCACATCACTGCCAGTGTGTTATGGTGAGTTACCTTGTTTTCTGTACAATTGCAACCTGCTGTAGGCACCAGTCACATCTAGGCCCTGTTGGACAGGGACTCTCCTAGAACAGTGCATGTTAAGGTCCAGTATTAAATTGCTGATGCCATGGATGCCAACAGCAGGGGAGGGGGGGAGGTCTCTAGGCTTGCATGGAGCTGTTGCTACAGTCCTGTTGGTCCTACCCTGACCAGAGGGAATAGGCCAACAACAACTGCTATCCCAACCACTTAGACCTAACAATCCACCACAACCAGACTGCACCTGTTGCTCACCACTGGGTTTCCAGCCATGCACATACCAAATACGGCTAGTCCGCTGGTCAGCACACATTGCACAGAGCAACCATGTGCACCCTGGCTTGGGAGAAACAGCATGGACACCCAGCATTTGGCTCAGGTATTGTGCTCCCAGAAGAGAAATTGCATCTACATCACTGGAGCCAAACACTATATAGAACTATATGGATACATAGCTGTACCATGGTCACTATCGGGTAGAGTGAGAGTGTCTTCACAGCATAACATGCTGTGGCCACTTAGTCCATACACATGGCAGACAGGCACTACAAAGTCTCCGTCATTGACCCTATATCTGACGCAGGTACATCCTGGCCAATCCACTCTGTTTCAAGCCAAACCCACAATCCACCATTCCTCACCATGCAGAATAGCACTGAGAACATCTTAGACAATGTGAGACACAGTGAGCTGCAGGAAGCTACAGAACAATGGAGAGACATGCCCACACACACTCACATCGCCACACTGTGCAAAAGTAATAAGGGTTGGCATTCATGCCTGCCACTTTGGTCTCCATATTAGCTCAAGTCTTGCTAACGTGTACACATTGTGCAGGCACTAGAAGCATGCTCCAACATTTATGGAGGTTGCTAATGCCCGCTCAGTGTGCTGGTGCTATCAGGCTGCCATTCCATTCAGCTGTGGATAGTGCAGTCTGTCTGTCTGTGTGTGTGGCTTATGAGTGTCTGCATCCCTGTTGGCCATTTTTTTGGGGGTCTCACATGCTAGTGCTGTACCTGCACTGTAGGATAAAATTTACCCACAGGGACATGCAATACATGATTGGTACCTGGATCTTTAACCTCTTATCATCTGCCCATATACACACTTGCTTTGTGTGTTGAGCTACAGAGCTGTCATATGGATTTAGTGCTCTCTGTGTGGAGCTGTGTTCATTGACGGGGTGAATGAGGCCTGTGTGGGGGTCTTCCTATGTCCATTCCATGGGCCAAGCAATCCACATGGTTCCATAGACCAGCGGCATAGGCCAGTGATCAGAGTGGGTGATCTGTCACCTGCTCCTTCCTTCTCTCCCATTGTGGACCACCCCCCCAGTTCAGTGCTGCAGGTGGCCTCACTGATGTTGCACCCACGCAGCTATGCAAATCCTGCCGCTCATGTCCCCCTCCACCAGGAATGTGAGCATGTATCATGCTACGTCCGGCCTCGGTGGGGTGGGAACAGCAGGTGCTCTGCTGTCCCTGGCGCTGAAATGTTCCCCATCAGGAAGACCTTGGCAAATGTTTTGATGTGCAGGACACACAGGGCCAGGACATGGCTTCTGGCTGCTGCACCCGCTGCCAACACCCCACACCATGCCTATATACCAGCATGCTGTCAATGGGGGTGGTATGCAGTCCCAGCCTGTCCATCATACACCTTTGGTGGACTCCTAGAGAACCAGGTCTGGATGGGGGGGTGAGAAGGCACACATTGATGGTCATGTCGCCCCCCCAACCAGCTTCTGCTGTTGAGTCCCCATCCCTGCCTGCCACCAATGCATCTCAGGGGGAGGCAGACATCGGCAGCTGTTGTATTTCCCTGGGTGAATGCATTTTGCAGCTCCCTGTGGTGCTATGGCTGCTTGCACTATTGGCCTCTTCCTCCAGAGCTGGCTTCAGTGGCAGCGGGGCTGGGTCAGGTGGGATTTCTGTCTAGGGTGCCAGGAACCTTGGTCTGCCCCATGGTCCAGCACATCACCTTTCCATAGCAGTAGCATGTCTGTGTGCTGCCACTGTCACTTTGGGATCAGGACAGACATCACAAATGTGCCACATGGGCAGCTGCCTGGTCTGCCTTGTGCACCAGCAACTCCCACTGCCTGACACATATGCCGCCTCCTTTGCCCCATTTGACCATCAACATAGTGCCCTTTCATACTTGGGCAGTATGCTGTTGCTGCTAATGGAGCACTACTATTACTCTCTGGGGCTTACCTGTGCATGGATCACATTGCAGACAGTTAAATATGCTCTTTCCCCTCCAAATACACCCTTTCTGTGAGGTTTTACTTGGCATTAGGGTTCCCAATGTTAAAAGCCTTTTACACACATGGTGCAACCAGTGTTAAGGGAGCATCCATTGTTAACGCCCATTCTCCGCTCTATTTACACCCACTGTCCGCCTACTGCAACCTTAATGCTGCAGAAGCCTTTAGCACTCATTAATGCACTGTTATCACAGCATTAGGGGCACAGGGGTGCCGATAACAGGCGTTAACAGCACACTTGGTACCTTACTGCCATTTAGTAGACATACCCTTATATTTGATATTTATTTCATATATCTCTGCTTTAGTCTGTTCTCTTTTTCCTCCTTTCTTCCACTATTTTTTATTTTGAATTCTCTGAACAAGGCTTTCTGTTTTGATCATTTTGCAATTCTTCACTTAACTATGAGTAGAACATCAGTTAGCAAATGCAATTTGATTCTATTGAACATTTTCTTTTAGAATGTTTTGTCTGAAACATGTAATGCAGACAGCTAAGAAGTTTATCCTCTCTCCAACCTCAATGGAAAAATGTGCAACAAGGCAGCTGAATTTGCCACATAACAGTGGCAGCAGGAGTGGCACTAACAATACCCCAATTAAGATAGTCCACTAGTATTCCACTAAACTGAAATTCTGCCATGAAATATTGATCCAATAGTTCTTATAATACTAAGATTTATTGACAAGTTATGCCAACATTTATACATCTTAAGGGTAAATTTTATAAGGTATGCTTAGGTCAATATGTGCTGCAATGTGCATATTTGCATAGCAGCTTAGAGGCCT
Source organism: Ichthyophis bannanicus (assembly GCA_033557465.1). Lineage (NCBI taxonomy): Eukaryota > Metazoa > Chordata > Amphibia > Gymnophiona > Ichthyophiidae > Ichthyophis > Ichthyophis bannanicus. The sequence continues at coordinate 964,456,130 of CM066033.1, read as the reverse complement.
AATCTGATCTGGGCGTCCCCCGTCTGTCCAAGCACCTAGCATCTGGACATGGCCCAGTTGTACCTGTTTCTGGATCTCAGGGGGCTAGATGTGCCTGTGGGATCAGAATCGGGTGCAATCGGCTGGATGTGCAGGCTGTGCCATGATTTTGGACACCTGGATGTCCAATCCATTACCCAGCTAGCCTAGCCTGGCTCCTGCATGAAGCCGCCGTGCCATGGTGTCATGTTGCCATGGCACAGCGGCTCCCTGCAGGAGCCATGATCCCTGGCCAACTATCAAAATCTTCTTTCACCACAGCCCGCCCCCCAATCGGGCCTACCATGGCCAGGGTCAGGCTGCAGGGAACCCCCTGCACCCTTCATCTTGCTTCTCCATTCCGGCTGCAAATTCCCTGTTTAGGGGGACTTATTACACCTCTGTGGTGGAATAAGTCCCCCATCCATATGGCCGACTCCGGACATACAGGGCCGACCTTGGAATCGGCCCTGTACATCCGGGGTCAGGTACTCGCCCATCCCCTGCCCTCGCTCCTCTTCTGGATCACCCCCTCCCACCCACGAACAGAGCTGCCCGCACAAGCTGCTTATACGTGTGGGGAGCTCTGTCAGCAGGATAGCCATCCCAGCGTTTAACGGGTCTGGACATCCAGATCGGACATCCAGACCTGCTAAACATGGTTCAGAATAACTCTCAAAGTATATGACGGCAGATGAAGACCAGTATGAGCCTTACCCAGTAAGGTGCCTAGAATAGATGTATCTGCCACTCTTTGCAGGTCACCCCTCTCTATTTGTTGAGGTATAAGAAATAGTTACGTTTATTTTGATTTTATCCTGTTGCTATAAAGGGATCCACTGTGTCTGTGCAATGCCATTTTGAATTCCATCACTGTATTTGCTCCATCATCTCCATCGGGAGAGCATTTCAAGCATCCACCACCCTTTCAGTGAAAAAGTATTTCTTGATGTTGCTTTTAACTTTACCTCCTTGCAGCTTCATTTTATCCTTTTATCTAGTTCTACAGCTACCTCTATTTGAAGAAGGTTTGTTTGTTCATTAATAAACTTTAAGTTGGTGCTTTTCAAACTTTTATCCCATATGACCCCATTTTAACAACTGAATAGTCACGTGACCCCAGATGATGATCATATCAAAATAACAGGTCTCCAGCCTCCTTCCCCTCTGTCCAGTCATCTAAAACAGAAAGCAAGAGCAACAGTAGTGGCAACAGCTGCAGCAGCCAGCACAGGGTCCCTCCTGTCAGTGTGCAGTGTGAGCTTACAGACCTCGGTACTCAGCATGGGTTTCCAGTCTAACAGGAAGCTTACCCAGGATGGGGTAAGAGCCTATGAATGTTCACTGACTCATGGTGTCACATGCTGACTGGTGATTGCCACTACTTGGCATAGGTCACAGTGAAAGTCCAGAGAGAAGGGGAAATGGCCATGTATCTGTGACCAAAAAACAAAAAAGCTAGTATAGGTTGTCAGACGGCTGCCTGGGTGAAAATCTTCACACTCTTGGCAAGTGCATATATCTATATGATTTGCAAGGTATTGTGGGCAATGTAGTTCATTCACACCAGACACAGCTGCTGACAATAATTTAGTTGTGCTCTTGGGTAAAGCCAATAAGATATTTATTTATGGGGTTATTTCTCCCAACACAGATATGCTTGGTAGCACATAAATTAGGTTACTTGCTTTCAGTGTTAACTTGGAAAAACAAAGTTAAAATCAGGAAAACAACAAATGAAAAGTCACAAAGCAAGAAACAAACTGTTCTTTTCAAGTTAACTTCTGATTACTTCCCACATAGATACAGAAGTGATTCTCTCCTAGCTCACAAGCAATTAGGTAAGGCTTAATTGCTAGCAGTTACCAGCTGAAACCCCTTAGCTGGCTTGCCTTCCACTGTGTGGGTCAAATCCTGCTTCAGGAGCTTTTCTGAGTAGATTAAAGAACAAATTTGTATTTCTTTGTGATGGTTGCTGTACTTTATAACAGAAAGTTACCAACGGAGTTTAGATAGAGAGCAGTCCATATAAACAGGATCCTCATCTGCTATTATTCCCCCTTGTTCAACAAGCATGGGTTCAATATCATGGATTGGCACAGATGAATCTCTCAATGGAGCATTTTCAGGAGAATACTTGTTTCCCTGCTGTCTTTCAAGGTTATAGCTAGGGCATAGATCAGTGTTCATACCTGAGCTTCCATTGCTGCTAGAGTTCCTCTCTATATAGCCTGGCCAGTATGTAGTCCAGTTCTTATGTCCAGCCTTCCAATCCAGATCCCTGGACACTGGATCTCTCTTCACATACCTTCTGGCACAGGTCTTAGGGTCCCTTCCACGTGCAGCCGTCTCCCTCACAGGTAGCCTCTGGTGATTCCTAGCTCTGCAGCACCATTCCTCTGGCTTTCCCCAGTCCAATGGTATATGCTGGCCCTTGGAATACCTCCCAGTATACGTACTGCTTTGGACTCTTCTAGACCTCTCAAAGGCTTTTCTCTTCCTTCTTCCAAAGGGTCTCTTTCCCTCTCTGTCCGTCCAGTTTGGCTTCTGCTTCTGATGATCCTTCAGATGAAACTGATGATCAAGCTCAAGCTGCTTCTCAGTATATCCAAGGTGATCATGAAGATGGTCATCTGTAGAATAAACTCTACTCTTATTCTGCCTAGATGAGTGCTCCTCCCTAACACAGCACAGCTGTGCTGAATCAGGCCCTGCCCTTTGAGATGAGTGCTTAGGGATTACCTCATAGCCCTCCTGATTGAACACACGTTTCCCCCACTTCAGCTCCTCTAATGGCTGTTGGAAACCTGGTGCATTCTGGGACTGGTAGTCTTTTATGGGAAAATTCTGTTTTCTCATTTCTACCAGCACTGACAGGTTGCTTGTTCAGAGTCACTTCACCTTTTCTATAGCTCCTTCCTGAGCTATGATAAGCTTCCTTATCACAAGGTGCAGTTCAAGTAATCCAACCATTAATCACCTGTCATCACTTTTTAATCTTTATACTTTCTCTGATGCTAAATATTAAATATATCATATTTTTTATTTTCAAAAATTTTATTTTCATCAGTGAATGGGGTCACATGTTTTTCTGACCCCATTTGGGGTCCTAACCCAAGTTTGGGAACCACTGCTTTAAGTATTTAAACATCTGTATCATATCTCTCTTGCCCCTCCTCTCCTCCAAAGTGTACATATTTAGAGTCTTCAAGTCTCTTCTCATACATCTTCCGGTGCAGACTCCAAATCATTTTGGTCCCTTCTGAACTGCTCCAAGTATTTTTATTTCCTTTGTGAGATACGGTCTCCAAAACTGAACACAGTACTCAAAGTGACACCTCACCAACAACTTCTACAATGGCATTAATACCTCCTTCTTTCTGCTGGTTATCCCTCTCTGCATGCAACATGTCTATTTTATAAAGTAAAGTGCAGCATCTGTATGGGTGCAGTTAACTCCACCTATTGAGGTGGTGTTAGGTGAACCCACGATAATGGCACAGGATGCAGTTAGCACACAGTGTGAACCCAGTGCTAACTCCACTGAGCTCACTACAACCATGCTAACTATCATGACCTCACGCTGACTGGCAACATGTATCCCATTGTATCTTCAGCATGCACCAGAATACACACTCTCAGCTAGCGGCCATTAGTAAAAGACTCCCAAGGGGGTATGTTTACTAAAGCACATTAAGGGAGCCATTGTGCTGCTAATGCATGTTATTGGCACACTTGCACCCTTAAAGTGGAAAAACACTGCTTTAACATGTGTTAAAGGCTCCAACAGCGTAAAGCACCTTAAGGGCTGAGAGTGGGCGTTAACAGGGCAGAGAGAGGGCATTAACAACGTGTGCACTCTTAATGTGTCTTATGCAAAAGTGTCTTAAAGCGCCTTAATGCTGGGAACCCTAACGCAAAGTAAAACCACACAGAAAGGGTGTATTTTGAAGAGAGACAGCCTATTTTAACATCTGCAATGTGATGCACAGACAGGGGAGCCCAAGAGAGTGATAGTAGTGCTCCATTAGCAGCAACAGCAGAGTGCCCAAGTATGAAAGGGAACTAGGTTGATGGTGCAAATAGGGCAAAGAAGGTAGCACATGGGTCATGCAGTGTGGGTTGCTGGTGCACATGGTAGACCAGGTAGCTGCCTAGGTGGCCCATAACAACATAAGATTAGAAAATATGCCAGACTGTGTCAGACCAAGGTCCATCATGCCAGGTATCATGTGTCCAACAGTGGCCAATCTAGGTCACAAGTACTTAGCAGTTTCCCCAAAAGACACACAGGATCCACAATGCTTGTAATGGGGCAAGCAGTGGATATCTCGGGTCCAAATGTTTTTTAAACCCAGCTACAATAACAGCTTTTACTACATCCTCTAGAAATGAATTGCAGGGTTTGATTATGCATTGACTTAAAAAAATGTTTTTACTTAGCAGTCTTAAATGGGTTACACCAGGGCCGGATTTACCTATACGCCATGTACGCCATGGCGTAGGGCCCACAGCTGGCAGGGGCCCACAAAAAAAGAAAAAGTTAATTTTTTTTAAAATAAAATTACAAAAAAAAACCTGCTGGCTGCCGCCGCGGGGCCCCCTCTGCTGCCGCCGCAGCACCGACTGACCCGCGGGGGCCCCCTCTACAAGCTGACTCCGTCGGTTCCTTCCTCCCTCCCTCCGTGCAGGGTGCAGGCTGTGAGAGACGCGAAAGTGTCTCCTCGCGTCTCTGTTAAGCCCGCAGGGGCTGATGGGAAATTTCCCATCAGCCCCTGCGGGCTTAACAGAGACGCGAGGGAGACACTCTACCTTCGTGCCTCTCACAGCGTGCACGGAGGGAGAGAGGGATCGACGGACCGACGGAGTCAGCTTGCAGAGGGGGCCCCCATGGGTCAGTCCGTGCTGCCGCGGCAGCAGAGGGGGCCCCGCGGCGGCAGCCAGCAGGGTTTTTTTTTTAAATTAAATTTTACTTTAGGCCGACGGGGGTGGGGGGGGGGGGTAGGACTGGTAATGGGCTATTGGGGGGGCTGGGGCTGGGGTTGGGACTGGAAATGGGCTGGGGGGGTTAAGGCTAGAGGTGGGGTGATGGGGTTAGGACTGGTAATGGACTGTGGGCTGTTGGGGGGGCTTATAACTGGCAAGGGGCTTTGGGGGGGTTAAGACTGGTAATGGGCTGTGGGCTGATGGGGGCTGTCTTGAAATGGGCTATGGGGGTGTCTAGGACTGGAAAGGGGCTGGGGGGGTTAAGACTGGAGGTGGGCTGATGGGGTTAGGACTGGTAATGGGCTGTTGGGGGGGTTTAGAACTGGTAATGGGCTTTGGGGGGGGTTAAGACTGGTAATGGGCTGTGGGCTGATGGGGGCTGTCTGGTAATGGGCTATGGGGGGGCTAGGACTGGAAATGGGCTGGGGGGTTAAAACTGGAGGTGGGCTGATGGGGTTAGGACTGGTAATGGGCTGTGGGCTGATGGGGGGGTTAGGACTGGCAATGGGCTATGGGGGGCTGACTGGAAATGGGTTGATGGGGTTAGGACTGGAAGTGGGCTGATGGGGGGTTAGGACTGGTAATGGGTTATAGGGGGGGCTTAAACTGAAAATGGGGTGATGGGGGGTTAGGACTGTAAGTGGGTTGATGGGGGGGCTAGGACTGGTATTGGGTTGGGGGGTTGCTAGGACTGGAAATGGGCTGATGGGTGGCTAGGACTGGAAATGGGCTGATGCAGGGTCTAGAAGGGAATGGATGCTGGGTGAGGCTGGAACTAGAAGGGAGCTGATGTTGGGGGAGGATTAGAATGGGATGGGGCTGGAAGAGTAAAATGGAGAAGGGAAAAATATTTTGTGTGGGAGGGATAAAAAATCTACAATTGGCCGGGTATTGGGAGAGTAAGTGGGGATTGAGGATGGAGGGGTAAAATTTGTGTGGATGAAATAGGAATGAGGAAAGAGCAAAAGGAGAAAGATTAGTATGTTAAAGCAGATGTAGAGAGAGAATGGAAAAAAATCTAGCAGAGAGAAGAAAGGACAAATGGACAGCAGACGATGGAGAGTTAGCAGAAGACACGAAGAAACCAGAAGAAAGTGGCTGGAGCAATTGCAGCTGAAAAAAAATGCACAAAAGGTAGAAAAATATCTCTTTATTTTGAATTTATTAATTGGAATATGTCAGCTCTGGTAAATGTGCATCATTAACGTCTGTGCTTTGTTTAGTACAAGAGCAAATTAATGTATAGTTTTATTTCTACAGTGTTGTACTTTCCAAGTTTGGCTTTTGGGATTCCCAGTTTAATTATTGTCTTCCTGTTTCTAAATTGTGATTACTTGTTTGATGGTCTATGTTCTGCATGTGTAACTGAGCTGAGGTGTTCTGTTTATATAATTCCTATTTGACATTGCCACTTGTTCTCTTTCCCCAGTAGGTCATGTATTGTTGTTCTCTGAAATGTATTGGTTTAATATTTGCAGTGTTGCCTTTTGATTGGTAGGGTATGGTGCTTTGTGAGTCCTGGTAGTGCTTTTAGGATACGGCGGGTTTACTATGGGTTCTAAATGGGCAGTGTTAGTAGTAGTTCCTAATGTCTGGCAGTTGGCACTGGATTATAGTAATGTAGAAATCTTTTAGTCTTTCTTTATCCATACATTCATTAAGAGGCACGTTTACTAAAAGTTAGTATATGGTAACATTATGCAAATATTTATGCAAATGAGGCCCCTTATGCAAATGAGGCCCCGCACCCCCCTTGGGCCGCCCCTGCTGGGGGCCCACAATTTTTGTTGGCGTAGGGCCTCACTCAAGGTAAATCCGGCCCTGGGTTACACTGTAGCCACATTGCATGTCCCTAAGTCTTTCTACATTCTGATCTCATAAACAATCAACCTATGTTTACCCGTTCCACTCTAGTCAATAATTTATAGACTCTATCATATCTCCCCTCAGCCTTTTCTTCCCCAGGTTGAAGAGTTCCAACCTTTTTAGCCTCTCCACAAAGGTGACAGTGGTGGCACACAGATATGCTACTGCTGCAGAAAGGAGATGTGCCACATGGGGCGGTCCAAGGGTCTGGCACCCGAGGCAGAGATCCTGGCTGGCCACCCCCTGCTGCTGCTGCTGCTGAACCCAGCTGTGGAGGAAGAGGAATATAGTGCCAGCAGCTGTAGACCTCCAGATAGCTGCAACATACAAGCACCCAGGGAGCTAACACAGCAGTCGCTGTCATCCTTTCCCCAAGATGTATCATTGGCAGGTGGTGATGGGGTTTCTGCAGGGGCAGATGGTTGGGGGAGGCTATGTGGCCATCCATGTATGCCTCTGCCCCTCATCCAGACCCTGTACCCTAGGCACCCGCATGGTGGATGGGCTGGAACTGCACACCACCAACACTGACAGCACATGGGGCATGTCAGCATGGTGTGGGGTGTTGGCAGAGAGGGCAGTGGCACCCACCTGCAGCAGGCCAAAGCCATATCCTGGTCATGTGCACCATGCACATTGCAACATGTGCCAAGTTCTGTCTGATGGGAGGCATGTCAGCCCCAGGGACCAGTGTAGGTCTATGGTAGCACTGTGTAGCTCAATGCACACATTTGATGTGTCTAAACTTTAGTCTATTGTGCAGGTACAACACAAGCATGTGTAACCCCCAATGAATGGGCCAGCAAGGGAACAACACCCATCAGCAATGCAGACAGGCTACACTATCCACAGCTGGATAGAAAGTCAGGCTGATAGCACCAGCATACTGAGTGGGCGTTAACATCAGAGCATGCTACTAGCTCCTGCACATATTAACAATGCTTGAGCAGCTATGGAGACCAAAGTGGCAGGCAGGAATGCCAACCATCCCCAATTTTGCACAGCACAACGATGTGAGTGTGTATGTGTGTGTATGTCTCCTCATTGTTTTGTGGTCATCTACACTTCACTGAGCCTTACATTGCCTAAGCTGTTTCCAGCATTAGTCTGCAAGTGTGCATTATGAGGAGCAAAGTATTATGGGTATGGACTGGAACAGGGTGGATTGGCCAAGATGTGTCTGCATCGAAGGTAGGGGGCTGAGACATCATAGTGCCCATCTGCCACGTGCATGGACTGGGTGGTCACAGCATGTCATGCTGGGAGGGCACTCTCATTCTGACTGAGCAGTGACCATGGCATGGCTATGTATCCACATAGTGTTATGTAGTATTTGGTTCTAGTGAAGTGGGTGCACTTCCTATCCTGGAGACCCTGATCACTGAACTAAATGCTGGGTGTCTCTGCTGTTTATACCATGCCTGGGTGCACATGGTTGCTCTATGCATATGCAGAGTGTGCTGGCCAGTGGACTATCTGCAGTTGGTACATGCATGGCTGGAAAACCCAGTAATGGGCAGCAAGTGCAGTCTGACTATGCTTTCTCAGTGTGATTGTTAGATCTAGGTGGTTAGAACAGGTGATGCTCCATGCCTACTCCCTGTGGTAATGATAGGGCTAACAGGCCTCTAGTAACAGCCCCATGCAAGCCTAGATGTTCCCACAGTAGTTGGCATCAGTAATTAACACTAGGTATTGACATGCACTGTTCTTGGTGGGTTTCTGTCCAACAGGAGGCAGGACACAGTGCCAGATATGACTGGTGCATACAGCAAGCTGTAATTGTTCAGGAAACAAGGTGACTAGCATAACACACTGCCACTGATGTGGATCTACAGCAGAGATCATCTCTAACACTGCAGGTTCTGGGGACCAGGTGCTGGGTGCCCATCCTTACCCTTAGGGTGATCGCAAAAACTGCTCAGTAGCACGGTTTGTAGCTGCTCTGTGCTTGCATCACACACTGTCAGTGCATCTTATGGAGCTGAGGTGATGGATCAGTGCATTCTTCATTTGGTGGTCAGTTGCAGACTGCTGTTCTGCATGTGCACTGCATCATGGGTACTGGAGGCGCTAAGCTATACTGGCACGCACAGCAAATGTTTTAGGCAGTGACCTGCAGTTTCTTTGTATCCAGCCATTGGTATGAAAAGAAGTATGGTGGTGTAGCCTACTGGTTAGTGCACTGTTTCCATAAACAGGGGACAGGAGTTTGATTTCTGCTTGTTCTTTTTCGTGACTATGTGCCACTCAGAGTATTTCCATGACTGTAACAGTCAGGGCTCTGAACATCGGTACTGCCAGCCCATACCACCCTCTCCTCAGCCACCATCTGTCCTTCAGCCCATCCATCTGCCTCTGTCAGCTGAGTACAGTCATGTCTTCTTCTGCAAGCTGCTACACCATGACCTACACTGGTACTCTTTTTCACATTTTGGCTCTTTGCGCTCTCCTCTCCTGTGCCTGATCTGAACGTCACCACTACTACTCTGTCTTCCTGTCGCTGCAAACATCCTTCTGCTTCTGCCTCTGCTGGGGGACAAGTCTTCCCCATCCTATGCCACACACTGAGATTGCAGCACTTTACATTGGCACCACCCTGTACATTGGTACAGCTGCCTCCCACATGTTCGTCCATTTTACTGGCTGCCACGTAGGGTACCCACCGATATGGCAGGTCCATCAGCTCCCACCTGTCCTTCCTTCCATTACCTTTACATTGACTTTCCTTGGTGCTCTATCCAGCATTTGGATTACAGTCATTTTCGTGCCTTAAAATGCATGCTTTCCACCTTAAAGCATGTTTGTCACCTTAACATGCCTTAAGGTGCATGCTTGTCACCTTAAAGCATGCCCTGTTGACTTGCGTTAAATTGTCCATGGTGCTCTTTACGCCGGAACTCCACCTACCCGCCCAACGCCTTTTAAGGATTAACGCCCTTTATCGCTGCCATTAACACCTGTTACCTTAACACGGTTTAGTAAATATACGCCAAGGTTTAATGCCCATGCGTAGATTTGTAGAGAATGCAAATAGTTAAATATTTTATAACTTATGCACATAAATTTGCACTCTGCCTGCATTCTGCCCCTGTGAACGCCCACCCCAAAAGTGCACACCATCAGCCTGATGTGCATACTTACATAATAGCCTCTGCCTAAAGTATGGTCATAAAGGCCCATCCGTGTGCTTAAGTCATTGAAAATATATGACTTACATGCATTGATGTGTCTCCTTATCAAATCACCTACTTTAAGCTATAGGCAGAGACCACAAACTGGTTCACAAAATATAGATAACAATTGCTTCAGTCTGATGACTTAGAACTGAGCTGTTGCAAGTAGAAAACAGCCAGTTTGTTAATAAACCTACAGACAAAACATTCTGTGCTCATTGACAATGCTCCTGTGCCCCTTACAGAGATGGGAGCTTGCAAAAAACATTTGATGCTCAGTGTGGACTCAGCAGTAAAGATGCAGAAGGCTGCTATGGTCATCTCATGTGGTGAACAAGAGGTGGTTTAGCATTTACTGTAGGACCGGAAGAATCTTGCAAGAAATGAGCTGGCCTCTAAGCTGCTTCAAAGGCCAGGGATATATCTCCACTGCTTTTTTAAGATTCAGTCCAGAACCTGCCAGCAGGCAATATATTTTTCTGTGAACTTGTTCACCAACTGGCTGTGCAGTTGTCTGTTCAAAGAACCACCAAAGTCATAACACTCAACTAAAAAGGACTGTTCCTCCACCCAAGCAGCAGTATATTCCCCTGACTCATGTTGGTGACCCTGAAACAAGACTGCACAATAATGGCAAGCTGGGGGTTAACAGGATTCTGCACCAAGTCACACAGTTTTCAGGATTTTCATGTCAGACAGAGATGCAACAATCAGTTTCTGAATCAGTGAGTAGATATTCCGACCACCGCCTGTGGGAAACTAGACAGCTGTCGCTCCTCATTAGTGATTTCATTTGTTTTATAAAAAAAGAAAACAATGTTTCCCATATTCCCTCCACTCATTGAACTTAAAATTGCTGTCAAACTCAGCTACTATTCCACAAATTACCATTCCCACAGTTTCGGAGGGGTTACTCTTTTTTATCCATTTTGCCAATAAACGGCATTGTGCTCATAAACTAGCTTTTATTCAGAATTTACAACAACTATGAGTCTAATGCTCATCAGCCTTACCCCAACATGGCTGGCAAAGACCTCCAGGGTCAAAGTATTAACCGGGCCCCGGGGAGGAGCGGGGGGGGGGGGGGTGTCTGCAAACTCCACAGGAAGGAGTTATTAAGTGCTAACAATAGCGAGACACCAGGTATGCTTGCTCATCATGTCCTACGCAGGAAAAACACCCTAAATGAATACAGTATTAATTTTAAGAAGGTCTACAGTTTCCTGAAGAGATGCACTTTGAATGTATTTATATGCTGTCTCAGCATTTAATTACAATGGATTTGTTTTTATTTTAAATGTTCTCTTTTCCATGACAGATCTGCATTTACACTTGTGCTGTACCCTGTACTCTGGCGATTACATTTTAATGTGTCATTAACATTGATAGAAACAGTCTCAAGGTAACAACGAAGGGCAGTCATGTATTCAAAATGCACTGTGGGTATGCAAAGATTTAATTACAGCCCTCTGTGTTTGTCAAGGTCCGTGTTTGTAAAATCTCAGAAAAATAAATATGCAGGGACAATGGTAAATAATACAAAAGAAGATTATTCTTTTTTATCTGTAAAGGAAGATTATAAAATTTAGAGCATTGCTTGTATTTATTTATTATTAAAAATCTTCTATACCACCTAAATTAAATTAATTGAACTTAGAGGTTTACAATAAAAACAGTAAAACAATTTTGTAATTTTGCGCGTAAATGTAAGTGTTCTTGCCTTGATTTTTTTTTATTGTAGGGACATGGTTTAGAAATTTCCATAGACTATGAGGAAGATCAAAATCAGGGATCCTGATGTGGGACCCTACATAAAGATGTTTATTTATAAATGCCTACAAACTCCATTCATCTTCAAGAATATTACAATTGCTTTGCTTATGGTCGAAAGCATGGGTTCAGAGAGGGATACTTGGCTTTCAGCATTTATGAGGAATGTTGGTAAAATTCTAATGGATTGTCGCATTAGTCCACTTTAATGGTACAGTAGTTAGATAAAAGGAGAAAAAAAAAAGAGGAAAATAAGGTGATACCTTTTTATAGGACTAGCTTAATACCATCCAAGAATTTATTAAGTTAGTCCAATAACAAAGTTTCACCTTACTTTCCTGTTTTGTTTCTCCTCATTTTGCTGATATTTTCAGAGGATGGTAAAATTACAATGCATTGAATAAAAATACTTGCTTCTTGCAAAATTGTCAGCTTCTCAAAAAGAGGAACAAAACCAGAGGAGACTCTATCACTTCCCAGCTGAATGCAGATTGCAGTCAAGTCAAATAAAAGTACTTTGGGGCATGTTTACCAAACTGCGCTACCCGATAATACAGGATTTAGCAAGCGGTTTGGTTGCTGCACTAAATAGGAGCACGAGCCCTCATGCCAAAAATCCTATGCTACCCGGGTAGCATGTGCCGGAATGGGGGCTGTTTGGGACAGGCTGGATTGCTGGCATGTCGTGGCTAAAATGGGCATTAGCGGCCTGTGATCGCCGCACTTGCCGCTCTTAGCATGGGTGCATTTAACAGCACCTCAATGAGTAGCATTAAGTGCACCTGTGTGCTGGCTTGTGCAGTGCCCCGTCTTGAGCCCATGCTAACTGCAGGGGGATGGAAGCACATACCCTCCGAAGTTAGTGCTGAACCTCCCATGCTAGTAACGTTGCCCACACATGCATTACTGGTGCCGGTCTTAACAAACATGCCCCTTTGAGCAATATGTTTCAGACCCAAGCAATGTTGGGAGCAAGATTACTTTGTGAATGGTTCTCTATTGCTACTGGGAACATGCATTTTAGGCTACAGAAGTCAGTTATATCAACAAACTACTAATTTCCTACAATAGCGTGCACATGTAGCTTCATTCCTTTGCTTCTTCCAGCATAACATTCATAGTCTGAGCAACACCAGATAGTCGTCTTCAAGGAAAGCTGGCCAAGACTCAGTCTGGATCTTACACATATTTTCCAGGAAAGGAGGTGATGACATTTACCTTGCTTGAGAATAAACCATCTTGAGTTTTATTGTTCATAGTTCCTCATTAAATATGAAGGTACTGTGCTATATTAAACAAATGTTTTGGGCTAAATAAGACAGATGTGTGGTGCCTTTAAGCTCAGATAATTAATTTACCCACTGATTCTAGGTAGAATTCTATGCAAGACTGGGCTGAATTGTTCTAAATGTATGATATTTATAGCACATCTGCACTATATTTAGCTTTAAAAAACCTCAACAAGCTACCATACACTAACACAATTACTTTCCCTGTCCCCACTGCGCACAATGCACTTAAATTTAAAACAAACTCACTTAACAAATGTATCACATTATCCACTGCTCCTAAACTCTGTCCTATGGAAACTACTTGCACAATGAAACATAGTAATGCACTAATGTAAATCCTGCTCTTTTATTACTGAAAAATAGTGTTTCTTAAAGATTTTGCAAAGCTTAATGCCTAAACTTTAACAGCACGAATTTCCAATGAATCACAGTGGATTGCAGTTCCTAATACTTACCTATGACTACAAGTAGTATGGCAATGTGATTTAGTCCAACTCGAAAGTGGAATAAGACCCCCTGGATGTTGTGGGATCCCTGAGCCGGGCTGCCAGAAGCAGATGCAGGGGGCTCTCCATAGCCCGATCCTGGCCATGGAAGGCTGGATCGGGCGTTGGGCTGCGAGGAAAGAGGTTTCTTTTTCTTTTTTTTAAACTTTTATTTATTTTATTGTTAGTTTTTACAATCAAGCCAAATATCAATGACTAAGAAAGTAATAGATTATTGTTATGATTATCTGACACAGCTATAGTGAAATGCTGACAGCATCATAGATTGATTTGAAGCATTGGAGATTTATTTGAAGCATTTCCATGAATAACATAAGTCCTATGCAGCATTGATAAGAATTCATCATAAATTTTGAAACTGAATAGGAAAAGATTGAATCTAAAATTTAACAAGTATTATTTATGATGTGAGAGAATATCCTAAAGTTATACCTTGCTAACCTTGCAATCTGAGGCATTTTTCCTTCCTTTAGTTTTAGTTCTATCACTTCACTATGAACAATTTCACTAACAGGACGTTTTTGTTTATATATTTATAGTTTTACAATCAAGGCAAACATTCTTGACTCACAATATACATATAGAAATTCTCAAAATCATAACAGCCAAGCAATATAATAACTACAGGCTTGATATTTAGCCAGGATGGCTGCTATACAAAAGCATTGGTCTTGGCTCTTAACTTTATAAATATATTCAGTGGCACTATTTATTTACTCTGTTGCACCTTTAGTTGACTTTCCTACTCAGGTGCTCATGACATCATTAGTTATAGCATTTGGGAGAAGGAAGGCAGGGATAGGTTAGTTTGAGTGCTTGTCAAAAGCATATGCTGCCAATAATTATAATATCTAGGATCGCCGCACATGGCGCAGAAGCTAACTGTGCAGCGACGATATTCAGCCGCTGCCCGGTTAGTTCTGTCAGTGAAAGTTAGAACAGCTTTTCCTGTGCCTAAATTTCACCTCTGAGAATATTGCCACTGCACAGTTATCCCCTGGTAATGCCCCTGGAACACCCCTGACATGCCCCGATGCTAAGTTTGCCTCTCTCTGCTCTGGGAAGAGCAGTGCCCTCACAGTGCCCTCATAGTGCTCTGCTAGAGAGGTAGATATTTAACTCCTGTGACAACTTTCTGTGAGTTCTAGCTGTTTATTTAATTATTTGCTGAGAGTTCTAGTTGTTTATTTAATTATTTATTGTTTATCTTTATTGGTGTGCTACTTCACCTCCCTATTCCCTTTAGTTTTGCACTTAAGCTTTCTCAGCTGTATAACTTACCTTGCCTCTCTCAACTAAATGGGCTTTGTGTGGTAGCCAGGTTAACTGTTACTTTAAATTAAATATCTCTCCCTGCTCTGTCCCCAGAACCTGCTGTGTTTTAAACTTTTTTCCTGCTCTAGCCTACCTGAGGGACTACTCCCCTCCCCCCCTGCTGAGGGTAAAGGACAGGGTACCTTGTAACAGCCCTCTTTTAATAGGTCTTATTTCCCTCCCTCCCTCCCCAACACCCACCTGCCCCTGGGGTAATTGTAGCTTTATAGGTACTTACATGTCTTAGAGGAAAGGGGCTGCTCTCAGGTGCAGCTCTTTATCCAAATCAGTCATACATTGAGGACCTGAGATTAATTAAGCTTCAGGTGAACAAGATATATTAGAGGTATTAGATACACTTTTATTAGTATAAGCATCTACACCAACCCTTAGTAAATACAGAATTTAAAGACCTAAACACAAGCTTTAAACTAAGATGCAGACAAAAGTCCAGCAGCGAGATGGGGGCTTTCCAGTCTTTTGCACTGAGTGTCACATGCATGATTTTCTCCCAGTTGGTGAGAGGTCTTACGTATGCACTAAGTGCAAGGAGCTCTTTGCTCTCAGGGAACAAGTCCGTTCTCTAGAGGCTAGAGTAGCAGACCTGGAAGACATAAGAAAGACAGAGAAGTACATGGACGAGACCTACAGGGATATAGTCCTGAAGTCCCACCTCCAGCCTTGCAGCATCCCTGTTGCCATGGAGTAGAGAGGTCATGTGACAGGAGAGCATCACCCTGGTATGGCAGGATGTGATCCTGTAACTAGGATCTGTCCTCCAGGTGATGTAAAACCCTCTCGCACCGAGGATGTTTCTCCAGGGCCATGTGCCCATGAGGGGAGGGTCAGGACAGCTGTTATAGTTGGTGATTCAATCATTAGGCATGTAGATAGCTGGGTGGCTGGTGGACGTGAGGATCGCCTGGTAACATGCCTGCCTGGTGTGAAGGTAGCGGACCTCACGCACCGCCTAGATAGGATCATAGATAGTGCTGTCTTGGTACATGTCGGTACCAATGACATAGGAAAATGTGTTAGGGAAGTTCTGGAGGCTAAATTTAAGCTTTTAGGTAGGAAGTTGAAATCCAGAACTTCCAGGATAGCATTCTCCGAAATGCTTCCTGTTCCAAGTGCAGGACCCAAAAGGCAGGCAGAGCTCCGGAGTCTCAATGCGTGGATGAGACGATGGTGCAAGGATGAGGGTTTTGGATTTGTTAGGAACTGGGGAACATTCTGGGGAAAGGAGGGGCTCTTCCAAAGGGATGGGCTTCACCTTAATCAGGATGGAACCAGACTGATGGCATTAACCTTTAAAAAGGAGATAGAGAAGCTTTTAAACTAGAAAATAGGGGAAAGCCGACAGTCGCCCAAGAGCGGATGGTTCGGAAGAAGGTATCCTTGAAGGATGCTACCAAAAGCAGTGAGGTTCCAAAAAAGAGTATAGTAGCCCAAATGCCCTTGAGTACGGTGCAGACAAAGTGTAAGGATTCCAAATTATCCATGCCTACCAATAGCCAGATTAATTTAATAAAATACAGTCTCTAAAATGCTTGTATGCAAATGCTAGACGTCTAAACAATAAGATGAGAGAGTTAGAATATATAGCACTAAATGAGAGGTTAGATATGATTGCAATCTCAGAGACATGGTGGAAGGAGGATAACCAGTGGGACACTGTGATACCTGGATACAAACTATATCGTAATGATAGAACTGATCAAATTGGTGGAGGTGTTGCGCTCTATGTTAGAGAGGGCATTGAGTCAGAAAGGATTAAAGTTTTGCAGGAAACAAAATTTGCTGTAGAATCTCTATGGATTGAAATTCCATGTATGAAGGGGAAGGTGATGGCTGTGGGGGTGTACTATCGACCGCCTGGCCAGAATGAACAAATGGATGGTGAAATGCTCACAGAAATCAAGGAAGCTAACAAAAGTCACAGCAGAGTAGTAATAATGGGTGATTTCAATTATCCCGGTATCGACTGGGTCAGTGTCACTGCAGGACATGCTAGGGAGATAAAGTTTCTAGATGAAATAAATGATTGCTTCTTGGAGCAGCTGGTTCATGAACCAACCAGAGGGGAAGCCATACTGGACCTAGTCCTTAGTGGAACACCAGATCTGGTGCAAGAAATAAGGGTGTTGTGACCACTTGGCAATAGTGATCATAGCATGATCGTGTTTGATTTAATTAGTGGAGGAGGGATAGTAAAGAAATCCACAGTACTACCTTTTAACTTTCGAAAGGGCGACTATGATAAAATGAGGAATATAGTTAAGAAAAAACTAAAGGGAGCGGTTGCAAAGGTTAAAGACTTACAGCAAGCTTGGGTGTTATTTAAAAATACTATCCTCGAAGCCCAGACCAGCTGTATTCCACGCATTAAGAAAAGTGGAAGAAAGTCCAAAAAACTGCCAGCATGGTTTAAAGGTGAGGTCAGAGAGGCTGTTGCTGCCAAAAAGCATCTTTCAGGAGATGGAAAAAAGAGCCAAACGACGAAAATTGGAAACAGCACAAGCACTGGCAAGTTAAATGCAAAGCATTGATAAGGCAGGCAAAGCGAGAATTTGAGAAGGAACTTGCTACGGAAGTAAAAACATGAAATAAAGACTTTTTCAAGTACATTCGTAGCAAAAGGCCTGTGAGAGAGTCAATTGGACCATTAGATGATAGAGGGGTAAAAGGTGCAGTAAGAGGAGACAAGACTATAGCGGAGAGACTGAATGAATTCTTTGCTTCAGTCTTTACTGAGGAAGATGTAGGGATGTTACCCAAGACTGAAGTGGTATTTAAAGGTGATACTGCAGAGGAATTGAGAAAAATATCACTACACTGGGAAGATGTATTACAACTATTTGATAAACTGAATAGTAGCAAATCACCTTGACTGGATGGTATACATCCAAGAGTGTTGAAAGAACTGAAATATGAGATTGCAGACCTGCTATTTGTAATCTGTGAATTTTCATTAAAATCATCTGTAATACCTGAAGATTGGAGGGTCGCCAATGTAATGCCAATTTTTAAAAAGGGTTCCAGGGGTGACACGGGAAATTACAGACCGGTGAGCCTGATGTCATTACCAGGGAAAATGGTAGAAACCATCATAAAGAACAAAATTACAGAGCATGTAGATAGTCATGGCCTAATGGGAGACAGCCAACAAGGCTTTAGACAAGGAAGATCTTGTCTGACTAATCTGATATGTTTTTTGAAGGTGTGAATAAACAGGTAGACAAAGGTGAGTCGGTTAATATAGTGTATCTGGACTTTCAGAAAGCCTTTGACAAGGTCCCTCATCAGAGACTTTTGGCAAAACTAAAAAGTCATGGGATAGGAGGCAGTGTACTATTGTGGATAGGGAACTGGTTAAAAGATAGAAAGCAGAGGGTAGGGCTAAATGGCCAATATTCCCAATGGAAAAAGGTGAATAGTGGAGTACCCCAGGGATCTGTACTGGGTCCGCTACTTTTTGACATATTCATAAATGACCTGGAAAAGGGAATAACTAGTGAGGTTATCAAATTTGCAGACGATACAAAACTGTTTAAAGTTGTTAAAACCCAAGAGGAATGTGGAAAACCGCAGGAGGATCTTGATAAATTGGAAGACTGGGCATCTAAATGGCAGATGAAATTTAATGTGGACAAGTGCAAAGTTATGCACCTAGGGAAGAACAATCCAAACTATGGTTACACGATGCAAGGTTCCACATTGGGAACCACCACCCAGGAAAAAGATTTAGGAGTCATCGTGGATAACATGCTAAAACCCTCCACCCAGTGTGCAGCGATGGCCAAGAAAGCAAATAGAATGCTAGGTATCATAAGGAAAGGAATGGAGAACAAAACAAAGGATATTATAATGCCTCTGTATCGTTCCATGGTACGACCGCACCTTGAATATTGTGTGCAATTCTGGTCGCCGTATCTTAAAAAGGATATAGAGTTATTAGAAAAAGTACAGAGAAGAGCCACCAAAATGGTAAAGGGGATGGAAGGCTACTCCTATGAAGAGAGGCTACAAAGGTTAGGGCTCTTCAACCTGGAAAAGAGACGGCTGAGGGGAGATATGATAGAGGTCTATAAATTAATGAATGGAGTGGAACAGGTAAACATAGATCGATTGTTTACGCTATCAGAATATAGAAAGACTAGGGGACATGCAATTAAGCTACAGGATAAACTATTTAAGACAAATAAGAGAAAATATTTTTTCACTCAAAGTGTAATCAAACTCTGGAATTTGTTACCGGAGGATGTAGTAAGAGCTGTTAGTGTAGCTGGGTTTAAAAAAGGTTTGGACAAGTTCCTGGAGGAAAGGTCCATAAACCATTATTAAAAAGGGACCCAGGATAATCAATGCTTGACCCAGTACAAGCATTGTGGAACCTGTGTATTTTGGGGAAACTGCTAGGTACGTATGACCTAGATTGGCCACTGTTGGAAACAGGATACTGGGCTTGATGGACCTCGGTCTGACCCAGTATGGCATATCTTATGTTCTTATGTTCTAAGTGGTTAGAATCGGGGCGTATAGCAGCATTACTTGTGAATATTCCCGCTTAGGGTCATTTACATGGTTTACAGCTCTGTAAACCATGTAAATGCTTTTGAATATCAGGCCCATAGTTTTTAAGAATGTCAAGATAAGTGAGTTGTGAGTTTGCCATCAGCTGGTGAATGCTTAACTCCCTCTGAAAACTGACCTCGTATGTGGTCTTTTTGTATAATGAAAAAATGTTTGCAAAATATAAAAGCTGAAATAAAATGTAATACAAAAAAATATTAAAATAATAATCCATAATAATAATTTATTAGAAAAGACAAGTACCTTATTCAGCAATGCACTTCAAGATAGAGCAAAATGTTAGGGCAAGTTTGAATAGAAGGCAGTTCTGCAAAATCCATAGCTTTTGAAAAAAATTGCCCAGGTATTTTACTATTTAAAACTTACAAGAGCAGAGGGTAAAAGGTTCCCATGGACATTGCATCTAGTTATTGTTCTAACAAAAATATTTTTACGAAACAGCACGTGCAGATTTAAAAATCAAGCTTATGCATTCTGTTTCTATGCCATGCTCTCTCCCCATCCCCAGGAATGCCTTCCATCTGCCTGGCTAAACGTACACATACTGTGGAAACCCAAGACTACTGTTAGCTAGGCAAAGTGGGGCAACTAGCAGACAAGCTATTTTACATAAGTATATACCTAACTTTCAGATCTTGACTCACCTGATCTCCTTGTGTTGCTTTACCATTCCCCCTAGATGTATTCCTGTCTACACCTGCTGTGTTGTCTGTCTTGACTAGATTGTAAGCTCCGATGAGCAGGGACTGTCTCTTACATGTCTGTGCAGCGCTGCATATATCTTATAGCATTATACAAAAGCTCAGTAGTAGTAGCTGGATCAGCAATGACAGAAGTTGATAACATATCTTTATATGCTGCTTTATCATTTCAATCAAAGTGGCTTACATTGTAACTTAAACAGGGACATTGATAACTTGGATTTTTCTGAGGCAATGGAGGGTTAAGTGACTTGCCCAAGGCCACATACTGTACTAGTGGGAATTGAACGCTGGTCTCTGTGCTTCCAAGCCAATGTTCTTAACCATTAGGCTACTCCTCCACTCCACTCCAACCTTTCTCTTTACATAAGTATTCAAAGGTACAACAAAGCCATATTTTTCACAAAAAATGAAGAAGGACTCCTTTTGAGTGTGATGACTGACTCAGAGATACTGTGTTGTAGCCATTGTGAATGATACTGACAGGCAACTCGCACACATGGGTGCTTTGTATAGTTTGTCCTCAGTGTCACATAAAGGTACTGGGATCACACTCCGTTTAGCACTCTAAACAACACAAGAGAGGCATTTCATAAATTTCAAGAAAAGGCTCTAAGTCACTATTTAAAACCACTTAAAATTCTATGGGCCCGATATTCAGCAGCATTTACAGGGTTTGCTAAGCCGAATATTCAATGGCACTAAGTTGCCTCTTCTACATGTCCATCCCGATGCTAACTGGTTAGCATCGGGGCATGTTGAGGGCCTTCCAGGGTGGATCATACACAGTACTATCTGCTAACCAGGCAGCAGCAGCAGATATTGAGCCACTGCCTGGTTAACAATATGTGGTAAAGGCCAAGCGCAGGAAACCCTGGCCTACAGTAACTTTCCCACATATCACTAACCTCTTGTTAGCGAGCAGCAATGCAGCAAACCCAAAAATTCAATGGTGGGGCCAGATATGACTCTGGTTTTGAATATCTGGGTTTAACTTTCAGCACTGGAAGCTAGATGCATTAGCAGCACTGAATATCAGGCCCTATATGACCAAAATGTTTCTGTTCGAAGTGGGGAGGAGCAGAGCCAGCCTTAGGCAGACACTCCATGCCACCCCCGAGGATTGTGGTGCCGCCTGGCCCGCCATGCCACCCCACTCCTGGCATCCATCTTCTCGCCTGGGGGGAGGTGACATAGCCATCCCTCCATTGTGTTGGGCTTTAAAGTGCCCGTACTAGCACACTCACGGCCTGCTGCTCCTGCCCTTCCCCCCCCTCCCCCGACACAACTTTCTGTTGGAAGGGACAGGAGTGGCAAGAAGTTGCATCAGAGGGGGCAGTAGCGGCAGGCCATGAACTTGCTAGCACAGGCACTTTAAAGCTTGAGGCAGCGGAGGGATCTCCATGCTGCCCACGCCTGCAAGCGAGAAGATGGATGCCAGGAGGGGGGACAGCATGGTGGGCTGGGCTCTGCTAAACTGCTGCTTTGCTGAGGAGGCCAATGACGCTCACCAGGGACTGCCACCCTAGGCGACCGCCTCGTTCACCTGGTGGATGGCCAGGCCCTGGGGAGGAGCTAGACATTATATGGAAGGAAGCAAAATTCAGCCATCTGCATATAACTTATGCACTCAACTTTGTATGGTGATATAGTAGGAGCAACTTCATACAATGCGTGCCTTCAAGTCACTGCTAATAACCCAGTAACTCCTGGGCTTTCTTGGGTGTGTGATAAGAAGTAGATTGCCAGTCTTTTCTTCTAAGGGAGTGGAGAGTTAAGTGATTTGCCTACAGCCAAAAGGAATGCTAGTGGGAATCAAACGCTTGTCTTTTAGCTACTAAGCCAATGCTCTAACTACAAGGCTACTCCTCCATTTTATAGGGGAGTATGTTATTCATGTAAAGTTATACTTGCATTTTCAACTTAGTTCCACAGACAGCCTGCATAAAGCTATATGACTAAATTATTCTGTAAAGTTGTATGCAGTCACTATCCATCTGTCCATGCAGTCACTGCCTTCTCTTTACTATCAGCAAAATTTCTTGGAAATAAAAGAACATATTTCTATTTTTTAAAAGAATAAAATTGTGGAAAACATTGTCTTTTAGATGTAGAAAAAATATGACAATTTTTAACTTCTTTTTATTCTTCTAGATATGATAGACTGATCATATACCCACCACTCAATAGTCAACGTAGCTGATATTTAAACACTATGGCAGTCAGAAGCGGCATTTAAATATCTGAATAGTAGCTGCCGCTGAATATCTGGGTTGCACAGCCACTGGTAAGAGTCAGCCTTATGTGTATAGTGGCGATTTTCAGCCGCTATCTGGATATGCTGACAGAGGTCCCAATGCCAGTTGAAGAACCGATTCCATGTGCAGGGTTCCTGCATGCTGAAGCTCTCAGGAAAGAAGTGGAGAACTCAGAGAGGAGGTGGCAAGGCTGAGAAACATTCAAGACAGTGAGAAATACATTGATGAGATGCTTCTTGCAACATCCAAGCTTTCCAGCAGAGGAGAAGATGGGAGCCTACAGAATGACGAAGGTTGGACACAAGTCACCAGGGCCTGCAGAATCACCAATCCAACTTCTCCAGCCCTTGACCTGAAGAACCATTATGCAGCCCTGGAAGTGGAGGAGGTGAAAGCATCCCTGCAAAGGGAAGAACCAGAGCTCAAGTACCCAAAAGTTGCAGAATCAGTGACCACAAGGAAGCAAAGGTTAGTGGTGGTTGTGGACTCTCTTCTGAGGGATTCTGAGGTGTCCATCTGCCGACCAGACTTGATGTCCAGAGAGGTATGCTGTCTGCTAGGTGCCAAAATCAAAGATGTTACGGAGAGTTTGCCGAGACTCATCAAGCACCCCTAATATTACCCAATGTTCCTAATCCATGTCGGCACAAATGATACTGCCAGGTATCTCTCTGAGCATATCAAAAGTGACTTCATGGCTCTGGGTCAAAGGGTGAAGCAGATAGGTGCACAGGTGATGTTCTCTTCAATCCTCCCTATTGAGGGTAAAGGCCAAGGCAGAGAAGCTTGCATCCTGGAGATGAATGCATGGCTGTGTGGATGGTGTCATCGAGAGCGTTTTGGTTTCCTGGACTATGGGATGCCGTTCCAAGAGTTGCAGAGCAGAGATGGCATCCATCTGTCCAAGAAATGTTGACGTGTCTTCAGTAGCAGACTTGCTAATCTACTGAAGAGGGCTTAAACTAGATTCATTGGGGATGGGTGAAGAAATCCCCCAGGTAAGTGAAACATTAAATACCCTTATGGAAATGGGTAAAATGGGCAACATATAGAAAGCAGTATGTATAAATGCCCTAGCACGGGAAATAAGATCCCAGATGTTGAAGCTTTAATGGGAGTGGCTTAAATGGATTTAGTGGCAGTTACAGAAACATGGTTCACAGAAAACCATGACCGGGATGTAACTATACCAGGCTATACTTTATTCAGAAAGGACAGGGTAGGAAGAAAGGGAGGAGGAATGGCACTATATGTTAAAAATAATATTAAAGCTTTGGAATTACAGAGCTTTAAAGGGGGAGAGGAGGCACTGTGGGTTAAACTATAAAGAGGGAAAGAGAAATCTATTTGCATTAGTGTGATATACAGACCTCTCTAATAAGAGGAAGAGGTGGATGGAGAGTTAATTGAAGACATACGCAGCATTGCTAGGAATAGGGAAGTGCTACTGATAGGGGATTTCAATATGCCAGATGTTGATTGGCGCATTCCTGCTGCAGTATGTCATGAGGTGCAGCAGTCAGAGCCCATGGAGATAGGGGATTCTGAACAAAACGGAGCTAACTTTGACAGCTCAGAGATACACATGGCCAAAGGTTGCCATAGGAACTATACACAAGCTATTTCACGTGGTGTAGGGGAACGCCCAGACTCAAAGCTAGCTCGTGGCTCATCAGGGGATGAGGGGCAGCTGACAAGGGGCGGAGCCAACATCACAAGCTACGCAGTTAAAAATCACTCACCTGAGAGAAGTGCAGAAGCAGCTAAAGGGAGAACTGCAAAAGAGAAAACGGCTGAGGAGAGGCGTGCTGGCAGGGAGAGAAGTCCCGATAGCAGGAGAACTCCAAGCAGGGAGAGAAGCTTGAGGGGCAGGAGAGAAGGATCTCCATGCTGGTTAAAACCATTTGCTGACCAAAGGAGACTACCCGGGAGGTGCAGTGCTGAGAAACCCAGGAAGGGCTGTTTGGAAGAGCAGTGCACAGCTGACCAGTGCTTCCGAGAACCTTGCTACAGAGGAAGCAGAGGTAGTAGCTCTGAGGCCAGGCTAAGGCAAGACCAGTCACCCAGCACAAGGTACCAAGCAGGAGAAAACCATTATCCTGAAGATAATTTGGTGCCAAGGAGAAAGCTCAAACAGACACGGAGTGAAAAGCCTTCCCACGAGCAGAGCTGTCCTCGAGGGAGGAACGTTGAAGGGAAACTGCTGAAAGGTAAGCTTATTCTTCCTAATAGGAGAAGCTTAGACTATAGCAGTCAGCCCTGTACTTATCAAGAATTATGTGCTGCCTCTGAGAGAGACTATAGTGATTACGGTAATTACCCATCCACCTCTAGGCTGGTGGGGGAAGGGAACTCCCAAAGCTATAGAGAGGAACTCAGCAGTCAGAACAGAAGTTTCACTCACCGGGAAACTTACCCAGATATAGAAGAGATGCAATGTGATCCGTGTGAGGAGTCTAACGGTGATATTTACATGGACTGTACATATACCTTATCTGATAGCATATCTTCTCTATGCTGAAGAGATGTAGGAGCTAATTCATAAAGAAAACAGACAGGAAGAGTTTTGTGAAGGGTTCTTTTTGCTAAAGTTGTGGAACTACAAATCCCAGAGGTCATTGCCAAGCCTCTCTACTATACTCCACAGCTATTAAAGAACTTACCCTGCTAATTCACCCATGCCTATGGCCTCTGGGGGGTGAGTGGGCGACAAGTATCATCAAGAAGTAAGGATTCTCTACAGGGAGAACTATTCAGGCAATTGGTAACAGACCTCACAAATGAAGGGGCCATACTGGACTTGGTGCATACCAATGGTGAAAGTGTTTCAGATGTTATAGTGGGAGATCATTTTGCATCCAGTGATCCCAGATGGTGTGGTTCAGTATTAGGACTAGGACTGTTAGAATCCATTCAAAAGTGAGGGTCTTAGACTTTAGGAAAACTAACTTTACCAAGATGGACCAATACCTCAGGGAGTCGTTAGCGGGATGGGAACAGCTGGGGGATGTAGAAAAACAATGGGCAAAACTGAAGGGATATTTTAAGGGCAACCAACCATTTTGTTAAAATGGTAAATAAAGGTAAAAGGAAAAGGAGAACGCTATGGTTTTCAAAAGAAGTAGCTGAAAAGGTGAAGAAAAAGTGGGAGGCCTTCATGAAATACAAGAGATCACAGAGAGAGGAAGACAGGCATCTATATTTGGAAAAAGTTAGAGAAGCTAGCAAAGTAGTCAGGAAAGCAAGGATTCAAAAAGAGGAGGAAATAGCCAATGCAATAAAATGGGGGAATAAGACATTTTTCATAAATGTTAGTGAGGAGAGGAAGGGCAAAAGTGGTATTGTCAGACTCAAGGGTGAAGGGGAGGAATATGTAGAAGCTGATGAGGATAAAGCGGAATTGCTTAACAAGTATTTCTGTTCTGTGATCACAGATGAAGAACCAGGAACAGGATCTCAGAAAACACCCACAACAGGAACAGAAGTGAGGGGCATTTTGAAGAATTTTCAGAAGACTGTGTTTGTGAGAAACTAGCTAAACTTAAAGTAGACAAAGCGATGGAACTGGATGGGATACACCCTAGAATACTGAGGGAATTTGGGGCTGTTCTAGCAACAACACTGACTGACCTTTTCAATGCCTTTTTGGAGTTGGGAGTGGTGCCAAAGGACTGGAGAGAGGCTCATGTGGTCCCTTTACACAGAAGCGGAAGTAAGGATGTGGTTGAAAACTACAGGCCAGTTAGTTTAGCTTCGGTGGTGAGTAAATTATTGGAAAAGCTACTGAAAGAGAAAATAGTGAGGTTTCTGGAGTCCAGCAGATTACAGGATCTGAGGCAGCATGAATTCACTAAAGGCAGGTCTTGTCAGACAAATCTGATTGATTTCTTTGACTGGGTGACAAGGGAACTGGACCGAGGGAAAGCCCTAGATGTGGTGTATTTAGATTTCAGTAAAGCCTTTGACACCGTTCCTCACAGGCGACTTATAAACATACTGAGCACCCTAGGGATGGATCCTAAAGTTACTGCTTGGGTTAGAAATTGGTTGAGTGGGAGGCAACAAAGGGTTCAAGTAAATAAGTAAATAAGTACAAGTAAAAAAGTATTAGTGTATGTGTCTCATATCCCAGCGTGTTAAATGTATCCCCCAATTGTGTTGTGACCGCTTTGATTGAAGGATAAGGCGGTATACAAAACTGTCTAAATAAATAAATAAAATAATAAATAAATGGAACTCATTCTGAGGAGAAGGAAGTTACCAGTGGTGTGCCCCAGGGATCTTTCCTTGGCCTGATTCTTCTTAACATCTTTGTTAGTGATATAGTGGTAGGGCTGTCGGGTAAGGTTTGCCTCTTTGCAGATGATACCAAAATCTGCAATAGAGTAGACACCCAGGAAGGTGTAGATAACATGAGGAGGGATCTAGCTAAGCTTGAAGAATGGTCTAGAATTTGGCAGCTGGGATTTAATGTTAAAAAATGCAAAGTCATGCAAATAGGCTGCAGCAATCCAAGGGAGCAATATAGTATAGTGGGTGAAGTACTTTTGTCCACTAAAGAAGAGCGGGACCTCGCTATGGTTGTGTCTGATGATTTTAAAGTAGCTAAACAGGTAGAAAAGGCGACAGCAAAAGCTAGAAGGATGCTTTGGTGCATACAGAGAGGAATGGCTAGCAGAAAAAAGGAGGTGATAAGTCTTTGGTGCGACCTCATTTGGAGTATTTTGTGCAATTCTGGAGACCGCATGTTCAAAAGGATATAAACAGGATGGAGTCAGTATAGAGGGTGACTACTAAAATGGTTAGTTGTCTTCATTATAAAGCATATGATGACAGACTTAAGGATCTTAAATATGTACACCTTAGAGGAAAGGCGGGATTGAGGTGATATGATTGAGACGTTTAAACACTCCATGGCATAAATGCACAGGGGGAGAGCCACTTTTGATTGAAAGCAAGTTCTGCTATGAGGGGACATGGGATGAGGGTGAAAGGGGATAGATTCAGGAGTGATATGCAAAATATTTCTTTATGGAAAGAGTGGTGGATCCGTGGAATAGTCTCCAAGTGGAGGTGGTGGAGATGAGGACAGTAACTGAATTCAAAAAAGCATGGGACAAACACAGAGGATTTCTGAAGGAAAAAAGGGGACTGTTGTAGTTGTTGATATGGAAGAACAGACTAGATAGGCCATGCGGTCTTCTTCTGTCATCATATTTCTATGTTTCTATGTTTCTAATGCCCTGTATTCAACAGTCACTATTGGATCCATTTTGTTGTTTTATCTTTCAAGAATGGCATACTGATCATAAGAACTCAAGGGGTCCTTATACTGTGCATTTAGCGCTAAAACTAACATGCAGTAAGTGCAGCAGTCTTGTGCTGACTGTTAGTAGTATGCCCAGTATGCTCACAGCAGTTACTTTACTAAGCAAAATAGACATATGTCAATTCTGTAAGAAAGAGCTGGAAACAGTGACTCACCTTATAGCAGGCTGTGATGTTCTGATGGCAGAAAATTTCTATACAGAAAGGCCCAACTAAGTAGGATGTCTCCTCCACTGGAAACTCTGTAAACACTACAGCATCTGTCCCTGAAAAGCACTGGGATCATGACCCTAAGAGGATAACAGAGAATAAAGAGATTATGATCACCTGGGACATTCTCATTCTGACAGATAAGAAACTGGATGCCAGGAAACCTGACATAGGGGCAAAGGAGAATACCAGAATGGCATTGATAATAGAAGTGAATCATGTGGAGAGGCAGAAGATTCTGAAGTAGCAAGAAATGCAGTCAGAGATGAAGAAAATGTGACAGAAAGATATAGAAATCTTTCCCATTGTACTGAGAGCAACAGAATTTCCAAGCGCATCTTGACAAACTAACCCTCCCATTCCTCACCCCATCACTCAATTTGCAGCTACCGTGGGATTTAGAGCGCATTAATTGTCAAGCTTGCACAGTACCACGCTGACAGTTACCACACACTAAAACACATGTTAACCATTTAGCACCCTTTAGTAAATGTGAAATATTAAGATACGATAAAAACAGATATACATTATATATAAAGGGGAGAAAGGAAACAGACAAGACCTGAAAGAACAATAAAGTACTTAATAGTTGAGGTTCACATGCCCAACAGCCTCAGCATCCTAACAGGCATTAGACTCCTTGCACCATCTTATGCTATACTGTCTTACAAGTGAAGATTTGGCTATTGCTGAATTTTTATATGGCCAGCATTTGAAATTTTTACAGCATTAATCAATCAGTAATTTAAAGGTCCTAACACATCAGCTATAACACAATGCATACTTGTTCTAGAGACTCAAGGTCACTAAGCAGACAAAGCTGGTCTGGGATTTCTCTCTCCCATTCCATGAATTCTGGTATGTGTAGCCCTGCTTATTATAAAATAACACAGCAAGCGGAAGAATGTACTTGGATGAAGATTAAAAAAGAATAACCTGATTGAACTTGACTCTCTCATGATCTGAGAGTTGCCTTAACAGATATCACAATGTAGCTAGTGGTTTGATTCCTTCCCATTGAATAACAGAAAATAACTGATTGTAATAAACCAGAGATGCACAACCCTGTTCCTCAAAGGCCACCATGTACCCAGTTTTCAAAATATCCACAATGAATATCCATCACCAGATCTTCATATATTTGGTCTAGAAGATACATTAATTTGCATAGCCAGGAAAAACAAACCTGTTTTTGATCCTCTAAGACTTGAGTTGTGCATCTCTTTTACAATCAAAATTCAAATTTGCTTGTATTAAATCAGCAATATGGTGGCATTGTGCCATATACTTTTATTTACTAGTGCTAAATATTCAGAGTGAGCGGTCTTCTTAGCAACTAATTCCAGCATGCCTGTTTTACTATTCATTTAGGAAGGGATACAAAGATATACCACTCCAAATAAATTGTTGACAGGTGAATTTGACTCTGCCTTCCAGAAATGCAAAGGTAACTCCTAACAACTTGGATTCCTGTTCCCCTTTTTTTATCAGTGGAGTAACTTTTAAGTAGTTATAGCATCATCTGAAAAATACGTTTCAATCTGTGGGATATTCTACGCTGTTCAGAACCGGCAAATTTGGATTCCCAATCAGATTGATGGTCTCGTTTGTGTCGCAAAAGGAAAAGAAAATTAAACAAGTGATTATTCTAAGTGATTTATGTGATTTATTTTGCTTTTTCCAACCCAATAAAATGTTGGAAAGAAATTGTATGAAAGAGTTTCAGAATGTTTGTCCTTTTCACTGAAACGTTAATAGAATGTGACCAAATTTGGCATGAGGGAAAACCAGTGAAAAGACAAATTGAGTTTGAAAATAGGCCATATTAGTTTTCTGTAGGAGAGGCAGTTCCGGTAGCTGCAGCATAGAAACATTGATACATTGAAATCCAGCAGTTAGGGAATTGTTCCTTTCAAAGTGGAACTCCTGCTCTTCTTGTGTCCTTTCCCTGTCACAGACACATACAGAACCAACACGGAAACACACACACATACACAGAAATACAAACACGCACAGGCAGACGCATGTGCTTATGCACACATGCAGACATGCACAATGACAAACGCATACACACACACACGCTCATTCCAGCATTCATACATAGACACATACACAGACATATGCACGTTCATACACAGACACACACAAATCACAGACACAGAGATATACACACATACAAATACAAAAAGAAACACAGATATACCCACAGACATAGGGTTGGAAATAATTCCTTGAGCCATGCCCACATGCTTTCTCCACCATGCACCTCCCCCTCCCACAGGGCCACACCTCTGTTTCTATTGGGCTGGATCTTAGTAATTCAAATGTGTGTTTCGCTTTTTTGTTGTAAATTCTAACATGAAACCTAATGAATGAACCATATAACTTTTCTTATGCCATCAAGTCAGTGTTGACTCAGCTGTCTCTGGGTTTCCTCAGCAATGTATTACCAGAAGTAGACTACTAGTCCTTTTCTTCCAAGGCAACAGAAGATAAAGTGACTTGACCAAGGAGTGCTAGTAGCAATCAAACCCTTGAGCTTGTGGATACTAAACAGTTGTTCAACCCATTTCTTAATGGCAGATATATATGATGACACCTAGTGGCTGAGCCATGTAGTTTGCTATTGATGTTACGGATATCACATCCCAATGGTAGGCAAGAACAGTAATACTTATTGCTCTGGGACAGTGGCATTCTCCAATTAAACTGAAATCTGTTGACAGTGACATCTAATGGTTAGATATATTATCATGCCTGGGGCCTTTTTACCAAAATGCGGTAAAATATACCCTAAATTACTGTGTGGTAACCAAGAAACCTCTGTGTTAAGTGCTGGAGGTATTCCCAGCATCTGCCCATGCAGTTAACACAGAGATAATACATTTATCACAAGATAATACATAACAGATAATGCAGATACACATAACGTCATCTACTGAGATGGCATTAAGTGATCTGCTGTGGTAACAGTTAATGTGCAGTAAGTTACCATATGTTAACTATCCATTCCCCACTTGCTTCCTACCCCATTCCACATTATCCATTTAACAAGGAATTAGCATGTGCTAAGTGCCAAGTCACTACTTTAACTCTTAGCACAATCATATGCTAACAGTCAGCACTTGCTAATTCCCGCATTAAGTTCTTCATGCCGCTTGTTTAAAAAAGGCCCCATTTATTTCATTGTATTATTCTTTCCAAAGCAATGGAATCTTTTGGAATTGCTCTATTCAAACTACATCTCCTCCACTTCAGGTCAGAGACATACACAGAGGCAACATGCACACAGACACGCGTACGCATGGAGTAAAAGAATACATAAATACCCCTGTACTGTATTGTCCAATTTGCTCTTTATACAGTGCTGTAGATCTTAAGCATCTGTGCTCTGAATCCAAATGGGAGGAGAAAGGCCATGCATCCATCTGGACTAGTATACTTGCCTTTCACTGAAAAATGTAAGAGAACATTTCTGCTACTATTTTGTAATAATACACAAAATGAAAGCTCTCATTTGGTCTTACTCTCTAACATTAGTAATCCTGCTGACCTAACGAACATATGGATAGCTGCATGATCTCCTGTAAAAATAATAATGTTTGAATAATTTAATTGGGAGGCTGAACCTTGAAAGAAATCTCACAAGTTGGTGGGGAAAGGGAAGGAGAATTGAGCTGATTCCCAATTGACAAAGACTTCATTCATTTCTTATTACACGTTAATTTGGACAAGGCTCCCTATTGTAACACACTCTCTGATGGCATCTGTCTAATTCTGGGCAATAATTCTTGAGCTGTTTATTAAAGAGTGGTCACCATTGTACATACTTCTTTCAGTACCTGATCATTGGAATACTTTACTTTGTTGGGGGGGGGGGGGCTAATTAAAGAGGAATTGTAGTCCTTCCTTTCCCTCTGCTTCAACGTTTCTCTTAAGGGTTGTACTGGATCTCCCAAGTCCCCTAGCTAGCAAATGACTTGAAGAGAATTCTTTCTCTGGACTAGACTACACCAGTAGCATAAACTATTTGCTGTCTCTGATTATTTACAGTAATCATGTCTTCAATTTCACTGTATAATTCCAGTTGCACCTTGCCAAGAAACCCAGGGACTGGGTTTCCAGTAGTCAGTATTGACTCAGCAGCACACACTTTCATTTTTTGTTAAGTTTTTATATTGTGCCTTCTCCAATGCACCTTATAAAGGAACAACATTAAGGAGAACAGTACAAAAGCAATGGCAGTGAATCAGAAAGTAATTGATGGTGAGAAGAGGTAAGACTGTAAGGTTAAGTTGTTAGTTTTGTCTGGAAGACAGAAAGGGAGGTGTTGTTGTGTTCTCTCGAGTTAGTGGTGACCTGTTGATAGTTGTGACTTTCTGCTGGGTTTTTATGGCAAGGCACAACCTGAAGTAGATTGCTAGGCCTTTCTTCTGTGCAGTAACTCTGCAGCATTTGGTCTTTCAAGGTGGTCTCCCATCTAAATACTAACTAGCTCATGAGATCAAGTGAAATTGGGCTCATTAAGGGTGACATGGCTATAGGTGAGAAAGAGGCGGCACCTTAGGTATCAGAAGGGAGTTTACTTCAGACTGAGGACCCTAAGAATGAGAATGTGCAGAGGTGGGAGGTGGCTTGTTTGGTGTGAAGACTGCACAGAAATATGCAGACTGGAAGCCAAAACAACAAGATGTATTTTACTGGTGAAATCTGAGAAATAATCATTTAACATTCCCAATAGAAAATTATACAGCTGTAACAAATTATGATTTAAAAAGCCCTGATTGTTTAACAGTTGATTTACCATAACCTTTGAGTGCCCCCCCCCCCAAAAAAAAAATTGCCATAGCCATTAAACAGGTTGAAAATAGTAGAAGATTAAAAACACTTAGGAATTATACATTTTCCATGCAAAATGAAACATAAAAACAAAAAAAATAAATCTCAAATAAGTATATTTGTATCAATGACCAGCCTCTGAACATGTACAGTTAGGGGTTTGATATTTGAAGGATGATCCTATCCCCTATAATCCTTTATGGTCCTTGAGGACTTTCCAAGCAGCTTTGCTTGTTGACCCCTCTCCCCCCTTGAAGGTAGTATTTATTTATTTATATTTAACATTGTTTATATACCGCTTTTCTCCAGGTCAAAGCGGTTTACATCGAACATTACGACAGTTTTCAACTTATGTACATATAACTTTAACTTATATATAATAGTTGTTGAGTTCCCTGAAGTGCAAGAACTTATGTACAATATATACAGTGGAACCTGTGTTGATGGTTTTTGTTTGTGGGTAGGTCAGGTGTGGTAGAGTATCCTTATTCAGGTGGGGGGGGAAGGATTAGTTGGAGGTGCCAAAGTGCTTGGTGAATAGGTAGGCCTTTAGGAGTTTACAGAAGGTGGGCAGGTCCATGATTTTTCTTATGGTATCTGGGAGTGGATGGGGCGTATAGTTCAAATGAGCACATGCATGCTTGTTGCGTAGATCTTGCTTTTGTAAAGGGGATGATGAGGGTGTTCTTGCTGGATTGTCTTCTGGTTCTGTTGTTTTGTGGTTTTTGGAATAGGGTGTGTAGGTGAGATGTAGAGTCGGAGCTGATGGCTTTGTGGGTTAGGAGGAGGATTTTGTATTTGATATGGCAGGTAGCAGGTGTAGGTGTTTAAGTGTGGGTGTAATATGGTTATATTTTGTTGCTTCTGTTAAGGTACATGCTGTGATATATAGAGTGGTACATAGGAGAAGCAGGGTGGATAGTGGGAGGCCTTGGTAAATGGAGTTGCAATAGTCTATATGTGGGAGGATTATGGCTTGGAATGAAGATCGGAAGTCCATTGGTTCCAGGAGGGGGCGTAGGCATTGTAGTGTTCGGGCTTTAAAGTAGATTGCTTTTGGTTACATGTGGTTTAAAGGAAAGATGCTGATCCAATATGATTCCCAGGTATTTGATTTCTGGTTGTACCTTTATTTGGGTGTTATGAAGGTTGAGAAAGGTTGTGGGCATGAAGACTTGTCATTTGTGATGAATAGAGCTTCTGTCCTTTTGTAATTTATTGCCAGGTTATTGCTTGTTAGCCATTGTGTGACTTCTGTGAAACATCTGTGGATGTTTGCATATATAGGGTGCTTTGGGTTGAATGGTCCATAGAGCATGATGTCATCTGCTTATATTTACTATTGTTAATTGTTGAATGTAAGCTCCAGTTTGTTATATGTAAAAACAGCTCTCCCTGTTTACTGTTGTTCCATGTAAACCACATCTGATCAATGGAAGGAGCGGTATATAAAAAAATCTGTTAATTAAATTAAATTAAATATATGTGAAAGATTATGTTGTGAGCTCTGATGATTTTGCAGAGGGACTGAATGTAGATGTTGAAGAGGAGGGGGCATAGGGTGGATCCTTGTGGTACTCCTTGGGTTGGGTAGCAGGGTTGGATGTTTTTGTTCCCACTTTTATTTGTTGTTTCCTGTTGGTCAGGTAGGATTGGAACCATGATAGCATGGTGTTTTGAATGCCATTGGATTGTAAGCATTGTAAGAGGATGTCATGGTTAACTGTATCAAAAGCTGTGGATATATCCAGGAATATCATGATATATCCTGGTGACTTGTCTTAGATCCCTTGTACCAGATTGCTGATGAGTGTGCTCATGAGGGTTTCTACACCATGGAGGGGACAGAACCCATTTTGCTGGGGGTCAAAAAGGGAGTTCTTGTCAATACTTGGTCTGTTGCAAAATTTTGTTATTTGTAAACTGCACTGTAACCGGGTAGCCGGACCCGGCGCTCCCCCCTCCCCCCATCCCCACTCCTTCCCCCACCCCTCCATTCCACAAATTCCACAGACAACAATTCTTGGTACAACTGGTCGCAGCTTTATTCCCAAAACAATCTCTTCAACATTAAACAGTAATATAGATCCAACCAAACCCCAGCGGAGCGATGCGCCGCCAGCCATGCAATTAGCAAAGCGACCCCGCTTCCACTCCGGCCAGGGTCATGCCACCGGCCAAGGTCCTGCCACCCCTATCCAACTTTGCCATATTTCTAGCAAAGGTCTTCCAGGGGTTGTCCGGGGCGAGGGCACCCCGCCCCTGCCCCAACTCGCCTCAGGCTCCGGACCCTGGAAACCTCCGGGATCCCGCTCACGCCCCCCCCCCTGCTGCGACACCCCAACAACTTGCCTCCCCCACCGATGACCGAGTGGGTGGGCGGGTGGGTTTCCTCCCTCTCCGCCCAATCGCATGTGCTCCGGCCACGCTAACAACGCCGGAGCACATGGCGTTGCTCCCCTTCTGATTGGCTCCGCTCGCCGAAACCACAAGCAGAGCCAATCAATTTAAACAATCCCGCCACCGGCACAGGCTACCCCTTTAACTGTGCCGCCCCCCATAAGGGAGCTGCGACCAGTGTGCAGCCCTGTGCACTACCCGCTCTACCACCTCCTGCCAGTCATTCAGAAGCAAATCCATCCCTACAGGCGATAAGTAAACCCCATCCTCCCTATAAAGCCCAGGGCAGGCCACCTCCGCCCACGCATGCTGCACTTGGAACTCCCCTTGCTCACAAACCCACCTCCCGATTTGCCTATTGATTTTAGTCAGCCCCCGGGACCATCGCCTCTGACCCCAGCACACTGGCCTCGGGATAATGTCAGACCATATTAACACCACACCCTCAAACATTCGGAGCACTACCGCAAAGTCTCTCTTGGCGGCCCTGATCAACTGCTTGCACGACCAAGCCGACAGATCATTGCCTCCCAAATGGATTAATAACATCGCTGGCTGGTTCCTGATGCATCCATGGTGACAAAGCAAAGGCAGCAGCTGCGGCCATCGCAGCCCACGCTCACCCAGCCATGAAACTGCCACCATCGCAGGGTCCACACCAAGATTCTTCCCGATAGGCCGCACAGCCGCTCGCTGCCCAGCCCAGAATACGAAGGAGTGCCCCAACATCCAACAGCCCCGAACTCTCAGACCCCCATCTGTAACAAAAGAACAACGTTAATCATCCTTACCCCCCCCCCCCCATACTGGAGATTCATAATCGCACATAACTTCACCATCTGACCCATGCCCAGCACACTGGATAAGATCTATGCGCACAGAACTCAGCCCTTTTATAGCTAACATAGCGAAGCTGTCATTTGAATCTGGTGTCTTCCCAGATGCTCTCAAACATACATCCATCCGACCACTGCTGAAAAACAGCCAGCTTGACCCAAAGAAGGAGGACTCATACCGTCCAATCTCTAGTATCCCATTTCTAGCCAAAATTCTTGAGAAATTAACTCTCAGGCAGATACAACAGCATATAGACTCATTTTCCCGTTTAGATCCATGTCAACATGGATTCAGGGAAGCCCACGGTGTAGAAACTCTCCTAACAACATTAATCAATACACTTATCAACGGCATTGACAATCTGAAAAATGGCTTTGCTCTAATATTTCTTGATATAGCTGCTGCGTTCGATTCTGTGGATCACATACAACTACTAAAGCGACTTCATGAGAAAGGAATCAAGAACCGTGCTTGGGACTGGTGCAAATCCTACCTGGAAGGTAGATTACAACAAGTTCGTATTGGTAATGCTACTTCAAATCCCTTTCAGCAGAAACAAGGTATACCACAAGGCTCCTCCTTGTCAGCGCTGCTGTTCAACATCTATATGCAGCCAATCTGTGACATCGCACGCCCTTTTGGTATATCCTGCCTTATGTATGCGGATGATGTGCTATTATTCTCACCGATATCTGTATCATACCCAAACTATACAGTGCTAATCAACTGTTTTAATTCAATAACTGATTGGCTTCTCTCTCAAAACCTCCGTATTAACTTTAAAAAAACAGAGGTCCTAATAATCACAAGGAATAAATCTTTCTCCCCTCCATCAATTCTAAAAGTCAGAGATGCTGATCTCCCAGTCAAATCAAATATTCGATATCTAGGAGTAATTCTGGATCAAAGGTTAGACTTCAAGGAACATATAAAACGCACCGTAAAGGCCGTTTACTTCAAGATAAAAACCCTTCGTCATCTGAGACCTATGATGAAGTCTGATGACTTCCGCACCATCTTTCAAGCTCTAGTCACGCCGAACTTTGATTATGCTAACATAATACTCCATGGCTTACCAAATATAACTATTAATCCTCTACAATTAGCCATGAACGCAGCTGCTCGTGTCCTCTGCGGATCATCAAAGTGTGAGCATATTTCCCCCATTCTAGAGAAGCTTCATTGGTTACCAATAAACTGTAGAATCCAATATAAGGCCATCCTTACCACCTTTAGGGCCTTCAATAATATTTCTCCAGATTCTATCTCTGATCTCATCATACACACAACAAATAACAGGTCCAGGAGATCTCCAGCTGCTGACACACTACTTATACCAAACGTTTCCTTAAAACGAATTATGCTCCTAGATGTTGGAACAAACTCCCTCCCAATATCAGAGCAATTAAAGACATCAAACAATTCAAAAAAGCCCTTAAACACCACCTTTTCATCGCACACTTCAAACACCTAAACACCCCTTCCCCTCCCCCATCCTTTTAACCTCATAGCTACTCTAACTGTATAGATTTTATATACCTCCAACATGTATTTTCTAGAAATATAAATGATTTCCCTGTTTACTTCCATGTTAATTTTCCTGTTACTTGTAATAGGTCTGTTATATCTGACCAATTGTTGTATTGTTTCAATGTAAACCGCACTGATGACAAATAGCGCGGTATATAAGAAAATTAAATAAATAAATAAATAACCCTCAAAGGCTTTAGATTGCCATCTGCCAATGCTCCGTATCTGCTCCCCCGACAGGCCCGCGGCCGCTGCACTGTTCGCCGCCCGAATACGGAAGGAGTGAGCCGAAAAACTCCGCAAATCTTCCCCCATCCGCCGCAACACCATGCGCAATACTGCCGTCACCTGAAATCGTGTCAACCCACTATTGTCCCGATGCACATATAGCCCCTCCCCCCTTCCGCACGCACTGCCCAATACTCGCTCATTGCAGCTACTGGGCATGTAAGCCCCCCCGTCGCCCTCAACACCACCTATAACCCTTTCCCTTTTTGATCCATTTTGGACTTAGCTAGCAACACGCGCA
Organism: Ichthyophis bannanicus; assembly: GCA_033557465.1. Lineage (NCBI taxonomy): Eukaryota > Metazoa > Chordata > Amphibia > Gymnophiona > Ichthyophiidae > Ichthyophis > Ichthyophis bannanicus. Next base: position 964,417,977 of record CM066033.1, on the reverse strand, counting down.
TCCGCGCCCCCTCCATCCAAACATGCTTCCGGCATAGGCAATTTGCCAAACCCGCCTTCCCCGAATCGACTGCCAATTCGCCGACTCGAAAGGCCCCGAAAAAGGCCAAACAGAAGACTGCCCAAAATACCACGCACTCGTACTGCGAAGCCGCCACCCCCGGCAGCTCCCTGCACAACCTCTCCAGTAGCTCGTGCGTAATTGGCAGCCGGTGATCCCGCTGAATCTGGCAAGAACGCTCCCACCCCTGAAGCAACCGTCGTGCCAAGAACCCCCGTCCCGCGCAATCCCAACCCACCGCTTTGGCAAAGAACCCGAACCCCGCCAGATGACTCCGCACCGCCGATCTGGTGATGCCATGCTCCTTTGCCCACCCAACATACCTCCCCAGCAACAGATCCGGCACTGATCCCCCTTCCCAACCATTCCCACATAAAAACAATAGCACCCTCTCACAACCCCAACGATAAGCTGCCCAGGTACTCTCTGCCACTGAGCTCTGCAACAGACTCCTCATCGCCGCAGGCCACAGCTCCATAAGCTCCAAGGGACTGCACGCCCTTCCTCATCCGCTTTCGGCGCCAACTTCCGAAACCGCTCCCACTGTAAACGGGAAAGAGCATCAGCAATTTCATTAATATGCCCTGGAATATGCTTCGCCTTGAAATCGACATTCAAACTCAAACACGCCAGTATGACCCGTCGCATCAGTGCCACCACTAGACCACAGCATGGCAAATAACGATTGATGACCTGCACTCATTATCACACCACCATACTACTCTGCGGTTTGCCAACCTGTCCGGCCATAACTCTAGCACTACCAGCATCGGAAAAAGCTCCAGGAATATAATATTACTCAACAATCCCTCTTCCGCCCATTCCTGTGGCCATCTGTCAGCACACCAAGCCCCACCGAAATACACTCCCAGGCCCACCCCCCCCCCCCTGCCGCATCGGTATGCAACTGCAAGTCCTCGCTGGAAATCTCTGCTTCGCGCAATACGGATGTCCCATTAAAATTCTGCAAAAAGACATCCCACACCCGCAAATCCTCCCGCATCCCCTTTGACACACGGATGTGATGATGAGGCTTGAAGACCCCTGCCATCGCCACCGCCAAACGCCGACTGAACACCCGCCCCATTGGAATGACCCTACAAGCAAAATTAAGGGATCCGATAAGTGCCTGCAGCTCTTTCAAGGTCAGCTTAGACGAGGCCAAGACATTAGCCACTAGCACCCTGAGTTTCACAACCTTCTCCCAAGGCAGCCGCGCTACCATTCTCGTCAAATACAACTCGACCCCCAAAAAAGTAATTGTCGTCGTCGCTCCCACTGTCTTCCCCTCTGCCAGGGGCATGCCCAACTCGTTAGCCAACTGAACAAAACCTTCCAAAAGCCTACTACACCGCCGCGACTCAGCCTCGCCGACGAACAAGAAATCATCCAGATAATGCACAACCTCAGCACGCCCTATTCTCTGCACCACCATCCAATGCAAGAAGGAGCTAAACTTCTCGAAGTAAGCGCAAGGTACCGAACAACCCATTGGCATACACTTGTCATAGTAGAAAGCTCCTTAGAACTGAAAACCCAAAAAGTGGAAAGCCGACGGATGCACCGGCAGTAAGCGAAAAGCCGATTCAATATCAACTTTCGCCATCAGTGCCCCACACCCAGCCTTCGAGACTAGCTCCACTGCTCTGTCGAACGAAGCATACCTTACTGTACAAAACTCCCGCGGTATTAGGTCATTCACGGAGGATCCCAATGGTGAGGACAAGTTGTGGATCAGCCGAAACTTTCCCGGTTCCTTCTTAGGTATCACCCCTAATGGGGACACCACGAACTCGGGAAATGGTGGGTGCATGAAAGGTCCCGCTATTCTGCCTAATTGCAGTTCCCCCGCTAACGTTTCTCGCACCACTGCCGCCCATCGCTGCACGTTTGGAGAATTCCGAGCCACAGCGCCCCTTACCACCCCTTGAACCGGAATAACAAAACCAAATTGAAATCCTGACAACAACGTCAACCTATCCTTTCTCCTCGGGTACGTGAGAAGCCAGCTGCGCAACACCTGCACCCGTATTGGAGAGGGAGCTAGGACCGGCTTTGAACTCCTACTTGGGTCCCTGCCCCACAGGAGGGATGCCTCCTTTCTTAATGCATTTCATAGAAACATAGAAACATGATGACAGAAAAAGACCACAAGGCCCATCTAGTCTGTCCTTCCATAACAACAACTACAACAGTCCACTTTTTACCTTTAGAGATCCTCTGTGTTGGTCCCATGCTTTTTTGAACTCAGTCACTGTCCTCATCTCCACCACCTCCACTGGGAGACTATTCCACGGATCCACTACTCTTTCCGTAAAGAAATATTTCCGCATATCACTCCTGAATCTATCTCCCTTCACCCTCATCCCATGTCCCCTCGTAGCAGAACTTGCTTTCAATTGAAAGAGGCTCTCTCCCTGAACATTTATGCCACGGAGGTATTTAAACATCTCAATCATATCACCTCTATCCCGCCTTTCCTCTAAGGTGTACATATTAAGATCCTTAAGTCTGTCCTCATATGCTTTATAATGAAGCCCATTAATCATTTTAGTAGCAACCCTCTGCACCAACTCCATCCTGTTTACATCCTTTTGAAGGTGCGGTCTCCAGAATTGCACACCATACTCCAAATGAGGTCGCACCAAAGACTTATACAGAGGCATTATCACCTCCTTTTTTCTGCTAGCCATTCCTCTCCGTATGCACCCAAGCATCCTTCTAGCTTTTGCCGTCGCCTTTTCTACCTGTTTAGCTACTTTAAGATCATCAGACACAACCACGCCTAGGTCCCGCTCTTCTTTAGTGGACAAAAGTACTTCACCTCCTATACTGTATTGCTCCCTTGGATTGCTGCAGCCCAAATGCATGACCTTACATTTTTTAACATTAAATCCAAGCTGCCAAATTCTAGACCATTCTTCAAGCTTAGCTAGATCCCTCCTCATGTTATCTACACCTTCCTGGGTGTCTACTCTATTACAGATTTTGGTATCATCCGCAAAGAGGCAAACCTTACCCGACAGCCCTTCCGCTATATCACTAACAAAGATGTTAAAAAGAATTTCGTTGCTGAATGGGGGCCGCCACAGATAGAGCACGCATGCCGAAACTTACAATCCGGGAAGGTACACCTGGAATTGTTGTATCTCCAACATATGTCACCCGCTCCACCCGTGGGTGGTTTCGTCTGCCCCTGGGCAGCCCCGACATGAAAGGAATGACCAGCCCCTCCTGAAACCCCCTGCCCTGCTTTACCCCCCCCCCCCCCACCACCTCCCGAACCGGCCTTGACCGACATCTGCGTTAACCACAAGCTGATGTCTTGCGTACCCCATGTTAACAGCCTGTTCTCCTCCATTTTGTCCCTAAATTCTTCATCGTAATTAAGCCATGACCAGCCCTCGTGCGCTTGCGATGCTTCCAATATAGAATCCGCATAGGAGAGCAAACTGCCGTACTGCTCCGGGAAATGGTGACCCCAAACGCTCGCCAACCGTAAGAACGATCAAATCCAATTAACTACATTACGCGAAACCTTGCGAATGAGACCGGCCTTCTCATCCTCCTTACGCTTCTTCTTACTATCCCCGACCGCTTCCTACCCTCTAACAAGCGAAAAATATCAATATACTTCCTCTTCCGAATTCTGCGCCAAAGCTTTCTTGGTACACCCTCCCATAACTGATAAGGCAGCAAAAGAAGCAGCCCCCGCCCCTGCCTGCCCGACCACTCCGTGGTCCAACGCCACTACCCTCCTAACACCCTCAGCCAAGGAAGACTCCGACCCCTCCGAAGACGATGAGGAAGACGAGTCGGAAGCACGCCTATGCCGATACTCATGCTTCCTTTTCCTACGTGCCCTACCCTCTTTGCCCTCTCCAACTACCTCCACCAGTAACTCACCTGTCCCGTCTCCTTCAGCCGCTCTGTGAGGCGCAGCCGGTAGCCCTTGCCGAGGATCCTCCGTCTGCTGCAGAGATCATGCACCTTGCGGCCGCTCACCCTCGTTCGCCGCTGGCACTGGCGCCCTGCTTCCTAGATCCATGCTGGGCACTCCCAACGAATCTCCTGATGGGGGCATGCCTCCCGGCACTATAAACGGCACCTGCGGAGACAAAAAGGGGGAACAAAGAGGAGAAAAATCTGGAGACCAAGCCAGTTGCCATGCCCCAACCCAGTTAGTTCTCAACGGGCCTTGCCCGCCCCTAACCACTGCTCCCACTGTGCCTGTTGACTAACAGGACCCCCAACACCCAGTCCCGCTCCAAACCCCGCCGGGGAGACCATGCTGCTGCCTCTTCCCCCAGATACACTCGTCCCAGACATGTTCCCGTCCCAGCAAGCCCAAGGGCCTGCCCCGTGCCCCCTCCCTTGATCCCCCACACTCCCCTCCATTGCTGATATTTCCCCTGCATCCTCACCCCCCCTTTGAACCCCCGCCCTACTCCCAGGCACATTCTGCCCCCTGCAGCCCCCCTGAAACCCTCAATGTCCCCCCACCATGGCAACTAGCACTGCGGCCCCATCTTACCCCTCTCACCGAGGCTGGGGACCCCCGCCACCTCTGGCTGCTCTCTGTGCCCTGCCGCACCCCCGACTAGAGGCTCTCCCCCTCAGCCTGGCCTGCTGCCCCGCCCCCCCTTTTTTGGACCCCCGCCCTGCTCGACCCCGTGCCAACCTTGCCCCATCAGCCTTTCGCCCACTCCCTGACTGTTTACCCGCCATAACCCGGCAGCCCCTTTTTCCTTTCTGTTTGCCTACTCCCGCTGCGTTCCCCGCCCCCCACAGGCACCACTCTGCCCAGTTTCCTTACCCTTTTAATATTTTTTTTTTTTTGAAGCACCTGCCTCTCTCCCTTCTATACCTTCTGCTGCACTCAACTCAACTAACTCCTGCCTTCCACTCGGCCCCACTCACTCACCCGGCGCACCGTTTAGCCGCCCACTCTCCTGCTGCCTCCCCGACCTGCCGCCGCCGATCACTGCACGCCTCGCCCTTGCTCGCACCGATCAGCACCCCGATCACCACAATAGGCCGCTTTCTTCCACCGCAACGCCCGATCGTATGTGTTCCGGCCACGCTAACAAGGCTGGAGCACATGGCGTTGCTCCCCTTCTAATTGGCTCCGCTCGCCGAAACCGCGAGTGGAGCCAATCAATTTAAACAACGCGCCCGGCGTATCCATGCTGGCGCACTCTCGCCCCCACCACCTAACGCTCACGCAGGGTCCCGTGCCGGGCCGAGCACCCGGTTACGCGCGGGCGCCGGGACCCTGCCCTCGCCCTTTTACATACTGAAGAGCGCGGTATAGAAGAGCATGTACATAAATAAATAAAATAAATAAATATGTTCTTGAAGCTATTGTTGGACAGCTTTTTCGACAATTTTCGTAAGGAATGGAAGGCTTGCAATGGGGCTGGTCTGTTGGGTTGAGGTCTGATCTTTGGAGAGTGGAACGAATTGAGGACAGTTGCAGGTCGTTGGGCATTTCTCCTTTTTGTAGTATGGAGTGAGACCGCACCTTAAATATTGTGTGCAATTCTGGTCGCCATATCTTAAAAAGGATATAGCGATTTTAGAAAAGGTTCAGAGAAGAGCCACCAAAATGGTAAAGGGGATAGAAGGATACTCCTATGAAGAAAGGCTAAAAAGGTTAGGGCTCTTTAACCTGGAAAAGAGACGGCTGAGGGGAGATATGATAAAAGTCTATAAATTAATGAACGGAGTGGAACGGGTAAACGTAGATCGATTGTTTACCTTATCAGAATATAGAAAGACTAGGGGACATGCAATGAAGCTACAGGGTAAACTATTTAAGACTAATAAAAGAAAATATTTTTTCACTCAACGTGTAGTCAAACTCTGGAATTTGTTACCAGAGAATGTAGTAAAGGCTGTTAATGTAGCTGGGTTTAAAAAAGGTTTGGACAAGTTCCTGGAGGAAAGGTCCATAAACCATTATTAAGAAGGAACCCAGGATATCAATGCTTGAACCAATACAAGCATTGTGGAACCTGTGTCCCTTGGGGAAACTGCTAGGTACATATGACCTAGATTGGCCACTGTTGGAAACAGAATACTGGGCTTGATGGACCTTGGTCTGACCCAGTATGGCATATCTTATGTTCTTATGTTCTTATGAGTGGGTCAGTTTTGTGAGTATTGGGCTTAGATCCTGTTTTGTAAATTTGATCCAAGTGACTGGGCATGGATCATGGTATTGAGTGAAGGTTTCAATGTTGTCCTTGCTGATGAGGTCAAAACTGCGCTATGGTATATTGTAGGGGAGTTGGTCGGGAGGGAGTGTGGAGGGGTGGGGTTAGGCTATGGCTAGAGCTGTTTGTATTGGCTTGCTAGTTTCAGGGGGCTTATGTTAAGGTCCATGGAGGTGCTGGAGGGGAGTTTGGTTAGTTGGTTGTGCCAGGAGAGAATTTATGATCCTCGAATGACATAATACGCAGTTGTGCCACAAATCTAAAGTTTAGTATGAATAGAGAAGCATGGTTTTGGCTACATGACCCCTTTTTTGAGGAAACTGATTTCTTTGATAGTTTTATCTGTGCTGTCCTCAATTTAGGATTTTGGTTAAGATTCATTCATTTAAATAATCATTTCTCTGATTTTTGTTTCTTTCTGCTGTTCTTATTTGGCTTTATTTTCAACAGTTGTTGCATCACTGATGCTGATGTACATGTTTATTTTTATGTTGTATTCATTTTTTTATTGTATTCATATTTTGCACTTTGCCTAGTTGATCATGTTCAAATTTTAAAAATAGTATTCATTAATTAATTCACAAATTCCTCATCTTCATATGTATAACAGTCATTCATAGTGTCAGAAAAGCTATAGGTATCTTGTAAAATTAGTTTTGGCCATAACCTACATGCAAGTAGAAATACGGAGGGGGATTTTAGAATGAACATCCAAATGTAATCTGAGATGTCTAAGCCAGAACGTCTGAAAAAATAGCAGGCACGTCCTGGTGCAGACATGCCCACTGGCATGGGCGTGCCCAATAGGGACATCTGCAGGGGCATCTACATAGTGTGGTACTGCAGACCCTCTGCAGACAGGAGAAAATGCTTTAAGCTTAGAAAAAAGAGGCAGACACCGGCTGCAGCATTACAAGGAGCCATATGGGGGAGCAAGTGGGACCTCCGTAGGACTGAGGAGCCATGCCCCAGAGCCAGTGATGCAATACCGGCCTGTACCCAATCAGAGGAGGGAAGAGTTCCTCTTAAAAAAAGCCCAGATGACTGGAGAAGAGAGGCTTTCCAAGAAGGAGAGAAGGACCAGGAAATAGGAGTCCTGGGGAAAGGAACAGGCCCAGCAGACTCAGCAGAGCCAGGTGAAGGAGTTCGCCCCGAGTATCCCAGGAGTGGAGAGGACACGCCTTCCAAGAGGGAGAGATACAGAAAGGGAGCTACCCCTGGAAGCAGAAGGACTGTGCTAGAAAGTCCTGGACCTGAGTTTGGCAGAGGCCAGCAACCATTGAAGGACATAACATGGAGTAACCAAGAAGAAGATGAAAGAACTTCTTTAAAAGGTAACATTCTGGGCTCAGACAGAAGGAAGCTTTGGTGTGAATGTGGTTTAACACCAGCAGAAGGCCTCCGGGAGAACCGAAAGCCTACCATTGTGCAAGTAAGGCCAAACCCCAGCAGGAACTGGCCTCAATCCTTACCTTGCCGGGATAAGCCAAGAAAGAAAGGTAATCACTGTTTTTCTGATTATAATTTCCTGAACGCTGTGACGCAGGAGGAACAGGGAATAGAGGAATGTTGTCCTACTAGAACTGTTTATACTTCAGGATACAAACCTATATCAAGTAAGAGACTCTCCAGTAAAAGAGCCGTGTGCCAGAGAGACTGTTCTCAGTCTAGAGGTACACAAAACCAGGGCTTACCTTTGAACACAGAACATTGGGACATCGTGCAAACGGTGTATAAAAAGCCTGAATGCAAGCTACCCGATATCGCTGACCTTGAACCAATGCAGGTGTACGTTGCTGACGACCTTTCGGACCCTGAAATGGATTGCAGCTACTGTCAGGCGGAAGGCTTTGAGCCTCTAGACAAGGAATAGAGCTGTAGCCGGGGGAAAGTGTGAATCTTTGTTTTCTCATGTTATTACTGTGAAGTTAACAGGTTAAATACAGTTCTTGTTTGTTTTCTTTCAACCTGAAATAAGGACAATTTCTGTTGCTGTAAAGATCTGAGCTTTTGAACCTTTTGTGCAATAGGGGAAATAAAAGCCTTTATTCTCCCTTCACTCGGACTATTATGTTCCTTTGAGCTTTTGGTTACCAGAAGGCTACTAGGACTACAAAGAAAACCTGGGCCCTGTCTTTAAGCCAAACTCAATTGCAAATATTTTTGTGTCCACCCTCTCTACCGTGACGCTTCTTCGCCACTAGGGCGGCGTTGGGACAATAGACATCCCCAGAATAGTATTTCAGAACCTGAACATCTAAGAATAAACTAATAGTTAGAGTACTGGACTAGAAACCAGGGTTCAAATCCCACTGCTCTTATCATTGACATTGTGCTGAGTACTAAGGATGATGGGGCGCTACCTTCTCTATATGAGTCAAAATGAACACTGCTCCTGCCTACAGTATATCTAAATGTAGACATAATCCGGGACATTTCTGAGATTAGGTAGGGACATTCATGTTCCTGGGAATGTTCCAGGACTTGGATGTCCACAGACTGTTGCTTCTACAATGTCTCTATGATTTGGACATCTCTATGCCTGTTTTTGGATGTCCAAATCATGACTAGTGCTTCCAAAATGGCCCCCATGGTCTGCAGTATTTGATAGTGATAAAAACTTGCTTTTATTAACAAGAACTAACAAACATTTATTTATTTATTTATTATAAAATTCAAATCACTTCATCACTTAGCTTGTTGGTATTTTCTGAAAATTCCGGAAGACAATGTTTGATTATGGCATTTTGTTGACTGTTGCATGTTGTTCCATGCCTGCCTTGAGGTCAATAGTTACTTCTCTATTTGTTTTATGATCCTCGGATGACATAATACGCAGTTGTGCCCCAAATCTAAAGTTTTATAAATAAGTTCAAATTCATGAAGTGACTCTAAATTGTATGACTGGCTAAATTCATTACCCTTGGATACAGAAAAATGGGCATGTTTCTTTGAATAAGAGGTTTTCTTTCATGAAGAGAAAAGTTCAAGATTCAAATGTCAAAGTTAAAAACAAGAAAGAGCAACCAAGGTTTGCTGCCATGAATGGAGAGTAAGACAGTGTCTGGATTCAATGAATGTGACATAAAACTCCTTTAGTAAAAGGAAAAAAAAACCCTTTGTGATAGGCAATGTCAGTGTTACACACATTGTTCAGATCTGTGAAATCTAAAACTTTTTGGCTTTGCTTTGAATTGGATCTCTAGAATGAAAGGATGGTTTAACCCCCCCAGACTAGACCACAGTGACACAATAGTCACTCCCATGGAACGTCTCTTCACACAAAATGAGTTTTATCATCCTAAAATGATTTGTAATGCAAAGTACGAGATAATGCAGCATGCACAGCACATGTGAAATTTCAATATTGTTTACTTTTTTAGAGGAATGGAATGTTAGGCCATAAAAGAAAAATATGTAAGCTTACTTCTGCTGTAACTTTATATCCCTATAGCTCACAACTGTTACTCTCTATTGATATTCAATATAACCACAGTGTCAGGAGAGAATTTTAAAATAAACCTGCTTGCTCTAAGTACGTGGAATGACATATTATAACAAGATCTGTGTCAATAGGCCCTACATCCCAAAGAATGCTAATTAGGTTATTCACAAAGCAGTAGCAATTTCAGCCATGTCAAACATTTCCTGTCAGCGCCAATACTGCAGCCCCCCTGCTGCAAAGGAAAAGTCAACACCTAGAAAGTCACACAAAGCTTAAATGAACCTAATATGGCATGAAACAAATTATTGACACATAGAAGAGATTTAGATATAGTGATCTGTTATTATGCTTTTATTATATTGTTATATGCTCATGTTCTTGAATTTCCCCGCAATACAATAGGACACAATATTATCACCCCCTTTTTTCTGTGGATTATTAAGATCATAAGATATGCCATACTGGGTCAGGCCAAGAGTCCATCAAGACCAGTATCCTGTTTCCAACAGCGGTCAACCCAGGTCATGAGTACCTGTCAGGTTCCCAGTAAGGTACACAGATTCCATGCTGATTATCCCAGGGGTAAGGGCAAGGCCGCGGGGCCCATCCATGTGGCCGGTGTTAACCGGGGGGGCGGCCGTACGCTGGCGCTCCTTGCTGCAGCAGCATGGTGCCGTGGGGACGGGACGGGTTTGTCCCGCGATGTCATTGGCTCCCACGGGCCACTGGAAGGCACGGGAGCCAATGAGGGAACGAGGATCCGGGCAACGAGGGAGTAGTGCGGGGACGCGGCGTGGCTCTGGCCTTCTTCGGGTCGGAGCCATTGACGATGGACGTGTCTGGGGAGCGCAGCATCAGTGGTTGACCTGGGGGCTGGCGGACGGGGATCGGAGAGCGAGGTTTCTGGCACATGCGAGGCGGAAACCTATCAGGCGAGTCAGGCGGTGTCTTCATTTAAAAAAAAAAAAAAACATAATAAAAAGACTTAAATATTTTCCCTACGTGTAGTGCCATGATGCATTCAGGCAGGGGGGAGAGTGGGGGTCCAGGAAAGGGGAAATGGGCAAGCAAAGGAAAAAGGGGAGAAAAGGGTGCTCGGGAGGAGAATCAGTTAGGGCCTGATCTTAGAAGGGAGCAAATGGGCGGAGGGAGCTTGGGACGGGGTTGCAGCCTACAAAGGGGGGCGGTTTTGGGCAAAAAAGGGCAAGGACGGGCTAGGGGCAGAGCACCAAGCCGGTGTAAAGGTGTGAGAAGGGGCAGTAGCTCGGTGGGGGGACCAATGCAGGTGCAGAGCGGTGTGGCGGGGAGGTACAGGGGGGTGAGCCAGGGTGTGATGTTCGGGCGGCTAGGGGGAGTCGGGGCAGAGGGCGTGGAACTGTAAGGGGTTCCTCGGGGCAAAGGGCGGTGCGGGGGTCCGAAGGACGCACGAGCATAGGGCCTGTTCCCTCAGTGGGGGGGGGGGTGTGATGGGAAGGATGGGGAGGGGAGATTGGTCGCCAGCGGGCGCATGGAGCTGGCAGGGTGCTACGGGAGGCAGTTACTCGCCAGCATGGGAGCATTGGCAGGGCGGGGGTCAAGGCTCCTCACGGGCCGAGTGGCTGGGGGCGTGGCAGCCACTGTGGGCGATGGGGGGTGGTTCTTCGTCTTTTCCTGTTTTCTCTCCACAGGTACCTCCCGGATGGCAGTACGCGGGAAGTCCTTGGTGGAGTGCTCCGCGACAACGAGACGGCGCGGTGGCGAGCACGGATGGCAGTCACGTGGCTGGAAGATCGGCGGGAGAAATGGAGGCAGCAGCGCTGACGGTGACTGAGCGGCGGGAGATCGGGGTGTCATCGGAAGCGGAGGCAGGTGCTGCAGGTGAGTTGGCAGGGGATCCAGGTGCAGCTGCTGTGGGAGTTACAGGAATGATGATGGGGGGGCAAAAGAGGGCGAGGAAAAAACGGAGGCATTCTTGTCATTGGCGTCAGAGGTCGGGGTCCTCTTCTACTTCGACCACTGATTCGTCCTCGGGTTCCATTTCTGGGGAAGGGAGCAGAGGTCGCGGAAACAGGGGGGAGGGGGGAGGCTGGGACCAGGCGGGGCGACGCCTACGTTGGTGGCGTTCTCAGAGTTACGGGAGGGAGTGCCCAGGAATTTGCAGCGGAAAATTCAGAAACGGCGCTATATAGACATTTTCCGGTTATTGGAAGGTCGGAAATGGTTGAGGGACAGTCGAAGGAAGAGGAAGGAGGACGAGAAGACGGGTAGGGTGCGGAGAGCGGCACGTAACGTGGTGAATTGGACACGGGCCTTTCTACGGCTGGCTAGTGTATGGGGGCAGTTGCATCCTGAGCAGTATGGTATGCTTCTGGCTTACGCGGAATCCATATTAGAGGCGTCGCAGACACACGAAGGTTGGGCTTGGCTCAACTATGATTAGAAGTTCCGTGATAAGATGGAAGAAAATCAGATGCTGCCATGGGGGACGCAAGATATTAATTTATGGCTGACACAGATGGCAGTCAGACCGGGCGGTGGGGGGGGTGAGCGGGCCGAAGGGCGGGATGGCCGGTACAGCAGGTGCGGGGCGGCCCTTTCGGGTGGGCGTGCCCTCGGCAGGGCAGCAATCGGCAGGGGGGGGCACTGGAGATGTGTGTTGGTGCTTCAACAAGTCTTCTTGCCCCTTTCCGGATTGCAAATTCCGGCCCGCTTGCTCCGTCTGCAATGAGGGGCATTCAGCCCTCAAATGTGTTAAGAAAAGTGCGGCCGGAGCCATTGCGCCTCCCCCCAAGCAGTAGGAGCTTGTGGAGCTTGGCTCCGACTCCTATTAGGATCGAAGCGTTGCGACCGTGGTTGAAGAGTTATCCCAGGAGGAAGGACATTTTAGTGTTGGAGGAGGGATTTTGGGGGGGGGGGGGTTCAGATTCCAGTGGTGGGTAAAGTGGCAGCAAGCCCTCAGTTAGGCAGTTTGCCCATATTGTGAGGGATAAGTTGGCAGTGGAGACTGGGTTGGGAAGGGTTGCGGGTCCCTTTGCAGAGCAGCCATTTGCGGACATTGTCGTGTCCCCGTTGGGAATAATACCGAAGAAGAAGCCGGGGAAGTACCGATTAATCCATAACCTGTCCTTTCCGGCGGGTTTTTCGGTTAATGACCACATTCCGAAGGAACTGTGTGCAGTGCGCTATGCGTTGTTCGATGAGGCAGTGGAGCTGGTGAGGGAATGCGGTCAGGGGTGCTTGCTGGCGAAGGCGGATATTGAATCGGCTTTCCGGTTGTTGCCGGTTCACCCGGCGGCGTTTCATTTGTTGGATTTTTCCCTTGAGGGTAGTTTTTATTTTGATAAGAGCATGCCAATGGGTTGTGTGATCTCCTGCACTTATTTCGAATAGTTTAGCACTTTTATGCACTGGGCTTTTGTGGAAAGGGTTGGGTGTAAAAATGTAGTGCATTATTTGGACGATTTCCTGTTCGTAGGGGATGCGCAGTCTGGGCGGTGCAGGGAGTTGCTGGATGGCTTTGTGCAGTTGGCTCAGGCGTGGGGTGTTCCGCTAGCGGCCGGCAAGACGGAGGGCCCGGCGACAAGACTTACGTTCTTGGGGGTTGAGCTGGATTCTGTGGAAATGGTGGCACGGCTTCCGGCGGATAAAGTAACGAAGCTGCGAGTGCAGGTGGCGAATGTGATGGTTTCTAGTAAAATGACATTGCGGGAGATGCAGGCATTGATAGGTTCCCTTAATTTTGCTTGTAGAGTAATCCCAATGGGGAGGGTGTTTTTGCGGCGGCTACGGCTGGGGTGACTAAACCTCATCATCGGATCAGGGTTTCGCAGAGTATGCGGGCCGACTTAGGGGTCTGGGACGAGTTTCTGAGTAATTTCAATGGTACTACGGTGTTGAGAGAGAGGGAGATTTCTAGTGAGGAATTGCAATTGTATACCAATGCAGCAGGGGGGTGCGGCTTGGGTGTTTACTTCGGGGGCTCTTGGTACGCGGCGGGTTGGCCACAGGCATGGCGGGATGCCGGACTTACTAGCAATATAACATTCTTGGAGTTGTTCCCGATTCTGGTAGTGATGGCATTGTGGCCAGACAAACTTCAGAATCGCACTGTGGTTTGGTGGTGCGACAATGAGGCTGTGGTTATTGTGCTGAACAATTATGCCCCGCGATGCAAGCAGGTGGCTGATTTGCTGCGGCAGGTGGTGTTAGCTTGTTTGCACTTGAACGTTGTGATTAAGGCTCGTCATATTCCTGGGAGTTCTAACATGATTGCTGATGCTCTTTCCCGTTTTAAGTGGGAGCTGTTTCGGACCTTGGCACCAGAGGCGGAAGAAGTGGGGGCATCGGTCCCAGAGCACTTATGGAGGATTGGCCTCGGGACATGACGGAGCTGCTGAAGAATTCAGTATCGGCGGCGACGTGGGTGGCCTATCAGAAGGGCTGCAGCAGTGTGGTGACTTTCCTGGTGGAGCGGGGATGGCGGCAGGGTTCTGCATCTGATCAGCTCTTGGGTCAATATGTTTTGGCAGCAAAGGCCACGGGATTGTCGCGTGCAACAGTGCGGAGAAATTAGGTGGGGTTTTCGTTTTTTGCTAGGGCTGTGGGGTGGGGGCTGCTGGGGGGGATTTTTAACACGTAGGCTGCTGCAAGGATGGGAGCGGTTATGTCCTTCGCCAGGCGACGGGCGGCGGCCTATAACACACGACCTGCTGCAGCGTTTGTGTGTTGCATTGCCGCAGGTGGTATCGTCCCCTTATGAAGGCGTGCTTTTTCGGGCAGCATTTTCGGTAGGTTTTTTTGGCGCATTCCGGGTGGGTGAGTTGGTCGCGGAGGCGGGTCGGGTTTCAAGGGGGGGGGGGCTTGCAAGTGCATCAGGTGAAGTTGGTGGAGAGGGGGGTTCGTCTCCGCCTAGCGCGGTCTAAGACGGATCAGACGGGAAAATGAATGTGGATAGAGTTGAGGGAGGTGGCTGGGGCTCCCACGTGCCCGGTTACATTGCTGAAGGCGTACTTGCACGTGCGGCCAGAGGGCGAAGGCAGTCTCTTTATCCACGAGGACGCGAGGGTGCTTAATCGATTTCAGTTCACGGCGGTGCTGCGGCTGTCGTTGCAGCAGATCGGCGAGGATCCTGGGCGGTTCGCTCCGCACTCCTTCAGAATTGGGGCAGCAACCAATGCTGCAGCTGAAGGTTTGTCTGAGCGGGTGATACAGCGGATTGGGAGATGGAGGTCGCAGGCCTTCCAAAGCTACGTGCGGTTATAGGGGCAGTGGGGGTCACTAACTCTCTCATCTCTTTATTTTGCAGAATTGGGGCAATTCTCGTGTCGCTGTTGGGTGATTGTCCACTCGTTTGTTTACTGGGCTGGTCGTCGAGCAGCTACATGGTCGATGGGGCTGAATATCGGGCTTGAAGCTTCAGGGGTGACCGTCTCATGGCTGGGTGAGCGCGGACTGCGGTGGATCCAGCTCTTGCCTTTGCTGCGGCACCATGAGCGTTTGAGAGGGGCGCCGGACATCTTGTTGATACACCTAGGAGGCAACGACATGGTGTCTTGGATTTGCAGGCTGTTGATCCGTGCAGTTCTGAAGGACTTGAGGGAGGTTTTGGGAATGTTCAAAGGCCTAATTTTGGTTTGGTCAGATATCATTCCAAGGCCGGCCTGCAGAGATCAGCGGCGGTGGTCGAGAGGATTGACGAAAATTAACCGCCAAATTGGCAGATGGGTGGGGGAGCAGGGAGGGTGCCAGATTTTGCACCCTTGGGTGGACGTTGACTGCGCGGGCCTGTATCGGTCGGATGGAGTGCATCTATCCCCAGTGGGGATGGATTTGCTCCTTAACGATTGGCAGGAGGCCTTGGAAGGTATTAGGCTAGGGAGGAGGGCTGGTCACAGCTTATCTTAGGGGGGCGGCTCAGGACAGTGGTGGCCTGAGCCGGTGGCGGGATCCCGGAGGTTTCCGGGGTCCGGAGCCGGAGGCAAGCATTAGGGCGGGGGTGGGGTACCCGCGACCCGGACAATCCCTCAGGTTTTTGCTAATAATATGGCGAAGCCGGAAGAGGGAGGGCGAGGCAAATTAGTCGGGGCCTGTACCCGGCGGAAGCGGCATCACCTTGCTACTAACATGGCTGGTGAGGGCTCGCTCTGCAGGGGGGGAGGGGGATTTATAATGTGTTGGAATGTAGTTTGGTTATTGTTAAAAGGTTAATAAAGCTGCGACCAGTTTGAGTCCCAAAGTTCTGCTGTGTGTTTATTGGTGATAAGAGGTGAGGGGAACGATAAGGGAGTGGGGGGGAGGGGCGGGAAGCGACATGTCCGCCGTACCCGGTTAGGGCAAGGCCGCGGGGCCCGTCCACGTGGCCGGCGTTAACCGGGGGGCGGCCGTACACTGGTGCTCCTTGCTGCAGCAGTGTGGTGCCGTGGGGGTGGGACGGGTTTGTCCCGCGATGTCATTGGCTCCTGCAGGCAGCCGGAAGGCACGGGAGCCAATGAGGGAACGAGGATCCGGGCAGCGAGGGAGTAGTGCGGGGACGCGGTGTGGCTCTGGCCTTCTTCAGGCCGGAGCCGTTGACGACGGACGTCCCGCCCGCCCACCCTAGATGGGGGGAGGGTCGGAGGCTTTGGGGGGAGTTGTGGTGTTGCAGCTGGAGGGGGTTGGCGGGATCCAGGAGGTTTCCGGGGTCAGGAGCCGGAAGCAAGCATTAGGGCAGGGGTGGGGTACCCCCGACCCAAACAATCCCTCAGGTTTTTGCTAATAATATGGCGAAGCCTTAAGAGGGAGGGCGAGGCAAATTAGTCGGGGCCTGTACCCGGCGGAAGTGGAAGCGGCATCACCTTGCTACTAACATGGCTGGTGAGGGCTCGCTCTGCAGGGGGGGGGGGATTTATAATGTGTTGGAATGTAGTTTGCTTATTGTTAAAAGGTTAATAAAGCTGTGACCAGTTTGAGTCCCAAAGTTCTGCTGTGTGTTTATTGGTGATAAGAGGTGAGGGGAACGATAAGGGAGTGGGGGTGGAGGGGCGGGAAGCGACGTGTCCGCCGTACCCGGTTAGCAGTAGATTTCACTGGTTCTCTTTAATAATAGTTTTGGAATTTTTTGTCCAGGAATTTGTCCAAACCTCTTTTAAAGCCAGCTTACACTAACAGCTTTTACTACATCCTCTGGTAACAAATTCCAGACTTTTGTTACGTATTGAGTAAAAAAAAATATTCCTCTCCCTATGAATTCTACTATCTTCGAGATCAACAAACACAATCCATCTGAGGTCTCCCTCTGGTTGGTACACATCAGAGTCCCAACCCCAGTGTGTGTTGCTCCATTGGATTTCTGTGTCCACAATCCTCCTGTCCAAAAAAGAGGCTTTTCATGGCATATGAATTTTATTTTTGTGTTCTCTTACTTAAATGTTTATGTATTTTCTGTTTTTTCTATTCAAATATCACATTTTGTATGAATGAGGAAGGTCTTCTTTTTATATTTGAAATCCATGCTATGCTAGCAAGACGCAGATTTGTGAAGCTCCTGCCTCTTTTCCTATTCATTAATTTGAGCTAAATATTTAAAAATATAATTAATCAATCAAAAATGAGAGCTCTGATCGAGGTAAACCTTTCCTGTTCATTATAGCTAAATCAATTAAAGCACAGTATTTATTTTCTCTTTTTGGAGTTAATTTAAGAACCAGCCATATTAGAGTCTACTTACTGTTCTGAACTGCTGAAGCACACTGTCACCCTCACCTCTTATGCCCCACCTGTTACTATACAGCTTACCTTGTTAAGTTCTCCAAGTTTTAAATCCCGTTCCATGTAAACAATCTTTGTTCACTGTTTTTGTTGTATGTAAACCTCTCTGACTGCGAAATACGGCGGTATATAAAATCAGTTAAATAAATAAAATAAGTGGCATCTAAAAAGTGGCAATTTTAGAAAGAGAAAACACAAGTAAAGTTTCCTTTCTAAAATCAATGCACAAATGAAAATGGGTTCCAGAGCAGTGGTTATAGATGCATATTTCCACTTTGCAGATTGTGTTGATGCAGTATGTGTGTGTGTGTGTGTGTGTTCCCTTAATTCTACACAATGACTAGAACACCAATTTACAGATTTCGATCATTTGTAGGACCAGGATGATATATGGGACATTTTCAATTTTTGGATTCAAGGACTGCTCAGCAAGTCAAAGCAGAGTATGCTGAATTCTGCAGATCGGAAGACTGAAGTGCTATGCAAACTAAAACTGAGACTACGTAGAATGTGCCAGCTTCTACTTGCCTTATATAGATGCCTTAGTTAAAGGCCAGGATCTTTCTGTAGCCTGTCTCATGAAAGTAAAGCGATCCCTTCTTCTTTCCCATCTCTCTGACATCAGTTTTCACGGGACTGTTCTTCGATGGTTTCACTCTTTTCTGACTGACCGACTTTTCTGACTGTAATCTCTTTTCATTTTCTCACTTCCTCTCCTCATTCTCTTGTTTGTGGTACTTTATTGCAGTTTCATAATTTTCACCAGACTCCCCTAAGGATGAATATGCCAGTAGGGCAGTTTTTGAGATTGTAAAGCATATGCTGTACTGTGGATAAATTTAAGGAGAAAGCTCAAGAACTGAAGCAAAGTCTGGCTGATGGAGGATTCCCAATTAAAGCTATTGCAAGAGCTTATAAAAGAGCTTGATTTGCTAATTGTGTATTACTCTTACAATATAAGCAATCACAAGTGGAAAATCATCTTACTTGTATTTTACCCTATTTTAAGTGTGCAAAAAAACTAGCCAAAGTCATCCATAAGCACTGGCATTTTCAGTATTCACTTGGCTTTTGATACACAACCAGTTATCATGTTTAAGTGGAGTAATAAGATTGAAAGATTGATCTCACAAATGAGGGCTCCTAATGATGATATTTATGTTCATTAAAAGTGTGGATACTGTGGCTGGTCTGATCGAACAATTGAAGGGGCAGAATGGGTAATACCTAATAAAATTTTTATGTAGAGCCTGAGAATTGATGGATTCTAATTCCATGTGGGTTATTTATGGAATTGTGTGCTCTTGTTCTAAGAGTTGCAGTACATTGGACGGACCAAACAACAGATTTGGATGTGGCTAGATGAATACGGAAGGCAGATTGAGAATAAGGTTATGTCATCCTCTCTAGTGGAACATTTCCACAGTTTAGGCCACAAAGTGAATGAGATACATTGGAGAATTTTGGAGCAGGTTTGCACAGATTGGTGTGGAGGTGATAAAGAACTTTTTTAAACTATAAAGAGCAGAGCTGGATTTAATAATGAATTGAAGTGGACTTCATTGATCTGATAGGACAATTTGACAATGTGATTAGTATATTATGCATTGACATCTGTGCTTGTTTTTTTTAATTAAATCATCTTTATTAGGAAAGTCAGACACAAACAATGTATAACCAAACACCATTCTTTCAAACAGCAAATGTAAACATGAATGACTGTTAGTGCCCAGAGTTAGTCAGCAGCCGTTCTATAAGGTACAAATATCATACATCAGCAACAGTTATAAGCACCAGTTTTTGTAATTTTATTATTAGTGCTACGACCTCTCCTTCCCCTCCCTTATCCGAGCAATGTTGGGAGCAGTGATTTGTTGCAAAAATTATCTGTAAGAAGGGTCTCTGCCGCAGTGTTGGCTCTTGCACCAGGCCTTCAACAATTCTGTTTACAGCTCACCTATGCACTTTCTTTTACTTATATCTAATTTCCCTCCCCTCCCTTCCTCTAATCCCTTCCCCTCTCTGTATGCCTCTCCCCACCCATTGCCCTATCACATCTTGTTGGTCCCAGACTCACCCCAGTCAGCAATCCCTGATGATTTCCCTCTTTCTTCCCTTCCCCCTCTTCCCTTACAGTGTCAGCAGCTCATTATGGGTCAACAGAGTCATTGTGTCAATATGGACTCCCCAGAGGAGCAGAAATTGCTCCTGTTGCTACCCCCTGCCCCTGGACACCAGACGCTCCATCATCATCAGTTGATGAAAACTGTTCCACCACTCCCAGAAGGAGGGGGTGGAGTCATCCCACCAGTGGTGAAGTAAAGCCTGTTTACCCGCCACACATACCTTACGGATCAATAGTCTCTCCCAACATCCTGTCAGTTGGAGGGGAGCCATTCGATCAAGCACCACCAGACACCTCATTCACTTCACCGACAATCCCACCAGAGACACCAAATACCTCTGAATTCGACACCAGTACCGCTGTATCTGTCCAAACTTCCACCACATATGTTCCAATTCTGCCTTGGGTATTCTATACCAGGAGCAGTTACTACTAAGGGCCACTCCACTGCACATAACCCGCAGAAGGGAAAATTGGGCTTGACATGCTGCCCAATACTGTAACTCCTGTAATTGTGCCAACTTGACCAGGGAAGGTATTTGGGCTATTGTCCACCATACTGTTCCCTCTTCCACTGGGGTGCCCAACTCCGCTACCCATTGCCACTCAATTTCCAAAAAGTCTTTGGGTGGAGCCCAAGTCTCAAATTGTTGAAACAATTGTGATATGGACATATGGTCTTGCTCCCCTAGTTCAAAAAATGTTAAGACTTGCGCTGAGACATCCACTAGCAATCCATCCCTTTCCTGCAGGAGGGATTGAATATAATGCCTAAGCTGGTAGTAGGTAAAAATGTGAATATGTTTCAGGCTTATATTCCTGATGCAACAATGTGTAAGGTTTGACAGTACCCTCCAGGGTCACCACATGTCCCAGGCTAGATATCCCTCTATCTCCCCAGTCCCAGAATGCTCGATGCTCTGAGCCAGATGAAAAATGCAGGTTCCCTTTAATGGATATATAAATTTGATATAGCTGGAGAAATGTGCCAGTGGCTACAAAGATGGCACCACACCTTCCATAGTGATCCCACCACCAAGCTATGGCATCAGTACGGAAAGTGCTATGGTTGAAGTGAATCCCTGAAGTAGAGAAGGGAATTTGAATTTGGGCTCCTTGAAACATGAATTCATGTCGAAGTGAACTTGTCATACTACATTTAAGATAAGTTCTTAATGATTTATAATAAATGCTGATTTTAACAGTGGTTGGGAACTGATGATAATATTGATGTGACAAGAGTCTATGAACAGTCTTAGACCTGCTCCCAGTATTGAGGGTTCCTATTTTTATAAAAATTGTCGAATGCAGTGGATGCTTGATTAAAATAGCCTTTTATACTTGAGAAATTAGTTTCTAGTTTTGTTCTTCAGCATAAGGCAGCCTTGGGGCCCCCTATGGCATGGTGGCCAGGTCAATTTCTCTGTTTGCCACCCCCTGGCACTGGTCCTGCAAATTAAGATGAACTGGGAAGACATGAGGACTTACTCTGATGGACCAAGCCAGGAAAGCAGGATCTCGTGGCAGCAACCAGTTGGTATGGGAGATAGGGGGAGGGGCATAGGCAGCAGCAGCAGCAGTGGTAGCAATGGAAAGAAATAAGATGGATGTAAGAGCAGCAACAGTATCATCCCTAGTAAAGGCAAGGCTCAGTCACCTTCACTAAAAGCTTCCTTCCATCCAGTGGCGGTGTGACAGAAGGAGAAAACAGTACTAAGGCATTAGATGTACACTATAGTAACATACAGGCCAATGCAGAAAGCCAGCACTGAAGTCACATGCTATTAGCTGTGTATGCATTTTCATAGTGTGAGACTTCCGTGCCGGTATGCAGAAAAGGGCATGTATGAAAAAGAGCTGTGCGCAAACCTTTGGTTTAACATTGAAAGAAGGGGAGTCAACGCATGCACAAGCAACTACAAGTGGTCATTTGCATATGTGTGTAAATATCAAACACTCACATTATGCGCACAGGACGTGCAGGTTCTTTTGGCGTTCAGCCCATAATAATCAACATTATTTCACCCAAACACATTTTTTTATGAAACCACGAAAGAATTCAAAGTAAATGGAGAATGATATAAGTGAGTCCAAAAAACACCCAAGGATAAGAAATAAAAGACATTTGTCCTTGAATGCTGAAGTTTCGCTTATACGCTGAAAGATACACGCAGAAAATTTTCACCTCGAAGGTAACTGTTCACCGGAACATATCCTGAAACAGTTTTTCCCTACATGTGCAAGATGTTTAAGTCACCTCAAGCCAGGCGTAGAGATATTAGTGCTCTTGCTGGTTATGTAATCCTCTAGACGTTTCTCTGCATGGGGCGCAGAGCTTATTATCATCTCATTTTAACATACAAAGCTCATTTGCATATAATTTAAATATGCTTGGCATTGCTGTTTGAGCATATTTTTACTCCCTCTTTGCGCGTGCTTCAAGCTTTTTGCATTTGGCGTATTGGAACTTGTGCATATAAGTTACATTTATCTGCATGCAAAGGGCACGCTAGTCTTTCTGCATCGGTTCAGTAGTAACACAGTGTATGATGCAGATAAAGACCAGTATGGTCCATTTAGTCTGCCCAGTAAGGTGGCTACAGTAGGTGCACCCGCCACTCTGTGCAGGTCACCCCCCTCCATGCCTTTGTTTAGGATTGTACCCGCTGCTCCATGCAGGTCACTCCTCTCTATGCCTTTGTTTAGGGTTGTACTCGCCGCTCCGTGCAGATCCTCCTTCTCTATTCGTTGAAGTATAAGAAATAGCTAAGTTTATTTTTATCTTATTCTCTTGCTATAAAGAGATCCACTGTGTCTGTCCCATATCATTTTGAATTCGATCACTGTATTTGCCCCCACCACCTCCACCGGGAGGGCATTCCAAACATCCATCATCCTATAGGTGAAAAATTATTACCTGACGTTGCGTTTAAGTTTACCTCCTTGCACCTTCATTTTATGCCCTCTAGCTTTAAAGCTTCCCCTTCTTTGAAAAAGGTTTGTTTGTTCATTAATACCCTTTAAGTATTTAAACATCTTTATCATATCTCCCCTGTCTCTCTTCTCCTCTAAGGTATTCATATTTAGGTCAAGTCTCTTCTCATATGTCTTTTGGTGCAGGCTCCAAATCACCTTGATTGTCTTCCTCTGAACCATTTCAAGTCTTTTTATATCCTTTGTGAGATATGGTCTCCAAAACTGAACACAATACTCCAGGTGAGGCCTCACCAACAGGGGCATTAATACCTCTTTCTTTCTGCTGGTTATTCCTCTCTGTATGCAACCCAGCATTCTTCTGGCTTTGGCCACTGCCTTGTCACATTGTTTCCTCACCTTGAGATCCTCAGAAATAATCACTCCAAGTTCTTTCTCCTGGTCCAAGCACACCAACCTCTTGCCCCCTATCACATATAATTCCCTTGGAGTTCTACATCCCAAGTTCATGACTCTGCACTTCTTCACATTAAATCTGATCTGCCAACCATTAGAGAATTCTTCCAGCTTTTGTAGATCTCTCCTCATGTTGTGCACTCCATCAGAGGAGTCCAATCTGTTGCAAATTTTCATGTCAACTGTAAAAGGGCAGACGTTTTCCTTCAATCCTCCAGCAATATCACTCACAAATACAGTACATTGAACAGTACCAGTCACAGAAACGATCCTTGGGCCACACCTTTCTTTCTTCTGAGTGAGTTCTGTTTACCACCACTGTCTGATCCAGTTCACCACCTTGTGACTCATCCCCAGGCTGCTCAGTTTATTGATAAGCTTTGCAGCAGCTCCCTTTTGTTCCTCACTTCTATGGCTCCGCTGCCTGCAGCCCATTCCAAAACTCAGATGACCCTCTGGATTAACAATCTGCCAACCCCAAAAACCTGAGATGTCCAGCTCAGATGGCCTAATGATGGAACTGCCCCTGCTGTGTAGCAACCAAGTTACTGCAGTAGAAGATACATCCAAGAAATTAGGGAAGATCTTAGGCAACTGTGAGGAAGAAAGACAGGATATGAAGCAGCAGGAATTTCAATGCATAGCTGACTAACTGGTGTAAAGAAAATGGTTTTGAATTTCTTGAACACTGGAACTTTACCTGGGGGGAGGGGGAGATAAAAGACTACAGTATTGATGGCATGGCATGCATCTGTCTAAAGTGAGAACAAAGATCCTAACTGAACAGATCAGATAATCCAGTGACAAGGATTTAAATTAGAAAAGGGGTGTGGCAGAAGAAACCTGGTTAAACTGGACTGTCACCTACAACAAACAAATGAGGTAAATGGAGAAAAATTCAAAAAAGTGATTGTTAGAAAACAACATATACATGGCATCAAGGATAAGAGGGGCAGATATGATGAAATACAGAAAAGAAGGCAAGGGACAGGGTAATATCTCAAAGACTGAATGCACAAGTGTTCTTAAAGTAGGTAGTAAAATCCCAGGCTTGCAAGCCCTAATAGCAGATGCAAATTTAGATGACAGAGATGTGATTTGATGAGTTCCATAACTGAAATACAGGATACAAGGGCTGTATTTATTAATTTTAGACAGTTTTGTATACCACCTTATCCTTCAATCAAAGTGGTCACAACACAATTGGGGGATACATTTAACATGATATGAGACACATATGCTAATACTTACAGGGAACATGGGCTGTGGAGGGTTAAGTGGCTTGCCCA
This sequence comes from Ichthyophis bannanicus, assembly GCA_033557465.1. NCBI lineage: Eukaryota > Metazoa > Chordata > Amphibia > Gymnophiona > Ichthyophiidae > Ichthyophis > Ichthyophis bannanicus. The sequence continues at coordinate 964,393,725 of CM066033.1, read as the reverse complement.
AGACCACAAGGAGCACCTGTGGGACTAGAAACCCCAGTCCTTCTGGCCCAAGGTTGCTGTCTTCTAGTGGGATTTGAACCCCTGACGTTTTGGCTGGAGATACCTTGCCCCAACCACTAGGCCACACCTCCCCAGAAAGGGCAAAACAGGAAAAAATAGGAAATAATAGCAGCTTCTTTTAATAATAGCTTCTTTTAAAAAATATAAGAAATTTGGGAAAGAAAGATGGTGCTGTGGGATATGGGAAAATGGCAATTCCATTTACGCTGTTGTAATCTATGGGGCCTTTTTGCTATTGTGCACTATGGTTTTGCACATAAAGCACCAATATCACTCAAAGTCATGGTGCCTTAAGTGCAAAGCCACCATATTACCTTGATAAGAATTTCCCTGATAAGTCATGCGTAGCACCATTCAGTAACACAGGCTGGCAATAACATGGAAATAGCTTCACCTATTGAGATGGAGGTAATTGCACAACATGGCATTAATGCATGGTGTATATCAGCAGTCTCCATATCTATCCTGGAGGGCTGCAATCCTGCCAGGTTTTTGGGAAATCCCTAATGAATATGCATGAGATATATTTGCATGCACTGCCCCATCATATTCAAATGTATCTTATTTATTTTTGCATTTATTTAACATTTCTTATATACCACCTTTCATGATATCAAGGTGGTTTACATTGAACAAGGCATTGTATCTTGTGGGACTAGAAACACCAGTCCTTCCAGCCCAGGATTGCTGTCTTCTAGTGGGATTTGAACCCCTGACCTTCCAGCCTGAGGTACCTTGCCCCAACCACTAGGCCACTCCCTTTGGGATAACCCCAAATCCTGGCTGGAATGCGGCCCTCCAGGAGAGGTTTGGAGACCGCTGTTGTATATACCTGCATGTTGAAGGCATGGCATTCAACACACCCACTCTCCTCCCCTCCCCTGTCCATTTCCCTCTCTAATGTGCGAGATACAGTTAGCACTGGAATCAGTGTCAAGGCCACATGCTAACTGCACCACAACCCTTTCTAACTATGTAGCACACTTTAGTAAAAGGGCCCAATCACCTTGATAGAGCATCCCTGGGTATGGTATCAACCTCATGGGAGTCCCTCTTAGGCAGGTTCTATTGATCCATGAATACGCAATTTATTTATTTATTTATTTTATTTATTTATTACAGGCTCTTATATACTGCACTATTTAGCATCAGCGCGGTTCACAATATAACAACAGACCAGAACAACAAGCTGTTTGGTTTTACATAGAACATGCCTGAGGCCTCCACTGAAGAACATAAGAGTTACCATACTAGGTCAAAACAATGATCCATCAAGCCCAGTATCCCGTTTCCAACAGTGGCCAATCCAGGCCACAAGCACCTGGCAGGTTTCCAAAAAGTAGCAAGATTCTGTGCTGGCTTCGCTCCAGGAAAACAAAACCAGTGTTACCGCAAAAAGGGTTGGCTGGCCTTGGGCAAGTCACTTGACCCTCCATTGCCTCAAAAATCCAAGTTATCAATGTCCCTGTTTAATGTACATTACCAAGTTTAAGTTACAATGTAAACTGCTTTGACTGAAATGATAAAGTGGTATAAAAAAACCTGTTAAATAAATAAATACATTTGCAGGTTTTATTAAATTATACAACTATAGGTGTATAGAAGCGCCAACAATGCATTTCACAGCATTTGATTATATGCCTGACAAATCATTGGGAAATAACCTTCAACCCTTCACTCTAATTTCTAATCATACCCTACCTATTGAGTGAATCAATAGTAACCAATAACTTAAATTATGTTTTTGTTTTTATATTTTTATTTTTTTTTGTCGGAAGTTTTTGCCGTGAGAGATTCCTCCCTCTTGAAGCATAACTTCCCTTTTAATTACTTATGTGGTAACCTAACCACTATATAAAATACTGTGAAGTAATCGCATTCAAACCTGATGCTACATCACAATCACACCTTCATTTAAAGTTCCATACTGCAGATCTCAATGGACACAGCACTGCGTTTTGAGCCGTACACCTCTTTTCGGCTCTGTTTCAACGCTTAAAATCTGCTAACAGTGTTCCAGCAAATCCTAGAGGAGGTGATAGAGAGCAACGTCTTCAGTGGCTGGAGCAAAGTTGGATCTTTCAGATTGGTTCTTTAGAACCGAAGGGGTTGAACCTAGAACAGGATTGGATGAGCTTGATATGATGTCATGAATGTGGAAGATGGTATGCTTATAAAGACCTTTCGCGGTTCCTTTGTGTTTGATCAGCAAGTGTGACCGGATAATTGGTGATGTCCCGCTCAAGAGGGAGATGAATTGTACTACTTCCTGGTTATGAAGAGCCTAAAGAATAAGAACAGCTTGGACAAAAGACGAGAAGCTGATACTTCTTGAACGGGATCTTTAATCAGATGAGTAACACTGTTAGAAGATTTTAAGCGTTGAAAAAGAGCCGAAAAGAGGTGTACGGCTCAAAACGCAGTGCTGTGTCCGTTGAGATCTGCAGTATGGAACTTTAAATGAAGGTGTGGTTGTGATGTAGCACCAGGTTTGAATGCGATTACTTCACAGTATTTTATACAGTGGTTAGGTTACCACATAAGTAATTAAAAGGGAAGTTATGCTTCAAGAGGGAGGAATCTCTCACGGCAAAAACTTCCGACAAAAAAAATATAAAAATATAAAAACAAAAACATAATTTAAGTTATTGGTTACTATTGATTCACTCAATAGGTAGGGTATGACCAATCATTGCAGCTAACTATAGCTACTACATTACAATTTTAGAGTCATTCCAACCATCATCTCTCCCCCCCAAGTAAAAACACATAAAAATAGATAACATTTACTTTATTTTTTTAATACTAAAACTTGGAGTATGATCCCCATGAAACATAACCATTTAAGGAAAAGAAAGAATTTCTTATGCATTTCTATAATGAATCAGATTGTCATTTAAATAATTGGGGTGCTTTTTTCTAAGAGTAAGGGATTTTAAATTTAGCCCACACCTTTTGTGGGCGTAGCTCAAGGTTAGTTTTATTCAGGTACACTTAAGGGGTATGTTTACTAAACGGCGCACAAGTGCGCGGCGCACAATAGCGTGCGCTAAGGTACCTTAGCACACGCTAATGATGCATTTTTGTGCCCCGCACATGTGAGCGCCGCACTAACGGGCCTGCTCATGTGCGCGGCGCGCAAATGAGCGATAGAGGCGTGGAAAGGCTCCCGGAGGGCGGAGAAAGGCTCCCCAGGGGCGGAGAGATGGGGGTCAATGGGTGGAGAGTGGGAGGGGAGAGGCTCCCTGCACAGGAGCGGGGCTGAAATTCGAGTAAAAAAATACCGCGAGTGAAAACCTCGCGGTAGAGCCGATTTAAAGGGAAGAGAAACCATTTCTGTCAGCAATGTAGAGCAAAACCAGGGAAACCTACAAACGTGAGCAGTGTGATACATGTGCACGGAACAAAAAGGCAAATAAACATTAAAAATGACCCCAACAAAATATAATAAAATTATAATCTAGCTGGGCAATAGTGATAGCAATGGAAAACATCAAGAAAAACTCCCAAGAAAGCCCCAAAAAATAAATATGAATTTTAGAAGGGTCTACGCTCCGACCCCATACAAGGTGAATGATCCCACAGTGAAATAGCACTGATCAGGGTTTCCCTCTCCATTGGACAGGTTACCTATGGCATGCACATTTCCACAACAGCAGGGCGGGCAGGTCGGAATGGGCAATTGGACAGATGCTGGGAAAGGGGATACAGAGGGCTGCAGGCGGCACATGCTGTGGTGCAGCTGGGGCACAGTGCGGACTAGGCAGATGCCTAGATGGCACTTAGGAATGCTGAAATTGAACAGCAGAAAGACAGCAACTGATGAGGGCCCAACATGGGCACGAGAGTGTTTATCACAGTGTCACAGGGGATAGTACCCAGCAGGTACCCCCAAGGGCACGGAACATTGGCAGGCGGTGATTGGGGGACGTGTGGACAGATATGCAGGCACCCCTACCCCAGAACCTGCACCATAGGCAGCCACCTACCCGCACACAGGATGGCCTGAGACTGCGTACCACCAGCACCACCAGCAGAAGGGCATGTCAGCATGGTGGCACAGGGGTACTGGAGGTGGAGGGGGGCAGTGGCAGCTGCCCAGAGCAGACCATGGCCTAGCCCTGTGTAGGTGGGTGCAATGCACTGTAACAGACAGGCCCTGCCGGACAAACAGTCATGGTATCATCAGGGAATGCACTATCTCTGTGGCAACACGGTGGTGCAGTGCACACAACCAGTGTGTTTGGAGACAGAAGGTCACAAGTTCAAAGCCCAGCTGGGGCTCCTGCCAACCCAGTCCCCTTATTTTACCCATGAAGAAAACATGGTAGTAAAGACTGAACCATTATTCCTGAGAACATAAGCATGGGTCAAATACCTCTATTTTACCCTACACAGCACAAACACCATAGAAATGTGCATTACCTACGGCAGAATCCCCCAAATGCAGTCCTGGAGGGCCACAAATCCATCAGGGTTTATGCTGTCTCCAATCTAAGGATGGAGCGGTACTGATGGTGGTGGAGGTGGCAGCGGCTGGTGCCCACAGCAGACCATGGCCTAGCCCTGTCCAGGTGGTTGCCGTGCACTGCAACAAACAGGCCCTGTCGGATGTACAGTCATGGACTCCCCAGGGAATGCATCATATCTGTGGCAACACGGTGGTGCAGTGCACACAGACAGTGTGTGCAAGAACAGAAGATCACAGATTCAAAGCCCAGCTGGGGCTCCTGCCAATCCAGTCCACATATTTTTCCCACAACTAAACCGTGATAGTAAGGACAAACCTTTATTGCTGAGAACATACGCATGGTTCATACGCCTATATTTTACCCCACCGAGCACAGACACCATAAACAGGCACATTACCTAGAGCAGAGTCTCCCAAATGCAGTCCTGGAGGGCCCCACACCATTCTGGTTCCATGCTGCCTCTAATAAAGATGCCTGTGCTGCATATCTATGCACCACCCCCATGGTATGCAGATGTAGCTCATGCATATTCATGAGGGACAGCATGAAAACCCGAACAGTGTTTGCCACACCAGGACTGGAGTTGGGAACCTCTGCCGTAAAGCAGCAGCCAACAGGGACAGACACACCCACACCCACAGGCCCCATTGGCCAATGCCTCCTGGAGAGGCAGGACATTGGGCCCTGCGTGCATCTCCCAATACTAGCACTTGCATACATTAGCAATGCCACCCTACACCTGGGTATACGATATACAGCTATCAAACGTTTGCTATGAGTACTGGCAGATAGAAATTCCTACGTTAAGCACAGTTTGCTGATTGAGCTCCATCATAACACTCTTTCTGATGTCTGCGGTGTGTGCTTCAGGTCTGGTCTCTGACAGTGTTTACCACCCTGGGGAGTGACCCCCAACAGTATTGCGTACCATATCCATGCCTGTACTGTGCCCAGGACTGGTGTGGTGGGCAGGGTTGCTAAACTCCTCTATAGTAGCACAATGCTGGCATAGGTGTGGGAGTGTGTGTGTCTGTCTATACAGTGTGTGGTGGCTGCAAACACCTTCCACAGCCCACACTGCCAGCACTGTTGCCAGTATTGGCCTGCCAATGTGCATAATGAGGAGCAAGATACCATGGGTATAGCCCAGACAGGGTGGCCTGGCCAGGATGCATCTGCACAGGGCATAGGGCACTGGCTGGGATATTTTAGCGCCCGGCCACCACCTACACAGACAGGGTGACCTCAGTATGTCCTGCTGGGAGATCACTCTCACCCTGACTGTGCAGTGACGACAGCATGGCTAGGCACCCCCATAGTGCTATATAGTATTTTGCTCATGTGATATTTATGGATTTCCTTTTGGGGCCCAGTCACTGATTTATCTGCTTGTTGTGTATGCTGACATCCCAGTTCTGGGTGCATGCATTTCCACCAGGAACATGCACTATGGACTAGCTAGCAGACTGTTTACAGCTGGTATGTGTCTTGATGGAGTGCCTTGCAGGGTGCAGCGGCTGAAGGCTTGCTGCAGGAGAATATCAGATAGTGGTGGGGTGCAGCTTAGCATATCCAGGCCTAATGTCTGTCTGCTATTGCATTATGGATGTGTACAGAGCTGCATTGACTGCCCTGTAGAGTGCCTGTTCCCCAGCAGGACTGGGGTTGATGGTCCCCTCTACTACCACCATTGCAGGGAGGCAGAATATGGATCTGTTGATGAGAGACCCTGTTTGCCACCCTCAGCCCTGGAGGAGGAGGGTGGTGGTACATAATCCTCCTAGGGGTCCATAGGGACTACACCTGACTGAGACAGACAGATATATCCAAGGTGTTTCTGCAGAAACTACCTATCTCACACTTTAACACTGCTTTGGACCTCCAGCATGGCCTATTTCTGCTATGGAAGGTGCTGTGGACCTGGTGCTGTGGGGGTGGACATGGTCAGTTCCCCCTACCAGGCCGAGGTGCTGTGGGGGTGCATACCCCATCTTGTGTTTATCTGTGGACAGCTGATTTGCATGTGCAGTGCATCATGGGTACGTGTGTGCTAACCCTATCCTTGTGACCACAGCAGACTGTCTGTGTGGTGACATGCACTCCCTCTGCAGCCAGCCAGGGGCCTGTTAGCAGCTATAGAGCTTTAGCCCAATGGTTACTTCACTGCCTGTGGAGCTAGAGGTTGTGGGTTCAAACCCACAGTGGGGTTATTTGATAGGGCTATCCAAATCATCATTTAGTTTTAATGTACATTATTGCTGCCAGCAAAAACACCCTCAGCGTACTGTACCCATAAGGTGCCTCAGAGGGCGCTTTATAGGGCGCCCTATAGGGCACCTTATGGTTACTGTCCATATAAGATGCACTATACGTTATCCTGTGGAGCAACTTATAGGATGCCCTATAGGGGACATTTTAGGGTGCCGTGGCAGACAGTGCACTTTATAATGTGCCCTATGGAGTGCCTTATAGGGTGCCTTATGCGGCACCTTCAATTATGGCAAGTGAGGGCGTGTTTGATGGCAGCAAATAGGAAAATACAAATAAAGTGCTGCAGGAAACAATACGTACATTGCAAAGCTGACGCCTCAGCCAGCCTTACGTATCAGGCACATTGGGGAGCAAACTCATGACCCCTGTATCAGCAGTCAGTGCCTTAACCATTGTGCTACACTGCTGTTCCTCCTTGCATGTCAGCGCACCTACTTCAGATTTCCATGCGTTTAAATGCACAGTGCTGCCATCAAACACAGTGCTATGACCTTGCTGTGCCTCATAGGGCACCCTATATGGCGCCCTATAGGCCGCCCTTTCAGCAACATTGTAGGGTGACGTGGCGGACACTGCACTTTAAAATGTGCCCTCTGGGGTACCCTATGAGGCGCCTTATGCAGCACCTTATGTTACAATACTTTGAGGGTGTGTTTGCTGCCAGCACTAATTAAAATAAAAATAATATGCCCCACACAGCACTATTACCTACAACAGGTAATGCCTCAGCCAGCCTTCTTTGTTATGCACAGTGGGGGATTGAACCCATGACTCCTGCATCATTGGTCAGTGTCTTAACCATTGTGCTCCACTGCTGCTCCTCCTTGCATGTCAGCGCACCTACTTATGATTTTCATTCATAGAAACATAGAAACATGATGACAGAAAAAGACCACATGGCCTATCTAGTCTGTCCTTCCATAACAACAACTACAACAGTCCACTTTTTACCTTTAGAGATCCTCTGTGTTGGTCCCATTCTTTTTTGAATTCAGTTACTGTCCTCATCTCTACCACCTCCACTGGGAGACTATTCCACTGATCCACCACTCTTTCTGTAAAGAAATATTTCCGCATATCACTCCTGAATCTATCTCCCTTCACCCTCATCCCATGTCCCCTCGTAGCAGAACTTGCTTTCAATTGAAAGAGGCTGCACTACTCACTGAGCTGGTGGCTGCGCATAATTCTGCATAACAAGCACAGGCTTCTGCACAGGTGGGGAATTCTGCGTAAATTCTGTGCTGCGCAATTGTGCATAATTCCCCCAGGTGTAAACAGCTTTGTGAAGAATGGTCTAATATTGACAAATCTAGGACTGCAAAGATGGTGCAGATGTATCCTAACAGCTGTAATTGGTGCCACAGGTATTGATTTGGGAGAGTGGAAACATCCCATCATTGTAGTTCAGAGTTTTTTTCTTAGATATACTGTATGCTTTGTTTCCCATTATAATAGGTTTTTCCTTGAAAGATAGAGCTGTCCTTCCTCTTTTCCCCACTCTTACTGCTGCTACTGCAATAAAATACAAAAACAAAGGTGGAGCAATTTCAATTCAGGCAGTCCTTGAAGGTTCTGCTGATCTCCAGGAACAAGCAGGAATAAGTCATCACATATGGGTATGTCGGTACCGACGGAGCCCGCGCGGGAAAGCTCCCCAGCTTTTCAGATTAAAAGCTTTTGGGACCTCCCACTGCACATGCGCGCTGCCTTCCCGCCTTCCTGACCAGCTCTCATCAGTTTCTTTTTTTCCGCGGAGCCAGCAGGTCGTGTTCCTGTCACCGCTGAAGAAATTGTTAATTTTATTGTTTTCTTTAGACCGCGTACCTGCCTTCCCCATTCTGAAACCGGTACTGCCGGTCTCTCTTTCTTTTTTTAAAAAAAAAATATATATATATTTTTCTTTTCTTCAGCACAGCTTGGTACTTTGTTAGGCCTTCAGGCCTACACAAATTCTCCTCATGGAGAAGCCAGTTCCTGGTTTTAAAAAGTGTACCAAGTGCAGTGCTGTCATTCCTCTTACAGACACCCATGAATGGTGTCTTAAATGTTTAGGACCTGACCATTCCATACCGGACTGCCCATCCTGCTCCCAGATGTCGAAACGTGGATTGCAGAACCGGGCCAACAAGTTCCATGTGCTGTTTCCTTCAGAAGCATCACAGTCATCCAGGTCTTCCTCTCCGGATGGATCTCAGGTAACCAAAACTCCAGTGGGCAAATCTTCTAAAAGCAAATCTCTTTCTAAAGATCGAGAGGCTCTCAATTCTGAGTTCGAGGATTCTGCCCAGGCCAAAAAACCCCGGCGGGAGGTTCCGGCCTCCAAAGCAATCATGGGGTCACAGGTTGACATCGATGGCGCGGCCTCGACAGATCACCTGTTGTACTGCTCTGGGGTACCGGCCCATACCGGTACCGACATCCAGGCAGCAGTGGCGTCTATGGGCAATACTGTCCAAGTCATGCAGCAGGCCATTCTGGCTTTTATTAATGCTGCTACGCCCTCGGTACCGCAGCCAGCGGTACCGGGTCCGGTTCCGGTAATGGCTTCCATACCGGAACCGAGGCCATCGTCTTCCAAACGCAGATCGGTTCCGCATGCCGGATCCGGGCTTTTGCCGGTACCGATCCCATACCCGGTACGCCCGATGTCGATACCGAACGGTATGCGTATCGTGCGTTGGAAGCACATAGAGGATACTCTGCTTCTTCAGAGGATTTTAACTCCTCTGATGATTCTGATGAGTTCTCCCTTGATCTTCCTGAGGAGCCTTCTTCTCCTAAAAGGAGAATGTCTCCACCAGAGGATTTGTGCTTTCAGGGCTTTATCATAGAAATGGCTAAAGGTCTTTCTATTGCTTCATCCTCTGAAAAGGAACCCAGATCAAAGAAACTGGATATTTTAGGATACTCTAAGTCTCCTAAAGAGGCAGTTACCCTGACTATCCATGAAATCCTTCAAGAACACTTGATGGACTTATGGGAGGCTCCTCTAACATTGTCTCCTTCTTCTCGCAGGTTGGACACCGTGTACCGTGTCCCCCCTTCTCCTGGTTTCCAAAAAACCCAGTTGCCTCACCATTCTATTGTGGTGAAGTCTGCAATGAAGAAGATAAAGAGTACCAAAAGGCACTCTTCTACTCCTCCAGGGCGAGAATGTAAGACTCTAGACTCTTTTGGCAGGAAATTTTCCAGGCTACTATGCTTATAGCCAGGATTAATTCCTATAGTCTTTACATGGGCATGTTTCTCAGTGAAATCGCTCTAAAAGTTCGGCATTTTGCCCCCTTTATCCCTGAGGATAAGAGGGAGCAGTTCATTTCCTTAGTGAAACACCTTTTGGATATTTCAAAGTTCTCCAACAGGGCAGCTTTTGATTCCTTTGAGGGTGCTGGTAGGGCTTCGGGCATTGCTATAGCAGCCCGACATCTTGCTTGGCTCCAGGCTTCTGATCTAGAACCTTGGGTCCTAGATGGCTTACGAAATCTGCCCTGTACAGGTGAGAACTTATTTGGTGAGGAGTGGCAAATTAAGGCCACTCAAATGGACGCAGAAAATGCCACCTTAGATAGACTTTCTAAGTCTACCTCCACTCCTGCCAAGAAGAAGTCTTTTAAGAGGCCTTATTACAAGAAGTCCAGATTTTCCACAAATACTGGCCAACAATCCTCTCAGCCTCGTTTTGCTGCTAAACGTCAGCAACCTAAACAGGCAAGGTCAAAGCCTGCGGCGTCTGCTACGCCTCAGCAGGCTCCACCCCCTCAGGGGTTTTGACTTGCCCCTAGAGAACTTAACTTTTCTGGCTCAGAGCCCCTCACCATACCCGGAAGGTTAGCTCACTTTGCTCCCAGATGGGAGCAAATTACATCAGAGCAATGGACCCTCTCTATCATCAGAGAGGGTTACAAACTCCATTTTTCCGACCTTCCTCCTTATACTATGGTGAGGCAGTTCAATTCTCCCCCATCTCTCCTGGCCCTCTTGGGCCAGGAAGTCTCCTCCCTCCTTGCCCAGAGGGCAATAGAGGAGGTCCCTCTTCTTCAACAGGGGACGGGATTCTACTCCCCTTATTTTCTAATACCAAAGAAGACAGAGGGCTTCAGACCAATTCTGGATCTGAGAGAATTGAACAAATTTCTTTTCAAGGAGAAATTCAAAATGCTTTCTCTGGGCATTCTCCTTCCATACCTTCAGAGTCAGGATTGGCTTTGTTCTCTAGACCTAAAGGATGCGTATACACACATACTCATCCACCCATCCCACAGAAAATACCTTCGATTTCTGTTTCAGGGAAAACATTTCCAGTACAGAGTACTCCCCTTCGGTCTAGCCTCTGCTCCAAGAGTGTTCACCAAATGCATGGCAGTCGTAGCTGCCTTTCTAAGAGGCCTGGGAATTTTCATATTCCCTTACCTGGACGACTGGCTCATCCGAGCTCCCTCTCAGTCCCAGGCCCAAATTTCCCTGGACCGCACAAGGCGTCTTCTGCAGTATCTAGGACTGGTAGTAAACCTTCCCAAGTCTCAACTAATCCCTACTCAGTCTCTCGAGTTCATAGGGGCCCAGTTAGACACCATCACTGCAAGGGCCTACCTGCCTCAGGTCAGGGCCCAACGCCTGCTGAGTTTGGCCTCCCAAGCTCAGTCCAGCAGTCATTTGACAGCCCGGGAAATGCTGCGACTTCTGGGCCACATGGCCTCCACGGTACATGTGGTGCCCTACGCTCATCTGCATATGAGAGCAGCTCAATGGACCTTGGCCACCCAGTGGACTCAAGCATCTGGAGCGCTCTCCGACCAAATACTCACCTCAAGCCGTCTATTTTGGTCCCTCCAATGGTGGACATCCACCAAGAATCTGTTGTTGGGGGCCCCCTTCCAACCTTTGTTGCCCCAAGCAACCCTCACAACAGATGCCTCCCAGACAGGGTGGGGAGCTCATCTTCAGAACCTCTCCACTCAGGGCACTTGGTCTCCACAGGAGGCCACCCTTCATATCAACCTCCTGGAACTGCGAGCAATTTACCTTGCCCTCAAGGTCTTCTATACCCTCCTTGTCAACCTGACTGTCCTAGTTCAGACAGACAATCAGGTAGCCATGTTCTATATAAACAAACAAGGAGGGGCAGGCTCTCTGTCGCTTTGCAACAAAGCTCTCAGATTATGGGCCTTCGCCAGAGAGCATCAAATTCACCTTCTTGCAGTGTATCTTCCAGGAGTTCAAAACTCTCGTGCAGACAGACTCAGTCGAGTTCTGCTTCCACACGAATGGTCCCTACATATGGACCAGATACGCAGAATCTTTCAGGAATGGGGGACCCTGGACATAGACCTCTTTGCAAGTCCGTGGAATGCCAAACTTCCCCGGTTCTGTTCCAGAACTCAGTGTCAGGGAGCTCAGGCCCACGATGCCTTCCACCTGCATTGGGGTCAGGAATTCCTCTATGCCTTTCCACCCATTCCTCTAATATCCAAGACTCTGTTCAAGCTCCAGAGGGATCACGGGACTATGATCCTCATAGCTCCCCGCTGGCCACGCCAGGTGTGGTTCCCTCTACTTCTGCATCTCTCCCAGGGATCCTCCCTGGACCTGGGAGCTGCGCCAGACCTTCTGTCTCAGGAGGAGCGGACTTTGTGGCACCCAAACCCCAAATCCCTACATCTCAGAGCTTGGTTACTGAAGGCCTAAGTCTTCAAGACTTTAATGTTTCTCAACCTGTGACAGATATCCTTCATGCCTCTAGGAAACCTTCCACGAGGCGTTCTTATGCTTTCAAATGGAAACGTTTTTCCATTTGGTGTGCTCAGCAGGGTCTTGACCCTCTAGCACTTCCTTTGAATTCCCTCTTGGACTATCTCCTGCATCTTTCAAATGCAGGCCTTAAGACGAATTCAGTAAGGGTCCATTTGAGTGCTATTGCAGCATCCTTAAAACCTATAAATGGACAACCTGTCTCCTCTCATCCTCTTGTTGCTCGTTTCATGAGAGGCCTGACTCTAACTAAACCTCCCATCCGACCTCCTCCGGTAGCATGGGATTTGAACCTAGTTCTAGGTCAGCTTATGAAGCCACCTTTTGAGCCTTTGGACTCTACCTCCTTCAAATTTCTTTCCTGGAAGGTTGTTTTCCTTATTGCAGTCACTTCGGCTCGCCGCATCAGTGAACTGCAGGCTTTAGTGGCTCATCCACCTTATACTAGGTTTCATCATGATAAGGTGGTCCTTAGGACGAATCCCCACTTTATGCCCAAAGTGGTCTCGCCTTTTCATCTTAATCAAGAGGTATATCTACCTGTCTTTTTCCCGGCTCCTCATGCATCCAGTGCAGAGAGGAACCTTCATACTCTGGATTGTAAAAGAGCTCTTGCCTTTTACCTCAACAGGACTCAACCACATCGAAAGTCTTCCCAACTTTTCGTGGCTTTTGATCCTTCTCATTTGGGACTTCCAGTCACCAAGCGTACACTTTCCAATTGGATCGCTCAATGTATTTCTTTTGCTTACCAGAGTAAGAACATTTCTCTGGAGGGCCATGTCACAGCTCACAATGTGAGAGCCATGGCCACTTCTATGGCTCATCTTCACTCTGTGTCCATAGATCAGATCTATCGAGCAGCCACTTGGGCCTCGGTTCATACCTTCACAGCCCATTACTGCTTGGACAAGGACTCCCGCCGGGATGCCTTGTTTGGTCAGGCTGTCCTCAAACACCTGTTCCATACTTAAACAACTCCTGCCCACCTTCCCTGGATGGATGCCTGAGATCCATGCGAAGATGGTTTACCCTTGGAGGGGGATCTCCCAGGCATCTTAGCTAGGGAGTCCCCATATGTGATGACTTATTCCTGCTTGTTCCTGGAGATAGCACAGTTACTTACCTGTAACAGGTGATCTCTGGGAACAGCAGGAATTAGTCATCACAACCCACCCACCTCCCCTTGGAGTTGTATCTCTATCTATCTATCTTCCTGTCCTCTCTCTCTATTGTCTCAGCTTTAAACTCGAACTGACGAGAGCTGGTCAGGAAGGCGGGAAGGCAGCGCGCATGTGCAGTGGGAGGCCGCAAAAGCTTTTAATCTGAAAAGCTGGGGAGCTTTCCCGCGCGGGCTCCGTCGGTACCGACGTACCCATATGTGATGACTAATTCCTGCTGTTCCCAGAGATCACCTGTTACAGGTAAATAACTGTGCTGTCCTGACCCCTCTGACGTGTTCTTACACATCAGAGGGGGCGGAACCAGCAAGACCTTTGAGGAGCACTGGAGTCATGGAGGTCCCCTGCTTGTTTTTATTTTTTGCTGCTAGCCTCTGGAGATGTGATGGTTGTTGCAGGGAGAGTTATGGAAGGAATGGGCTAGTAAGGAAAATACAGAAATGGGGGATAAGAGGTTGGAGGAGCAATGCAGGAACCATGTGGCAGGGGGAGGGAAGAGAGATAGGGATTGCTAGACACAGGGGTAATGGAGGGCTAGGGGGATTGAAGGGTGCTGCAAAACCAGCCAGTCTGGTATAGTGGAGGGAGTATTTAAAAATGATCCACTCTGAGTGTCAAATAAGCTAAGTATGCCATTGCCCACAATGTAGTGTGAGCCATCAGTGTTTGTGAACAGACACCAGATGTGAATCTTGCAAAGTGCCTTAAAGCTTTCTCTCTTGTGATATCTGCATAGGGGCAGGAAATGCTAATTCCTGAACTCCAGGGGCCTGATATTTGAGTGTTTCCTTGCATACTTCAAATAAGATTCACGGTGGGCTTTTATAAGCAAAGACTTCTTTCTTGTCACTCTACTGTACAGCTAGGAGCTGGAGCTGGTGAAGCTGGTTGAAGTGGAGCATTGTTTCAACAAAAAAAAGAGAAGTAGCTCCCATTTGGGATTGTTTTGAGCACCTGCAATAAATGATCACATCTAATGTTCTTTTGTAGGCTCTCTTTGGTGTTCATGGTTGTGTCTCTGTTGAAATACACCACCCAGAAGAGGGAATCAACAGGATCTGCTGAATTTATCCTGTTATCATGTGAATCAGAACAACAATCCAGGTGAGGTCAATTCACTTGGGGGTTCTTTTACTAAAGGGTGCTAGCTGTCAGCACCTGTTCTGGTGCATGCTGAAGGCATGCTGGGACATGTGTTGACAGCTAGCACAGGAGCATGATAGTCATCATGAGCTGATTTCTGTGCTATGAATCATGCATTAGGGTGGTAAGGAGTGGGTTAAGGGTGGAGAGTGGACTTGATGAGCACCTCAATAGGTGGAGTTAAGTATACCTAACTGTTTGTATGCTGCATTAGGGCACAGGGATCCATGTTAAATGCCAGGAACATGCTTTCCATGCTTTCCACGATGGTGCTGCACCTAACATGCCATAGTTTTGATGTTATTGGCATGTTAAGTGCAACACTATAGCATCATTTAGTAAAAAGGCTTCTTGGTGTGTGCTTTTGAAGGTGATTGGTTGTGCCAAAGCTTATCTAGGATTGCTACAGATGTACCAAGAGAGTGGACCTTTTCACAATCAATCTGTTTGATGTTTATTTGTCTACTTCATTTTCTAAAGATTTCTGGAAAATATTTTTCACTTGGCCATTGTAAAGTAGGATGTGTGGATACATGGAACAAACACTGCTTTAATACATTTTATTTCCAGGCGATAAGGCAGCAACATGTAAGCATTTCATAAAAAGTGCAGACTTTCTATAACCATATAGTTAGGCATTACCAGAGTGGGAAGACCTTGGTGAAGTACAAGACTACTGGACTAAGCTAAAAAGGGCCAGTTTTACACTGAAGTGCTATTATTTTGGCCAGTGAAGAAGGTATAACGAGTTTTTAATAATTATGTAAACAAGTAAATAAGAAAAGACAAAGAAAATCAAGATCCAATGACCCAGTCACAAAGGAGGTCATTACATAATGCGAAAAGGCCGTTTGGATGTGTGCAGGAGACATTTTTCTCATGAAAACGTCTATGACCGTATTCTGAAACCCTGCACCTGTGCATGTCCACGGCACTAGCACGGAGATCTCAGAACGTGCCCGGGAACAATGGAATGGAAGCAGGCTTGCTGCGGAGATTTATAAAGTGTACCCAGGAAAGGCCTGTGTACTTTTTTCTGTGTTCCCCGCAGACGTGTTCGCTATTCCTGTGGAAATATGAAATAAAACCAGTATTTAGAAATATTTCGGCTGTGCTTGTATAGAGATTGTGACAAGTATGCTTCAAACTGATGTGACTGCATTCTGAAAGACACAGCCAAATGCATATATAATGAACAGATATCAGGGATGAGAGAATCTTGTAAACTACAATGATCTGTAATCTTATATTTGAAAACTACCAATAGTGTATATGGTGCATATGCTGACAGTTGCTGTTTGTGCTACATGAGCTAATCTGGGGGACCCTGACAAGTCCCGAGTTTTGTAAAATGGGACTGTTGATGTTAGAAGTGTGAGTGAGTCTGCCACAGGAGTTTATTTGAGTGAGAGAGAAGGATCAGATATGTTGTCCTGGCACTCCATACTTTTATGGTATACCAGTTTTTATCTATAGATGCTGAGCACCTGTTACCCAGAATGATGTATTTTGTGACAGCAAGTGAGAGTGTGTGTGTGTGGGGGGGGGTTTGAGGGTTGCATGGCAGGATCTGATATGCTGATCTGCATATCAGGGAGGAGGGCCACGCACTGGGAGACATGGCTGATGTAGTACCAATAGTCCCCAGATTGTGCCATGCAGCATGCCATACCCAGGGTATACATTTATGCCTCAGCAATTGTATGCATCCCTTGGGAAATTATGCTAATGTTGGTTTAGTACACATGATGAGGGTCCATCTTGAGCATTTTTAAGGGTGCATGTAGAGTTGATCAATGCATGCCATTTGAGCAAGATATGTTCTGTCATACATATTCATATTTACCTTTTCTTATACTATCTTAGAGTGTTCTGGGATTACCTAGCACTGTTCTGGGAATGTAGGGGACTAGGATATGGGCTAGTTTGCATCAGCATGCATTCATCAGCAATTTCTATGTCTTGTTTGCATCAGCAAACTACTGTCAGTGAGCACAGCAGCTTAGGAGATGCATGTTTTTACAGCGGAGTCGTGGCCAGCTCAGAGACAGGCATAACTGGAGATGGCTAACTTTACAGAATACGCTGAGGACAAGCATGTCCAAAACCTGATCACAGTTTACCCGTATCTCCCACTATTGCTGAAGACATGTTTCTCTGCATTACTCTATGGCCCGTGCCTGTATTTGTTCACGGGCCTCACGCTGGATACATGCACGGGCCTACTGAACAGCATGTCGGATGTGCCATGCCAGACATGTCTATTATCCCGATACCAGAAATGTGGGCATCCATGGTTTCGGAATCAGGTGGGAATTGCACCCGTGTCTCAGTTAAACGTTTCCACGTTTGCTAGCCAGCCTATATGGAATTGGCCTCCATGTGTATTAATGCAAACAATCAAGCCCATATCACGGAGGACTGCTTCAACAAAATCATTACAATGAGGCAAAAAAAGAAAAAAGAAAGAAAACAGTTATCTAGGCAGTTATCTAGGCAGAAGAAAATATAAATAATTGACCTACATAATCAAAAACTACTTTGCAGAAACATGAAGAAATAGTCAACCATTTTTCCCTGCAAGGAAACTCTAGATGTGCAAGATCCAAAAAGGTATAGAGGGGCATTCTGTGCTGGCCGTCTCCCCCCTGTATAGCAGATCAGAATTGGGCTGTACAGAGGTAGACTCGATTCTGATCGCATGGGGGCTAGATGTGCCCACAGGATCAGAATCGGGTCTATGGTCTGGATATGCAAGCCATGCCCTGACTCCGATTGGCTGCACATCCAGCCTACATACCCGGTTAATTCAGCCAAGCCCAACCACAGAAACAAAATCTCTTTCCCCATAACCTGACTCCTGATCTGGCCTCCCATGGCCAGGGTCAGGCTGCAGGGATCCTCCTGCACCCCCTCACCTCTTATTACTGCCCAGCACTGCAGTCCCCTGACATCCAGGGGAACTTATTCCACCTCCGTGGCTGACCCCAGACATACAGGGCCGACCTCAAAATCAGCACTGTACATCTGGGGTCACGCTCCGCCACACTGCCCGCCCCCTCCCTCCCATGAACAGAACTCCCTGTACAAATCGCCTATTCATATGGGGAGCTCTGTCCCCGGCAGGCCGTTTAGCGGGTCTGGACATCCAGATTGGACGTCCAGACCCACTAAACAAAGTTCAGAATGATCCCGATAATGTGTTCCTTCAGAAACCACCAAACATTTGTAAGGAAACTCAAGGAAAAAGGTAGCCCCAAAAGCAAGCACCCTGGATTTCAATCCTAGGAAAGTTTCCCTTCACAATTGCATTGCCTTGGAGATATCAGGGAAGACATTAATCAATTGCCCACAAAATGAAACATTTTTCTTTTGAAAATACATTTTTAGAATTTTATTTTTATCTAACAAAGAAGAAAAGACCACAAGTAATGTAGCCCTGGTTGGAATTTCGTCTATCGATGATTCCAGAAAAGTAGACAAGTCTAAACTATCAACTGAAGAAAGTTGATCTAAACCACCTGCCTCCTTATCCAAGATCTTGGTCCCTTTAGGAATATGATACACATTTGCAAGTTTAACAGATTCAGGATCGGCAATTAGTAACACCTCATTCAAATATTTATACAGATATCACATCAACACTCATAGCAAATTAAATATGTTATCACAAAAATATATAATCAAAACCTTCAGTACTTCAAACATACTAATGTAAGCCAGTCTGTCAACAAGCCGCCTAACTGAAGACCGAACACAATTTAGGATAGCTATCCAGAGGGTTGCCATGAGTCGACTCTGACTCGACGGCACTTAACAACAACAATGTAAGCCAAAAACTATATTTTCACAAGGATCTGTAGCGCCTATGCACAAGAACAGGCAGCTATTTGTCTGTATCATTCAAATATCAACAAAAGGGGAGAAAAAGATCTCAGGGTGCAAGTACACTATATCCCTCTACGTGGCAGAAACACTGCCATAGGGGAAACAAGTGCTAGCCCTTCATTGGTCTAAAAAAACTCCCTGCAAATTACAATTTATTATTACTTGACCATACATAAGGTATTAAAGAAGTATGTATTTAATATTCCCCAAAGTTTTAATAATACTTTTTATATCTTTCATTCAAAAATATTCATAGTATTTTTTTAATTTCAAAAGGAGTATCATGAATCTCAAGTCCATTTCCTTGATGTGCTTATATCGAAAAGTTTTAATACTTTTTCTACGACGTTGTTTACTAAACCTACAGATAGAAATACCTTTTTACAATATCATAGTTTTCATCTGTATCATTAGAAAAATTGTCTACCTTTTTCTCAACTTTTGAGACGTCGGCACATTTGCTCTACTACTTTAGATTTCTGGATTCCAGGAAATATTTTGTTACACAAATGTAAAGATCAGGTGCTCCATAAAGCTTTTAAATCTACATCTAATCATCATGATTGGCTTTGTACCCTTTCAGCATCCAATTTGTTTTCTGCTTCCGAGCAAGAATATGTGACGTGTGTGCTACAATACTCCTCAATTTCAAGGTACATAGCTTCTTCTATTAAGCAGCAATGGCTGATTCTTTCGGCCCTTCTCTGTTTTGCAGAAGTTAGCACACAAATAGCGTATAGTTGGGGACATAATTTGGATAACTAGGATAAATTGTGCCCTGTTGCTCTGTTATAGTCCTTCTATCAGTATCCTCTACAGGACACTTTAAATGCAGCTATTGTAGTTTTTGTGAAATGATGGATGAAGGTAGTGATTTTACAATCAAGGGGCATGTGTTTCACCATAAATGGCTTACGTCTTGCACCTCCACTTATGTGGTATACTTGATCCGTTGCCTTTGAATTAAGTTCTATGTTGGTAAAACCATACGTCAACTAAGTATTCATTTGTCTCAACACAAAAGCAATCTGTAAGTCTCGGGAAGAAGCACCACTTGTTACATATTATTTAAAATATAACCATAATTTTTAAGTCCTTCATTGTAAGGCAATTGACTGTATCCCCTTAGTATTAGAGGAGGAAATCGTGGGAAGCTGCTATTACAGTGCGAACAGCGTTGGATATTCACCCTCAATACTTTGGAGCCGATTGGTCTGAACGGAAAGATTGAGTGGGGGGATTTTTGGTAACTGATTAATCAGCTGAGTAGGCATTGGCTATGTGACTCTATATCTTTTCCTCTCTGTTTGGAAATGGTTTGTTATGATGAGGCCTGATCTGGTGTTTTTGGATTGCAGCTCAGCCAATGTGAAGCTAGCTTGTCTCTTATTGGCTATTGATTGATTTAAGACTGTGTTGTCAAACGCCAACTTGTGTATAGGGTTCTCCATGGTAAGGAGTTTGATTTGTCCCTGAAGAAGCTCAGTCAGGTGAAACAAACATCTTTGTTGGGTGAGTGTGAGATCTGTGTGAAATATCAGTGACTAAAGATAAGTCTATCAGTTGCAGACTTACTTTTAGTAATCTGTGAACTATCATTAAAAACAACTGTAGTACCTGAAGAGTGGAGAATGGCCAAAGAAAGCACCAGCAGGCGCACCCGCACCGGCGGGCCTGCGCCTGAGGGCTTCGCCAGAGGGCCCTTTGGTGTGGCCCTCAGGCGGGGACCGAAAGTCCAAACCCAGCATTTCCACCAGAAATCCAGGCCGCTCTCTCACTAAAACTAAAGAATCAAAATCACCTGAGTTGCGGTTACTTCACTGTTCACCAATTCTACACCCCAACCTCAGCCGAGACCCTGAGCATCACGGACGTAAAACAGGATCAAGAATCACTCTCCACCTCCACACTGTGCTAGCAGCTGAACAGAATCTGTAAGTAACTCAATCTACCGTGAGGCGATCCTGCTTAAGCACTGTGTCCGCCATACCTACTGTGTATAATCTGGAGCCAATCACCAAACTCCGGGATACTAGTTTTACTTGTAAGAGATACAATTTGTGCTTGAAGCTGTTGCATTTTATCCTGGAAGCTGTTACAAGTTACTTAAAGCTGTTACAATCTATCCTTGATACCACATTAAACTGATACTAGTTTTACTTGTAAGTGATACAATCTGTGCTTGACACTACCATATTCTGTTCTGGTAGATGCACTTTCCCTATCTGTAATAATTCTCTGCTACAAGCTTAATTGCCTAATCTTTACCCTAAACTTATCTTGCACAGCCAATCTGAGCCCCCGGTATTCACCTAGCCAATTATGCCTCCCCTCACCCCAGCTACACACTTCCATGCTCTTTTCAGCTGCCTCATATTAATTACCTTAACACAGATTTCCCAAGCTCTCACCACCACCTTCAACCCCATTCCAATTCTACACAGTTCTTGGAGGAAACCCCATAGTTACCCTTACTACCAAACAGTCAGACAGGGCCATATACCACACCCCCATCTCATCTACATTACCCTACACCAGTCCAAAACCTCCCAGAAAGACCCCCACTCTCCACCTTGCGATCTTAAATGTGCCCTCCTAAACACCCGCTCTATCCGTAAGAAATGGCCTGCCATAACTGACATGCTATCAACCTTCGACCTCGACATCCTATGTATCACCGAGACTTGGTTGTCATCCTCAGACGCTGTTCTCCTTCATCAGTTTGTCCCCCCTAACTTCTCCTCTCACTCATGCCACAGAGTAGACAGAAGAGGAGGAGGAGTTCTCATATTAAGCAAGACCGACCTACAATTCAAGACGATTGCCTCCAATACTACTCCCTATCTTGACTACATCTCCATAACAAATAAACAGCATTCCATCAACTTGCTATATCGGACACCCTCCTCATCATCAGATGATCTCTCTACAATCACTGATCTCGCCTGCAATCCCACCGTAACACACATACCAAACTGGATACTTGGTGACTTCAATCTCCCTTCCCTTCAAGATACTCAGGCCAAAGCCCTTATCAAAGCATTTGAAGCTTCAGGCTACACCCAATTGATCAAGGCCCCCACCCATGTCAAGGGAAATATGCTTGATCTTATTTTCGCTCCACAAATACCCTCCAGTCACATGCACAAGTTCGATCTCTCAGTATGTGCAGTACCTTGGTCTGACCATAACCTAATCAGGTTTACTATGCCAGCATGCCCCCTTCCCACTGCCCCGCAATCCCCAATGGAACCATCAGCTTTAACCGCAACACAGTTCCAGAAATTCAACAGAGAGGAGTTATCGGAAAAGATACAGCATCTCCACACCCTACCAGCACAAGACCTAAACAACATGATCTCCTCATGGAATAAATGCCTGAATGCGACAATAGACTCCCCTCCCACTAACAACAGAACTCCGAGGAGAACAAGAGCTCGCTGGTACTCTCCTGAACTAAAGAACTCTCTCTATCAACTCAGACAGCTTGAAAGACGTTGGCGCCGCTCCAGGTCAACTGAAAGCCAGGACGCTTATTTCGCCCAACTAGATGTCCACCGCATAGCCGTCTCCAAGCGAATGAAACAATATCATGCTGAACTACTACAAAGAGCCCTAAACAAACCACATGAACTCTTCAACCTGGTCAAAACCTTAACTAAAGAGCCTTCCTCCGGTCAATCAATCCAACCTGACCCACAGGCATACGCGGACTACCTGCAAGCCAAAACAAGCTTACTTACCATGAACAACTGCCCCCCAGATACCTCACCTAACCTCTCCCCCTCTTCTTCACCTCCACGAATACTATTAGGGGCCCAACAACTCATCACCTCCTTCACCGCCCCATCTGAAAAGGAGATCCAAGATACTATCACGAATATAAATACCTCCACTGCACCGAACGATCCATGTCCAGCATCCTGGATAAAAACCTTACGAGCGGAACTCAGTCCTTTCCTTGCCAAACTGATAGGTACATCTTTCCAGACAGGTATCTTTCCCCTCAGTCTAAAGCAAACATCAATTAGACCACTACTCAAGAATAATAAACTGGACCCCGAAAAGATGGACTCATTTAGACCCATCTCCAGCATCCCACTCCTAGCTAAAATCATGGAAAAAATAGCCCAACGTCAACTGAACCACCACATAGAGAACAATGCTCCTCTCGACCCCTGTCAACATGGATTCCGGGAGTCTCATGATGTCGAAACTCTGTTGACAACTCTATTAATAGGTCTTCATAGCATCAGACAAGGCTTTGCTCTTATTTTCCTCGACATTGCAACCGCCTTCGATTCCGTCAACCATGAGCTACTTCTGGTACGCTTGAATGAGAAGGGAATACATGGAAATGCTCTCGCCTGGTGCGCCTTTTATCTGAATGACAGATGGCAGCACGTTAGTTCTTGCTCCTCCACGTCCACCCCTTTCCCTCAATCCATAGGCGCCCCACAGGGATCATCTCTTTCAGCCCTATTCTTCAACGTGTATATGCAACCTATCTGCACCATCATCAGATCCTTCAACATCAATTGTCTAGTCTATGCCGATGATGTCCTTATGTTTACTCCAATATCCACTGAACACCCAGACTTGTCTCAACTATCCTCCTGCTTCGATGCAGTCTCTGATTGGTTACAATCTCAGAAGCTAAGGATAAACCTCAAAAAGATGGATGTTCTCTTCATCAGTAGAGATCAGACATTCATCCCACCCTCATCACTGAAGGTACGTGACGCGGAGCTTCCTACTAAGACTTCGATATGATACCTAGGAGTAACCCTTGACCAACAGCTTGACCTAAATGCCCATATAAGTAACCTAGTAAAGGCGATTTACCATAAAGTCCGGATGCTGTGACACATGAGACATCTTCTTGAGCCAAAAGACTTCCGAACAGTATTTCAAACACTAGTGATGCCTCACTTCGACTATGCCAACTCCATACTGCACGGTCTGCCAAAGAGTCAAAGAGTTCACTTCACCCTTTACAGATTGCAATGAACACAGCAGCAAGAACCCTATATGGAGCATCCAGAAGAGACCATATTACTCCTATCCTAAAAGCTCTACACTGGCTTCCGGTTCACTGTAGGATCACTTTTAAAATACTGACAATGACATTCAAGGCCATCAACAAATGCTCATCCAGCTCCCTTTCCGAAATTCTCCAGATCCCCCCCCCCCCCCCCCCCCCCTTAGACAGAGAAGATCCGCCGCCACTAATACTTTGCATCTCCCAAAGTCATTCACTAAATGTACCAAGGCTACAGGAAACCGCGCTTTTGCTCTTTATGCCCCCTACTGCTGGAATACTCTACCAGCAAACATTCGAGCAATAAACAGCCTCTCTCAGTTCAGGAAAGAGCTGAAACATCACGTCTTTCTCCAGTACTTCCCCAACTCAGATGACATCACATAACCAACCACAGACCACACCTCCCTCTTCCCCCCTCCCGTTAATCCCCTCCCTGTTGTCCCAGGCAATTTATCAAGCTGTCTCCTAGCCTATAACATTCTAATGTTTATGCTAGCTGTTTCTCATGCCGTGTTTGCGATGAATAGAGCTTAGTTGATGTTTTTCCTAGTTATCATCCTGTATATAGCCCTTTATGTATATAGTTCCATTATGTATGTAGCTCGCCTGTGTTCCATGTTCAACTCACTGTTTGATGTAAATGCAATGTGGATCTTCCCATTGCACAAGTTTTGTTACCTGTGAACCGCGCTGATGGTAAATAGTGCGGTATAGAAAAAACTATAAATAAATAAATAAAAATAAATAAATGTAACACCAGTATTTAAAAAGGGTTCCAGGGATGATCTGTGAAACTACAGACCTGTAAGTCTGATGGCAATACCAGGCAAAATGGTAGAAACCATAATAAATAATAAAATTACTGATCATGTATATAGTCATGGTTTAATGGGAGAAAACCAACATGGATTTAGTCAAGGAAAGTCTTACCTTACTAATCTGTAATATTTTTTTGAAGATGTGAATAAACAGGTAGACAAAGGTGAGTCAGTTGATATAGTGTATCTGGATTTTCAGAAAGCCTTTGCCTTCTCACAATGCCTTTGTCTCATGAGATAGTCTTGGCAAAATTAAAACATCATGGGATTGGAGGCAGTGTAGTATTGAGGATCAGAAACTGGTTAAAAGATAGAAGGCAGAGAGTAGGGCTAAATGGCCAGTTTTCTCAATGGAGAAAAGTAAATAGTGGAGTACCCCAGGGATCTGTGCTGGGCCTGCTGCATTTTAACATATTCATAATTGACCTGGATATGAGAATAACGAGTGAGGTGATCAAATTTGCAGATGACACAAATTATTCAGAGTTGTTAAAACCCAAGAGGATTGTGAAAAATTGCAAGAGGACCTTGCACAATGGTGTGGTCAAAAACCGAAGTGAAAAGGACTGAGTGTGTCTTGTTTATCAAGATGGTCCTGGAGTTGTCAAAGCACCTACTTTTTCATGACCTTAGCCAGGAAAACAAAGAGGAAAGAGGGTGATAATTTAATGGATCATTTCTATTTAAAGAGGAACTTTTCAGTAATGGAAAAACAGATGCCTCTTTCAAAATATATGGAACAATGTCATTAACCAATGATAGACCCACTCAAAGTATTTTGAAGTCTTGAATAACTTAATGGGACATTTATCTCAGAGACTGTATGTATTGTTCAACGAAAAAATGACTTCATAAGCCTGATCCTCCAAAAGCACTCCAAAAGGTTTCCTCAGGAGTTTCTAAATTAGGTGTAGTTGGCACAGTATGAGGAAATTTCTCTGTAATATTTTGAATCTTGCCCTACAGAGATTCCATAAATTCTTGCGGATTAATAGCCGCATGGTCTAAACTATCTTCGGGAGTGTCAGTTGCCTAACAACCGAGAAAAGATGTGATGGCTCACCAACCCTCATGTGAATCTATTATAATACTCATTTTTACTATCAGTCACTCACTGCTGATACACACATAGCTGAGTCAAATAATCTTGCTAAGAAAAATAATCTGGCCTACTTCTCCACTTTCTTTCCTCCGCAATTCCCATCTTTCCAAGTGTGCTATTGCTCCATTGGGGCCTAGCGCTATTTCTAACTGGACCATCACATATCTTTAAGGGAGCCACTGCATTTAAAGACTCAAAAATGAACTCATTCACTGGACTGCAGTACTAAGAACATCCCTAGCAGCTAACTCAGCTATACTCTCTAATCGAGGTAACCATGTCCTACTGGGATCATCTATATTATATTGTGGGCAAAAGGTCTTCCATTGTTGAGGGAACAGATAGAGGCATGGACGCCATAGAAAACAAGGCCTGATATGCTTGTGCCATTCAGAAATTGCACCACGACATGCAACTTCCTTGTACCGCCCTGGGAATGCCCGCTTGCTACCTGTACGTTCTCGTGTCGGGGACGTCTATATACCCTGCTTTCTAAAATGTCTCCAGGAATGTCTCCATGATTTGCATGTCTATCTTCCTGTTTTCAGACGTGCATCTCATGAACGCAATGCAATGAGTTTTTAAAATGACGCCTTAATGATTTATTATTTTTAAAATATCGTTATGATAACCTATGCAGGACAACAAATTTTGCTGAAGAAGTGATAAGCAAATTCAAAAATAAATACGTAAAACTGGGTGACAAACATTCATGTTAAGAAAGTAAATGGAAAAAAGAGCAAGAGACCTGGGTGGTTTTCAAAGGAGGTGACTAAAAAGAGAAAGACAAAAAGATTATCATTCCAAAAATGCAAGAGATCATAGAACGTGGAGTAGAGGAAAGCTGTCTGTAAAGCTAAGAAAATCAAGGATTGCAATCAGGACAGCAAAGGCATAAATAGAGGAAAAGATAGCTAATGTAGTAAAATAATACATTAGTCTTTTTAAATATTTTAATGAAAGTACAAAGTAAGAGAGATGAAAAGGATTGGAGGTTGACAAAGAAAAAGCAGCCATACTGAAAATGTTTTTGTTCATTTGACACCAAAGAAGGAATTAGAGAAGAACCACAGAGAGATGGCAGGTGTCCATATGATAGAGGGGCAAACAGCGTGAAAACTTTTATGCTGATCCACTGAGTAAGAGGTATTTAACATCTAATAATCTAAATTAAAATTCACAAGTGACTGATCTGATGTTCCATCCTAAATTTATCTAAGGGAAGTAGACATTTCATCTGTCTCACTATTCTAAGTTTGGAAAATGTGGCCTTAGCAACAGCTTTCACTTAATTTTTAATATCAAATTGGAATCAAACACAGTTCTCAGATTCCTAACTTTTATTAAAAATGGAAGAGAGGTTTATTTGTAGCTAAAAAAACATAGAAACAGAGAGAATGATAGCAGCAAAAGATCATATGGCTTTGCACTGTGCATTCATTAGTGCACATTCAGTTGGCTAGTGTGCTTTAAAAAATGTAGGGGCATGTTCACTAAAATACGTGAATAATGGTGTGAATTTTAGCATGTACTAACCATTACTGCAAGCCTGCAGTAAATGCTGCTGCAACATGCCAAAATCAGCCAGTGCGGTAAAAATCCCAAGTTAACTGCTTAAACCAAGGCAGAGTGAGCACTGGGCAGTATATGGGTGAGTCGATCAGGGGAGCTAGCACACAGGGGGGCTCCATGGGTTAGCTGTCACAATTGCTGATAACATGTTTACACTTAATGCCACTTCAAGACCCTAGTGATAGTACCATAATGATAGTACCATAATAACTACTACTAGGGGTTGCTGGTGCCCTTTTCAGAGCTGCCAGAGCCAGGAGAGGAGTAGAGGGGAACTGCTTCTGCCCCATTGATCACTAAAACCACCAGGAAGCCCCAGGTAAAAGCAGGGGAGCTTGGGGATGGTAGGAAGGTCAGGATTATGGCCTTATTGAAGAGAGTCTGTTTGGGGATCGGAGGGTGGCCATCTGAGGTTATTTACTGTCCCATGGGAGAGTGATGAAGGGAGGGGCATGCTCAAGAGCTCATGCTTGAAGGGGTCTGAGCTATGGGGTCATCGACGGGGGGTCTCAGTTGGCAAGTTTGTGCCTTAGGGGGGAACAGCGCTCAAGGAGAGGGAAGACATCACAGCCCCAGCTGAAAAGCCAGTCTTCTTTTTCTGGGTGCTGGGCCCACATCCCCTGCATCAGTAGGAAGCATGTGTGCTCTGCACTGTATGCTGAGGCAGGGATTGCGGTTCCCACAGGTGATAAGTGTGCCCTCTTTACTAAATGCAGGGCAGATGCTGGGCATGCCCCCTGCAGTTACTGCAAAGGTTTTGCACTTCCGCATTTTAATTAAAATGTCCCTTAGTGTATGATAAATTTATTTAATGCACACAGGGCTGCCCCCCACCCCATGCCGCACCACCCCCACCCTCACACCACGCTGCCCCCTCACCCCCATGCCACACCACCTCCCAAACCCCTACCCCGTGACCCCCCTCCCCTGCCGAGCCAAGTTGCTGCGGATGGCAATGGCAGTATTTTAAAAGTAGCAGCTTCGTGCCACTGATTTGTTGACCGAGGCAGGCCATGTGCTTCAGCATACATGGCCTACCTCTTCTGACCTCCCTACAACAGTAAGTTGCATCAGAGTGGGATCAGAAGCGGCGATTACATGATTTCACAATGTTTTTATTTTCTTTTAGTCTTGAGATATTTATTTGAAAGGGTTCTTTTTCAAGATCCTCATTCTCATATGGTGCATAACGTAAGTACCCTCTCTGTATTACCTCCTTGTTGTACAGTTCTAGGTTTTAAATATAATTTTTAATTATTTGGCTCCTTTTGATGTTTTATTAGTATGCTTACGTATTATATGTTTCATTTCCTCTTTTTATCTGTTTTGTTTTTACTGTTCTGTTTTTAACTTATTTATGACCATTAGATGAATTATGTATATTCTTTTATAATTCTTATGGTTTTAGTATCAGTTTTATGTATTTATATGGTTTATATTATGATTTTATTTATTGAAATTCATTGTTTTTAGATGCGCACCACCTGTTGACGGCTTCCCGCTAAAACACGTAGGGAATTTATCTAATAAAGTTGGCACCTGAGACCCTATTCTGGCGTTCGCCCTTTGTGTTCTCTTGCTGTTGCTGCGAGGGCCTTGCTCCCTTTGTGTTCCCGCTAAACAGGGTCAGGCCTGACTAGTAGTTGGATGGGTGACTGCCTTGGCATATCAAGAGCTGTAAACTCACTGCATGGAAGAAACGTCTGGCAATCTATTTCTGGTCACACCTTGCCAAGAAAACCCAGCACCTGGGTTGTCAGGAGTCAGCATTTACTCAACAGTGCACATTGCTTTTACATTTCTAATATAACCTATCCAGTCTGCCCATCCAAACCAACAGCCCAGTCTCCACAACCCTATCTTCTTCGTCAGAGATCCTCGGTGCTTATTCCATACTTTCTTGCATTCATATGCTGTCTTTGTGTCCACCAGCACCACTGGGAGGCTGATCTACACATCCACTACCCTTTACTTAGATTAACTATTCCTGAGTTTGACTGGCAATTGACTTACTAAAAGAACCTCAAATTTCCAAGATCTAAGGCCAGCTTATTTTGGGCTAGCCATATTTAAACCAAGGACATAGAGTTGGAGATGTTATTTTAAATTTATAATTGTACAACTTTCTTCCAGTGGCAGAAATCTGTGTTTATAATCTTTACTACTTACAAATGATTCCTACAATGAATGTGTTAAACTTTTCAGCTCTTTTTAAGTGAAGCAAGTGATGGAATACTGAAGCTAAAAATTTTCACTTTACTGAGCATTAAAAAATCTTTCAAACTCCTAATAAAAATGTAAAAATAGTGCAAAAGGAGTTTACATTTTGAAGCTTATTTACTAAGCTGTGCTAGATCTTTAATGCAGGTTGTAATGTGCATGCACTGTTAACACATGAAAATAAATAAACTGAGCATCCTTGGGATGGACCCTAAAGTGATTGACTGATTAAGAAACTGTTTGAGAGATGACAGATAGTGGTAGTAAATAGAGTTCACTCTGAAGATAGGGGCATTATCAGTGGCATGCTGCAAGGACCAGTCCTTGGTCCTGTTCTTTTTAATATTTTGTAAGCAATATTGCAGAAGGTCTGTCAGAAAAAGTATGCCCCCTTGAAGATGATATTAAAATCTGCAACAGGATAGATACCCTGGAATATATGGATAATATGAGGAAGAAACTAGTGAAGCTTGAAGAATGGTCAAGAATTTGGCAGCTAAAATTTAATGCTAAAAAATTCAAGGGCATGCATTTGGGCTACAAAAACTTAAGGGAGTTGCACAGTATAAGGGTGAAATATTCCAATGCATGAAAGAAGAGCAGGGCCTGGGGATGATCTTATTGGATGATCTTAAAGTGGCCAAACCGGTAGAAAAAGCAACAGTAAAAGCCAGAAGGATGTTTGGGTGCATAGAAAAAGGAATGGCCAGCAGAAGAAGGAGGCGATAGTGACTTTGTATAATTTCCCTATTGAGATCTAATTTGAACTACTTTGTACATTTCTGGAAACCTCATCTTTGAAAGGATATAAACAGAATGAACCCAGTCCAGAGGGTGACTACTAAAATGGTCAGTGGTCTTCATCATAAAGCAGACTTAGAGATTTCAATATATATATTGAATATAGATATATTAATATATAGATCAAGAAAAGATGGAAAGAATATACAAAGTCTTTATATGATAAAGATCAAGTGAAACAACAGCCATTTCAACCTGTACCTTATGATCTGGAACCATTGGTGATGAAAGAAGAAGTCGAAGCAGCATTGAAAGTCTTATCAAAGAACAAAGCACCAGGCATTGATGGCATTCCCATAGAAGTATTACAGCAATCTGATGCAGCTGCTACCGTACTTACAAGGCTCTGCCAGGAAATTTGGATGACAACGTCATGGCCAACTTACTGGAAAAGATCTGTGCTTATACCAATACTAAAGAAAGGTGATCCAACTGACTGTGGAAATTATCGCACAATCGTTCTGATACCCCATGCCAGCAAGATTCTACTGAAGATTATTCAACAGAGACTACAGCCATACCTGGAACAAGAACTACCTGAAGTGCAAGCAGGGTTCAGGAAAGGGTGAGGAACGAGAGACATCATCGTGGATGTGAGATGGATCTTTGAAAAGACTAAAGAATATCAAAGGGATATCTGTTTGTGCTTTATTGACTACAACAAGGCTTTTGACTGTGTAAACCATGAGAAACTCTGGGCCACATTAAGAAGCATGGGTATACCAAAACACCTGATCGTTCTCTTGCACAACCTTTACATTGATCAAGAAGCAACAGTTCGAATGGAACAAGGAGAACCAGAATGGTTTAAAATCAGCAAAGGTGTACGACAAGACTGCATGCTTTCCCCCTACCTGTTTAATTGATATGCAGAACAAATCATCAAAGAAGCAGCACTGTATGAAGACAACAGAGGTGTGAAGGTTGGTGGAAAACTCATTAACCCTTTCCAGGCCAAGCCCAAAACTCTCGGGATCCAAAATTCTGACTAAATATTCCTATCAAATGGTATATAATATATGACCATAGCAGAAGGAAAATCACTATTAGAACATATTGAATAAGACGGGTACAATTTTCCTGAAATATGCAAAAATTAATCCGGCTACAGAATATGGATTAAAAATTTAAAGTAGGCCTTCAAAGGGTTAACATCCTTCACTATGCTGATGATACCACATTGCTGGCTGAAGTGAAAATGACCTGAAACATTTGCTTCTCAAGATCAAGGAACATAGTCTTAAAATGCGTCTGCACCTTAATGTAAAGAAGACAAAGATCATGACAACTGGCAAAATCAATAAGTTCATCATTTAGGAAGAAGAAATTGAAAAAATGGACAATTTTAGCTTACTTGGATCAACTCTCAATAAAAAAACAGCAAGCAGTCAAGAAATCTGACGACACATTGCTCTTAGCAGAACGGCTATGAAAGACCTAGACAAGATTCTCAAGAGCAGAGATGTCTCTCTCCATACAAAGATTTGACTTGTTCAAGCCATGGCATTTTCAATAACATCATATGGATGCAAAAGATGGACACTGAAAAAGATAGACAGGAAGAAAATTGATGCATTTGAATTATGGTGCTGGTGATAAATATTGTGCATATCATGGACTGCCCGAAGAACAAACCAGTTGGTACTAGAGGAGATCAAAGCTAAGTTTTGTTTAGAAACTCAGATGACAAGAATTTGACTTTCATACTTTGGACACATCATGCGAAGAGAGAGATCATTACAGAAAGACGTCATGCTTGGCAAGGTAGAAGAACAACGCAAAAGAGGAAGGCCAGCAATGAGATGGATAGATACAATAACAGCAGCTACAGGTGCCAGTCTGTCAACAATGAGTCGCCGGACTGAAGACTAAACAGAATTTAGAACAACTATCCAGAGGGTCGCCATGAGTCGACTCCAACTCGATGGCACTTGACAACAATATATATATACATACATATATATATATATATATATATATATATATATATTTATATATATATACTTTGGAGGAAAGATGGGAGAGGGGATACATGATAAAGACATTTAAATACCTCTCTGGTATAAATGCACAGGATGTGATTCTCTTCCTGTCAAAAAGAAGCTCTGGATTAACAGCTCATAGGATGAAGGTGAAAGGGGATATATTTAGGAGTAATCTGAGGAAATCTTTCTTTACAGAAAGGGTAGTAGATGTGTGGAACAGCCTCCAAGTGGAGGTGGTGGAGATCAGAGCTGTATCTGAATTCAAGAAAGCATGGGACAAGTACAAAGGCTCTTTGTTGGAGAAGTCATTGTAGAGCTGGGCAGACTGGATAGATCACATGATCTTATCTTTCAACACGCTCTAATTTGCTATATTTTTATGTTTAAAATCGCCATATTGAACATATGACATGAAAATTCATATTAGGGGGCATGGGATGAGCATTGGATGGACAAGGACTGTATCTTGCAATTAATCAGCAGGTTGTTACCATGATTTAGTGCTAACATGGCCGATAACACGATACAAATAACTAAACCTTCAAAAGTGTAGTTAAATGTACCCCACATTAATGGCCATATCATAAACATCGATGAAGAGTATTGCTCCTGTAAGAGTCAGAGTGTAAGTAAGTGGATTTCTACATTGGAATAAGAATTTTTTCGACTCTAATTATGCATACAGAACTTTATTTTCCCCAGTCAACAGTGAGCTCTTTTTCCCTAGGGTGATATCTTCATGGAACGACTTCCTTACTGACAAAGAATGCTGCTCCTGTGGCATATTGCCATAGGTGTGCTGACAAAGGGACATTCCCCTTGTGTGTTCCTTTGTGTATCCACTTTGGGCATTATAGAGGGATTTAATCTTTTCTTGTGGTTGTGGTTTGTCTTCTGTTAGTGTAAGATCTGAATAGGAAGAGGGAATATTAACTGATGTTAGATTCTTTTGTGAGTGATGTGTAGGTCTGAATTGAAAATGGAAGGGGGAGGGAGGTAAATGCATTTCTTGGTAATGAAAGGTACAATATTCATTTTAGTAAATGGGATAGTAGAGTATGTGATAGGTAGTGGAAGAATGAAGGTGGTACCTGTTATGCGCTGGCTTGAAAGTGCAGTATAATCAAATAGTAATAATAAATATATTAATTAGATAAGTTATGCCAGCAACAGTAGAGGAGTAACCTAGTGGTTAGAGCCTTGGCTTGGTAACCAAGAGATCAAGGTTTATTCCCATTAGCATGCCTTTGGCATGTTACTTAACCCTCCATTGCCTCAGAAGAAAGATCTGGCAATCCAGTCACACTACCATAAAAACCCAGGAGCTGATGGCTCACCAGGAGTCAGCATTGACTCAAAGGCACAGATTGCATTGCATTTCTCAGTAATAGAAGACAAACAGAAGTAGTTGCACAACCAAGAACTCTCACAAGAGACCTATCAAAGAGCAATGCAGAATGAGAGTTCTCAGGTTTAAATAGTTTCAGAGAGGTACCATCATCAGGAAATGAATCAAAACAAGTCACATCATCAGAAAGTGACTTGCAGTGGTTTAAAAAGGCGGGTGGAAGCCAGTTTATAACCCTCTGTGTAATTAATGATATACTCGGAAGGTAATGCATTTGCAGTTGACAAGGAAAAGAACTTTTGTAGTGCTTGGTCCCAATTTGTGGAATAAGTTTCCAGATTGTATTCATCAGGAAAATGATTATGTACATTTTCATAAAGTGGTGAAGACATGGTTACAGAAGTAGGCTTTTAAAGAAATCAGAGATAGATGGGTGAGTAGACTGGGGTCATTCTATTATTTCTTTTTGGATTAGATAGTCTGGAGTGTGTGATGTATTGATTAAGTGATTGTGTGTATGCATTGTCAGACAGCTGCCTGGGTGAGAATCTTCACAGTCTTGACAATGCATATATTTATATGATTTTTGCAAGATATTGTGGGTAATGTAGTTCATTCACACCAGACACAGCTGCTGACAATAATTTAGTTGCGCACAAGTGTTAAAGCCAATAAGATACTTCTTTATTTATGGGGTTATTTCTCCCAGCACAGATATGCTTGGTAGCACATAAATTAAGTTACTTGCTTGCAGTGTTTAACTTGGTAAAACAAAGTCAAAAATCAAAATCAGGAAAACAACCTTCAAACTTGTCAGGCAATTAGCTAATGTTTTCTTAGCATATCTCTAACAAACGAAAAGCCACAAAGAAAGAAATAACTGTTCTTGTAAGGTTAACTTCTGATTACTTTCCACACAGATCCAGAAGTAATTCTCTCCTAGCTCACAAGCAATTAGGTGCAGCTCAATTACTATCAGTTATCCAGCTGAAACCCTTTAGCAGGCTGGCTTTCTACTGTGTGAGTCAAATCCTGCTTCAGGAGCTTTTCTTAGTGGAATAAAGAACAAATTTATAATTTCTTTGTGATGGCTGCTGTGCTTTATCACAGAAAGTTACCAACGGAGTTTGGATAGAGAGCAATCCATATAAACAATATCTTGATCTGCTATTATTTCCCCTTCATCAACAAGCATAGGGTCACTCCTTCCTGAGCTATGATAAGCTTCCTTATCACATACCCCCCTGCTTAAGTTATTACGGACTGGTGTCACTGGTGAAACTTCTTCTCTACAGTCCGTAATACGGGAAAGGGCATCCGCATTCTTGTGTAACTTCCCAGCACAATGTTCAACTTGAAAATCAAATGCCTGTAAGGCCATGTACCAGCGTGTCAACCTGGCATTGTGGTTCTTCATTTTCTGCAACCACTTAAGTGGGGCATGGTCCGTGACCAACTGGAACTTTCTCCCTGTAAGGTAAAACCTTAACGCCTCCACTGACCACTTGATAGCTAAACATTCTTTTTCTATTGTGGAATACTTTTGTTCAGCCGGTGACAACTTCCTGCTCAGGTACATCACAGGATGCTCCTCCCCATCATGACACTGGGATAGAACCGCTCCTAGCCCTACATCCGATGCATCCGTTTGAACCAGAAAGGGTTTCTTGAAGTCCACCCCTTTCAGTACCGGTCCTGTACACAATTTTTCTTTTAAGACTGAAAACGCTTTTTCAGCTTCAGGTGTCCACTTTAGCTGGTTTGGACAATTCTTCCGCAGCATATCCGTGAAAATGGCACTTTTCTCTGCGAATTGTGGTATAAACCTGCGGTAGTATCCAATAAGTCCTAAGAAACTTCTTAGTTGTTTCTTTGTTGTTGGAGGAGGAAAATTCCTGATGCTATCTATTTTACTTATTAGAGGTTTAATTTTTCCTCTTCCCACTAGGTGGCCTAGGTATTTTACCTCCCTATTTGCAAAGGCACACTTCTTCGGGTTTAAAGTGATTCCCGCTTGCTTCATGGAGCACAAGACTGCCCTGATCCTCTTCAGATGCTCCGCCCAGGTGTTACTATGGATTATGACATCATCCATATATGCAAAAGCATAATTTTGGTGGGGTCGAAGTACCTGATCCACTAACCTTTGGCAGGTAGCCGCTGCTCCATGCAGTCCGAAAGGCATCCTTTTGAACTGGAAAAGGCCAACGGGGGTGCTGAACGCAGTCTTTGACTTCGACTCCCTGGTGAGAGGGATTTGCCAATATCCTTTTGTCATATCAAGGGTGGTTAAGTATTGAGCCTGTCCCAGCTGGTCCAACAGCTCTTCAATTCTTGGCATTGGATATGCATCAAAAACTGATATGGCGTTTACCTGCCGGAAGTCAATACAAAATCTTAAAGATCCATCAGGCTTCGGCACCAGGATTATGGGGCTATTCCAGGGACTCTTTGACTCCTCTATTACTCCCATGTCCAACATCTCCTGGACTTGTGCCACTACTTCCTGTCTCTTGGCTTCAGGCAAGCGGTATGGCCTTTGACGAACTAATTTCCCAGGTGGAGTTATTATTTCATGGGCAACCAAATGTGTCTCCCCAGGTATGGGTGTCAACACATCTGGGAATTCTTTAAGCAGCTTCCTAATTTCTTCCTGTTGTACCACTGTCAGGTCCTCACCTATTTGAGGCTCTGATTTTTCTTTACAATCAGATACCTGGGGTCCCAAATCTTCCTCTTCATTCACCTCCCTCTCTCGGGCACAGGTGGCAGCTAGGCTTTTAACCCCTTTGACATCAGTAGAACCAAAGCCTTTGGTTCCACGTTCAGAATTCTCCAGGGACGTGACCTCCTCCACAGGTGGAATACCCAGCCTCTCACAGATCATTTGGGCAATTTTGTCTCCTGTCTTCACGTGATAATCATTCTGTCCAAAGTTAAATAACAGAACTTTAATATTGCCCCTGTAATCGGGATCAATTACTCCTGCACCCACATCGATGAAATATTTAAGGGCTAATCCGGACCTTGGGGCTACTCTCCCATAACATCCAATAGGTATTTCCACTTGGAGACCGGTGTCAACCAGGGATCTCCCTTGGCTAGGTACCGTCACATTTTCTATGCTGCACAGGTCAAACCCAGCAGCTTGAGGGGTTGCCCGCTTAGGAACTTGGGCCTTCTCTGTGACCCTATGGTACTTTAGGACAAATATCTGCTTTGGGGTAGCTTGGTCTTCTGGACGCTTAACCATCTTTTTAGCTGGGGTCTGAGGACTTCCAAATAAAGGCCCGGGAGCTATTACCATTAAACCTTCTCCCTCCTTCTTTCCTAGTCCTTCCACTAGACCCTGCTTAAATCTTGGCCAGTCTCTTCCTAGAACCAAATCAACGGGTAGCCTAGGCACCACTGCTAACAGGACTTCCTCTTGTCCCCCCAGGCACTTAACCTTTAGCCTATAGATGGGATATGATGTTGCAGCACCATGAATGAATCTGATGTGAACTTGGCTTTCAGGGGTTCTAGGCACAAATCCTTCTTGGGCCTCTATCCTCTTCCAAAGCCTTTTTGACATCATACTCTGGTCTGCCCCAGAGTCTAATAAAGCATTTGTGGTAATTCCTTGCACATCAACCATCAAAAGAAATCCTTCTTTGGGCTGTTTTAAATCCAGACCCATTAAGCTAGTGTGTGTCTGGCATCTTTTTTCTAAATGTCCCCATTTTCCACACTTGAAACATTTCTTTCTATTCCACTGTGTCATCTGGTTTGATACAGTACATTCATTTTGTGCTAGCTCCTGCTGCCTGCTGAACTGGGCTGCCATCCACTGAGCTAGTTCCTTTGAATCCATCTTGAACCCTGTAAGAAAATACAAAGAAAAAAAACACAGTGCACCACCTTCCAAACAGGTGTTTTTTTCTACACTCTTTTTTTTTTTTCAATTACCCCTGTGCTTACTCCCATCCACCACTAGACATGCCCAGGTACTTATTACCTTGTCTCAGTGATGAATCCAGCTCTGCACAGGGTCTTTTCCTCCTGGGACAGGTTCTTGGAACAATCACTTCTCCTCCAAAGTGCAGTTGAGGGAAAATCTTTTTTTCCAGCTTTAAACTTGAACTTTAAGTTGTAATCCTCAGCAAGTAAATCCCCTTTGTGCAAAAGCAATCCGAAAAACTACGCCATTTGTCAGACGGCTGCCTGGGTGAGAATCTTCACAGTCTTGACAATGCATATATTTATATGATTTTTGCAAGATATTGTGGGTAATGTAGTTCATTCACACCAGACACAGCTACTGACAATAATTTAGTTGTGCACAAGTGTTAAAGCCAATAAGATACTTCTTTATTTATGGGGTTATTTCTCCCAGCACAGATATGCTTGGTAGCACATAAATTAAGTTACTTGCTTGCAGTGTTTAACTTGGTAAAACAAAGTCAAAATCAAAATCAGGAAAACAACCTTCAAACTTGTCAGGCAATTAGCTAATGTTTTCTTAGCATATCTCTAACAAACGAAAAGCCACAAAGAAAGAAATAAACTGTTCTTGTAAGGTTAACTTCTGATTACTTTCCACACAGATCCAGAAGTAATTCTCTCTCCTAGCTCACAAGCAATTAGGTGCAGCTCAATTGCTGTCAGTTATCCAGCTGAAACCCTTTAGCAGGCTGACTTTCTACTGTGTGAGTCAAATCCTGCTTCAGGAGCTTTTCTTAGTGGAATAAAGAACAAATTTATAATTTCTTTGTGATGGCTGCTGTGCTTTATCACAGAAAGTTACCAACGGAGTTTGGATAGAGAGCAATCCATATAAACAATATCTTGATCTGCTATTATTTCCCCTTCATCAACAAGCATAGGGTCACTATCATGAATTGGCACAGATGAATCTTTCAATGGAGCAGTTTCAGGAGAACACTTATTTCCCTGCTGTCTTTCAAGGTTATAGCTAGGGCCTAGATCAGTGTTCATACCTGAGCTTCCATTGTTGCTATAGTTCCTCTCTATATAGCCTGGCCAGTATGTAGTCCAGTTCTTATGTCCAGCCTTCCAGTCCTGATCCCTGGACACTGGATCTCTCTTCACATACCTTCTGGCATAGGTCTTAGAGTCCCTTCCACGTGCAGCCGTCTCCCTCACAGGTAGCCTCTGGTGATTCCTTGTTCTGCAGCACCATTCCTCTGGCTTTCCCCAGTCCAATGGTCTATGCTGGCCCTTGGAATACCTCCCAGTATACGTACTGCCTTGTACTCTTCTAGACCTCTCAAAGGCTTTTCTCCTCTTCCTTCCAGAGGGTTTCTTTCCTTCTCTATCCATCCGGTTTGGCTTCTGCTTCTGCTGATTCTTCAGATGAAACTGATGATCCTTCTCTGCATATCCAAGGGGATCATGAAGATGATCATGGAGAAGCTGATGCTTGTCATCTGTAGAACAAACACTATTCTTATTCTGCCTTGATGAGTGCTCCTCCCTAATACAGCGCAGCTGTGCTGAATCAGGCCCTGCCCTTTGAGATGAGTGCTTAGGGATTACCTCATAGCCCTCCTGATTGAACACACATTTCCCCACTTCAGCTCCTCTAATGGCTTCTGGAAACCTGGTGCATTCTGGGACTGGTAGTCTTTTGTAAGAAAATTCTGTTTTCTTATTTCTACCAGAACTGACAGGTTGCTTGTTCAGAGTCACATCATCTTTTCTATAGCTCCTTCCTGAGCTATGATAAGCTTCCTTATCACAGTATCCAAACCCAACTTCAAGATCACATAGACCACCACGCACTACTAGACCTGCATCAACATAGTTTCCACCCCTACCGCAGTGCAGAAACCCTACTAATCTCCCTCTTAAACATACTTATAGTTGGCACAGAAATACTCACCCAAGGTTTTATCCTGCTCTTTTTGGACATCTCCGTGGCTTTTGACACCATGTCCCATCAAATCCTTCTCAACCAACTCCGTCACATTAGTGTCTGAGGCATCCCCCTCATATGATTCCACTCTTACCTTTCCAACTGAAGTCAACAAATAAAAATTTGAACTTAAATCTCAGATCCTTTCACTTTTCTCAATGAGTACTCCAAAGTTCTTCCCTCTCCTCTCTGCTATTCAACATCTACATTCAATCATCCTCCAAAAATTTGGCTCAAATACTTGATCTATGCTGATGTTATAATGATTTATACACCTTTCTCCACGTCTGCTCCCATCTACTCCAAAATCACAAGCTGCTTTGAGGAAGTAATCCAGTGGCTACACCTTCACAATTTATCCATCAACTTCAACAAAACAGAACTTCTCCACATCACAAAGAACCCCAACTTTACCCCCCCCCCCCCTCCTGCCTCCATCAGGATTGGTAACTACAACATTCACGTCAAAACTGAGATCAGATACCTTGTAATTACATTTGATCAGCAACTGAGTTTCAATGCTCAAATTCAAAACACCACCAAATCTGTATATTATAAGCTCAAAACTCTGCAGAACCTACTCCTGTCCACCGAAACATTCCACTCAGTATGCCAGGCCACCATCACTCCTCTATGCAACTACTGCAATTCTATATAGCAGGGCTTACCTAAGCAGTTGCTGCTCCCATTACAGCTTGCCCAGAACACTATAGCTCTGACCATCTGCCAGATCCAAAAGCAAACTCACTACTACCCTCAATCTCCTCCATTAGCTGCCCATCAGCTCAAGAATAAAATAAAAAGTCCTCATCATCATCCACAAGACTCTAAACAAGCAATCTTCAGAACACCTTCAAACACTAATTCACACTCCTAATACTAACAAACCAGCACTCAAAATCTCCTCAGTCTTCCATCTCAGACCTGCAAGAGCAACCAGAACACACGTTTCAGAGCATTCACACTGTAGGCCCCACTCTCTGGAACTCAGAACCCCCCCACAATACGAGATATTAAATCCACTGCGGACTTTAATAAGAAATTAAAGACCCATCTCTTTCAAGAACACTTCATCACTGGATCTCAGCTAGGTACAAAACAACTTAGCCATTCACAAACAAACAGGACCTCTCCCACCCCACCTCCATGAAGTCCCCCCTAAATCCATTATCCCACTCTTCCCAGCCCATACCCTATTATATATATAGTTATTACACCTTATTTAAATCTACAAACAACTTGTTCAACTGTATTTATAAGTTCCATTTCTCCTAACTGTATAATTATTTAATTGTAATTCCCTTCATTTACATTTATTGGTTATTTTTCTAGATCCTATTGTTTTATGCAAAATGTTCATTGTATTCGCTCAGTTCCATGTAAACCGTTTTGACTTGTATAAAAACGGTATATCAAAAATTGTTAAATAAATAAATTTAACCTTGATATTGTAAGTCTCCTCAAATGTAATTGCAAAAGTGGTCAATAAATCTATCTAAGCTAAATAAGTAACTTACTAACCTGGTAGACACCTTTTAGCTGCATTAGCAGAGCAGCGGTCTTCCCTTAAGTGCTGGGAATCACCCAAAAGTTACTGTGGAGGTTCTGCAGCTATCATGGGTTAACTTCTGCAGTTAATCCTTATTAATTACAAAACCTTAACGCAGCTTAGTTAGTAGTCCCCTTTTTGTTATAAATGCATTCTTTCATAGTTGCTTCATTATTGTGTAAATATCCAGAGTACCTGAAGCAATCTATGTCATTATGGCATTCCTGTTCAATACATGCCACTAGACTTGGCATAGGCCCAGCTTGTACCAGCTGTGTTAATTAAGCAAGGATGTCTCGGCAGCCACTTGTGCTGTCAATGACATTTGGCTTGACAGGAATCTTATTCTTACAGAAGAACAAATGTTCTGAATCTGAATGAACCAAAATGGGCTTTAGCCTCTGGTTTCCCTGCTCAGAATAATTTTATTTCAGCTTATGAGTTTGTGATGAAAAGAATATGCCTGTTTCATAACTGTGTGCCCAAATCTAGTATAGTAACAAGAAATTCAGGTTTTGTAAAAACCTTTTACATGGTGTTCAGTAATAGCCGAGGCAGGCGGACCCGGCGCTTCGGGCCCTACCCTTTCCCCCGCCCCCCACACCCCACCCTCCTATCATAAATAAGACATCACACCAAATTCATGGAACACAACTGGTCGCAGCTTTATTAACCATCAACAATTACAACAAACCAACATCAAACTTCCTAACCCCCCATTAGCGGAACCCGGCTGCACCAGCCATGCCTTAGCAAAGTGCCCACCACCGCTAATGCCATAACTTGCCTCCCGGCAAGTTGATATGCCCCTCTCCCCGACTTCGCCATGCCATTAGCAAAAGTCGGCCAGGGTTTGACCGGGTCAGGGGCACCCCGCCCCCGCCCAAGTGTAGCCTGCTGCTCCGGACCCCGGAAACCTCCGGGATCCCGCACCCCCCCAAGCTGCAACACCCCATAACCAACCAACCCAACACAGGGAGGGAGAGAGGGACACCGGCACCCCCGAAGCAGCCTCCACCCCGACTGGACACGTGGAGGCTGCCGGCCGAGAACGCGACCCCACCACCCCAGCAACAACTCCATTGATTGGCTCCCGCACGGCTGCGACCGACGGGAGCCAATCAATTTAAACCCCGCACCCGCGCGCCCACACCCAGGCGGCGCGCAAGGGTCCCCGCGCCGGGCCGCCGGGACCCTGCCCGCGGCCTCGCGAATCTCATGTTTCTGCCTATTGTTCTTTCCAGTATAGGATCCCTAAGCTAATGTAAAGAGTCATACAGGTCATGCACACTATGAACCAGTCCACCTACAGATACGAGGGGAAGCTTATAAGTCTCTAGCCTTGTAACGAAACAGAAAGCTACGGGCACACCTCAGTTCCGGTGGTCCGAATGATCTCTCTGCAGTTTCATTTTATTTGCTACCAAATAAAAAGAAACCACAGAGAGATCATTTGGACCACCAGCACTGAAGAATAAAACAAAACTTATCAGCCCCCCTCTCATATTCACCAACATACTTCTGTGGATTTTACTTGCCTTTCAGAGACTTCCTGCTAGAATGTATTTACTCATGCCTTAATCAGATGCAAGTCTGACTGGGGCCGTCTTTCACTGTGAAACTCTTATCACATAAACCAGCACCTCTCCCCTCCCCCACGCACATTGTACATACCCCCCTTCCCTACTCGAAAATGTTAAACATTATAATTAAATGCAGATGATTACCCCATTTTCTCCATGCTCAGACTCCTGGTTCCATGTATCAGTTTGTTTATTACTAGTTCTCTGTAAACCGCTTTGATGCTGCGATAAAGCGGTATAGAAAAACAGTTAAATAAAAAAATAAATAAATACATTCTCTGGAGAAAGTCTGTTCAAATTATTTTCTTTTTCTCCCATGGAAAATTATGGGAGTTCTTTTTCTATTTGAGATCATGGAGCCCCTTTTTTTAAAAGCACTTTGGAAGAACCTTTCTCTACATAGCCAGTTTAATTGCAGATGCCACTTTCTAAGAAAAATAGACCATTTTCCCTATAATACCAATCAAATGAAAATATAAAATTGTATTTTATAGAAAATTAATAATTCAAAAATTGTTTAATGAAAGTGAATGTGTGAATTCGGAAATATTTTATATGTACACAAAAAGAATAATTGAAAAAACAAAATACAATTAACTTACTCAAAAAACTTGACAATATTTATATGAAAAATGAATCACTTTCTTCAAAATTTATTGTCAATATTTGACACATCCCACAATACATATTACATTTTATACGAAAATGTGCTATATTATAGTATTATAGAAAGAGGTGAGTTCAAACTTAAGTGGTTTCTATAGAAAGTAGTCAAACCCATACCATGAAGCTCATCACATAGTAAATGATGGAAGATAAAAGTGGCTTCAGTTGTAGAACTGTATCTGCCTCTCTGTACAGATTACTCCTCCTCTATGCCTTTGCTTAAGTTTGCACCTGCTGCTTCAGGCAGATTACCCCTCTCTATTTCTGAAGTTATTTACATTTGTTTTGATTCCATTCTCTTGCTATATAGTGATCCTATTTTCCCAATGGAAAAAGGTGAATAGTGGTATACTCCAGGGATCTGTGCTGGGTCCACTGCTTTTTGACATATTCATAAATGACCTGGAAAAGGGAATAACGAGTGAGGTTATCAAATTTGCAGATGACACAAAACTATTTAAAGTTGTTAAAACCCAAGAGGATGGTGGAAAATTGCAAAAAGATCTTGATAAGTTGGAAGACTGGGCATCCAAATGGCAGATGAAATTTAATGTGGACAAGTGCAAAGTTATGCACCTAGGAAAGAACAACCCAAACTATGGTTACACAATGCAAGGTTCCACATAGGGAACCACCACCCGGAAAAATATTTAGGTGTCATTGTGGATAACATGTTAAAACCCTCCGCCCAGTGTGCAGCAGAAGCCAAGAGAGCAAATAGAATGCTAGGTATCATAAGGAAAGGAATGGAAAATAAAACAGAGGATACTATAATGCCTCTGTATCGTTCCATAGTGCAACCACACCTTGAATATTGTGTGCAGTCCTGGTCACCGTATCTTAAAAAAGGATATAGCATTATTAGAAATGGTACAGAGAAGAGCCACCAAAATAGCAAAGGGGATGGAAGGCTACTCCTATGAAGAGAGGCTAAAACGTTTAGGGCTCTTCACCCTGGAAAAGAGACGGCTGAGGGAAGATATGATAGGGGTCTATAAATTAATGAA
The DNA here is from genome assembly GCA_033557465.1 of Ichthyophis bannanicus. Lineage (NCBI taxonomy): Eukaryota > Metazoa > Chordata > Amphibia > Gymnophiona > Ichthyophiidae > Ichthyophis > Ichthyophis bannanicus. Next base: position 964,349,347 of record CM066033.1, on the reverse strand, counting down.
TGGAGTGGAACGGGTAAACGTAGATCAATTGTATACATTATCAGAATATAGAAAGACTAGGGGACATACAATGAAGCTACAGGGTAAACTATTTAAGACAAATAAGAGAAAATATTAAACTCTGGAATTTGTTATCGGAGGATGTAGTAAAGGCTGTTAGTGTAGCTGGGTTTAAAAAAGGTTTGGACAAGTTCCTGGAGGAAAGGTCCATAAACCATTATTAAAAAGGGACCCAGGATATCAATGCTTGACCCAATACAAGCATTGTGGAACCTGTGTCTTTTGGGAAAACTGCTAGGTACGTATGACCTAGATTGGCCACTGTTGGAAACAGGGTACTGGGCTTGATGGATCTTGGTCTGACCCAGTATGGCATATCTTATGTTCTTATGCTCTTATTTTCTTATCCTCTGTGTCTGTATCTTACCTTTTTTAATTCGTCATTGTTTTTGCTCCCACCGCCTCCTTTGGGAGGGCATTCCAGGTATCCTCCTCCATTGAAAACTATTCAACAGGATGCCTTGACAAAGTTCAAATGAAAAAATCAATTCCTGTACTTTAATGTAAACAAGACAAACATCCTGACAACTGGCAAAATCAATAAGTTCATCGTTGATGGAGAAAAAATTGAAATACAACTTTCACCTGTTTGGATGAACAATCAATAAAGAAAAGACAAGCAGTCAAGAAATCTGACGACACATTAGTTTTGGCAGAATGACTATAAAGGACCTACACAAGATTTTCAAGAGGAGAGATGTCTCTCTCCATCCAAAGATTTGACTTGTCAAAGCCATGGTATTTTCAATATCATCTTATGGAAGATGTCTCTCTCCATACAAAGATTCGACTTGTCAGTGCCATGGTATTTCCAATATCATCTTATGGAGGCAAACGTTGGACAGTGAAAAAGATAGACAGGAAGAAAATCAATGCCTTTGAATTATGGTGCTGGCAAAGAATACTCTGTATACCATGAACTGCCCAAAGAACAAAACAGTCAGTACCAGAGGAGATCAAACCAAAGCTTTCTTTAGAAGCTCAGATGACAAGACTCCAACTTTGATATTTTGGACACATCATGCGAAGAGAGAGATCATTAGAGAAAGATATCATGCTTCGCAAGGTTGAAGAGGAAGGCCAGCAATGAGATGGATCTATACAATAAAAGCAGCTATGGATTCTACTCTATCAACAATGAGCCGCCTAACTGAAGACCGGCACAGTTTAGGACAACTATCCAGAGGGTCATCAAGAATCAACACCGACTTGACGGCACTTAACAACTTCCACAAAGTTTACAATAGCTCCCATAAAAGTTCATTCCAACTTATCAGAACATCCTAGATTACATTAAAGGGCATGTTTACTATACTACCAGGGGCGGCCCAAGGGGGGTGAGGGGCCATGTGCGGAGACTCGGTGTGGGGCTTCATTTGCATAAGGGATTCATTTGCATAATATTACCATACACTAACTTTTAGTAAACATGCCTCTTAATGAGTGTATGGATAAAGAAAGACTAAAAGATTTCTACATTACTATAATCCAGTGCCAACCACCAGACACATTAGGAACTATTACAAACACTGCCCGTTTAAAACCCATAGCAAACCCGCCGTATCATAACAGCACTACCAGGACTCATAAAGCACCATACTCTACCTATCAAAAGGCAACACTGCAAATATTAAAACAATACATTTCAGAGAATAACAATACATGACCTACTGGGGAAAGAGAACAAGTGGCAATGTCAAATAGGAATTACATAAACAGAATATCTCAGCTCAGTTACACATGCAGAACATAGACCATCACCAAACAAGGAATCCCAATTTAGAAACAGGAAGACATTAATTAAACTGGGAACCCCAAAAGTCAAACTTGGAATATACAACAACACTGTAGAAATAAAACTATAAATTAATTTCCTCTTGTACTAAACAAAGTGCAGATGTTAATGATACACATTTCCCAGAGCTGACATATTCCAGTTAATAAATTCAAAATAAAGAGATATTTTCTACCTTTGCGTATTTTTTTTCAGTTGCAATTGCTCCAGCCACTTTCTTCTGGTTTCTAGTTTTATCCATTCTCTCTCTACATCTGCTTTAACATACTAATCTTTCTCCTTTTGCTCTTTCCTCATTCCTATTTCATCCACTCAAATTTTACCCCTCCATCTTCAATCCCCACTTACTCTCCCAATACCCTGCCAATTGTAGATTTTTCTTCCCTCCCACACAAAATATTTTTCCCCTCTCCATTTCACTCTCCCTGTCCCATCCGATTCTAATCCTCCCCCAACATCAGCTCCCTTCTAGTTCCAGCCCCATCCAACATCCGCACCCTTCTAGTCCCCGCATCAGCCCATTTCGTCCTAGCCCCCATCAGTCCTTTTCCAATCCTATCCTAGCCCCACCATCAGCCCATTTCCAGTCCTAGCCCCCCCATCAGCCCATTTCCATTCCTATCCTAGCCCCACCATCAGCCCATTTCCAATCCTAGCTCCCCCATTCATTTCTAGTCCTATTTGAGTCCCTCCATCAGCTCATTTCCAATCCCAGCCCCCCATCAGCCCATTTCTAGTCCTTTCCTAGCTCCACCATCAGCCCATGTCAAATCCTAGCTCCCCTCAACTCAGCCCATTTCCAATCCAAGCCCCCCCCCATGAGCCTACTTCCAGTTCTAGCCCTCCATGAGTCCATTTCAATCCAAGCCCCCACCACAGCCCATTTTCAATCTTAGCACCCCCAACAGCCCATTTCCAGTCCTATCCTAGCCCCTCCATCAGCCCATTTCCTGTCCTAGCTCCCCCCCCCCACTCAGCCCATTTCCAGTCCTAGCTCCCTCCCCTCACAGCCCATTTCCATTCCAAGCCCCCCTCCCCATCAGCTATTTGCAGTTCAAGCCTCCCCTTCCACTCAGCCCATTTCCAGTCCAAACCCCTGTCCCCATCAGCTATTTGCAGTTCAAGTCCCCCTTCCACTCAGCCCATTTCCAGTCCTAGCAACCCCCCAGCCCATTACCAGTCCTAAGCCCCCAACAGCCCACTTCAAGTCCTAACCCTCCCTTCACCCCATTTTCAGTCTTAGCCCCCCCGTAGCCCATTACCAGTCCTAACCCCCCATCAACCCACTTCCAGTCCTAACCCCCCCCCCATTACCCGATTTTCAGTCTTAGCCCCCCATAGCCCATTACCAGCCCTAACCCCCCATCAGTCCACCTCCAGTCCTAACCCCCATCACCCCATTTTCAATCTTAGCCCCCCCCCATTACCAGTCCTAACCCCTCCCCCCCATCAGCCCAGGTAAATTTAAAACTGACAAAAAAAACTGGCTGCTGCTGCTACCGCTGCCACCGTGACAGCAGCAGAATCAAGTGTCCCACTGTCCCGCGGCCCTACTGTCCTGTGGCCCCGACTGCCCGGCAGAGCCCTCCCGGCATCAACTCCATCAGCACAGGCTTTTCGAGCCATGAAGGGAGTGTTTCCCTCTCGCGGCTCTGATAAGCCCACCGGGGCTGATGGGAAACAGGAAATGCTTGTTTCCTATCAGCGCCGGCGGGCTTAACAGAGCCGCGAGAGAGGAACTCTCTATTCGCGGCTCTGAAATCCGGCGCTGATGGAACTGATGCTGGGAGGTCTTTGCCAGGCAGGTGGGGGGGGCCGCAGGGCTGCGGGACACTTGATTCTGCCACTGCCAGGGCGGCAGCAGCAGCAGCAGCAGCCATTTTATTTTTAGATTTAATGCAGAATGTTTGCGCAGGGGCCCTGAAACGCGGGGCCCTGTGCAAACAACATTCTTGCTCAATGGACGGGCCGGCCCTGCATGCTACCAGATAGGAATAAGAATAAACTGGGCCATAGTGGCACTTATGTGCGGTAACATCTACTACCCTGCAGTAATATTCAGCAAACATGCCACTGAATTTAGTATCTGCAAACTTATCTCAAACATCATCATTGTAAAATCACTAAGAACTTTGGGCAATCCTGCTCAAACTGATTCACTGCCATAGAATAGAATCTTTCTTCATTCCTATCACAGCCTCCACCCCAACCATGGTTTTGCTAAACCTTAGCAGTTTACATAACTCATTAATAAAGAGGAGCAGAAATATACAATGGTTGAAAGGCAAGTAAAGAAATATAGCAAAAGAAGGAGAAAAAGACTACCACACTATCGAAAGTATTCCATCCTCAGTCACCAAAAGCTTCAGTAAAGAGGTGTGTTTTAAGTAGGACCTTAAACTTATTCCTGTGAGTTTCACTCCTCTGATCAGCACAAGCACCAGCACAGGAACATAACCACAGTACAATGGTTAAGGCACTGACCAATGGTGTAGGGATCAGGGGTTCAATCCCCCACAATGCCCAATGAAAAAGGCTGGCTGAGGCATCACCTGTTAGGGGTATTATTTTTTTAGGAGGCTTTTTAATATTGGGCGGCATAAGGCAGCGCGTTGATGTGCAAGCACAGGAGCAGAACCACAGCACAATGGTTAAGACACTGACCAATGGTGCAGGGATCAGAGGTTCAATCCCCCACAGTGCCCAATGAACAAGGCTAGCAGAGGCATTACCTGTTGGGGGTAATATTGCTTTAGGAGGCTTTTTCTTTTAGTAATTATTACTGCTAGCAAATGCACTCTCAAAGCAGTGTAACATAAGGTGCCCCATAAGTTACCCCAGAGAGCACACTTTAAAATGCAGTGTCTACCACGGCACCCTACAATGTTGCTGAAAGTGTGGCCGATAGGGCGCCATATAGGGTGCCCTATGAGGCAGGGCAAGGTCAGAGCACTGTTTCTGATGGCAGCACTGTGCATTGTAACACATGGAAATCTTAAGTAGGTGTGCTGACATACAAGGAGGAACAGCAGTGTAGCACACTGATTAAGCCACTGAATGATGGTGCAGGGGTCATGGGTTCAAATCCCCAGTGAATAAGGTTGGCAGAGGTACATCCTTTTTCTGCGTGCAACTGTACAGCAATCTGTGCTGCCATCTAAAAAGATCCACACCCTAGTGCCATATATTAATGCACCTTTTAGGGTGCATCAGAAGGCACATCCTAAACAACCACGTCAGCAAAGGCAAATTATAATTTTCCCCAGAGGCCATGTTGAAAGGTTGTCAACTCCCAAGGCACCATAGTAGGCACCCCATAAGCTGCCTGAATCGAAGGTGTGCCAGAAGATGTTCCAAGGATGTATAAGTGAACTCAAAAACGTTAGCCAAGAGCAGTAACATCCCCCAATTTGAATGGCAAGAGAGGTATGTGCCAAACACACATGTAACCCAAACACTGCACAGAGCAGAAAGGAAAGACAATACAAAAGTAAAAGAAGGACGTAGTTCACAGCTGATGGACCACACAAATCAGCTCCAGCCCATGTGGCAGCTATAAAAATGGACAAACATATCGGGGCCAGCTGCAGCCATGCACAGAGTGATGGTAATGTACCATGCTATAATGGCAGTGTGTGACAGAGGATGGGAAGATGTGTGCAGCAGAGGAGGCTGAAATGGCAGGATAGGTGAAATATCAGGATGACTGTGGAGTAGCAGTGCTATGCAGAGCACACACAGGAGAGGCAACCAGGGAGAGCTGCAATGCAGGAATGTGTAGGAGTGCAGGATGTGGGTTAGCAGCATGCACATCAGGGTAGGATGGCACACAGCTGGCAGACAGAAGATGGACGGAAGGATGGTTCACAACTCAGATGAGGGTACAATGTGCTCACAGCACAGATCTGCACAGATATGACTCTCATACAAATGAAAACAACTTCTGCAGGACAAGCATACAAATCAAAGAGAACAGAGAGGAAGCACATCTACGACCACTACCACAAATGGCAATGCACAAACCGGTAGGCCACACAACCAACGTAAGCTCATTAGCAAAGGCTGCATACAAAAAGAGTGCAGGACATCACACAAGACGCCTGCTGGCTGTCAGGACAGGCAAACCCCCAACAGTAATCATGACCAAATGCACATGCAGATCTGCTGTGTACAGATCCAATCCCAGTCTGTAATTGGGACCAGGGACACATGCACACACACAATGAAATGTTCTGCAGTGGATACAGCATGCAAAAGTGGAAAAAAACTAAACCCCAAGGGCAACAGAGGACGCTCTGTGGAGCAGGTTAACAATCTGGATCAGGACAGGAGAGAACTCAACATGCAAACAGGTGTACCACACACCAGTTGAACCACAGCAATACCAAACCCCCAGGTGCACTGCCATGTAAACACCATAAAGTAAGAGACCTATGTAACAGATAATATCTGATGGCTAGGCAGCACAGAGGGCACACCTTGGTGTACAGTGAAGAGAGGGAAGGGTGTGTGTAGAGGTGATGAACCTGCTGGTACCTAATGGTCCAGTTAGCACAACAGAAAATAAAAAGATAAACCACATGTGGGGATCAAACCTGCAAACTACAGAGTTAAAACACATGCCTCTAAACACTCCCATAAACAGCACACTGAGCACAATGAAACACAAATACCCCAAAGGGAGGGTGTGTATGGGAACCTGTAATACCCAGTGATGTGGCATATGGCTGGCAGATACACAGCTGCCACCGTACAAGGATGTGAGCACAGGTGGCCCATGTACATGACCAGCAAATGACTACATACAAGTGTCAATGTGCTCAAAGAGTGGAGGAGTAACCTAGTGGTTAGAAAACTGGCTTGGCCACCAAGCAACCAGGGCTCAATTCACATTAGCAATCCATGTGGCCTTGGGCAAGTCACGTAACCCTCCATTACCTTGGAAGAAAGACCTGACAATCTACATCCAGTGACATTGACTAGAAAACCATGGAGTCTCTGGGTCACAAGGAGTCAGGACTAATTCAAAGGCACACATTGCATTGCATGTTTGTCACCATGATCAAGCAGCAAAAGAGACAAATGTCTGTCAAATACATATCTTTATTTGGGTTATTCATCACAGATAGTGTAGACAGTGCCATCATAATATCAAGGTGAGCGCATCCCTGGTGAAAGACAGAAACACTTTTAGCAGGGTAACAACCCACCTCCTACAGAAGGTTCACTTGCTTGACCACAAATGAAGGGCAGGAGATATAATGTGCATCAGGTGCATGCTATGCACTGGGCAGCAGGCCCCCACCCCCCACCTGCTGCTGTATACCTCAAATGTGTTACGCACATATGAGTGCATGTAGACAGTAGGCGCTGCATGATGAGGACCCAACACACATCTTCTGTCCCTCAAAACATATCCATCTGACAACACAGGAGGCAGACAAATGAAAACAGCATATGTTGTCACAATGTTTTAATGTTAAAAACACACTCTGAAAGTGATGTTTGAGCTCTCACCTAATGTCTAATCTAGGAATCAAAGCTGCAACAATGTAGACCCAAACTATCATCAAAAGCACAATGAGCATATGCTAACAGGTAGCACAGGCACATGAGCACAGAATACAAACTAAGCTACCTGCAGAAACTTGCAGAGATAACACCATGAAGGAGGTCCCTCTGCACTGTTTGTTCGGTAGACAGTGTTTGGCCACATATAGCACGATACATGGAATGCACAATTGAAGAAGCACAACGGACACCCACACTGCCACACTCCAAATATGATGTGGCAATGTGAGTGTCCGTACCACAGGGCCTAAACAGGACCGTGCAGACGTGCAATGCAAGGTGTGTACATACATGCAGACTGTCACGTCTGCACAGTAAACAAACACAAGAAACAGCATGTGAAGAGGGAAATGATGGGCAAACATCTTACAGGGAACCAGTTTGGTATTTCTACTTTTCTATACGCAGATGACATTCTACTGCTCCATCACACTTCCCCTTCCTGTCCTGATCTCTCTATTCTTGATTCATGTCTCACTGCTGTTGCTGGCTGGCTCTCTACCAATTGTCTCCACTTGAATCTTGCTAAAACTATTGCGATCTGGTTCACTCACGGAGGTCCTTCCCCCACTCTGGCTCCTTCCTTTTCTGGTTCCCCTGTACCTCTGGTCTCCACCTTCCGGTACCTCGGTGTACTTTTTGACTCTGATCTATCCTTTCACTCTCACATATCACATGTCACTACCACATCTTTCTTTTTTCTTCGTCAGATCCGTTCTATTCGTCCTTTTCTCTCCCCCTCAGCTCTCGTCACCTTGGTTCTATCCTTAGTCATGTCTCGGGTGGACTTTGCTAACTCCCTCTTTATCGGTCTTCCAAAATCTCAACTTACCCGTCTCCGTCGTATCCAGAACACTGCTGCACGCTTGGTCACTTGTTCCTCCCCGGGATCACATAACTCCTTTGCTTTTTCACCTTCACTGGTTGCCTATACCTTTCCGGTTTACTTTCAAGCTTTTGATACTGACTCACAAAGCTTTTCACACTAGCACTCCTCAATATCTAACAGACCTTCTCTTCTTTCACTCTCCTAAATACACTCCCCGTTCCTTTCACCTCAACCGTCTTACCCTTCCTGCACCCTCTCGTGCTCACTTGCAATCTACCCGCTCCTCCGCTTTCTTTTTTGCCGCTCCTGCCCTGTGGAATGCCCTCCCTCCCGCTCTCCGTCTTGACCCACAATTCACCAGCTTCAAACAACAGTTAAAAACACATCTGTTCTCCTTGGCGTTTAATGTTCCCTCTCCTTTTGTATGATACCTCTGCCCTCCTTTCGTTCCTCCCAGCTTACTCCTTGTCTATGTCTTGTCCTGTCTCTCTTGATTTTAGCTGTCCTGTCAACCATTGTATTTCTTTTCCTTTTCCGTTGGCCTTGGCCTCCTTTTATTGAATTTTAAATGTACACCGCTTTGCTTTCCATGAAAGGCGGTTTTTATCAAGTGTAATAAAACATAAACATAAACATAACCACACAGAAGCCATAGGTCCACATTTTGTGTTTCACAAACATAGACAGTCATATGCACAAGCACCATCCACATTCCTGTATGATGCAGTGATGCCACACATGCGCGTAAACACCCTTGGCCCATTGCAAACATCAATCCAGGATGATGGTATGCATGAAAGCATTGTTGTGGCAAAACCTGTATCATGTCCAGGTGGAGAGCAGGTGGACATAGACAATAGGACCGCTCCATCATTGGCTCTATGGCAAAAACATGGCTGTATGCTTGTGTAGAAAGAAACAGATGAGCGTATCCTGTGTGCCATGTCACACCCATGGCCAAAACTCAACAATAACACAACTGTGTAGGAATGTACCACATACAGTGTCAATGCCAGTCCCTGCTGCACACGTGGGGATCAGTACACAGCGTCCAAAGTGCAAAGTGTATCTGCAATCCAACAGGTCAGGTTAAAACTGTTCTTGCAACTCTGTGCATGCATAGTCAAATATCACATTCCAATATGCCACAGTCCTTGAAAGTTCATGTGTGTCCTCTACAATGAGCAAGACTCCCAGCCAAAGCATCGCAGCAACAGTGTGTTGGACAGCTCTGTCATGGGGAAAGCAGCAGTCCAAGAGTAATACTGTCCATCCCAGTCATGTGTCCCACTCTCAGAGGTCAAACATCCAATGGCTCAATTCTCCATAAAAAGTTCCATGGTGTTGTGTCCCCCAACAGGTGGGTGATGGCGACGCCAGATGCACTGACTATTTACTCTGTCCAATTTTTTAAGCACTTTCCTGCACCTGGCCTGTTAGAGCTTGAATTTGAGAAGCAAGTCTCCCCCAGTTCAGAAATCACCTTCCAAATAGACTTTGCAGAAATCATTTTAGGATAAGGCAGGTTAAAACCAAATCCTGAAGTATCGAGGGTATCACCAATCAAAGAATTACTTAGACAGCAGTTGCTTTATTTACAAAGACTTTTATTCCAGCATCATGCAGAACAGCAAGGTCTGTCTATAGAAATGGCGGACAGTACTTTCTCTCTCTCTCTGTGCTATTCTTCCTTCTTGTACAACAAGGAAGGTGCTGGGGTAGTTGAACAGAGTGCCCCTGGAGTTGGGCTGTCTGCTATGAGGACAGAGGTAGCCATACTAGAAAAGCCTCAGAATGTATCTTTGGACACCTATGGGAGGCCATCTCAGAATTAAATAAGTAATTATTGTTGATATAAGTCTCTATTACAGATTTTTAAGGTAAACTAGCCACACATATGGGGGATGCTAAAGTATTAAATGGCAGACTAGAGAATCTGGAGGAAGACTCCAAGAATCTTCAAGAAGTTTGGGATGAGCTTGTTAAGCACAAAGTGACTCTATATCATAGACTGGAGAACTTAGATAACAGTGCTCGAGTTTTAAACTTGTGAGCGGTTAATTTCCTCACAATCTCTATAGTCTCCTCAGTTGAAATGTTTAAAAAATATATAGTATGAAGGAAATCTTAGAGATTCCAAAAACAGTTTTGCTTCCTTTGACCAAATCATACTATCTAAAGCAGAGGTCAAAAGTTTGGATGCTCGGCTCCAAAAGAAGTCTTGTCAGTTTGGATTTAACCAATTATTTGAAGAATTCTATTTTGGAGGAACATCATAGAGAGATATTCTTGGTCAGTTTTGCATTCCCTCAGGATCAAGATCATGTGCTTAGGCTATTTTTTTACTACATGACTAAATTATTTCTTGGTTCAAAAATGTGGCTTTTTCCTGACCTTTGTCAGGAGATGCAAGATGGCAGAAAGCATTTCCTTAAACTCTGTCAAGAGGTTTTAGATCATGGTGGTCCTTTCCTTTCTGAAATATCCCTGTAAATCTGTGATTGCTCTTGCAAATGTGAAATATATATTTTTTGAGCCTCAGCAATTAAGGTTTTTTAGATGCTAAAAATTCCTGTGGAATCCAAGGGTTAAAATGAGGTGATTGTTAGTGGGATGTGCTCAGGAATCTGATGACTTCTTTCTTGTTTCTCTCCACTTTACTTTATGTTTAGCAAGTTGCGCTTATGATTGCCTGTAATATAAGGTCTGTAATTACTTTGATTTTATTTTTTGTTGTGCTTTTTTGTGCAATCCTTTTTTTTTATTTTGTAACATTTTTGAAAATTTATATAAATAAATATTTTAAAAACTGTTAAAGTATGAATATAATACTACTTCATTGAATCAGTAGGTAGGCATGACTATTTTTTCACAGAATGCCAAATATCATAAGGGCAATAGTTCTATAGCGGTATCCCTTGATCTATCTTCCACTTTCGATCTAGTTGATCACTCAATCCTATTCACGCACCTACACGACATTGGTCTTTGCAGCACCGTTCTCCATTGGTTTCATTCTTTTCTATCTGGCACTCATTTTTGGTTATCTCTGATTCCCACACCTCCACTTCCTACCCTCCCAACTGTGGGGTATTGCAGAGCTCAGTGCTAGCCCAGCTTTTGTTCATCATTTTTCTCTCCTCACTCGTCCTCCTAATCCAACAACTTGGAATGTTAGCACATTACTATGCAGACAACATTCCACTACTCTGGAACATGAGTCCCCTTTCCCCAGATCTTGCTCCCCTTCAATAACTGTCTTGCTCAAGTAGCACATCGGTTATCGGACAATTGTCTCGTACTTAATGCAAGCAAAACCTCTGCAGTTTGGTTAACAGGCTTGGCTACATCACCATCTCTGGCCCTCTCACTCTCTGATGTTCCTATCCTGCTAATGTTCACTCTCCATTACCCTGGTATCATCCTAGATCAGGGGTCTCAAACACGCGGCCCGCGGGCCGCATGCGGCCCGCGAGACAACTTTGTGCGGCCCGCGACAGAGGAAAACAAAAAAAAACCCAAAACCCTGGCTTCTGCCGTTGCCGCCGTGGCAGCGGCAGAATCAATTGTCAAATTTAAAAAAAAAAGACTTCTGCTGCTCAAGCAGCAAAATCAGCTGTCCTGCGGCCCCTTCCCCTGTGCCCGGAGATCCGAGTCTGCTCTATCAGCGGCGTGCTTTTCAAGCCACGAGGAGAGTATTCCCCTCTCGCGCGGTTTCAAGCCGCGCGAGAGGGGAATACTCTCCTCGCGGCTTGAAAAGCACGCTGCTGATAGAGCAGACTCGGATCTCCGGGCACAGGGGAAGGGGCCGCAAGACAGCTGAATTTGCTGCTTGAGCAGCAGAAGTCTTTTTTTTTTAAATTTGACAATTGATTCTGCCGCTGCCACGGCGGCAACGGCAGAAGCCAGGGTTTTGGGGTTTTTTTGTTTCCCTCCTTCGCTGGCCGGTAATGAGCTATGGAGGGGCTGACTGAAATGGGGTAATGGGGGTTAGGACTGGAAGTGGGCTATTGGCAGGGGGGGGGTTATGACTGGTAATGGGCTATGGTGGGGGCTAGGACTGGAAATGGGCAGATGGGGGTTAGGACTGGAAGTGGGCTATTGGCAGGGGGGGGGGGTTTGACTGGTAATGGGCTATGGTGGGGGCTAGGACTGGAAATGGGCAGATGGGGGTTAGGACTGGAAGTGGGCTATTGGCAGGGGGGGGTTATGACTGGTAATGGGCTATGGTGGGGGCTAGGACTGGAAATGGGCAGATGGGGGTTAGGCCTGGAAGTGGGCTATTGGCGGGGGGGGGTTATGACTGGTAATGGGCTGGGGGGGGTTATAACTGGTAATGGGCTATGGTGGGGGCTAGGACTGAAAATGGGGTGATGGGGGTTAGGACTGGAGGTGGGCTGATTGGGGGGTTAGGACTGGTAATGGCCTATGAGGGGAGGTAAGACTGAAAATGGGGTGATGGGGGATACGACTGCAAGTGGGCTATGGGGGGACTAGGACTGGTAATGGGCTATGGGGGGGGTAAGACTGAAAATGGGGTGATGGGGGATACGACTGCAAGTGGGCTATGGGGGGTCTAGGACTGGTAATGGGCTGGGGGGTTGCTAGGACTGGAAATGGGCTGAGTGGAAGGGGGGCTTGAACTGCAAATGGCTGATGGGGAGGGGGGCTTGGAATGGAAATGGGCTGTGAGGGGAGGGAGCTAGGATTGGAAATGGGCTGATGGGGGGCTAGGATTGGAAATGGGCTGATGGTGAGGCTAGGATAGGACTGGAAATGGACTGATGCAGGGACTAGAAAGGAGCAGATGCTGGGTGGGGCTGGAACTAGAAGGGAGCTGATGTTGGGGGAGGATTAGAATGGGATGGAGCTGGGAAAGTGAAATGGAGAGGGGAAAAATATTTTGTCTGGAAGAGAAGACATCTACAATTGGCCAGGTATTGGGAGAGTAAGTGGGGATTGAGGATGGAGGGGTAAAATTTGAGTGGATGAAATAGGAATGAGGAAAGAGCAAAAGGAGAAAGATTAGTATGTTAAAGCAGATGTAGAGAGAGAGAATGGAAAAAAACTAGAAGAGAGAAGAAAGGACAAATGGACAGCAGACGATGGAGTTAGCAGAAGACACGAAGAAACCAGAAGTGGCTGGAGCAATTGCAACTGAAAAAAAATGCACAAAAGGTAGAAAAATATCTCTTTATTTTGAATTTATTAACTGGAATATGTCAGCTCTGGGAAATGTGCATCATTAATGTTTGCACTTTGTTTAGTACAAGAGGAAATTAATTTATAGTTTTATTTCTACAGTGTTGTTGTACATTCCAAGTTTGGCTTTTGGGGTTCCCAGTTTAATTATTGTCTTCCTATTTCTAAATCTTTTAGTCTTTCTTTATCCATACTCATTAAGAGGCATGTTTACTAAAAGTTAGTGTATGGTAACATTATGCAAATATTTATGCAAATGAGGCCCCTTATGCAAATGAGGCCCCACGTCTTATGCGGCCCCCGGGTTACTTTACAAGTCCTCATTTGGCCCTCAAAGCAATTTGAGTTTGAGACCCCTGTCCTAGATCCATCTTTTTTTTTAAATTTTTTATTTATGTCATAGGGAAATACATCACAGTGGTATACATTTTCAAACAGTTTCAGTTACAATATCATCTCCCCATTAAACTTTTAACCACTACTCAGCTATATCTTGCTATTGTCCCCTTATTCTTTCCCGTGACTCAATTTTTTTTTCAGCTAACATCGGACCCTCCCCACCCATCCCTCCCCCCCCCCAACCCTTACAGGCAAATTCTTACACATGGTTACAATCAATCAGCTCTCCTCTTTCTCAACATGACACATTTAAATCTTCATCAGCCATGTAGTATATTTAGACTATATCCTCTCAAACAGCATCATTCTCTCTTGTTTCAGAGCTGTCAACTTGCTTATCAAATAAATATGGTGCATCCCTCTTTCCCAATCTCCCACCAGCAGCGGACCTATTTGCCTCCATCTTTTAGCAATTTCCAACCGGGCCGCCAGACATCCCAAACTAATGAGGCTGCCTTCTTCTTTTTTCACCTCTCTTCTATGTGTCCCCAGTAACGCCACCCTAGGATCTGTCCCAACTACCTTCCCCAACATAGTATTCAGAGCCTGGAACACTTCATCCCAAAACTCTTGTATTTTTAGGCAAAGAAACCATATATGGAGAAAAGTTCCTCGGCCCCCACACTCCCGCCAACATAGTCCACTGGTCTTCCCATACATTTTTTGAATTATATCTGGTGTCACATACCACCTAGTCATGATCTTTATAATTATATTATATCTTTGGGCAAAAATCCCAGTCGAGGCTTGCTCCGACAAAACCAACCCCAGGTCTGTTTCCCATTTCTTTTGAAATGATTCTTTTTCATTCTGAGATGTATCCATAATGTCATATAATTGTGTGATGATGCCCTTTACCTTATCTCTCAGAAACAACTTCTCGATGGGGACTATTTCCTCCCTTAAACCCGGGATGATTCTCTTATAGATATAATTAACCACCTGAACATAATAGTAATAGTCTGAACTTCTCAATGAGAATTCTTCCTTAATGTTTTCAAACGATCTAACCTTTCCCCCTTCTAGGAACTGACCCACATAACACAGACTACTACTGGCCCATCGTTCAGCAAACCTACCCTTCAATCCTGGGGGGAAATCACTATTGCCCCTAAGAGGAACACCTTTAGTCACACAGCCCTCACCCAACCACTTGCCAATGAAACCATAATTGTAAAGTTACTTTCACAAATGGGTTAGCACACCTTGCCACCAACTTGTGTCCCTTGGACCCAATCTTGATTATCATGTATTCCCCACTCAAAAACTGCCCTCATCTTCGCAGCACTATAATATTTTCCTAAATCTGTGACCGCCACCCCCCCCCCCACCCTTTTCTTTACCCTTTGTGAAAATGTGTTTAGGGACTCTCGCTCTCTTTCCTCCACAAATAAACTTTCACAAGATTCTTTGCGTCTTTCTTAGGAATCCCCCAGGCAACGTGCTAAACAAAAACAGCAACGTAGGCAAGATCATCATTTTTACCGCTGCTATTCTCCCTGACCAGGTCAATTTCAGGCCTCCCCATCCCTCAAGCTCTCTTCTAATCTTACCCTCCAGAGGTGTATAATTTGCTCCAAAAAGATCTGAGATCACAGGTGTTACTTGGACACCCAGATAATGGATACTTCTCTTAGCCCACTTAAAGGGGAATAAGTTCCTCAGCCGTTCGCTTATTTTATCAGGAATAGATATATTTAGAATCTCTGACTTGGATGTATTCATCTTAAACCCGGATACGTTCCCAAAGCTCTCCAGCTCTCTCATCAGAGCGCTCAGTGTTTGCTCTGGGGATGTGATTATAAACAGCAAATCATCAGCAAACAAAGACACCTTACTCTCCCCCCTTCCCATTTCAACCCCTGAATCTCCTCTGTTTCTCTTACTCTCTGGGCTAGTGGCTCCATTGTTAATACAAACAGTAATGGAGACCAAGGGCAACCCTGCCTGGTCCCTCTCAGAAGCCCGAAGTCCTTCGTATATTCTCCATTAATACGCAGAGCTGCTTGGGGATTCTTGTACAAAGTACCCACCCACTTTAAAAACCTACCTGCAATACACACTTTTTCCAAAGTCTGGATTAGAAAAGGCCAGGAAAACCTGTCAAATGCCTTCTCTGCATCTATCGCCAGTAGCAACAGTTCCTCCTTCCTGCTTTTGCCTTTCCATATAACATTAAGAACCCTCCTTAAGTTATCTGACTGATCCATGTGTATTAAGTGAGGCATATGTGTAATCAATCTATTGGCCAGTACTCTAGAAAAATTTTTAAGTCAGATCCCAATAAAGAGATCGGCCTGTAAGACCCACATTGAGTGGGATCTTTCCCCTCTTTAGGTATTAGGGTTATTCCCGCCATCCTCATCGTCGGAGGTAAAGGCTCTTTCCTTCCCACTAGATTATATAAGCGAGATAAAGGTCCGGCCAGTATCGGTGCAAAAACCTTATAGAATTTATTGGGAAACCCATCCCTTCCCGGGGCTTTATGCATTGGTAACTCCTTGATTACTCCCAGTACTTCCTGGACCGTGATAGGCCTAGACATAACTAAACTCTCCTTTTCCCCTAGTTTAGATAATTGAATTCCCTCTAAGTAATTTTGTATCATCCCTTGGGTTACCGTCTCTTCAGGCGTGTATAGCTCCCTATAGAACTCCACAAACCTAGCCTTAATCTCTTCTCTTTGCCTCAGTTCCTTGCCGTGTCTATCTCTTATTTTATGAATACAATTCTGCACCTGCATTTTTTTCAGTTGATGTGCTAATAATCTACTGGGTTTATTCCCATATTCAAAATGCATATGCCGAAGTTTTTCTTGTGCAAACTTTATTTCCCCTAGTTCCATTTCATTCAGCTGTTGTTTAATGCTCGTTAGTTTTTTATTGTCCTCCTTATTTAACTGGCCTTGTTTTCATCATTTCTCCAACATTTTCAAACTTTCTCTCGGTTCCTCTTTTTTAGCTTCTTTTTCTTTCTTACCCTGGAATCCTAATGCTATAAGTTTTCCTCGGACCACAGCTTTCAGACAATCCCAAACCACCCCCATCAAGCATTGCCCATTATCATCAAACTGCAAATACTCCAAAATGGTGTCAGAAATCTGTTGGACAGCCCCTGGTGTTTCTAACAGAGCCTCATTTAAGGTTCATTGACCCCTCCCCCTACTAGCAGCTAGATCTCTAAAGTCCCCCCACACTGGTGCATGGTCCGACTAGGAGCTTTCATCAATTGTACTACCCACTACCCAGGTCATCAGCCCCTTGTGGACCAAAAGCATATCAATTCTACTGTAGGACCCATGCACAGATCAATAAAACGTGTAATCCTTCTCTCGCCCATGCATATCCCGCCAGGCATCAATCAGGCCCAACTCCCTCATAAAGGCTTTTAATTTTTTCCTCTACCTCACTGTACCCCCCACTTGACCCCTTGATTAATCTAATTTGGGATTAACTGTTAAGTTGAAGTCCCCCCCCACACACACACACACAATTAGGTGACCTTCGTTAAAATTTATTAAAATGGTTTTCAATCCTTCATAAAAGTCTCCTTGAGCATAATTAGGACCATACACATTCACTATTGTGTAAACCTGCTCAAAAATCTTAACTTTTAATAACAAATATCTGCCTCCCTTGTCTTTTTTAACCTCCAAACATTGGCACTGAATTCTCACACTTATAAATATGCTACCCCTTCTTTCTTCTTTTCATGGTGATTAGATGCAAACCATTGGTTTGGAAATTTTTTGTTTACCATTCTCCTCTCTGCCCCACTCGTTAGGTGCATTTCTTGTATTAAAATTATATCGCCATTCAAGCTAAATGCTTCTTTATAGCACACCTGCCTCTTTCTGTTAGAGTTGAGGCCCCTTACATTCAAGGATACCACTCTGAAATCATGTCTTGTATGATCTGCCATACTTTTCAAGGAAGGTTACTATCTCTATCCTACAAGATCCCCCTCTCCTCTTACCTCACCTCCCCCCTCTCACCTCCCCTCCACCCTCCCTCCCCCTCCCCTGACCCCCTCCACCCCAACCAGCCCTTCATTTTTCTAGAAGGATCCACCCCCTCCAGTCCTATGAGGTGTGGGTCACTACCAAGATCAACTTTATACCTTCCTCCCCCATTATTACATATTCTTCTGCCCTTAGCACAAAAAGCCTGACATTTCTCCACACATTTACCCCCAACAAACACCTGCTCTTTACAGGTTTCAGCGTCCTTAATCATGTATCACCAGGGTGCTTGACACTTTTGGGTTTCTGGCATCTCACGCGTTGGCTCCCCTGCGTCGCTTGTTGCCACTCCGTCCTCGCAAGATCCAGCCTCTTCAGCTCTGCTTCTTTCCCCACTGGGACTTCCGGTAGCTCCGACCACCCTGCCATCTCCATTCCTTTAATAGCTTCCTCTATTCTACATGCAGTGGTGGTCTTTCCCATAATGTTGAAATGCAGTCCAAAGGGAAAAAGCCACTTGTAGCGGATCTGTTCCTCTCTTAGTCATGATGTGATATCTTTAAAGTTCTCCTCCTTCTTGTGGTGATTATCGAGATGTCTGCATACAGTTGAACTGGTTGATCCTCCCAGAGCACTTTGCCCACTTTCTGTGCAGCTTGCATGACCCCCTCCTTTGTACTGAAATCATGGGAACACGCTACAATGTCTCTTGGCAAGCTATCTCGCTTAGGGCCCAACGCTCTGTGTGCTCTGTCTATGTCAAAACATAGCTTTTCCATTGATGCTTCAGCTTCTCTTAAGATGTCCTTACACAGTTGTTCCACCAGCAGTTTATAGTTGTGAGTTCCTTCTTTCTCTGGGATTCCTCTCAAGCGTATGTTAGAGCGACGCGTCCTGTTTTCCAAATCCTCCAATTTTGTCCATAGCTCCCCCAATTCCACTCTTGCCAGCTCACTGCTCTCTTTCACAGAATTTAGTAGCCCCTCATGCTCCTCTATTCTCTGCTCCATGGACTCTACGCGTTGCCCAAGCTCGTGGATATCATCGCTCAGCTCTCTGATCCACATTTTTGCTTCTGCTTTAAAATTGACTAGATCTTGTCGGATAGTCCTGAACCACTCTTTCAACTTCTCTTTAAGAGAGCTTAACTCACCATTCCCCGGCAAGCAGGCTCCTGTCGAGGAACTTTTCTCTTCCCCCGCCAAGCCATTCGGCGCCATCTTTGCTCTGGTTACCACTGCTCCTGGGGTCACCTTAAACCCGAAGGTTTTCAGTCCGAGCTCGGGTTTTTTTGCGCCATCACCTACTGCGATGCTCCACAGGGTAACTCCGCCACTTTTTACAGCTTAGTTTGGGCATTCAAGCTATTAGTTGGGGATCTTATCTTCCCGACCTCGGGAGCTTCACATTGCTGCAGCCATCTTGGTTAGTGACATCACCGGACCCTCCTAGATCCATCTTTAACATTCTATAATCATATCAATTCCGTTGTTCATAGTTCCTTCTTCTCTATCACATTAGAGCTGTTCGCCCATTTCTCCCTCCTTCAACATTAACTACTCTTCTCCTATCCCTAGTCATGATGCATCTGGACTATTGTAATGTCATCTTTGCTGGGCTTCCAAATTATGAACTGCAGAGATTACAATTAATTCAAAACACTGCCATTAAACTGCTATCTCATCTTTATCTTTATCTTTATTTGGAGACTTAATATACCGCTCAATGTGACAGCATCTGAGCGGTTTACAAGGTACATAAAAGCTGCTTGGAAAAAGGAAAGGAACACCAATTATATTATTGGACAGACAGGAGGAGGTTAAAGAACTAGAGGGAAAGTCAAGTGTCAGGCAGATTGAGAGATGTCATGCCTTCTGATTTGACCATATTACCCATCTGCTCCTTCGTTTTCACTGGCTTCCTGTTTGGTACCTTATCCATTACAAATTCCTCACATTTGTTCACAAAGTTCTACATACAGGCATACTGTCCTATCTCTCTTGTCTCTTTATCCTCCATATACCACATTGTGTCCTTCGGACAATTCACTCCAAACATCTCCATCTCCCCACTGCCTCACAAACTAGGCTAAAATCCACACACCACTCTGCCTTCTATTTCCTCAGCCCCAGCCTTTGGAATGACCTACCCCCCCCCCCCCCCGGATCTCTGCCTTGAACCATCCAACACCAGATATAAAGCCCAACTCAAGACACTTTTTTCTATAAAGCCTTTGATCTTCCCACCCCCTGATACTCCTAGGAAACCCTTAGACTCTTATTCCCCTCCCACTTTTCCTATGTTATGATTGTGGCTCTCTCCTTTCCTGCTTACTGATGGATTTTTTTCCCTTTGTTTATAATTTTATGGTAAACCATCCTGCTGCTTTGGGAGGGGCAGTATATCAAGATTAAAAAACATAAAAATAAACATGTGGAGGCCAATTCTGTAGGTGCACATCCAGGCCGTCCGGACATCCGGACGTCCAGAAATTCAGACAGCCCAGAGATGCACCCGATTCTGCTCCTGCTGGGGCTAGATGGCCCTGCAGGAACAGAATTGTGGCACTGGGCCTGGACATCCAGGCTGTGCCACGATTCCAGCACCCCAAATGTCCAGGCACTTCCCCAGCTAGCTCTGCCTGGCTCCTGCAGGAGACTCTACCAAATGGTCATAGAACATGAGGCAGTGCTTTACTCACCTTTGGCCCGATTCAGTTCTGGATGCCCAGTTGGAACCGGACGCACAGAGTTAGCCTGGATTCTGATCCTGCGGGGCACGTCTAGTCCCACGGGATCAGAATTGCGTCTAGGCCTGTACGTGCAGGCCAGGACCCCAATTCAGGTCGGCCTGCACGTACAGGCCTTGCCTGGATAACTCAGTCAGGGCTTTTGAATGGAGCCGCAGCGCCATGGCGCCTGGCTGCCATGGCACCGCAGCTCCATTCAAAAGTCGCGATTCCCGGCCGTCAGACCAAAAAGGTTCATTCCCCGCAACCCGACCCCTGATCTGATCTCTGAAGACCAGGGTTGGGCTGCGGGGAATTTCCTCTGCCCTCTCCCGCTGTTTTGGAGCCCCGGGCCTGCCCGATCCATCATGCACCCGACTAGGGGAACTTATTCCACCTCAGAGGTGGAATAAGTTCCCCATTCAAGCCGCCAGCCCCGGACGTACAGGGCCGACATTGGAACCGGTCCTGTATGTCTGGGGCCGCTGACCGCCCACTGCCCACCCTAACTCCTCCCCCGCAACACCCCTTTCCTGCCCCCATCTAACCTCCCCATACAATGTGCGGGGAAGTTAGTCGGGGTTGGCAGAGAGGCCGAATAGCGGAGATGGGCATCCCAATGGGACATCCATCCCTGCTATTCGCGCCTCGGAATGACCCTGCCTGGGAACACAGGGCCACCTACCATAAGGCGCACATGTTCTGACAGCGAATCTACTAGACCTTTGCTCAGTAAGTTGCGAAAACACAATGGGCCTGATTTTCGACGGCATTTACACGGTTAACAGCCCATGTTATCCATGTAAATGCCTTAATTGGGGATTTTCAAAGACACCTACATGGTTAGTGCCTTTGAAAATCCCCGATTAAGTCCCCTATGCATCCTGATGCTATCCGGTTAGCATCGAGGCATGTTGGGGGCGTTCCAAATCAGAGCGGAGGTAGAGAATGGCGCTAATCGGGTAGCAGCGATTTTGGATGGTGCCCTGTTAGCGCACCGCGCCTTAAAGATAGGCAAGGAAAGCCCTTGCTTATCTTTAAGACACCAGGGTTAACCAGGCAGCATCCAAAATCGCTGCTGTCCGGTTAGGCTCGATGGCTTTCCAGCTGTGCAGTGAACCCCGGATTTTCACTTATTTATTTATCTATTTAACAGTATTTCTATACCGCCTTATCATACAATCAAGGCGGTGTCACAACAATCAAAAGTAGGGGGTGTAATTCATGCAGTGAAGGAGATTATACGATTTGCGTGTGAGTGGATAGTGAGTTAGATTAGGGTGAACTATGTACATTAAGCGCTATAGTACAGCATGAACTAATCTACAAGGTTATATACAATTATGGCTAAATATGTATCATGAGTCGTGTTTCTTGTTGATTAAGTGACCGGACCATATTCTTCGATGAACAGCATAGTTTTCAGCTGTTTACGAAGTCTTTGAGGTCCGTTGTCGATCTCAGTTCGTCTGGGAGGGAGTTCCAAATTATTGGGGCAGCCAGGGAGAGTGCTCTCTCTGTGGTATCTTTTCGTGTTTTTCTGAAGTCGCTCGAGGTATTGACTCTGTTGGAAGTTCCCTTTCTTCTTGGGCGAGAGCTAATGTCTGGATGAATGAGGGCATGCAGGCTTTTGGCTGAAATGTGGTGTTTAATTTTGAATATATTTATTATTGTTTTGTATTTAATGCGTGAGTGGATTGGAAGCCAGTGTAAGTCTTTCAAAACTGGAGTAATGTGGTCATGTCTTGTTGAGCCAGATATAATGCGGGCTGCAGTGTTTTGAGCTAGTTGAAGAGGTTTGATTGTTTGCTTTGCTAGCCCAAGAAAGATGGGGTTGCAGAAGTCCAGTAAAGGAGTGATAAGCGCTTGGCATATGGTACGAAAGTGTTCTGTGGTGAGGAGAGGTTTAAGTCTTCTTATGATTCTCATCCTGTAGTAAGCATTCTTGATTGTTTTGTTTATGTGTGTCTTGAGATTCAGTTCGCTGTCCAGAGTTACTCCAAGATATTTTACTTCCGCTTTCATTGGTATGGTTGTGTCTGCAACTCTGATGTCCGGTGGGTGTATGAAGTCCGGGTTGCGAGTGAAAATTATTAGTGCCTCTGTTTTGCTGTAGTTGATTGTGAAGTTGTTGTCTTTACACCATCTTTTCATTTGAGATAAGCAGACTGTTATTTTGGAGTAGTCTGGGTTTTCAATAGAGATAGATGTGTATATCAAAATATCGTCTGCGTAGATTGTGTACTGAATGCAGTTTGCTTTCAGGATGTCACATATTGGTTGAATGTATATATTAAACAGAAGTGCTGAGAGGGCGGACCCTTGAGGCACTCCTTGAAGCACTTTTATGGGTTGCGAGGTGTTATAGCCTACCTTGACCTGAATCTGCCTGTCGGTGAGGTAGGATTGAAACCATTTTAGAGTAGTACCATGAAGACCAATCTTCTTTAGTTTTTCCAGGAGAATTAGATGGTCAACTGTGTCGAATGCAGAGGAGATGTCTACGAAGATCATTAAGATACCTTTTTTAGTGTTATCTATTACTCAGAGTATGTTGTCTAGGAGGTAGATCAAAAGTGTTTCAACTCCATGGTTGGGGCGAAAGCCGTGTTGGTTGTCATCTAGAGGGGCATAGTTGTCGATGTGTTCCTGTAGTTGTAGTTGAACTGATTTTTCTATGATTTTTGCTAGAAAGGGTATGCTGGATATTGGTCGGTAGGCAGCTGGATTGCTCCTGTCGAGAGTTGTCTTCTTTGGTATTGGTCGTACTGTAGCTTGCTTTAGATGGTCTGGCATGAGTCCTTGGGTGAGTGAATTGTGCACCATGTTGTATAAGAAATGGATGAAGCATGATTTGGTGACTTTGATCCATGAAACTGGGCAAGGGTCCGTAGGAGCGGTGCTTGTATTTATTGCTGAGATGATGTGGGATAGCTGTTCTGTTGAAGGAGAGTAGAATTTGTCCCAGGTCTTAGGGTGTGAGTAACGTGCGTTTGAAGTGTTGTGTGTAGCTGGTTCTGTGGAGTGAAATTTTTCCTTGATGTGATCAGCAAATTTTTGTGGATCGATTTGAACTTCCTCCTCTGTGCTTTGCACCTTTATGAGGATTTTCACTATTTCGAATAGCTCTCTGGGCTTGTTTATAGAGGAGTTTATCATGTTTGTATGGAATTCCTTCTTGGATTGGTTGATGTGTTCCGTGTATTGCTTTTGCTTAGTTAGGTATAACTGCTGGATATCTGTTGCCTTGGATTTCCGCCATCTCTGTTCTATCCTTCTGAGTTCTCTTTTTTCTTGTCGTATGGTTGTGGAGTACCAAGGCTTGTTTTGCTTCTTGTTATGATGGTGTTTCTTTGGTCCGGTAGCTGTTGCAGAGGCAGCATTGGATAGTATGTTGTTCCAGTTGGTTATTTGAATCTCAAGATTGTCCGTTTCTGAATTCAGTTGTTTTATTGTATCCTGTAGGAAGGCGTCTCTGTCAAATTTCTTGAATCGCCTTTGTGTACATGTGTTATCAGTTTGTTTGATGAGATTGACCTTCTGTAGATGCAGCCTTATCTTAATTATGTAGTGGTCTGACCAAGGTAGTGGGATGATTTTAGGGGTTGAAATTAGACCTCTTGAAATTAGGTAGCTGGTTGCAAAGATGAGGTCTGGTGTAGAGCCGTGTCTGTGCGTTGGGGCGTCGATGATTTGGGTGAATTGGAGTGAGGTCATTGCTTGGAGGAAGGCATCTGCATCTTTATTGTTGGTGGATTTGAGGTTGACGTCACCTAACAGTAGCGTGGGTTTGTTGGTTGCGGAGATGGCACATACTGTTTCGAGGGTAGATGCTAGATCTTCGGGTGTGGCATTGGGTGCTCTGTAGGTCAGACAGAGTGCCATGAGCTTATTCACAATGCTGATTGTGTTAACTTGTAGTGTGTCTGTGATGCTCTGAGTTTTGAACTTTAGGGTCTTCTTTGCAATTATCAATACCCCACCTCCGCGTTTAAGGGTGCGTGGACAGTTGTATGCAGTATAGGTGTCTGGTACCAATTGATTAAGTAGAACATTGTCGGTGGATTTGAGCCAAGTTTCTGTAATGCAAAGTATGTCGGGTTGGTGGTCTTCTATGAGGTCTGCTATTATGTGTATCTTGTTGCATATGGATCTTGCATTTATGAGCTCTATGATTACATTCTCTGTGGATTTTGATGTATTGTGTGCATCCTTTGAGTGTGGTGTACAGGAGTGAGATTTGTGTATGTTTTTTCTTCTTGACATTGATGTGCTGTGAGTGGTGGAGTGGGAGCATTGCGGTAGAATGTATGACCAGTTGATTGGTGGATGCCATGGTGGGTTAGGGTGTGGGTAAAGGAGGTGAGGGTTTAGTGGTTGGAAGTGTGTGAGGAGGATGATTGGTAAAAACAAAGTTATGTACATGTTGGTTTGCTGTGATGTTCTGTATGGGGTCTACTTGCAGTACAGATGTCTTCGCCAAGGTCTGTCTCTTGTTGTGTTCAGCTGTTATTCTTTCCTTCTTCTTGCCACCCCTAAGGGCCACGCCAAAGGGCCCTCTGGCGAGGCCCGCGAGGCGCGGGCGCGCCTTGCAAGGACGCCGCTTTTAAAAGCCGCGATCAGCTGTTGCTCTTTCCGGGCTCCCACTGCCCTGATTGGGCAGGAGCTGAGGCGGGAGATGGAGAGCCTGGGTAACGGCATTCCTGAAGGCAAGGACGCCGCTTTTAAAATCCGCGATCAGCTGTTGCTCTTTCCGGGCTCCCGCTGAAGTGAAAATATGGGATTAAGGGGTTGCAGGCAGGGCTACACAGCTACGGCGCTTAGCCCTGCCCAACTGAAAATCGAGCCCAATGAGAATGGGGGTATCCTAGTCTCTACACCAAACATGAGTGCAGAGGGACAGGGACAGGGACAGGTAGGGCAAGGGAATAGCACATCCTTCTTGGCCTCAGCACAGTGAAAACAGGGAGCACTAAGAGGCCACAAATAGTTAAGGATCAGTGAACAGATGGTGACAATGAAAGTCCTAATTGCAGCAGTCACACAGTACACAAAATGGAAGCACAAAGTACTGTAGCTCCGTGGTTAAGGGGAATAGTGGCAGTAGACCCCTGAACACTGCAAAGGTATGTGCCGGGTCTGTGGGAGCAAAGAAGGCTGTCAGAAACTGGGAAAGGAGGTGGGCCAGATAAGTATCAGGTCACAAGCACAGGAGTGAACACTTGGAGTCTGCACAATGAACCCAGAAGAAGCCTATAAAGCAACCTAACCCACACAGAAGAAACATGCACCACAGAAAGACCTGTAAAAGACACCACACAGATGTACAGCACTGCACAGAAGGCTCCATAGGAGCAAGAGTAGAGGAGAATGTGGGCATGGATCATCTTCCCCCAGAAGGCCACCACCAGCATGCCAGGCAATGCTGGTCCCGATCTGAGGCTTCTGTTTACCTCTGTCATCTCTTAGCTCTTTTTCTGCGGTATCTAGTCCATCTGCCATTCCTTGTCTCTCCTTTTGTTTTCTTCACTGCCTTCCATCTTGGATATTGATTTTTTTTTTCCATTCAGTTTTTTTGCGTTTATTTATCTCTCTCTCTCTCTCTCTCTCTCTCTCTCTCTCTCTCTGTCCATCCAGATTTCACTACTACTTACTATCCAGTTCTCAGTCCCCCTCTTTTTTACACCATCTATCCACCACTTTTCTACCTTCACCTTCACCCCAGTCCTCCCATTCCACCCCAGTCCTCCCATTCCACTTAACCCTCCATAGCCCATGTTCCCTGTAAAATAGTTATCTCCAAGTTATAATGCCCTGTTCAATGTAATTTCAGTTTGTTCAATGTAAACCGCACTGATGCAGAATAGCACGGTATATAAGAGAATGTAAATAAATAAATAAATAAATTCCCCAGCTCTTCTTCCCTGGTCCATTATTCCCCAATCTTTTGCTCACTCTCTCTCCCCATCCATGTCTAGCATTTCTCATCCCCATTCAGTGTCTCTCTCTTGTTCTCTCTTTCCCTCCATCCAGTACCTCCATTCTCTCTCCCCCTATCCTTCGATGTCTGACCTCTCCTTTCCTATCCCCCTGCAACCAGCATCTCCCCCAGCTCCATACCATACCTTCCCCTCCCTATCACTCCCATGTCCAGCATCTCTCTTTCTCATTCTTGACCTTTTTACCCAATGTCCATCTTCTCCCCATTACCTCATGTCCTGTATTTCCCTCTCTTCTTATTACTCCATGTCTAGCATCTCCCCTCTGTATGCCAATTCCCATGTCCAGTATCTCCCTTTATCTCCCTAGCCTCCCACCTCAATCTTCTCCCTGCTGCCTCCCTAGTCCCCCTTGCATCCATCATCTCCTTTCTGACTTCCTGTGCCCATCCACGTTCACTCCCAGTGCCCTCTCATGTCTACTCCCTCTTCCAAATGCCCACCCCATATGTTTGAGGATATCATGTTGTGCTAGACTAACCTTAAGCCCTCTCTGGAACATGTGTCAAGAGCTATGCAGGGCACTCTGCTGCATACCACCATTCTAGTTTATGCCCAGACTGCTTTGGCAGTGCATCTGGTGCCCCAGTGTGGCTATCCATGTTGTGGATGCATGGTTTTTGGCATACATCTCATGGTCTTGCACATTACAGATGGTGATCCTGAGTCCCCTCCCTATGGGTGACATCTACAGTATATCAAATGTTCCATGACGGTTGCTGAATCTTCTGCTGGAGGCATTGCAGCAATCAGAGCCAGGTCCTCTGCATGGCTTGGAATTGCAACTTCAAAGACTCCTGTCTCAGAGAATATGGTAGCATCTCTTGGGGATAAGTGGAGAATTCATGCTTTAGCATACACTCATTTCACCAGTTCTTCCACTGGCATCTACCTGACCTCTTTCACTCTTTTGTCTTTGAGTAGAGGGTCAATCTTGTCCAGCTGTACAAAAACTGTCAGATGTGACCCCAGAAGTGCCCTGGTATGAACTGCAGGTCACATCTTCCACTCCCCCCCCCCCCCCCACCACCCCTTTCTGACATCCTGGTTCCCAGCACAACCGGTTGCATTGCTAATGGTTGTGAGTGGGAGCTTAAACACCTGGTGGTATGATATCTACCTCTTCAGATGCTATGTGGAGCATTTCTTCTTGTCTCCTCTATTCCTTTAACTATCACTGTATCTCTTATTCTGTCCTATCTATTAATGGCGTTCTTTTCATATTTTCTGTAACTTTTATGTAATATTGTAAACCACTCTGATGCTTTGGCTTGAGCTGTATATCAAATGTAATAAACATAAACATCTGTGATTGTGCACTACCTGGCCATAATGTGCATACAATATTCAGCTTGGGGCTCTTCAACTTGGAAAAAAATGCTGAGGAGAGATAGGACAGAGGTCTATAAATTAATGAATGGAGTGGAATGGGTAAACGTAAATCGGTTGTTTATGCCATCAAAAAGTAGAAAGAGTAGGGGACACGCAATGAAGCTACAATGTATCCCATTTAAGACTAATAAGAGAAAATATTTTTTCACTAAACATTTTATTTTATTTATTTATTTAGCAAGCATTTGTAGCCCGCTCCTTCCAGCGATCAGAAGCGGGTAGGATTACTATTGTGAAACTGCCGAATCAAGGCAGGTACAAATTTTGTTTACATACAGATTGTCAGAAAAGCACATCATACAGAGTTAACACTTCTTAGCTATGGGGGAGTTCATTTACATATATACATAAATACATATATACAGGATAATCTTCTTGGACTGTCGAATCAAGGCAGGTACAAATTTTGCTTACATACAGATTGTCAGAAAAGCACATCATACAGAGTTAACACTTCTTAGCTATGGGGGAGTTCATTTACAGATATACATAAATACATATATACAGGATAATCTTCTTGGACACAGTGGTCAGGGGCTGCTCCATCTGTGGACATGTAATCAATAAACATGTAATCAAACTCTGGAATTCTTTATCAGAGGATGTAGTAAAAGCCGTTAGTGTAGCTGGGTTTAAAAAAGGTTTGGACAAGTTCCTGTAGGAAAGGTCCATAAACCATTATTAAGGAGGACCAGGGAAATCCATTGCTTACCTGGGACAAACATTGTGGAACCTATGTACCTTTTTGGGAACCTGCCAGGTACTTGTGACATGGATTGGCCAACTGATACTTTTCCTCCTTCCCCTTTGCTCCCTCCTTCTGTTCATGGCACTCCCCTCCCCTTTCAGGACTCAGGTAACATCCTTGGTATATCCTTCGATTCCCGGCTTTCCTTCTCCCAGCACATTTCCTTCACTGTCCAACGCTGCTTTTTCATTTCACGTCAGATCTGTTTGGTCCGTAAGCTTCTTGACCAGTCTTCCCTCCGTCTGCTTATACTCTTCTTAATCATCACCCATCTTAACTATGCAAACTCCCTTTTTTCCAGTCTCCTCCAGTACCAAATCCACCAACTCCAGCTGATCCAGAATATTGGCATCAAACTCATCCATGGTACCCACAAGTTCGACCATGTCACCCCTCTCCTCATTACTGTTCACTGGCTTCCGGTTGCCTCCCGTATCAAGTACGAACTCCTCATACTGAAGTTCTATGCCCTTTGTTCCAGTTACCCTCTTTTTCTCTCACAACGTTTGTCCCCATATACTCCTCAATGCACTCTTCATTCTGCCTCCCAACATCTCCTTGATATTCCTGACTCCCATTCTGTCTGTTCAGTTATAATATGCTCCTCCTTACAGGTTGTCACCCCCACCCTTTGGAATTCTCCCCCCCCCCTTTCGCTCCCAACTTTCCTTTATTTGCTTTAAATCCCAGCTGGAAACCCACTTTTTCATTTTAGCCTTCCTTTCAGCTGAGCCCTCTTGACCTCTTTTAAGCCATTCCTTCTCCTCCCAGACTCTTCATGAGTCCATTCCCTTCCTTTCGTGTTCCTGTTTTATTCTGCACTTGTCCTCAATTGTAACCTAGGCTCTTCTCTCATTTCTTTGCCCCCTATGTTTTTGTCTACCCACTGTTTAATTTTCTGTGAATTGTACTTACCCTCATTGTTATTCATTTTTATTCTGTTAATCACCTAGGTACTATGGCTATAGGCGGTATATAAAATAAAATCAGACTAACTGTAGGATGCTGGGATTGATTGATCTTGGTTTGAGCTAGTATGGCATTTCTTATTGTCTTAAGTGTTCTGTATATGCCCTAATTTGGGGGGGGGGGGGGTGAGGCCTTGCAAGGCTCATGAATGTCTGCAAGGATGGCTTTGCCTCTCGGTGGTCTGTGATCATGACCCATGGCATTTGCAGAGATGCCCATCTGCCGCCACCCACATATGTGTCAGTTGTATCCTACTGGTCTTATGCCCTAGGAGGTCCATGTGTCTTTGGCTACACTCATCTCTTTGATTCTTTTGACTGCTGATGCTCTTTCAAGACCCTCAGAGGATGTCAGCCTGGGGGATGGTCATGTCTTGGCTACCTGTCAATCAGCCATCGCTACCTTACTTCCCTGCCTGCACACTGGTTGTCTGCTAGCAGCTTGTGAGCTGTGTCTTTGGGTGTGTTATGACTGCATTATCCTTTAAGACTGTGCATGTACAAGATTTTCTTTTCACAGATCACTTTACTGAGGAAGATTTCCTACAATGTCATTCAGAAGGCCACAGAAGATTTTACATACCATAGGGCAGTTGGAAAAAAAAAGGAACAATTTTCCTACTCATTAACAGAAAATGAAAATTTACCATTTTATAGTCTCTGCATTCTTTGTTGCAGAAACATTTTTGGAATTCCATGCCAGTGGTCTCAGTGACAGTAGTCATCCTGATCATGAAAACCCATTTCTTGTCACTACACACAAGATTCTTTTAGGAAGCATGCTTTTGATCAAACTTTTTAAACAGTTTCAATAGGAAACGCTAGCAACAATAGCTAAGAGAGCTACAGTTTAATTTCATTTGGCAATGGGCTTTAATAAAGCTAGATTTGACAGCAGCACACATTTTGTACAATCCCTCCTTTTTCTGGTTAGCTGACTTCCTTTTCCCGGTGCACCAGATATTCTAAGTTGGAAGGGGTTGGGTAATACAAAGAACTGCTCTTCATGATGCAACAAGGGGTAGGGAGGGGAAGAAGTCAAAGGAAGGGTAAGCTATGATGTCTTTTTCTAAAATTTGTACAAAGATTTTTTGTCTCCTGTCTGCTAATATAGTGGGAGTGCCTCACGATACTGCATAGAGCTGCCAAAGTTCAGCATCCCCAATGACTGAGAGATTGGGGGATTATAACCAAGAGACAAAAGGCTTGATTCACTCAAACTCATGACTTAGAACAATTTCCATTAGGAGGATATCTGTCAGCTACAGGGCCTGGTTGACTAGGGCTTTTATCCATTCTGTATCCATGGGAAAAACAAGCTTAGTAAATCAGGCCCTTAGTGAGTACAAATATTAAAATCCAGTCTTTAAAAACAAAGTGTGGAAGATCTGTGTATGTTGGGGAAAGTGAATCAGCTCTTTTTGTGTGTTTCTTCTTCAGTCAACGCCATTCTTTCAGAAACACATAATACATGAAGGGCTTTTGTTCTTGAGAGTTTAGAAACTGCAAATTTTAGTGTTTTTCCAAAGTAGGGGGTCTTTGAAGGTGCAAAAAAAAAATTCATACCACAGGACCTACTGCTGTGCCTTTTCCAGTGGAATCAAAAATTTCGACTTTGAGTTTGTTATAATTTATTCTGTACTTGATGAGGGTCTAACTGTGTTCTACCTGTGTGACCGAGACCATGTGTTCTGTTAGCATGAAGTTTCTCAGGGCAGTTTCTCCAAATGGGTTAGTTTTACATATACCATGACAGTCATGAGCCTCACTTCTAAGCCAGGGTATGTGGAGTATGATCTCAGTCTCTCAAATTTACTGCTAATGCTTGGCATAGTATTTGCATCGTGCCAAAGAGAGCTTCCTTCTAGAGTTCATAAGATGTAACATGTATGGGTAGTTAGTCAAGATGTGGTTGGAAAGTCTTCTTTATCAAACCCGTGGATCCCAATATGATGGGAAATATTTCTGTATCTTTCTGCCACATTTTCTTGGTCTCTTGACTGCATTTCTTGGTATTGTAGGATACACTGTATGGCTGCACATCTGAAACAAAGACAAAATGGAATCTCTGCACTCTCTCCTACCATGAGGCTGAACAAAGGCCTACACACATGCAGCAGTATAAATCACAAGACACCAGGATTGTGTTTTTATCACTATAAGATGCCTCTGGACCTGACTAGCAAGGAACTGTACCAGCCTCCGAAAGAGCCTGGCTATCATAAATTAAGGCACCATGACAGCTCTGGCCTGTTAACTGGGATCTCTCTGCCTCAGCCAGAGAACTGAAAGCAACTTTGTGATTTGTGGAACTGGCCCCTAGTTGATATCCTCAGCCAATCCTTCGACGCCCCAGGAGAAGTGCTAACATCTCCTGAGGGGGTATAGATGGTCCTGGAAAACAAAGAACGAGGTTCTTAACCCACCCGACTGCCTGACCAAGAAGACCTGTGAGAGAGAGACCTGTTGCACTGCACGTGGTTCAAGGGTTACCCATCTAGCTGGTCTGGGTAGGTAGGGGGGGGGGGTGCACTCGAGTCTGTGTCTAGCTCTGCACTTCTCCCACTGTTTTCTCTATCTGAACTGTCAAATATTCTTCTTGTGACACTGGCCTGTAAGGCTGGTAGCCAGCGTCAGTGTGTGTGAGCACTGTCTCTACTGCTAAAAGAAGGAGCTGTCTCATCATCCTGCCAGTGAGGTGAGAACTGTTTTCCTTGCCTCAGGGTTTATTTAGTGCTTATTCAGTGTTTTTGTTTTGCTTGCAGATGGGAAGGTCAGGATAAATGATTTAGCCATTCTGTACTTGAATGTTTCTCTTTGGTTTCCTGTTATACATAAATGCACTTTATAACTATTTCTGTATCTTTGTCAGTCCCTGAATTTAGTTACCTCAATAAAGTAATTATAAAAATCCATTACTCGCTCAGTATTTGCCCTCAGACCTAAGCTGAACTCAAAACCAAAGGGATAGAACCAATTCCAGAGTGCTTCCTAAATTCTATTACCTATAACACTTCAGGATTTTCTGCCTCACCACATGATTCGCAGAATAATCACTTGGAACCAACACCTCTATTATCAATGTCGTGCATCCATTTTCCACACATGAAGTTTCTATGCAGGATCTGTAGTAATCTGGCTTGTTCAGTTTTCCAAATAGGTGTAAGGATGTTCTAAGTCCCACTGCAATATTTATGGTGCTGCTCTTTTCTGGGTAGGCTCCTTATAGTGTTAATTTTAGAAGCTGGTGTCATTGTGGTCTGATAGATTTATTTAACCAGTTTTCTATGCTGCCTTATCCTTTAATCAAAGCAGTTTACATTATGTAATTACTACAAACAGGTACTGGATATATTCCCTTGTCCCCAAAGGGCTCACAATCTATGTGTACTTGTGGCAACAGAGGGTTAAGTGGCTTGCCCAAGACCACAAGGAGTGCCTAGAGGACTAGAAACCCCAGTCCCTCCAGCCTGAGACTGCTGTCCCCCGGTGGGACTTGAACCCCCAGCCCTTAGATACCATGTCCTAACTACTAGGCCACTCCTCCCCATAGATTTGCTTTATAGGTCTTCAGTGATTTTTGTAGAGTTTTGTGTTAGTTCACAGTCTGCCCGGTATTGGTATGGAAGGCAGACTATATAGGTCATGTGGTCTTTTTCTGCTGTCATATTCCTATGTTTCTATGGAGAGGCTGTTAATGAGATGGCACTGGAATCAGATTTTTTTTTTGTATGTTGGGTTCTATGGTGAAATATTCAAATTCTGTTCTACACTTACTTTTATTATTATTATTATTATTATTTAACATCTCTTCTATACCGCGCTATTAAAATCAGCGCGGTTTACATTGAACAAAATATACTGCAATGCATACAGGTAACATTGAGTTTACAGAGAACAGGGCATATATAACATGGAATAACAGGGATAACTATGTACAATCAACATTATAACAAAACCATTCCTACTGTTGGAGGAATGGTTTTGTTGAATGCAAAATAGATGTTCAAAAAGAGAAAGAGAGAACCATAGCGCAGTTTCTAACACCAAAATAAAATTATTCAAATTATAACTAATTTTAGTTTGGTGTTAGAAACTGCACTGTGATTCTCATTTACGTTTTGTCCCTTGGCATGTGAGCACCTTATATCTCCTTTGTTTTTTGCAGAATATGTATTTATAGGTATCAATATTTTTTATCTTAGAGTGCCAGGCTAAATAATTAAACAGCTACAATATTTGCTACATTTTAATCATATAGCCACTGAATGAGAATCTCTGCTCCCTTTTTGAGTGCACCAACTCATCCCTCGCTTGTTTGATATACTGGCTTCCTATCCATCTAGTGTATTTCTAAGGTTATGTAAATATGCAAATGAATATGCAAATATGGCTCCCTTGTCCTTTGCCCCCTCCCAAATGAAGCAGTCAAACTGCAGAAGGCTTTCAGTTTAAATCCAGAACCCACCAGAGAGCTTTCAGTTTAAGTTTAAAACCAAGCAAAGAGTTTTTTGTTTAAATTTAACACTCCGTCAGGGCCTAGTATCAGCAAAGAGCTTTCAGTTTACATTTTAGACTCAGCAGAGAACCTTTATTTTACATTTAAAACTCAACAGAGAACTTCTAGTTTAAGTTTAAAACTCAGTCAGGGCCTAGTATTAGCAGAGGGTCTAGTATCAGTCAGGGCCTAGTATCAGCAGAGAGCTTACCTAAGATAATACCTTACGAGGGATACCTGCATTAGTACAGGTATCCCTTGTAACTTCAAACAACTTAAATAGCTAAACAAAACTTTCAAACTAAGATGCAGATAGTAGTCCAGCAGCAAGATGGGGGTTATCCAGTTTTTTGCATTGAGTGTCACAATTTTCTCCCAGTTGGTGAGGGGTCTTATGTGTGCACTAGGTGCAAGGAGCTCTTTGCTCTCAGGGAACAACTGCAATCTCTGGAGGCTACAATAGCAAACTTTAAGGACATAAGAAAGTCAGAGAGGTATATAGACGAGGCCTACAGGGACGTAGCATTGAAGCCCCATATCGAGTCTGGCAGCCTCTCAGTTGCCATGGAGGAGAGAGGTCACGTGAAAGGAAAGCATCACCTTGGTGAGGCAGAAAGTGATCCTGTAGCTCGAACCTGTCTACTAGGAGATGTAATACTCTCTTACAACAAGGAGGATTCTCCAGGGCCATGTGCCCATGAGCGAAGGTTTAGGGTGGCCATTAATGTGGGTGATTTGATCTTTAGGCATATAGATATCTGGGTGGCTGGCAGACATGAGGATCGCCTGGTAACATGTCTGCCTGATGTGAAGGTAGAGGACCTCATGTGCTACATAGACAAGGCCTTAGATAGTGCTGGGAAGGAGTCTGCTGCCTTGGTACATGTTGATACCAATGACATAAGAAAATGTGGGAGGGAGGTTCTGGAGGCTAAATTTAGGCTTTGAGGTAGGAGGTTGAAATCCAGAACTTCCAGGGTAGTATTCTCTGAAATTATTCCCATGCCACGGGTAGGACCCAAAAGGCAGGCAGAGTTCTGGCATCTTAACACATGGATGAGACGATGTGCAAAAAAGAGGGTTTTGGATTTGTTAGGAAATGGGCAACATTTTAGGGAAGGGAGGGGCCCTTCCAAAGGGATGGGCCAACACCTTAACCAGAATGGAGCTAAGCTGCTGTCATTAACATTTAAAAAGGAGATAGAGCAGCTTTTAAGCTAGATAATAAGGGAAAGTCGACAGCTGCCCAAGAGTGCATGGTTCGGATGACTGTATCCTTGAAGGATACTAGCAAAAGAGGGAAGTTAGGATATCATAACAAAGAGGTTCCAATAAAGATAAAAGTAACCCAGATGTCCTTGAGTACAGAGCTGAAAGACTCCAAATTATCTCTATCAACTGATAACCAGATTAATATTAATGAAATCCAACCTCTAAAATGCCTTTATAGAAATGCTAGGAGTCTAAAACATAAGATGGGAGAGTTAGAGTATAGCTCTAAATGAGAAGTCAGATTTGACTGGTATCTCAGAGACCTGGTGGAAGGAAGACAACCAATGGTACACTGTGATAGCTGGATACAAAGTATATCGCAATGATCGAGTAGATCAAATTGGTGGAGAGGTTGTACTCCATGTTAGAGAAGGCATTGAGTCACATAGGATTAAAGTTTTGCAGGAAACAAAATACACTTTAGAATTTCTATAGTTAGAAGTTCCATGTAAAAAGGGGAAGGCAATGGCAGTGGGGGTGTACTATCGACTGCCTGGTCAGAATGAAGATATGGATGATGAAATGCTGAAAAAACTTACAACACAGTAATTATGGGTGATTTAAATTACCCAGGTATCGACTGGGTCAATGTCACAGCAGGACATGCTAGGAAGATACGTTTCTAGATGAAATAAATGACTGATTCTTGGAGCAGCTGGTTCATGAATTGACAAGAGGGGAAGCTATTTTGGACCTAGTCCTTAGTGGCATACAGGATCTGGTTCAATAGATAAGGGTATTGGGGTTATGGCAATAGTGATCATAGCATGATCGAATTTGATTTAATAAATGAATGAAGGATGGCAAAGAAATCCACAATGCCACCATTTACCTTTCAAAAAGGAGACTATGATAAAATGAGGAAAATAGTTAAGAAAAAACTAAAAGGAGCGACTGCAAAAGCTAAAGATTTACATAAAGCGTGGGCATTGTTTAAAAGTACTATCTTGGAAGCCCAGAACAGATGTATTCCATGTTTTAAGAAAGGTGGAAGAAAAGCCAAAAAACTGCTTGCATGGTTTAAAGGTGAGGTCAGAGAGGCTGTTGCTGCCAAAAATGTATCTTTCAGGAAATGGAAAAAGGATCCAAGTGACGAAAACAGGAAACAACATAAGAATTGGCAAGTTACATTCAAGACATTGATAAGGCAGGCAACGAGAGAATTTGAAAAAAAAAGCTAGCCATGGAAGCAAAAATGTATAATAAAAACATTTTCAAGTACATTCATAGCAAAAAACCTGTGAGGGAGTCAGTTGGACCATTAGATGATAGAGAGGTAAAAGAGGTGCTAAGTGAGGACAAGGCAATAGCGGAAAGACTGAATGAATGCTTTGCTTTGGTATTTACTGAAGAAGATATAGGGAATTTACCCATGCTTGAAATGGTATATAAAAGTGATGTATCTGAAGAATTGAAAGAAATATCGACAAACTGGGAAGATGTATTACAACTATTTGATAAACTGAAGAGTAGCAAATTACCTGGACAGGATGGTATACATCTGGTAGTATTGAAAAAACTGAAATTTCAGATTGCAGACCTACTATTAGTAATCTGTGAACTATCATTAGAATCATCTGTAGTACCTGAAGGGTGGAGAATGGCCAATGCAATGCCAATATTTAAAAAGGGTTCCAGGGTGATCCAGGAAACTAAAGACCAGTGAGTCTGATCTCAGTAGCAGGCAAAATGGTAGAAATCATTATAAAGCATAAAATTACTGATCATATATATAGTCATGGTTTAATGAGAGAAAGCCAACATAGATTTAACCAAGGAAAGTCATCTCTTACTAATCTGTAATTTTTTTGAAGGTGTGAATAAACAGGTAGACAAAGGTGAGCCAGTTGATATAGTGTATCTGGATTTTCAGAAAGCCTTTGACAAGGTCCCTTATGAGAGTCTCTTAGTGAAATTAAAAAGTCATGGGATTGGAGACTGTAGTATTTTGGATGAGGAACTGGTTAAAAGATAGAAAGCAGAGAGTAGGGTGATTGTGGATGGTACTAGGGATATAAGAGTACCAACGTCTCTCAACCCTCCAAATGTTTTACTGACAAAACGAGCACTTTTCAGATGCCTATTCATGTCCTCACTTGGTTTGCAGCTTGTCGTGCTGTGAGGGCTTGTGTGCATCAGTGATGCTGAGAGCTAAACTATCGGTAGTTTAACTACTGGCAGGGTCTCCCAAGATGGACAGGTCTCAGCTGAGATGCCAGACCAAGACAAACCACCCATCTGGGCAGCAGCAGAATGGGATAGTGTTGACGGCGGAGGATCACATTTCTGTGACAACGGCAACAACTCCAAACTTAAACTGCGCGGAAGAAAGGCCCGGCAATCTACTTCTGTATCTTGCCATGAAAACCCAATGGATAGTTACAACAAAACAAATTGTGCTGTAGTGCTGGAAGATGAGACCCCCAGGTTGGAAGGCACTCAACTAGCTACTGGGGAAGAGCTGAAGACTTTTCAGAGTAAAGCCAGCATTTATGATGTGGTTGGATCAAAGCCCTCGGGACGTCTGACTGCTGATGTAGCTGCGCATGAAATGAGAGTCAGAAGCTGTAAAGATGTCTTACACATTGGAACATGGAACGTACGAAGTATGAACCAAGGGAAGTTGGAGGTGGTCAAGAATGAAATGGAATGTGCACAACTTGATCTGTTGGGTGTCAGCGAACTGAAATGGACTTGCATCGGGCACTTTGCATCAGATGATCACATGGTCTACTATGCTGGAAATGAAAGACAAAGAAGAAGTGGTGTTGCATTTATAATAAAGAAGAAACTTGCAAGAACTGTAATGAAATACAATGCAGTCAGCGAACGCTTAATCTCTATTCGTCTACGAGGAATGCCTATCAACACAACTATAATTCAAGTATATGCCCCAACAACAGCTGCAGAAGAGAATGAAATTGAAGAGTTCTATGAACAAGTACAAGCTGAAATTGACAGAACATGCAAACAGGATATCCTGATAGTCATGGGTGATTGGAACGCAAAGGTTGGCAACAAAGAAGAAGAAGACAAAGTAGTTGGAAAATATGGACTTGGCAACAGAAATGAAGCTGGAGAAAGACTGATAGAATTCTGCAAGACCAACGATCTATTCATCTCGAACACCTTCTTCCAGCAACACAAGCGGCGACTGTACACATGGACTTCACCCAATGGATAGTATAAAAATCAAATTGACTACATCTGTGGAAGTCAACGATGGCAAAGCTCTACAGCATCAACAAAGACAAAACCTGGAGCTGACTGTGGTACAGATCATCAACTACTAGTATGCAAACTCAAGCTAAAGCTGAAAAAGAGCAAACCACTCATGAATGCAGCAAAATATGTCCTTGAGAATATACCTCTGGAATTTAAAAACTGCCTGCAAAATCGATTTGCTGCTTTAGATACAAATGATAGAGTTCCAGTAGAGTTATGGAATGACATCAAGAAGGTTGTGTTGGAAGAAAGCGAGAAGTCTCTACAAAAGGTAAAAAAGAAAAAACGGCCAAAATGGATGACGGAAGAAACTCTGAAAATTGCCCAGAAACGCAGAGAAGCTAAAGCCAGAGGAGAAAGAAAGACAATCACAGAACTCAACAGAGATTTCCAACGTGCAGCAAGACAGGACAAGGAAAAGTACTACAATGAAGCATGCAAGGAAATAGAAGCAGAAACTATTAGAGGAAGAACAAGATCAGCTTTCCTAAAGCTACGAGAGTTAAAGAAAAAGTTCCAGCCTCGAATTGGAATGTTACAAGATGCTCAAGGTTCTATGTTGAATGATGCTGAGAAGATCAAGAAAAGATGGAAGGAATATACAGAGTTTTTATATGATAAAGATTAAGTGGACCAACAGCCGTTTCAACCTGTACCTTATGATCTGGAACCATTGGTGATGAAAGAAGAAGTTGAAGCAGCATTGAAAGCCTTATCAAAGAACAAAGCACCAGGCATTGATTGCATTCCCATAGAAGTATTACAGCAATCTGATGCAGCTGTTAATATACTTACAAGGCTCTGCCAAGAAATATGGAAGACAGCATCATGGCCAACTGACTGGAAAAGATCTGTGTTTATACCAATACTAAAGAAAGGTGATCCAACTGACTGTGGAAATTATCGCACAATCGCTCTGATCCCACATGCCAGCAAGATTCTACTGAAGATTATTCAAAAGAGACTACAATCATACCTGGAACAAGAACTACCTGAAGTGCAAGCAGGGTTCAGAAAAGGGCGAGGAACGAGAGACATCATTGTGGATGTGAGATGGATCCTTAAAAAGACTAAAGAATACCAAAAGGAAATCTATTTGTGCTTTATCAACTATAGCAAAGCTTTTGACTGTGTAAACCATGAGAAACTCTGGGCCACATTAAGAAGCATGGGTATACCAGAACACCTGATCGTTCTCTTGCACAATCTGTACATTGATCAAGAAGCAACAGTTCGAACAGAACAAGGAGAAACAGAATGGTTTAAAATAAGCAAAGGTGTAAGACAAGGCTGCATACTTTCCCCCTACCTGTTTAATTTATATGCAGAACAAATCATCAGAGAAGCAGGATTGTATGAAGACAACAGAGGTGTGAAGATTGGTGGAAGACTCATCAACAACTTTCGCTATGCTGATGATACCACATTACTGGCTGAAAGTGAAGATGATCTGAAACATTTGCTTCTCACAATCAAAGAACATAGTCTCAAAATGGGCCTGCACCTTAATGTAAAGAAGACAAAGATCATGACAAATGGCATAATCAACAGGTTCATCGTCGAAGGAGAAGAAATTGAAATTGTGAATAACTTTAACCTACTTGGATCAACTATCAATAAAGAAGCAACAAGCAGTCAAGAAATCAGACGATGCATTGCTCTTGGCAGAATGGGTATGAAAGACCTAGATAAGATTCTCAAGAGCAGAGATGTCTCTCTCCATACAAAAATTTGACTTGTTCAAGCCATGGTATTTTCAATAACATCATATGGATGTGAAAGCTGGACAGTGAAAAAGATAGACAGGAAGAAAATTGATGCCTTTGAATTATGGTGCTGGCGGCGAATATTGTGTATACCATGGACTGCCCGAAGAACAAACCAGTCTGTTCTAGAGGAGATCAAACCTAAGCTTTCTTTAGAAACTCAGATGACAAGACTTCGACTTTCATACTTTGGACACATCATGCGGAGAGAGAGATCATTAGAGAAGGACATCATGCTTGGCAAGATAGAAGGTCAACGCAAAAGAGGAAGGCCAGCAATGAGATGGATCGATACAATAACAGCAGCTACGGGTACCAGTCTGTCAACAATAAGCCGCCTGACTGAAGACCGAACACAATTTAGGATAGCTATCCAGAGGGTCGCCATGAGTCGACTCCGACTCGACGGCACTTAACAACATTCATGTCCTGGAGCAAGTATAGACTTGGAAGAGGACAGAGATGTGCCAGCCATTTCTGAAATTGGGAGTGCACATCTGAGGTCTTCAGAATGGCCTGGACATGCCTCCACCACACCCTCATCCTAGATGGATGTCCTGTTCTGGGGACATCTCTGTGATTTGGACATCTGCATACCCATTTTTAGACGTCCAAAGCATGACTCCTTTTGCCTTCTCTTAGCAGCAGCATAGCATATCAAGGGAGAGCAATCACTTAATTAATGAAACATTCAAGTCTTTAATACTTTACTCTTGTGAAAAATATGACTGCAAGCAACATCAGAAAGTAATAAAATGGCACTGCAATGAGCAGAAACCTTTCTACCATGTCAGAAGAATCGTGGGCAATCTGGCAATACTTAAACCACATACATATTCATTGAAGGTCATTTCAGAAGCATCTTGACATGTAAATGGTAGCACTTACATGTCAACATCACATGCACATCCAAACAGTGGTTTTAGAAAGCTGCTGTTTGGGCATGTATATTCCTGGGATATAGAGATTTAAAGGGGGCATTATGGGGGATTGTCAGGGCATGGTTTGGGCATGCCCAAAACATAGATGGGTGCTTCTAATTTTGCAATGGGAAAGCATGCCTAGCTTGAAAAATATCTACATTCTTTTTTGCACCTGCCCCAAAGCTCACTGAAGTGCCAGTTCCCAGTTGATATCTAGGGTCTTAATCAAAGGACCAATGCCATACCAAAGGACCAATGCCACACATGTCCCCATGCCCCTGGAACCACTCCCTGACATCAATTGCAGCCATCTCCTACCCTTTCTCAGAACCCCTGACATCAATCACAACATTCTTCCCACCCCTGGCACTTACCAGCGATCTCCCTGGTATTTTGTGGAGGTAGGAGCAATCCCCAGTTGCTCCTGCCCCATCAGATAGCAGGTTCAAAATGATGCCTCAGACCTCCTAGTGGTAGTCAGGTGTGCCACCAGTAGAGGTCAAGCAGCTAGGGGTCTAGGAGTGCAGGGTTGTGATTGATATCAGGGGATTCCGGGGAAGGTTGGGAAGCGCTTGTGATTGATGTTGGGGAGGAAGTCTTAAGTAACTTCATCTGAGGCAGAGGGAGGAGTGGCTTAGTGGTTGGGACAGGTTACCTCAGGCCAGAAGGCCAGGGGTTCAATTCCTGAAAGATACATTTTTGGCAGCAACAGCCTCTCTGACCTCACCTTTAAACCATGCAAGCAGTTTTTTGGCTTTTCTTCCACCTTTCTTAAAACATGGAATACATCTGTTCTGGGCTTCCAAGATAGTACTTTTAAACAATGCCCACGCTTTATGTAAATCTTTAGCTTTTGCAGTCGCTCCTTTTAGTTTTTTCTTAACTATTTTCCTCATTTTATCATAGTCTTCTTTTTGAAAGTTAAATGGTAATATTGTGGATTTCTTTGCCATCCTTCATTCATTTATTAAATCAAATTCGGGACAAGCAACCTTAGGCTAGAGGGACTGGGGTCTGTAGTCCCATGGCCACTCCTTGTGGCCATGGGCAAGCCACTTAACCCTCCATTGCCTCAGGTACACTCAGATTATGAGCCCTTCAGGAACAAGGGAATAAACAGTAGCTGTTAGTATACATGTAAACCACACTGATTCTAAAGAGCATGGTATAAAAAATAAATAAATAAATCTGCCCATCAGCCCCTTTCCCCCTCCCTGACTGGGAGCTTGCTATCTTGTTACTACAGTCAGGATCCCATGATGTTCTTGGCTGCATCAACGCTAATTTCAGAGCTCGAGATGTTCTTTTTTTTTTATTTTTTTCATTTTAAAATTGTTGACCCTGCTGCATTTCCAGCAAATGCTTGTCCTTATACATATTTTACAAGACGGTCTGTGTTCAGCAAAGCCTTGGTAATATACAGGGGGAATGGAGCACACCCTGACCTGAACATCTCAATTCCTCACTTGATGTCCTATGCAAAATGGGGTTGATTATATTATTTGATATGTTAGCCTATATGGGATGCATTTTGAGCCAGTGTAGTGACTGGCTTAAGTTTAGTTTCGGTGCTAGCATTTACCTTACAGCAATTCAGATACTCAGCACATCTATACATATAACACCAATTTTTAAAAAGGGTTCCAGGGGTGATCCTGGAAACTACAGACCGATGAGCCTGACATCAGTACCGGGAAAAATGGTAGAAGCCATCAACCTAGCCATCATAGCCATCAACCTAGTCACTAACAAAACTACCACCTCAATACAACCTGAAAAGGGCTAGCAGGTCAACCTTTCTCTCTAGTCTTATTAGTGAACCACATTGTAACATCCAATCGAGTTTGATATTACTGTATATACCATTAAGTTATTCTGTACATAGTTCCCCCGGTTGTCCTATTGTTGTATTTCCCTGTTCAATGTAAAACTCAATGTTACCTGTATGCATTGTAGTATGTTCTTGTTCTATGTACACCGCACTGATTACACAGGTACACTAAAAAAAATTTTTTTTAAACTGCCTCTAATGTTTCGATTGATTTTTACGTTTTTTGGTGCGCTGAATCCAAATCTGGTAACCAATTTGCTCCATCACGTACAGATTTTTTGCTACATTGGGTTAGCAGTTTGAGGTGAACGTTTCAGA
The DNA here is from genome assembly GCA_033557465.1 of Ichthyophis bannanicus. NCBI lineage: Eukaryota > Metazoa > Chordata > Amphibia > Gymnophiona > Ichthyophiidae > Ichthyophis > Ichthyophis bannanicus. Next base: position 964,305,862 of record CM066033.1, on the reverse strand, counting down.
TTGAGTGCGATCGAGATAAAAGTTTCTTGGATGAATTCTTTATACTAATTGTTTAGTAGTTATTCAAATAAGAATAAAGAAAATTGTAACAAGGCAGCACATAAGAATAGAGTAATGTCAACAAAACACACTGTGATGGTAGCAAAATTGTCTGCACTTAAAACAGCCACATACATGTGCACAAACATTGAGCATATAAGAGCGAGGTTAGACACAAAGCAAAGCAAAGAAATGTGCAAAAAATGTTGTACAGGTATGTATGTAAGAATAGAAAACGCAAACCGCACCATTGCAATACATGAAGACAAACACCGATGGTGTGAAAATAAAATTCTAATAAATGAGATCCGACACTGTGGTAATAACTAGCAAATTTTTATTTCAAAGTTTAGTAAAAACACGATATTTGTCAACACAGTTTAGATTTTAAAGTCATTCTTGGGTCAATCAATCTCCTGGTGGGCCCGTTTCTTCTTCCCCCGAATGCTTCTCTTGGTGCGCTGCTTGGTGTATTTTTCATCTGGGGTTTCCCGCAGCAGCAACCAGCAGAAATCAGCCATCATAGTGGTGTTCCATCTTCCTTGGTACCTTCTCTCTGCGTCCTTGATGTCCTGGTGAAACCTTTCACCTTGTTCTTCACTGTACGCCCCCAAGGTTTCGGGAAAGTAATTCACATGGGAGTGCAAGAAATGGACTTTCAGGCTCATGTTACAGCCTTGTTCTTTGAAGGCATTGAGCATCCTGGCAACAATATCCTTATAGTTCTCATCCCGCCTGTTCCCCAAGAATTTGAGAACATCCTTGAAGGAATCCCAGGCTTCTTTTTCCTTCTCAGACATCGTTTCAGCGAATGCTCCATCTGAAATGAGTTTCCTTATATCAGGGCCAACAAACACTCCTTCCTTTAGCTTTGCTTCAGAAAGTCGGGGGAACTTTGAGCAAAGGTACCGAAAGCACTCACCATCTTTTGGAAGGGACTTGATGAATTGCTTAATGAGACCCAACTTAATGTGGAGAGGTGGTAATAGAATTTTATCACGAGGTACCAAGCTCTCATGAAGAACATTTTTCTCACCGGGTCTCAAATACTCACGAATTGGCCAGTCTTTTTTCCCCCAGTGTAGGTCGCGGGCCCGGCTATCCCACAAGCAAAGGAAACCGGATTGCTGCCCTAATAGCATGGATAGAATTTTAAAGTCTCCACAAATCATCCACTTATGCTCATCATAACGAATCTTCTGAAGAATCAGGGCCAAATTCTCGTATTTTTCTTGGAGAATAACAGAGTGAGCAATAGGAACTGAAGCGAATGTGTTGCCATTATGAAGAACAACACCTTTTATGCTGTCTTTTGACGAATCAATGAACAGCCGCCATTCAGCAGGATCATACTTGAGTTTAAACTTTTCCATCACTCCGTATATATCGTTGCAAAATACCAAATCTTCCTCTTTGCTGAAATACAAAGGTGAGTCGGTTGATATAGTGTATCTGGACTTTCAGAAAGCTTTTGACAAGGTCCCCCATCAGAGACTTTTGGCGAAGCTAAAAAGTCATGGGATAGGAGGCAGTGTACTATTGTGGATCGGGAACTGGTTAAAAGATAGAAAGCAGAGGGTAGGGCTAAATGGCCAATATTCCCAATGGAAAAAGGTGAATAGTGGAGTACCCCAGGGATCTGTACTGGGTCCGCTACTTTTTGACATATTCATAAATGACCTGGAAAAGGGAATAACTAGTGAGGTAATCAAATTTGCAGATGACACAAAACTGTTTAAAGTTGTTAAAACCCAAGAGGATTGTGGAAAACTGCAGGAGGATCTGGATAAATTGGAAGACTGGGCATCCAAATGGCAGATGAAATTTAATGTGGACAAGTGCAAAGTTATGCACCTAGGAAAGAACAACCCACACTATAGTTACAAGATGCAAGGCTCCACATTAGAAACCACCACCCAGGAAAAAGATTTAGGAGTCATCGTGGATAACATGTTAAAACCCTCCGCCCAGTGTGCAGCGGCGGCCAAGAAAGCAAATAGAATGCTAGGTATCATAAGGAAAGGGATGGAGAATAAAACAAAGGATATTATAATGCCTCTGTATCGCTCCATGGTACGACCGCACCTTGAATATTGTGTGCAATTCTGGTCACCGTATCTTAAAAAGGACATAGAGTTATTAGAAAAAGTACAGAGAAGAGCCACCAAATTGGTGAAGGGGATGGAAGGCTACTCCTATGAAGAGAGGCTAAAAAGGTTAGGGCTCTTTAACCTAGAAAAGAGGCGGCTGAGGGGAGATATGATAGAGGTGTATAAATTAATGAATGGAGTGGAACGGATAAACGTGGATAAATTGTTTACGCTATCAGAATATAGAAGGACTAGGGGGCATGTAATGAAGCTACAGGGTAAACTATTTAAGACAAATAGGAGAAAATATTTCTTCTCTCAACGTGTAATCAAACTCTGGAATCTGTTACCGGAGGATGTAGTAAGGGCTGTTAGTATAGCTGGGTTTAAAAAAGGTTTGGACAAGTTCCTGGAGGAAAGGTCCATAAACCACTATTAAAAAGGGACCCAGGATATCAATGCTTGGCCTAGTACAAGCACTGCAGAACCTGTGTCTTTTGGGGAAACTGCTAGGTACGTATGACCTAGATTGGCCACTGTTGGAAACAGGATACTGGGCTTGATGGACCTCGGTCTGACCCAGTATGGCATTTCTTATGTTCTTATGTTCTTAAAATTGTGTCTCGCGGTTGCGGTACCAATAAAAAGTTGTTCCTGGTGACAGTAGATTTTTCTGTTTAAGCCGAGAACCTAGCAGTTGGGCAGCATCTTCTGGGAGTCCTAAATCCCGGACTAAATCATTCAATTCAGCTTGAGAGAAAAGTTCAGGTTTCGGATCTGGTTCAGTTTCAAACTCGGAAGTACTGGACTCATCGGGAAAAGCCATCTGATGAGTCTCATCATGATCAGAACTGTCCACACAAATATGATCCGAAGATTTTGGTGGTTCAGGCACAGGTACTTCGTTGCTATGAGGCATAGGCCTAATTGCTGAGGGAAGGTTGGGGTAACTTATTACGTTCTTATTTTTTAAGTTGTATCCCTTCACAATGCAAGAGCAAAAATAGCAGTCACTGCTGTGGTCTCTTTGTTCACGCCACATCATAGGTATTCCGAAATGAAATGCTTGTTTTTTACCTTTCATCCATAAGCGTAGATCTCCTTCACATGTCTTGCACACTTTGTGAGGAGCCCACGGTTTGTCTTCATCGCCTAACTTCAAACCGAAATAGGCGAAATATACTTTATTAATAAATGCAGAAATGTTCCTCTGCCGCTTTTTCACGGTATATTCCCCACAAATAAAACAAAAACTGTCCGGAGAGTTGATGCAACCTCTGGCTCTGTGAGCCATCACAAATACACAGCACTGCAAACTACAACTGTAGTGAACCACTTCGGAATAAAGCTGGATTACGACTGAGCAAACAAAAGGTAATAATGAACTTGCAAGAAACTGAAATTTGACAGGAACGTTCATGTCGCAACCACCGTGTTTGAGCGAGCGAACGAGGCGAGGCGAACAGGAAAGAACATGCGCCAGCGCGAGTACTGGATTTAGCCCCCCGCCTCCCAATTGTCCTGTTAATGTATAAAATGAATACAAAACACTCTAAAATATCATGAGGGAGTGTTTCTAGTTAGTTAACCATTACAACCTCTATTTTGGGCCAAGAAAATAAACTGCAGTCGGCTAAAAAGAAATTATGTGAACATTCCTTATATGGGTAAGAAATCTAATTTTGCAAGAAAACGTGACGTGATAGAACATTTTGGCTATTTTTCCTGGATTCAGCACCCCAAAATCTATAGGAATCAGTTGCAAAACTGGAGGCAGTTTTTTGGTAGTGTACCTGTGTTATAATAGCGCGGTATAGAACAATTGTTAAATAAATAAAATAAATAAATAAATAAAGAACAAAATTACTGAACATGTAGATAGTCATGGCTTAATGGGAGACAGCCAACATGGCTTTAGGCAAGGAAGATCTTGTCTGACTGATCTGTTATGTTTTTTTGAAGGTGTGAATAAACAGGTAGACAAAGATGAGTCAATTGATATTGTGTACCTGGACTTTCAGAAAGCCTTTGACAAGGTCCCTCATCAGAGACTTTTGGCAAAACTAAAAAGTCATGGGATAGGAGGCCGCGTACTATTGTGGATCAGGAACTGGTTAAAAGATAGAAAGCAGAGGGTAGGGCTAAATGGGCAATTTTCCCAATGGAGAAAGGTGAATAGTGGAGTACCCCAAGGATCTGTGCTGGGTCCACTGCTTTTTAATATATTCATAAATGACCTGGAAATGGGAATAACGAGTGAGGTTATCAAATTTGCAGTTGACACAAAACTATTTAAAGTTGTTAAAACCCATGAGGATTGTGAAAAATTGCAAGAGAATCTTGATAAATTGGAAGACTGGGCATCCAAATGGCAGATGAAATTTAATGTGGAAAAGTGCAAAGTTATGCACCTAGGAAAGAACAACCCAAACTATGGTTACATGATGCAAGGTTTAACATTAGGAACCACCAACCAGGAAAAGGATTTAGGCGTCATTGTGGATGACATATTAAAAACCTCTGCCCAGTGTGCAGCAGCAGTCAAGAGATCAAATAGAATGCTAGGTATCTTAAGGAAAGGAATGGAAAATAAAACAAAGGATATTATAATGATTCTGTATCATTCCATGGTGTGACCGCACCTTGAATATTGTGTGCAATTCTGGTTGCCGTATCTTTGAAAGGATATAGCATTACTAGAAAGGGTACAGAGAAGAGCCACCAAAATGGTAAAGGGATGGATGGATACCCCTATGAAGAGAGGCTAAAAAGGTTAGGGCACTTCAACCTGTAAAAGAGACGGCTGAGGGGAGATATGATAGAGGTCTATAAATTAATGAATGGAGTGGAACAGGTAAACATTGATCGATTGTTGATGCCATCAAAATATAGAAAGACTAAGGGGGCATGCAATGAAGCTACAGGGTAACCTATTTAAGACTAATAAGAGAAAATATTTTTTCACTCAACGTGTAATGAAACTCTGGAATTTGTTACCGGAGGATGTCGTAAAAGCTGTTAGTGTAGCTGGGTTTAAAAAAGGTTTGGACCAAGTTCATGGAGGAAAGGTCCATAAACCATTATTAAAAGGGACCCAGGATATCACTGCTTGACCCAATACAAGCATTGTGAAACCTGTGTCTTTTGGGGAAACTGCTATACTTATGACTTAGATTGGCCACTGTTGGAAACAGGATACTGGGCTTGATGGACCTTGGTCTGACCCAGTATGGCATATCTTATGTTCTTATGTTCTAGCATTTGCCGCTCCTGACTTTACCTGCGGGTTGTTAACCTGGAAGAGGCTCAATTTCACTGCTGCCCAGTTCACGATATGCCCTAATGCTAACCACATAGCATCAGGGCATGTAGCAGCGGCACCCACAGATATTCAGCAGCACTAACCATGCTAGTGCCGCTGAATATCCCGCTAACTGGCATCTACACGGTTTGCAGGTCTGCAAACCATGTAAATGCCTATGAATATTGGGCCCATAGTTTCCAAAAATCCATAGATAAGCCAGTTATGTGTTCACCTGCCACCATGTGTTGTGCCCAGTTTTCATAATGATAAGAAGGGAAAGATTATTATTATTATGAGAAAGTCCTAACTGATAAAGGAAAGATAATACAACAATGGCTTTCATAGGCTCTACCCTTGGACTTCCATTGATCATAAATGAAAATAGCATAAATGCAAATATTGTTTAAAAGAAAAGGTGACCTTGTCTTTAGATAAAGTCTTATCTGCAACTCTTTAAAAGATTGACTATTTCCTAGAAAATCTTAACTTGTTTTAGCTACTTTGGATAATTTCCAGCTTCACCATTTGCACAAGACTTAAGTAGACGAGAACAGATTCTTGAAAGAAGTTGGGTAAGCTTAAAAAATAGTACTGCCTTCAGAATGAAAAAGAATGATAACACCAAGTGACATTCATTGAGTCTACAGGGAAGGGCAGAGACTAAAAATAGATGTTAGAGTATACTCTTTCATCCAATGCGACAAAATGACAGAATGCACTACTAGAGGAAGTGAGTAAGGCTAGTAACTTAATAGGCTTCAAAACAGGCTTAGGATCAGTTTTATAGTGACTAAAGATATTCACGGGTATAGATGCAGATTGTATTAGGCAGCTTGTATAATTCATGTTAACAAATAGATACAATCCTTATGAACTCTTGGATTTGTATTCATCTTTAACCCATGAGCTTCGTATACTAACTCACAAAAATGTTTGTGTATCCATTTGTGATATTTAGCTACAGAATGAAAATGAACTCCTAGCTCATCTGTGTTCCTCATTGCTAAATATCAGAAAATATTTAACTAGCATTCCGAGGGCCTGGAGGCGGAGCTTTGTATGTTCCCAGCCTTAGGGAATGAAGCAAAATAAAAAAGCTCTTTTCAGTCAAGGGGTGGCAGCTTATAGAAGTAATGAAAGGGCCCACTGACCTAAAATCAAATATCTCCCCCCCCCCCCCCCCCCGCCCCCTGCCATGCCAATTCTGCCTCCATGCAAAAGGAAGTCTGCATTGGGCATCAGAGGAAGCCCTGCAGCACTGGAAGTTTAGGTAAGTGCTGTTCAAAGCCTTTGCTTCTGCTACAGGTTCCGGAGTAGGGCAGAAACTGTGGCAATGGGGATGGGAGCAGGGGGGGTGTAAGGGGTTAAGTTTGCCTAGGGCACCTTGTATCCTTGCACTGGCCATAGAGTCCCCTCTCTTCCTTCCACGCCCCCCCCCCCCATGTCCCCTAACTCATGAAAATGGTGGTGGAGATGTCAGGGCAAGAGCAATCCTCATTTGCTTCTGTGTGGTAGCAATGTTAAGAAATGATGACTTCTGACCTCCAACAGTAACTGGGGGGGGGGGGGGAGGGGAGTGGGAGGTTGAACCCCTGGGGCCCAGATTTTTAAGAGGGACTGGGACTTGATTTATGTAGGGCTTGGGACATTCTAGTCCACTCAATGCCAGAACTTGATCACTGTCTTTGCCTTGGATCTCAGACTCTACATACTGATACTTTCAGTTAATTCGGACTCCTGCATTCACTTTTCTGTGAAGATCTCCTGTTTAGCTCCTTGCATCTTCATCTGTCCAAGTTAATCTACTGTGAAGACCTGCTGAACACCATCACTTGAAGGCCAACCTGAGGGAAAGGCAGTCTGTGCAGCTGGAAGACTCACATTTTTTCCAGCATTACTCTGCTTTTGGTGGAGAGGTTCACTCTCTACTGGATTAATGCTGTGACAGCATGTTCTAGTGATGGACCCTGCTGAAATGGCCACAAGTTTGGCTGCCCATGGGAAATCCTTCTGTAAATTAAATTGATGTTTGGACCTGCAGACTCTGCATCCGAACTTGCTTACTGCTGCTTATGCACTTGATGCTGAGGAGGCACAACCACGAGTAGCCTGCACCAATTTCTGCATCTCCCACTACCTCTGTGCAGCCTCACAAGAAACCCCTTGTGTTGATACCCTCACATTATTTAGGGAACCTGCAGGTTTGTAGGGGATTCCTGAATCATTGTTTCTATCCTTCAAGCCTCTTGTTTTTTGGATCAGAAGTCCCCAGATGCTTATGCTATTTCATTCTAACTGGGAAATCCTTAGCATGGGCTGCTCCACTCTAGGAGAAATAAGATCCCCTAATTTGTTATGTAGAGTCTTCATCTCAATGTTCAAGCACATCTTAATTATGCTACCCTGCCTGAACAATCCACTGCTTGTAAGTTAATTGCATAGAACTTGCCTGGACAATCCATTGCTTGTAAGTTAATTCTGCTACCCTGCCTGGACAATCCATTGCTTGTAGGCTAATTGTATAGAACTTGATACCCATTGTTTACCTTGTTTGCTTTGTAAAACAACTCACACTGCACAACCCACTAACTTTACTAACTCCACTACTACTTCAAAGCTAGTCTGCTAACCAACCACAATTAACACAACACACAGAGTAAACACACCACTACCAAAACAAAACTACACCTATAGGACACAACTCAAGTTGAGCCAAGGTCAGTAAACCACAAACCTAATCCCAGTTCAGTAAAATACAAATTATAAAATGCACTCCACTACCCACTACCTCATGGCCTACCTCACACTCCTCCACATTTTCGCACCCCACACACATAGCATCAGACTCAATGAGCAAATCCCCATGATCAACCTACATACCACCCAACCCATATGCACACCAGCATCACACCTTTCCAAAGAACGCCAACAACCGAAGCATACAGCCCACAAACCATACAATGCCACACGTAATACACCCACTCACCGCACAAATAAAGAACATACAAACCCAATCATAACAACAAACATTAGGTGTGCTCTACTAAACACCAGATCTATCAGGAACAAACCAAATACTATCCTTGACTTAATCCACGACAAGAAACTAGATATAATATGCATTTTATAATGTAAACCGCACTGATGCAGAATAGCGCGGTATATAAGAGAATGTAAAAAAATAAATAAATAAATCACTGAGACCTGGCTAGACGACTCAGACCAGGTCATATTAAACCAAGTAACCCAAACAGGATACTTGGCATTTAACTGCATCAGAGCACAAAAGAGAGGAGGAGGAGGAGGAGTACTAATACCTACCAGAAAGGAATACAGATTCAAAACAATCGCCACCACTAATACAATCGAATCTAACACACTCACTATAGCCAATAAGTACCTAAGCATCTCCCTCACATACAGACCACCTGGAACCACAACTGAACACCTATCCACAGTAATCAAAATGATATGCGCACATAGCAGAAGACATAAACCCCTCGTTGCACTAGGAGACTACAACCTAACATCCGCACCCACCAGAGAAACCGAAATGTTCTTAAAAGCCATGGAATCAATAAAATACTGCCAGACAATTAACGCCCCAACGCACCAGCATGGTACAACTCCAGACATGATCTTCATGCCAATGCAATTAGTGGAACAAAACAAGACCACAAAACCAACAATCACACCAGTCCCTTGGTCAGACCACCATGTGATCGAATTCACCATGACCCTGAACAATCCCACCCAACGCAAAGAAGATGAAAGAATATCTAGATGGTTCAAAACATTTAACAGAGACTCATTCATAAACGAAATCACTCCACAACTTCAACAGGAATATGACACCCTTGACCTAAACATAGAAGAATGGAACACAATAATTTCCAATGCAGCATCTGCCCCAGCCATCAACGAACCACAAACACGCAAGTGATCCAACGCCCCATGGTACTCATATGAAATCAGAGTTGCAAAACGCACACTCAGAAGACTGGAAAGAAAATGGAGACAGAACAAATCACACAACCTCCTAACTCAATACAGAGACAAACAAATGGAATATAACAATCTAATAAATGAGCGTAGACAGCAACATCATACCAACCTAATCATGAAATATACGCATTAATAGACCAAGAGAACTCTTTAGCATTGTCCAAAAGCTCACCAAGGACAACACGCAACACCCACAATCTTGACCCACAAAACTATGCAGATTACATAAAGTCAAAAAACACCAACCAAACATCCTCTACCACACCACAAACAAATGAATACACGTTAAAAAAGCAACATCAAATATTGGAGAGCTTCAACATACCAACAAAGCAACAAGTAGAAGACATTATATCTGGACTAAACACAACAACTTCACCGTCAGACCCTTGCCCAGTGACATGGCTCAAAGCTACAAAAAGCCAACTCTCTCACCAGATTCAAAAAATCGTCAAAGATTCACTTCAGCAAGGATACATGCCGCAACCCCTAAAGCACGCAATGATATGACCAATACTCAAAAATAGCAATCTGAGCCCCTCCGAACCAAAATCATACCGTCCCATCTCCAGCCTGCCATTCCTTGCCACAATCATGGAAAAGGCAGTGCAAAAGCAACTTCAGGACCACACTGACATAAATGCCCCACTGGACATCCATCAGCATGGATTCAAGCCCCAACACTATAATGTAAACCGCACTGATGCAGAATAGCGCGGTATATAAGAGAATGTAAAAAAATAAATAAATAAATCACTGAGACCTGGCTAGACGACTCAGACCAGGTCATATTACTCACCTCCCTCTTTGATAACCTCCGAAGAGGCATGGACAACATAAAAAACGGCTTCCTGCTAGTGTTCACGGACATCTCAGCGGCCTTTGACACTGTGCCCCACACTAAGATACTGCAACGCTTACAACAGATAGGACTATCCAAGAATACCCTGAAGTGGTTCACATCATACTTGGAAGGGCGAACGCAACAAGTCAAATGTGACCAAAAGAAATCACTACAATTCCCCGTCACACAGGGAATACCTCAAGGCTCAGCCCTCTCATCAATGCTCTTCAACATCTACATACAGCCCATATGCAACATCATCAAACACCACAAACTTCACTATCACATTTATGCTGATGACATCATGGTGTATGCTCCAATCAACCCACTAGCACCAAACACCACAACAATAACCAAATGCCTCGAAGACATGAATGAATGGCTCATAGCCAACAACTTAACGGTCAACTACGATAAAACTGAGGCAATGTTCATCACCAGGAACCCCACCTTCATATCTCCACAGACTATCAGCATCCTAAACAAACACATAGTAGTCAAAGAAGAAGTTAAATATCTGGGCATCACACTAGACAGAGCTCTGAACCTGAAATCCCACATAAACAAAACCGCAAACAAGGCCTATCAACGATTAAAGACAATCAGACAAATCAAACCAATGCTCCATCAGGTCCACTTCCGCACAGTGTGCCAACACTCATTACACCACTGCTTGATTGTGGAAACTCACTATATCAATGCCTTCCTCAGCAGACACTACACCCACTACAGATGGTACAAAACACCACAGCACGCATCATTACAGACACTCCAAGGACCGAGCACATCACTCCCGTCCTACAACAATTACACTGGCTCCTAATGGTGGCAAGAGCTAAATACAAAACAATAATGATCATCTTCAAAATCATTCACCATCTCTCAGCAGACGTACTCCAAAATGTTATAACAAGGGATACCAGCAATAGACCAAGAAGAACCAATAATGACAACATGATCGGCACACCTGAAGGCTACCACAAAACCAAACAAACTACTTCAAAAAGAGCACCATCACTACTGGCATCAGCACTATGGAACTCCCTCCCAACGAGCCTGAGTGCAGTGGATGAATGCACAGATTTCCGCAAAGACCTCAAAACACTGTTATTTATAGAAACATATGAGCACGCAGGCAATATCCCCTACCCAACCAGAAATATAACTACCTCCGCCAACTAAGCACACACTCGTCCTATCTACACACGCAAGTTTATCATACCATATTATTAAATACCCTCATGTTAAATGTTACCCTTCAATTGTACTGTCTAAATGCTGTCAAGTAACTGTACTGTCTAAATGTGTATGTAATGTAATGTAATGTGTGTAAATACCCTAATGTTAAATGTAACTCTCCAATTGTGATGTGACGTGACCACCTTGTTTGAAGGATAAGGTGGCATACAAATCTGTCTAAATAAATAAATCTTTGATGGTCCAAGCCATACAGCTTCAGTCTATACCGCCCTCTTGTGGATTAGGCAGGTACCCGTATATTCAGCAAATATAGAGACATGCTAGAACAATGAGGCTTTGTTAACAGCATTCTGAAACAGCAGGTAAAGCCAGGGGCGGCAAATGCTGCCTTCAGATCTGTATTCCAATGTGTCCCTCTTTGTGTGTGATACCCATTCACAAAAATGCTGCTTGGAGTGGCAGCTCTCTTCTATAAGACCAACCAAGAGAGAGTAAAACCACCTGTAGGCGAGAAACGCAAACAGTACAGGAACAAGTTCACCAAAGGTGATGTTGTAAAGCTTTATTAAAACCCCAACAGGTTTCATCTGGACGCCTTCTTCAGGGGGTATACACCTCAAAAAATGCATAAACAATAAATAAATCATATACATAAAAAAAATAATGGAAAAATCATAAAATGAATCATCAAGGCTAAAAACTCATGAAGACACAGTTAAGTAGAACCATAAATGAACAAATTATACATAAAGTGTTAAATAAAACCATGATGCTTAAAACCATATTTAAAAAACATACATAAAACAATTAAAACACAGATTGTGGCAGTGTAAAAAAACATTTTATAACCACAAATGTGAAAAAGAACTGGACCAAGAAGAACAATCAAAAGCAAAAGATATTGAGAGCTGAACACAATGTATCCTTGTAGGAGAGGGACGAGGAGGATAGAGAGCTTATTGTCAAGGTGCCAACCAGTGAAGCATTATAAACCAAATTTAAAATAAAGCCCTGTGAAGTATGGAAGTACTAAAATCACCCATGTGAGACATATTGAATAAACCTTATCGGGTTTATTCTGTCCCACAAATGGCGGGGATGGACATCCCAACTGGAGCGGGGAGGGGGGGAATCGGGTGCAGTTAGAGCGGGCAGTGGGTGGTCACCAGCCCTGGACATACAGGGCCGATTCTAATGTCGGCCCTGTACTTCCAGGGCCGGCGACTTGTACTGGGAAGGTAGTGGATAAGTGGGCCCGGGGCTTGGATGAGGCTGTGGAGGGTGCAGAACACATTCCCCACAGCCTAACCCTGGCCATAGGTGGCCAGATCAGGGGTTGGGCTGTGGGGAATTATCTGCAGGAGCAAGTGGCCAGGATCACAGCTTTTAAATGGAGCTGCGGTGCCATGGTTTCTTTGTCCGGGATGGAATCGGGCTGTATGTGTAAAAACTCAATATGTAGAAACCTATATAAAACTATGCAAACCTACAAAACCAATGGATAACAAGGAGGTTGCTCCTAAAGATGAAAATTTAGACTAACGTGCAAAATACCATAAGGGATACAAAAAACGCCTTTGTCAACAGCAATAAAAAGGAAAAGAAGGAAAAGTACTTGCCTTATATTTCAAAACTACAGCGTTTGTGCAGAGAAACCAATCTGGCAAGAAAGATCAAAGTGAAGTCAGCGGATTTTTAAAAAAGAGGCCGCACCAAAAATGTCAGGGTCAAAGATCAGGAAAACACATAGGGGTATGTTTACTAAACCGTCTTAATGTTACCGGTGTTAGTTGCAGTGGGCGTTCCGGTCTTAAGGTAGCATTTCGGGTTATCGCGCGATAAAGTCCGTTATCGCGCGATGGAGCCGTGGCATGTTAACGCGCATTAGCCTTAATTAGGCGCGCTGACCCACAAGCACAGCAGCAGAGGTGTAGCCCACTGGTTAATACAATAACTGATGAAACAGGGGTCATGAGTTCAATCCCCCAGTGGGCTTAATGAGTAAGGCTGTCTGAGACATTTTCTTTTTTAATTTAAATTAGTGCTGCCAGCAAACACACCATCACAGTGCCGTAACCTAAGGTGCCGCATAAGGCGCCCTATAAGGCACTCCAGAGGGCACATTATAAAATGCACTGTCCGCCAAGGCACCTTATAATGTTCCCTATAGGGCGCCTTATAAGGCGTTTTATAGGGCACTTTTTAGGGCGCCTTATGAGGCACCTTAAGGTTACAGCACTGTGAGGGTGTTTTTGCTGGCAGCACTAATTTAAATTAAAAAAGGAAATGCCTCAGACAGCCCTATCAAATGACACCACTGTGGGATCAAACCCATGATCTCTGCCTCCACAGTCAGTGAAGTAAACAGTGGGCTACATCTCTATAGCTGCTAACAAACCCATGGCTGGCTATAGAAGGACTGCAGGTCACCACACAAACTGTCTGCTGTGGTTACCAGGATAGGGTTAACCCACACATACCCATGATGCACTGCACATGCAGATCAGCAGTCTACAGATGATCACAAGATGGGGTATGCACCCCCACAGCACCTCGGCCTGGTAGGGGGAACTGACCGTGTGTGTTATTTATTTATTTATTTATTTATTTGCAAATCTCTTATATACCGCCACTTCCCAAGATCAGTGGCGGTTTACATTAAACAACAAATACATAAAACATTGCTATGGTAAGCAGTTACATCGAACAGTATTTAAACTATATACAGGTATATTGAACAGTGTTCAAAACTATATACAGGTAGTTAATATCAAGTACTAAGAACAGAAATCAGTACTATATATAGATAGATTTGATTAATATTTGAAACTATTTACATATATATATTGAGGTTTTATCAATGGGTTTCTATTGGAAGTAGTTTTGCAAGTATTAGGGCGAGCATATTATGGAGATCTAGGATAGCATTGCAATAATTATAGGGAACGTTCATAGATCTAAGGAGGATGAGAGGTCTTAGCCAGTTCTTTATCTATGTTGGAATAATATTGCGTGAACAAGTAGGTTTTTAGATCTTTTCTGAATTGTTTCAGGTCTTTTATTTCCCTTAGTTGATCCGGGAGATTATTCCATAGAGAAGGTGCTACATATGAGAAGGCACCTGTACTTGTTATGTGTTTAGTTTTTCTTATTGAGTCAGGGACTGCAATAGTATGCAGGTTCTTTCTACGTCTTACTCTATTTTCTGTAGGTCTATGAATTAGTGTAGAGAGGTATGATGGGGCAATCTGGTTTATCAGTTTGAAAGTGGTCAATATTATTTTATATTGAATTCTACTTTGTATAGGTAGCCAATGTAATGAAAAAAGTATCGGGGTGATGTGATCAGTCAGTTTGGCTTTGAAGATTATTCTAGCTGTAACATTTTGAGCCATCTGTAGTATTTTTAAGCTCTTTTTAGATACACCTGTTAATATCCCATTGCAGTAATCAAAATGGGGTGTTATCAGAGCCTGTGTGATGGTTCTAAAGTCATTGAATTCTAATAGCGGTCTCAGTTGTTGAATTGAGCGTAGCTTGTAGTATATTGTTTTGGTTGTTTTCTTGATATGGCTTGTGAAATTAAGAGCCTTGTCTATAGTGACCCCTAAGTATTTAATATTTTCCTTTATAGGTATGTTAAAGTTAAGGATTTTGATGTCAGTTGGTGGTGTATAATTTGTGTTTCTTGAGGTGATAAGTATCTCTGTTTTTTTGAAGTTGATTTTCAAATTGTTTTCACTTAGCCATTTTTCAGCATCTATAAGGCAGTTTGCTATATTGTCATAGTTTGGATCTTGTATGTCAAATGCAGAGTATAGCATAATGTCATCCGCATATATCTGGTATTTCATCTTGTGGTTTTGAAAAATGGTACAGATTGGTTGGAGATAGAGGTTGAACAGAAGGGCAGATAAGGCAGAGCCCTGGGGTATTCCCTGTTCTTGAGGAAAAGTAGGTGAGGAGTTCTGGTTAACTTTTACAAATTGTGTACGGTCAGATATATAGGATTTAAACCATTCTAGTGTAATTTTCCTTAATCCAATTTGTTTGAGCCTTGATATAAGTATGTTGTGATTTACTGGCACAGAGTAGCTACAGACCAACACATTGTGGGGGTACTGTGCTCACCCTGAGGCGAGGTGGGGCACCCAGCACCAGGTCCGCAGCACATGGCTTAGCTGAGATAGGCTATGCTGCAGGTCACCATCAGTGCCAGTGTGTGATAGGTAGTCCTTGCAGACACACCTAGGATACACCTGTATCCATCCGTATTTCCCAGTCACGTCTAGCCCTTGTGGACTATGATGCACCCAGAATAGTGCATATCCTGTGTGGGTGCCATGGTCACATGATTTAAGTGAAGGGGGGGTGTTTGGGCCCATAGGCGGATTATGGAGCACCACCCAACCTGCCCTCTGGAGCTCAGGGTGGGGGACAGGATCTCCCACCATCAAATCCACATTCTACATCCCTGCAATGGTGGCAGTAGAGGGGACCATCAACCCCAGTCCTGTTGGGGAACACGCATCCTACAGGGCAGTCAATGCAGATCTGTACACATCCATAAGGCAATGGCAGACAGACAGTAGGCCTGGAAATGCTCAGCTGCCCCCCAACACTATCTGACATTCTCCAGCCACTGCACCTGCAAGGTGTTGCAGCCATACACATACTAACTGCAGACATTCTGCTAGCTAGCCCATAGTGCATGTTCCTGGAGGGGATGTGAGCACACACACCAAGCAGATAAGTCAGTGATTGGGCCCCAGAAAAAAAAAACCATAAATATCACTTGAGAAAAATACCATACAGCACTATGGGGGAACCTAGCCATGCCGTGGTCACTGCTCATTCAGAGTGAGAGTGACCTCCCAGCAGGACATGCTGTGGCCACCCTGTCCGTGCAGGTGGTGGCCAGGCACTACAATGTCCCAGCCATTACCCTATGCCCTGTGCAGATGCATCCTGCCCAGGCCACCCTGTCCGGGCCATACCCACAGTACCTTGCTCCTTATTATGCACATTGGCAGGTTAACACTGGAAACAGTGCAAGCAGTGTGGGCTGAGTAAGGTGTAGGCAGCCACAACACACTGGACAGACAGACACACACTCCCACATCTATGCCAGCATTGTGCAAATATAGAGGCTTTTGGCAGCACTGGCCACCACATCAGTCCTCGGCACAGTGCAGGCATGGCTATGGTACGCAATACTGTTGGGGTCACTCCCCGGGGTGGTAAACACTCTCAGAATCACTAACTGAAACACACTCCACAGATATCAGAAAGGTTGCTATGATGCAGCTCTATCAGCAAATTGTGCTTAACGTAGGAATTGATATCTGCCATTAATCATAGCAACCTTTTGATATATGTGTAACGTATTCCCAAGTTTAGGGTGGCATTGCTAAGGTATGCAAATGCTAGTATTGGGAGATGCTGCTAAGTGCAGGGCCCAACAGCATGACTCTCCATGAGGTTTTGGATAGTGGAGCCTGTGGGTGTGGGTGTTTATGCCCCTGTTGGCCGCTGCTCTAGGGCAGAGTTTCCCAACTCCGGTCCTGGTGGGCCAAACACCATTCAGGTTTTCATGCTGTCCCTAATGAATATGCATGAGATACATTCGCATACAATGGGGGCGGCGCATACTAATGAAGCACAGGCATATTTATTAGGGACAGCATGAAACCTGAATGGTGTTTGGCCCTCCAGGACTGCAGTTGGGAAACTCTGCTCTAGGGATTGCACATGTTTATGGTGTCTGTGCTCTGTAGGGTAAAATATAGGCGTTTCAGGCATGTTTATTTTATCTGCAATAAAGGTTCCATCTTTATTACTATGGTTTAGTACTGGGTAAAATATGGGGAAAGGGTTGGCAGGAGCCACAGCTGGGACTTAAATTTATGACTTTCTGCTCTTGAACACATTGGCTGTGTGTATTGCACCACACAATTGCCACAGAGACAGTTCATTCCCTGGGGATACCATGACTGTTCATCAGACAGACCCTGTCTGTTGCATTGCACGGCATCCACCTAAACGGGGCTAGGCCATGGTCTGCTGTGGGCAGATGCCACTGCCCCCTCCACCACCAGCACCCCTCTGCCACCATGCTGCCATGCCATTATGCCAGTGGTGCTGGTGGTGCGCAGTCCCAGGCCATCCAGTATGCCGGTAGGCAGCTGCCTATGGTGTGGGTTCTCGGGTAGGGTGCCTACATGGACATGCGTGCTTCCCCTCCGGCACCGCCTGCCAATGTTATGTGCCCTTGGGGGTACCTGCTGGATAATAGCCCCTGTGACACTGTGGGACACACACTCGTGCCCATGTTGGACCCTCGTCAGTTGCTGTCTTGCGGCTTTACAGTTTTGGCATTCCTATGTGCCACCTAGGCATCTGCCTAGCCCGCACTGTACCCCAGCTGGACCACAGCATGTGCCACCTGCAGCCCCCTGTATCCCATTTACAACATCAGTACAGTTGCCGTTTCCTACGTGCCCACTCTGCTGTTGCTTCACATGTGCACGTCATAACAACCTGCCCAATCTAAACGACAGAAACCCTGATCAGCGCTATTTCAATGTGGGATCATTCACTTTGTAGGGGGACAGAGCATAGAACCTTCCAAAGATGATATCTTAATTTATACGCTTTGTCAGTAGTGTTGTTTTATGTTTATCATTCATATCACTATTGGCCAGATGTGGTTCTGGTCCTTTTATATGTTTATTTGCCTCTTTGTTCCCTGCACATGTGTCACAACTATCACTTTTCTGTGTTTCCCTGCCTTTGCTGCACATTGCTGACTGAAATGGTTTCTCTTTCCTGCAAATGTGCCTTAATGCAAGGGTTTCACTGGCATTAGTGTTCAGACCCGGATTTCACAGCGTTAGTGTGCCTGGAGCCTCTCCCCTCCCACTCTCCACCCATTGACCCCTTATCTCCGCCCTCTGGGAAGCCTTACTCCACCCTTCAGACCCGGATTTCACAGCGTTAGTGTGCCTTAACGCTGCCGCTGCGTTATCGCGCGATAAGTGACGTTATCGCATGATAATACATTATCGTGCGATAATGTCACTTATCGAGCGATAATCCCACCGCTGCGATGTTAAGATACCCTTTACCCTGAACCCCACACCTATTTCCATAGTAGATATTGATGGTAGATGGAATTGGTTGCTCTCAATTTGAAATTAATAGTAGGCACATGACACTCTGAAAGATTCCTACACTCTAACAATCTATTGTCAACACAAGTTGAAATTTAATACATGGGATTTTGCTTTTTTCTTTTCTCGGGTCTCAGACTTTACAATGGCATTAATTTCTGGGTGTTTTCAAATTCCCAGTGTTATGCCTGTTAGCATCAATGACCCAGATTTTTTTGTTTATTGAGTGGTCAGCTTTTACAAATAGTTTTGAGAAGGCAGAAATTATAAAGTTTTAGACCGAGTTGGATTTTAGATAAGTGGTGTGTGTTTGTTATTTATTATAGTTGGATTTCTGGTCCCCTGAAGAACCTGAATAGTGAAACGCGGGGGCGCTTCAACTACAGCGTTGGGACTTCAAGATAAAGAAATTAAATCAAGCGACCTTTACAGAGAGTTACACAATATGAGCTAAGTAGAAATCACGTTAAAATACCAGCAATAGTTGCTTGAAGCCACATGTGATAAAGGGAAACATTTTGCAAAAAAATCTGGGTCATTGATGCTAACAGGCATAACACTGGGAATTTGAAAACACCCAGAAATTAATGCCATTGTAAAGTCTGAGACCCGAGAAAAGAAAAAAGCAAAATCCCATGTATTAAATTTCAACTTGTGTTGACAATAGATTGTTAGAGTGTAGGAATCTTTCAGTGAAGTGTTGAATTCGCTCTGCTAGCAGACCGTACAGTTTTGTTTAAATACATGACACTCTGAGACAATCTTGTTTTGGCTTATTCATTTTCACTCATGTGTAGTCCTTCTGGCCTTTGTGTGATTCTAACACACCAGGGCAGCTTGTGCTGTGGTCCTCTTCCCATTTTTCATCCTGTATTCCAGACTCGGAACCTATGGATTCTACTTTTGTAGTCTCTGTGTCAGAGAGATACTGCAAGACTCTCATCATGCTACCAGGCCATTGCAAATTTTTTCAGCAAGAAGCAAATGTAAACCCTTCCCAGGCATCAAGAGTATGATTGTGCCATTCAGTTACTCCCAGGGACCATTCCATTACTTGGTGAATTCATGCCTTGTAGAGTCATAAGGCCAAGGTTGTGTCAACAATGAATATGCATAATAGGGATCTGCATACTATGGAGGCAGTACATACCAGTCTATCTCATGCATATTCATTGTGGTTATCCTGAAAACCTGAGTGGCTAGGGGTGTCCCAAGGACTAGGCTCAGAATCATTGATATAAGAGCTATTTGATAAGCTTCAAGCAACCAAGGTACTTACCAAGTTGGACTTGCAGAGGGCTTGCAAACTCATCTGGATTCAGCAAGGAGATAAGTAGAAAACCAGAGATGACCATTCCGAATAAACTGTCATGTCTTTCACATTTTGTAACACTTCTGCTGTCTTAGATTGATGCTACAGTTGACTGGCCAAAGACCTGTAAGCCTTAAAGCTCTCCAGCATTTCCTGGAATTTATCTACTACTGACAATTTATCCAGAATTTTTTTAAGCAAAGTAGTTCCCATCACAGTTTGGAACCAGAAAGGGAGTCTGAAGAATTCTCAGAATACCCAGTTTCAGCAAGCCTTTGATAAGTTAAAATAAATTTTCTTTATGGGCCTCAATCCTGTGCTACACTGACCAAGCTAAACCTTTACTGGAAGTCAATGTCTCTGATGTTGGGGCAGGAGCTGCAATGTCACAAATGCCAGATCCAGATTCCTGTCTGCACCTGTGTGGTTATCTCTCTAAAAATGATCCTTATGGTCTAAGAAAGCCTGCTTTATATTGACACTGCTAAATGGTTGAATCCATGACAGCCTTGAATCCATGTTATGTTTTTGCCTGATTTCAATGTATTATCTCTTGCCATCCTGGATCAAAGAATGTCGAGGTTGATACTCTTTCATTACTGTTCTCCAAAGAAAAAGCCTCCAGCCAAGAGCTATACTAGCTTCTCAAATCGTCATAAATACCATAGTGAGTGACCTCCTGAAAAAGAAGGATCCATCAAGAATTTGACAATCAGGGACTTTCTTCAGTGGACCTGGCTAGCCATACGTTTGTCCCAGATAGTTGGTTGATTGGTTGTTCTCAAATGGGGACTTGAACATTGTGGGATACCCAAGGATAAAGAAAAACAGGACATTGATTTTCAAAATATTTTGGTGGTCATCTCTGCTTAAGGATTGCAAGGCTTATGTACTGGCAAAACCAAAGGTCTCCATGAGTTTCCAGTGAGTTTAAACCACTTCCAATCCTTCTATACTTTGGGCCCTTCTTTCTATGGACTTCATTACCAATCTTCCAACCTCATATGGATGTACTGTGTACCCGGTGGTGGATCAGTTCTCATGGATGGCACAATTCATTCACATACCTAAGCTGCCATCATCTCCATCCTTTCATTATCTTTATATAAGGAATTGTGCACCTGCATGAGATCCCAGCCTCCACTGTATCAGACTCAGGACCTCAGTTCATCATGTTTTGGAGGGCCCTCTGTAAGAACTTGGAAGTTAAACTAAATTTCTTTTCAGAATATCATCCTCAAATTAGTAGACTGACTGAGAGGGTCAGTCAAGATCTTGAACATTTCCTGTATTGCTTCATTTTAATTCATTTTCTTTTACTATTTATTGTCAACATCCTGTCTCTTTGCCCTCTTCTGCTCCAGCTTCTGATGTTCCTCCAGCAAATGACCTGGACTGGTTCTGCCAGAAAATTTGGTCCCAGGTGCAGAGTAACCTTGAAATGACTATGACTCGGCAGAAGAGATTCATGGACCATCATCATCAATGAGAACCTCAGTATCAGGTGGATAATAAAGTCTGGTTGTCCACTAAGAATCTACACCTAAAACTTCTCTGCATGAAGTTGGGCTCCAGGTTTATCACCCATATGTCATTACAGAGATTCTAAACCTTGAAAGCATATATGTTTCACTTCCTGACACATTCAAGATCATTTCCTTGTTTCATGTATCCTTATTGAAACCTGTGACTCCAGAACCTTTTAGTAGGAGCCAGATACCCCCATTTCTAGCTGTGATCAAAGACCAGCCTGAATTTGAGATGGAAGATATATTGGATGCCAGAGTGCCTCACTGGAGGGTACAACATCTGCGCCAATGGAAGGGTTAAGGGACTGAGTAGAAATCCCAGGTTGAGGCTGATAATTGTTTCTCTTAAGATATTTCTTGGAAAGACATCCTAAGAGGTGTTTTATTGTTCTTGTTTGATAGTCATTAATTTGATTACTATGGTTGTGTTGTTTAGCTTATGTGTTGTCCAAAGTATGTCTGTGTTTTATTATTTCTTACGTTTTTATTGTAAACCACAGAGGATATGCAATATCTAGGGTATCTGTTTGTAAATAAATAAATAAATAAGAGAGGTCCAGACAAAATAAGAGGATGGATACTATATATAAGAACAAAAAAAACCCATAAGGCATGCCATACTGGGTAAGACCAAAGTAACCTCTTTCCAATAGTGACCAATCTGAGTTAGAAGTACCTGTCAGGTTCACAGGGTACACAGATTCCACATTACTTATCCTGGGGCAAGCAATGGATTTCACTGGTCTTTTTTAATAATGATTTATAGACGTTTCCTCCAGGAATTTGCCCAAATCTTTTTTAAACCCAGTAACAGCTTTTCCTACATCCTCCAGTAATGAATTACACGTTGAGTGAAAAAATATTTTCTGCTATTAGTCTTAAATGTGCCACATTGTAGCTTCATTGTGTGCTCCCTAGACTTTCTACTTTTTGAAGGAGTAAACAACTGATCTATTTTTACCCATTCCACTCCATTCATTATTTTACAGACCTCTATCATATCTCCCCTCAGTTGTCTTTTTTCCAAGTTGAAGAGCCCTAACCTTTTAAGCCTTTCCTCAAAGGGGTATCCTTCTATCCCCTTTACAATCTTGGTGGCTCTTATCTGTACCTCTTCTAATTCTGCTATATCCTTTTTAAGATATGGTGACCAGAATTGCACACAGTATTCAAGGTGCAGTCACATCATGGAATGATACAGAGGCATTATAATATCTTTTGTTTAATTCTCCATTTCTTTCCTTATGATTCTTAGCATTCTATTTGCTTTCTTGGCCACTGTTGCTCACCACACAGAAGGTTTCAACATATTATCCATGATGATACCTAAATCCTTCTCCTTGGTGGTGGTTCTTAATGTGGAACCTTGCTTCGTGTAATAGTTTGGGTTGTTCTTCCCTAAGTGCATAACTCTGCACTTGTCAACATTAAATTTCCACTGCCATTTGGATGTCCAGTCTTTCAACTGATCAAAGTCCTCTTGCATTTTTTCATAATAATCTTTGTTTTAACAACTTTGAATAATTTTGTGTCATCTGCAAATCTAATTACCTCACTTGTTATTCCCATTTCCAGATCATTTATGAATATGTTAAAAAGCAGCGGGCACAGTACAGATCCCTAGGGTACTCCACTATTCACCTTTCTCCATTGAGAAAATTGGTCATTAAGCCCTACTCTCTGTTTTCTATCTTTTAACTAGTTCCTGATTCACAATAGAACACTGCCTCTTATCCCATGACTTTTTAATTTCACAAAGAGTCTCTCATGAGGGATCTTGTCAAAGGCTTTCTGAAAATCCAGATACACTATATCAATTGGTTCATCTTTATCTATCTGTTTATTCAAAGATATAATGAGGGGCTGGACCGCCGGGCCCCGGTCCCACGGCCGGCCTGGTAACCGGGTTCCGGGGCCCGACTTTGCGGCTGGCCGTGTTTTGCTTGGGGGGGGGCGGCGCGTTGGCGCACGTGCCTGCGCGCTGGGCCTCATGCTGCCCGGGGGGGGATTTCTGATTGGTCCGCGTAGGCGGACACGTGGACGGCAGCGCGAGCAAGGAGGGTTCGCTGGGCGGCGATCCCTCTCTTCCTCCTTGCTCGCGCTGGAAAAAGGTTTGGTGGTGGGGTTGCTCGTGTGCGGGTGGGTTTTTTCTTCGGCCTGCCGGCCTCGTCGGCGTGTCGGGTGGGTCCGTGGGGGTGCTTTCTCCCCGCTCCGCAAATAAACAAAAAAAAAAAAAAAAATTTTAATATTACAAATTACAGAAAAGAAACCAACGCGCTTTCGCGTGGTTTCGTTTCTGCCGGGCTGATTCCAGCGTGGCCGTTGCCGCTCGGCACATGGTGGGCTGGTCGGGGCAAGGCTTTGTTGGGTGAGTGGGGGCCCCTTGGACGACCTGGTGACTTTGGGGAGCAGCGTTTCCCCTTCTGTGCCTACCTGAATAGGCAGTTATGAATAACTTAAAATAAAAAATAAAAAAAAAAAACCTCTCCAGGACACCTGCTATCTTAGAGCAGGGCTGCCACGGAGGGTTGGGGAGGCAGGGCTTCTTGCTGAGTGCCATGGCCCGGCAGGCCCCGTTGCGAGGCATGGCTAGGGGGGCGAGGGGTGCCGCCAGAGGACGGGGAGCTCCGCGGCGTGGAGCCTTGCCCGGAGACCGCGGTAGGGCGGGTCGTGCCGCGGCCCTGGCTCCAGGCGGGCCGCCTGCTGCGCGGCGGAGCCGTGGGATTAGTGGAGTGAGGCGGGCTCGGGGGCGGGGGACTGCTAGGGGGCTCCCTGTGCCCGAGTGCGTGCCTGCGGGCGCCTCCATGGGCGAGCAGGCCCCGCCCGCGGGGCCTCCGGTGGGGGTCGCTGCACTGGCGTCGATGGGGGGTGGTGAAGCGTCGGGTGGCCCAGTCGGCGATGGCCCCGGGTCTCTGCGGGCCCCGGGCCACAGCCTGCTGCCTACTACAGCGGAGGGCTGGCCCTCGTTATCACCCCCTCCCCCGGGCTTTGGGGGGTCTTCCTCCTCCCCTTGGTTTTCCCCTCCTCCTCCCGGTTTTCCGAGTTCGGTGGGCCCTTGGCCGTTCGGGGCGGCCCCGTGGGGCGGTGGAGGCCCTTGGGGTGGCTGGGGGGGTTGGTTCGGGAAAGGGCGTGGGGCGGCCGGGGGGGCAGCAGCCTGGGAGGCCGGGGGGTTGGGGTCTTCGGCCCGGACTTGGGGGCTGGGTCGCCCACAGTGCTCGCTACCCCCGGTACTCTGGCTGCTCCTTTCTCTTCCTCTTCTCCGCAGGTCCAGTGGATTTCGACGCCTTCCACCGCTATGGCTTCTTCTGGTGCGTTGGCTGGTGCGGCCCCTGCTGGGTCCACCGCTGGGCCCGAGGTTCCGGCGCCTGGCGTGTCCATTGGCGGAGCTCCTGTCGCCCCCGCTGGGGGGGGAGTGGTGAGTATGCTGGAGGCGCTGCGGGGGGGGGCCCTGGAATCTGCTCCGGGCCCGGGGGGTGGGGAAGGCAGCCGGGAAGCGCAAGCGGGCTCGGCGCTGTAGGCGTGCATCCTCTTCCTCTTCCTCGTCGTCGTCGTCCTCGGCTTCCTCGCTCGGCTCCGATCGCGGGGCGGCAGCGGGCGCTTCGGGGGGGGGTTTCCGTCATACAGTGCTCTGAACTATGGGAGGCCATTCCGCGGAAGTTGCGGCGGCGGATTAAGCGTAGAAAATATATTGACATCTTCCGTCTTCTCGATGGTCGGAAGCGGTCCGGTAAGAGCAGGAAAAAACGCATGGAGGACGAGAAGGCGGGCGGGGTGCGCAAGGTCTCTCGCAACACCCTCAACTGGACCCGCGCCTTCTTGCGTTTGGCGAGCGTATGGGGGTACTACTTCCCGGATCAGTACGGGGCCCTGCTCGCCTATGCGGATAATATCCTAGCGGCTTCCCAGGCTCACGAGGGTTGGGCTTGGTTGAATTATGACGAGGAGTTCCGGGACCAGATGGAGGAGAACAGCCGCTTGATGTGGGGGACGAAGGACATCAACCTGTGGTTGACCCAGATGTCCGTGCGGGGCCGCGCTGGGGTATCCGGCGGGGCTGTTGCTAGGGCAGGGCCGTCTCCGATGCCCTCTAGCGGGCGTTCCTTTCATGCCTCCGGTCCGGCTGTGCCTCCGTCAAGAGCAGCAGTCGGTGGGGGAGACGTCTGCTGGCGCTTCAACAGGGCGTCCTGCCCCTTCCCTGACTGCAAATTCAAACATGCCTGCTCCTTGTGCGGGGGTGCGCACGCAGCGGCGAAGTGCGGCAGGAAGGGGGTTGTGGGGGCCCCCTCGGCGGCAAAGTAACGGGGGTCGGGCCTTGGCCCGTACCCCTGTGCGCGTCGAGGCGATGCGCCCCTGGTTGCTGGCGTACGGGCGTTCCCGTCGGGGGAGGGCGGCGGGTTTGCTTTTAGGTGGGTTTTCCCGGGGTTTTCGCATTCCTGTCCGGGGAGCGTCCACGCAAGGGGGGTTTCGCAACGCTGCCTCCGTGCGGATTTATGAGGATTTTGTGCGGCGGAAGATTTCTGAGGAGTGTGCGTTGGGTCGCATTGCCGGCCCCTTCATGGTGCCCCCCTTTTCTCCATTTATGGTCTCGCCATTGGGTGTGGTTCCCAAGAAGGAGCCGGGCAAGTTCCGGCTGATACACAACCTCTCTTGCCCTCCGGGCGAATCGGTCACTGACCGCATACCTCGAGAGCTCTGCACGGTCCATTAATCTTCTTTCGATGCCGCCGTCTCCCTGGTCCGTCAACGCGGGCCTGGTGCCCTTCTTGCAAAAGTGGATATCGAATCGGCCTTCCGCCTGTTGCCGGTGCACCCTACGGCTTTCCCTTTGCTGGGGTTTTGCTTCGAGGCGCGGTACTATTTTGATATGTGCATGCCCATGGGCTGTGCCATATCTTGTGCGTACTTCGAAGCCTTCAGTACGTTCTTGCACTGGGTCGTGCAGCGGCAGTCGGGCGGCGCTTCCGTGGTGCTCTATCTCGACGACTTTCTGTTTGTCGGGCCTGAGCGGGCACCCACGTGTCCCACTCTCCTCAGCACTTTTCTACGCGTGGCTGCCGACTTCGGCATCCCCGTCGCCTCGGATAAGACGGTTGGACCGGTTGCGTGTCTTACTTCTCTCGGTATCGAACTTGACACGGTGGCCATGGTCGTGCGCTTGTCAGCGCAAAAGGTTCGTCGCCTTCGGGAGTTAGTGGCCTCTATAGGTTCCGCTTCCAAGGCTTCCCTCCGCGTCCTTCAGTCGTTGGTCGGGCACCTCAATTTTGCCTGCCGTGTCCTTCCTATGGGGCGCCCTTTCACGCGGCGCCTCTCCTTGGCGATGGCGGGGCTACGGCTGCCTCATCATCGCATTCGGGTGTCGGCGGGGATGCGGGCGGATCTGCGGGTCTGGGACGCGTTTTTGGCTGGTTTTGACGGGTCCTCCGTCCTGCAGCTGCCTGAGCTATCGAACCACGACCTACAGTTGTTCACCGATGCGGCCGGTGGTTCTGGTTTTGGGGCGTTTTGTCACGGTTCCTGGTGTGCAGAACCCTGGCCGGCGGATTGGGTAAGCTCCGGCTTGACCCGGAATATCACCTTCTTGGAGCTTTTCCCCATTGTCGTGGCTCTTTGGGTGTGGCCGGACCGGTTGCGGGACCGGCGGGTAGTCTTTTGGTGCGATAATGCGGCAGTGGTTGAGGTCATAAACCGTCAAGCTCCCCGGTGTCCCAGGGTGGCTTCCTTGATGAGAGTGTTTGTGTTGGCTTGCTTGCGCCTGAACGTCACCGCTAGAGCCCGGCACGTGCCTGGTTCTCAGAACACTATTGCTGACGCTTTATCCCGTTTTCAGTGGGCGCAGTTCCGGTGGCTGGCTCCTCAGGCGGACGAGCTGCCTGCGCGGGTTCTGGAGCATCTCTGGAGAGTTGGGACCCTGATCTGATGGTTCTTCTTGCAGCATCGGTGGCTCGTAGTACCTGGGCGTCGTACCGACGGGGCTACTCTCAGGTGAGTGCTTTTCTGGGCGCGCACGGTTGGTCTGGTGGGGTGGTGTCAGATGGCCTGGTCGGCCGTTTTGTGTTGTGGGCGAAGCAGGAGGGCTGGGCCCGGTCGGCTGTGGCTGGAGCATTGGCGGGCTTTTCTTTCTTTTGTAAAGCCGCTGGTCGGGGAAACCCGCGTGTCTCCTTCTTAGTCAGACGCCTGCTTGCTGGCTGGGCTCGCGTTCAGCCAGGGGTGCGGGATTGGCGGCTCCCGATATCTCATGAGCTTTTATTGCAGGTTTGTGCGGTTTCACCGCAGGTGGCGGCCTCTGGTTTCGAGGCGGTACGGTTTCCTGTGCTTTACTACGGCCTTTTTTCAGCGCCTTTCGGGTATCCGAGCTCGTCCCTCGGTCTGCTAGAGGTGGGGGCTTGTGGCGGGCTCGACTTCGGGCATGTCCGTGTGGATCCGGCACGCGTGCCGATTTTCTTATCACGGTCCAAGACGGACCAGTCCGGAAAAGGCGGGTGGGTCCTGCTCCGTGCTATCCCCCCCTTGTTGTCTTGTCCCGTGCGGGCTTTAGGTGCGTACATCCAGGGGCGGTGACTAGCGCGGCAGCCGCGGGGCTGGACACGCGGGTCATTCAGCGCATTGGCAGATGGCGGTCGGGGGCTTCTGCTGGTTATGTTCGCCCACCGGCCCCGGGGGTGACGCCTAGTGCCTTGGGAGCTCTGCCCATGGGAGCGGTGCGGAGGGGTGGGGCCTGGGGGTACTAATCATTTTCTCCCTGTTGCAGAGTAGCTTGCTGGTGGCGGTCCGCTCTTTTCTGCTTGCAGGTGGGGTGTCCGGTGGGGACTGGTGGATCATCGGGCACTCCTTTGTCTACTGGGCGGAGCGTCGAGCGGCGGTTCGGCCGTTGGGGGTTCACCTTGGTCTTGCTGCGGCTGGAGTGCGCTTGTGCTGGATGGGCCATCGCGGCATGCACTGGGGACAGCTCCTAGACCACGTCCATACGGAACTCGGGCGGCGGCAGCGGCCAGTCGGGCTGCTGCTCCTCCTGGCGGGCAATGACGTTGCTGGCTGGGCTTGCCTGCAACTTATCATGACTGTTTTGAATGACATTGCCCGGCTGCGGGAGGTCATCCTTGGGGTGGCCATCATATGGTCGGACATTATTCCTCGCCCTGCCTGCTGGGCCCAACGGCGTTGGTCGAGGGGTTTGTGCAAATTCAACCGTCAGATTGGGCGGTGGGTACAGCAGACAGGCGGGTTTCATGTTCGGCACCCGTGGGCTGATGTCGCCTGTGCCGGTCTGTACCGGCTCGATGGGGTTCACCTGGCCCCGGTGGGGCAGGACCTGCTTCTCAATGATTGGCAGGTGGCATTGGAGTCTTGGTGCTGGTCGCAGCTTTCTTTGGTGGGGGCGGCTCTAGGATAGCGTGCTACCTAGTGCCGGTGGCGGGGTAGCGAGCTGGTGCTCGTTGACCCGGTGCCTCAGGGCAGCCGTATGCCGCTTTCAGGTGAGCGGCACGGCTCGACAGGTTGGGGGAGACGTCCCGGCTGGGGTCTCTACCCGGAAATAGGCGACCCCCTCAGCCGGCCTTTGCTATAACGGCTAGGCGGGCGCGGGGGGGGTGGTTTGGATGGTGCTCCACTTTGCTACTAACGGCTGGTGGGGGGCACCATCCGGATGAAGGGTGGTGGGGGGGGGTTATTCGGTTATTCAGTTACTGTTTGTTGGATTACAGAATTGGCCCATGTTGGGCCGGTATTCTTACCATCAATAAAGCTGCGACCAAGCAATGTTTGAACCAAACCCTTGATGTCTGTGCGCTTTGTTATAAGGTGGGGGGGGGGTGGTGGAAGGAGTGTGAAATGGGGGAGGGGGGGGAGGGGGATGGGCCCAAGCCAGGTTGGGCATCCGGATACCTCGGTTATGAGGGGCTGGACTGCCGGGCCCCGGTCCCGCGGCCGGCCTGGTAACCGGGTTCCGGGGCCCGACTTTGCGGCTGGCCGTGTTTTGCTTGGGGGGGCGGCGCGTTGGCGCGCGTGCCTGCGCGCCGGGCCTCATGCTGCCCGGGGGGGGATTTCTGATTGGTCCGCGTAGGCGGACACGTGGACGGCAGCGCGAGCAAGGAGGGTTCGCTGGGCGGCGATCCCTCTCTTCCTCCTTGCTCGCGCTGGAAAAAGGTTTCCCTCCCTCCCTCCCATTGTCTGTGGCGGGGGGGGGGAGGTGGAGGTCGTTGCAGCTGGTGGGGGGGGTGGCCCCCTTCGGGTCGGGTGAGCGGGGTAGCGAGCTGGTGCTCGTTGACCCGGTGCCTCAGGGCAGCCGTATGCCGCTTTCAGGTGAGCGGCACGGCTCGACAGGTTGGGGGAGACGTCCCGGCTGGGGTCTCTACCCAGAAATAGGCGACCCCCTCAGCCGGCCTTTGCTATAACGGCTAGGCGGGCGCGGGGGGGGGTCACGGGGGGGGGGTGGTTTGGATGGTGCTCCACTTTGCTACTAACGGCTGGTGGGGGGCACCATCCGGATGAAGGGTGGTGGGGGGGGTTATTTGGTTATTCAGTTACTGTTTGTTGGATTACAGAATTGGCCCATGTTGGGCCGGTATTCTTACCATCAATAAAGCTGCGACCAAGCAATGTTTGAACCAAACCCTTGATGTCTGTGCGCTTTGTTATAAGGTGGGGGGGGTGGTGGAAGGAGTGTGAAATGGGGGAGGGGGGGGGAGGGGGATGGGCCCAAGCCAGGTTGGGCATCCGGATACCTCGGTTACAGATTAGTAAGACAAGACATTCCATGACTAAATCCATATTGACTTTTTTCCATTAAACCATGAAAGGCATATTTTACAATGGGATATCCAAGTGCAATCTGGGACGTCAAAGTCAGAACATCTGAAAAAAAACCACAGGCACATGCAAGTTCGAGCATGATTTCAGCTACATGGACATGCCCTATATGGATGGCTATAGAGACATCTTCATAGACGTCTCTGGAATGGCATCTTAGAACATAGATGTCTATAACTGAGGCAGGCGGACCCGGCGCTCCGGGCCCCACCCTTCCCCACCCCTCCCCCACCGACCCTACCCCCACCCCACCCAACCCCGACAAAAGACATAACACCATAATTTCATGGAACACAAACTGGTCGCAGCTTTATTACCCAACAGCAATTAGAACAAGATAACATTAAACTTCCTATCCCCCATTAGCGGCACCCGGCTGCACCAGCCATACTTTAGCAAAGTGCCTGCCACCACTAATGCCATAACTTGCCACCCGGCAAGTTGCCATGCCCCTCTCCCGACTTCGCCATGCCCTTAGCAAAAGTTGGTCGAGATTTGACCGGGTCAGGGGCACCCCTCCCCCGCCCAAATGTAACCTGCTGCTCCGGACCCCGGAAACCTCCGGGATCCCGCCACCGGCACATAACTCCATTCATGTGCCACCCCCCCCCCCCCCCACCCGAAGCTGCGACCAGCGCACATCATGGACAGACACATATTCCAAGGCCTCCTGCCAGTCGTTAAGGAGCAAGTCCATACCAACTGGGGACAAGTGAACCCCATCAGCCCGATACAGCCCTGCACACCCAACGTCCACCCAGTCATGCAAGATCTGATAACCCCCTCTCTCACAGACCCAGCGACCAATCTGGCGATTGATCTTGGTCAAGCCCCGTGACCAGCGACGCTGGTCCCAGCAGGCCGGCCTTGGAATAATGTCCGACCACAGTAATATAACACCTGAAAACATCCGAAGAACCCCTCCCAGATCGTCCTGCACAGCCCGGATCAGCTGCCAGCAGGACCAGGACACCAGGTCATTGCCCCCCAGGTGCACAATTAGGGCAGCCGGCCACCGCGACGTCCTCCCATGGCGCTGTAGCAAAGGTAGCAATTGCAACCAGTGAAGTCCTCGAACGCCCAGCCATGTCACAGCCACCACCGCCGGGTCCAGTCCCAAATTAACTCCGATAGGCCGGGCAGCCGCACGCCGACCTGCCCAGTGGACAAAAGAATGGCCAGAAAACCAACAGTTGCCAGGCCCGATACCCCCATCTGCAAAAGAAATAAACAGTTAAAGACCTGACCCACTACCCGAGCTCCTACAGCCGCACATAGCCTTTAAAAGCCTGAGAGCGCCACCGACCTATGTCCTGAATCACCTGACCAGGCAACCCCGCCACCGCCGCGGTGGTGGCAGCCCCAATATGAAAGGAGTGCGGCGCAAACCGCACAGGGTCCTCCCCCACCGCACACAACGCCAGACGCAGTACCGCCGATACCTGGAAACGGGTTAAAACCCGTGCGTCCGAATGCACGAAAAAACTATCCGCCATCCCCAGATGCACCGACAAATACTGCTGCACCGCCCGCACCTGGCAAGCCCGCGGGTCCCCAACCTCGCCCAGCAACACCCACAAACCTTTCCCCAGTGGATCCGTCTTAGATCGCGCCAAAAGGATCTGCAACCGCCCTCCATCCACCCGAACATGCCGCGCCTGCAGCCCCCCAACCCCTCCCCCCTGCCCAGAGCCCGCGACCAACTCACCGATTCGAAAAGACCCAAAAAAGGCAATGCAAAACACTGCCCGGAGCAAAGTAGCTTCGTATGCAGACGAGGCTACCTGCGTTAAGGCCCCGCAGACCCTCACCAGTAGCCCATGCATAATGGGCAACCTCAAGTCCCGCGGTGTAGGCTGAATGCGCTCCCACCCGTGCAAAAGCCTCCGCGGCAAAAAAACCCCGCAGGCGAACCCCAACCCACCGCGCTCGCAAAAAAGTTAAATCCTGCCAAGTGCGCACGCACCGCCGATCGAGAGAAGCCGACGCGCTTGGCATCAACAATATAGTGACCAATCAGACCCTCTGGAACCCCACCCGTCTGCCACCCATGAGCCACCAAAAAGGCGACCACCCGGTCACAGCCCCGCTGATACGCAGACCAATTCCCCGCAGACACCGAGTTCTTCAGCAGATCTAGCATCTCGCGAGGCCAATGCTCCACAAGCTCTCTGGGACCACCGATCTGTCCTTGTCTGCTTCTGGGGCCAGAGCCTGGAACCGTTCCCACTGAAAATGAGAAAGAGCATCAGCGATTTCGTTAGTGCATCCCGGGATATGCTGCGCCCTTACCGACACATTCAAGCGCAAACAGGCCAGGACGACTTCCCGCATCAAGCCCGCTACCTTCAAGCACCTAGGGGAGTAGCGATTAACCACACTGACCACTGCCTCATTATCACACCACCAGAGCACCCTTCGGTTCCGGAGCCGCTCCGGCCATAGTTCTAAAACCACACGAATCGGAAAGAGCTCCAAGAATGTGATGTTCCTGGTCAATCCCGCAGCGTGCCAGGATGCCGGCCAACGATCCGCGCACCAGGCCCCATGGAAATAAACACCTAATCCCGCTCCCCCCGCCGCATCAGTGTACAACTGTAAGGCCTCACTAGACACCTCGGACTCTATCAAAACAGAAGTCCCATTGAAGTCTACCAAAAAACGACTCCACACCATCAGGTCTGCCCGCATCGCCCCCGTGACCCTAATCCGGTGGTGCGGCTTCTGCACCCCGGCCGTGGCGCATGCAAGCCGATGCGAAAACACCCTCCCCATTGGAATCACCCTACACGCGAAATTTAAAGACCCCAACAGCGCCTGCAACTCCCTCAAGGAAATCTTATGGGATGACAACACGTTAGCCACCGAAATCCGCAAACGATCAACCTTGTCCTGCGGCAAACGCGCTACCATCTCCACCAAACCCAACTCCACCCCCAAAAAGGTCAACCGCGTAGACAGACCCTCAGTCCTACCGTCAGCCAACGGTACCCCGAACTCTTGCGCCAGCCGCACAAACTCGGCTAACATCTCCAGACATTCCCCCGACTGCGCTGCACCCACAAACAAAAAATCATCGAGGTAATGCACCACATTTGACAATCCGGACACCCGAACTAGCACCCACTGCAGGAAGGTACTAAACATCTCAAAATAAGCACAAGAGACCGAACAGCCCATCGGCATACACTTGTCGAAATAATACCCCCCCCTGAAAACAAAAACCCAATAAATGGAAGGAGGATGGATGGACCGGTAACAAGCGAAACGCCGATTCGATGTCAACCTTCGCCATGAGGGCCGACCGACCGGCCCCCCTCACCATCAGCACCGCCTTATCAAAGGACACATAACAGACCGTACAAAACTCACGTGGAATGCTATCATTAACGGAGGCACCTATTGGACAGGACAAATTATGAATTAACCGGAACTTCCCTGGTTACTTCTTGGGTACTATACCCAACGGAGAAATCACCATGTCAGGAAAAGGGGGCTCCGCGAATGGACCCGCCACCCTCCCTAACCGCAATTCCCCCAATAATTTGTCCTGAACGATCTCGGCCCAACGTCGGGCTGACGGGGAGTTCCGCGCACTTGGCGCTGACACCACACCCCGCGCCGGGATAACAAAACCAAACCGAAAACCAAAAGACAGAATCACTGCCTCCCGCCGCCAAGGATAGCGACTTAGCCACCCCAAAAAAGCCTCCAGCCGAATCGGAGAAGGCGCCCGCCCAAGCCACTCATTGCCCCTTAGGAGCGGGACCGGCAGCGCCAGCAGCGCCTTGTTTAATGCACTTGGTGGCAGAGTGAGGACCTCCACACAAGGAGCAGGAGTGCCGAAATTTGCAGTCGGGAAAGGGGCAAGTGGACCGGTTGAACCGCCAACACACGTCACTGCTCCCCGCCGCGCCCACCTTTGGTGGCACCTCAATCGCCCCCATGCGAAAGGAATGCAGGGCCCCCCTCCACAACCCCGCCACTACCCTTTCCTCCGCCCCCCCGACTGGCACCAGACCTAGCCGACATCTGAGTCAGCCACAGGTTAATGTCCTGCGTGCCCCACGAAAGCGATCTACTCTCCTCCATCTTATCCCTGAACTTTTCATCGTAGTTCAGCCAAGCCCATCCGTCATGCATCTGAGACGCCTCCAGGATGGAATCGGCATAGGCTAGCAACATACCATACTGCCCCAGTTCATGGCGACCCCACACGCTGGCCAACCTCAAAAAGGAACGCGTCCAATTCACCACATTACGCGCCACCTTCTTAACCCTACCGGCTTTTTCATCCTCCTTCCTCTTCTTCCGGCTCTCACCCGAGCGCTTCCTCCCTTCAAGCAAGCGGAAGATATCGATATAGCGCCGCTTCCTGATCTTGCGCCGCAACTTACGCAGCACACCCTCCCACAGTTCCGGAAAAACCACCACCGATGCGGCCCCCCCACCCACACAGGGGGCCAGCCCTCCCCCACCTTCCCCGTCTCATCGACCCGGCTCCCTTCCAGACTCCACAGACGAACCACTCGAAGAGGAAGAGGACGAGGACGATTCAGAGCTATGCCGCCGCCGACAAGACTGCCTGTGCTTCTTACGCGAACCCCTACCCACCTTGCCTTCGGGCGACCAGACCCCCCCATCCCCCACGTCCCCAAGCAACTCACCAGGCTCGCCGCTAGCAGGTGCCGACGCCGCATCCGTCCCAACTGCCGCAGAACTGTCCTCGCCGCCAGCACTCTCAACCTCCAGGGGACGCCCCCGCGCTGACTCTGCCACTGCTCCCTGCTGCGACACCGCTCCCGTCACCGGACCCAACCAGCTCTCGCATCCAGCAGGATTCGACGTCCATGTCGGCTGTGCCATAACTTGCCCCTGCGGAGACATGAAAGGAAAAACAGGGGGGGGGGAACTGCCAGGGACCAAGCCGGAGGCCAAGGACCACCCCATTCAGCCCGAGACGAACCCTGCTCCCCACTCAGCCACCATTCCCAAGGGGACGGCCCCCCGGAGGCACCATAGCCACTGGTACCCGGGAGCCAACCAGCGGGCACACCATAGCCAGTGCCCCACTGGGCCCCATCCGGCCGCAACCCTCTCCCCGGCCCCTGTACCCCCAAAATGGCCCCCGATGCACCCCCACCCCCCCCCCCCGACGGACCCGCATCACTTCCCACACCCCCCATATTCACGCCCCCCGCTGCTCCGCCCGCCCCCCTAAGCCCACCACTCACCCCCAGAGTTCCACTGGGGGGCTGAGCACCTCCGCCACCCCTGCCAGGCTGTCGAACCCCCTTTGCCCCCTTCTGCCCCCACACAGCACCCCCCCAACATGTTCCCTGTAAAATAGTTATCTCCAAGTTATAATGCCCTGTTCAATGTAATTTCAGTTTGTGCAATGTAAACCACACTGATGCAGAATAGTGCAGTATATAAGAGAATATAAATAAATAAAATAAATAAATTTATAAGATAGGACAGAATAAGAGACACAGTGACAGTCAAAGGAATAGAAGAAGTAAACGGGAAGGAAATGGCAGATTACAACCACAATATACCATTAAACTCACAGCTTTTGTTGTACGAGTTTGATCAATTGCCACAGACTCACACCTAAGAGCCACGCCAAAGGGCCCTCTGGCAGGGCCCTCAGGCACGGGCACGACTCCGGAGCAGTGGTTTTAAAGCCGTTGTGAAGGGCAGATGATTGGCCGGTAGTAGAGGTGAGAAGAAGCTCCTGCCTACACTCCCCGATCATGGCTTCTGCTACTGCTGCTCTCCCTGTTCTAATGAGAGCCTCCGGAGCGGCAGTTTTAAAGCCATTGAGAAGGGCAGATGATTGGCAGGTAGTAGAGGTGATAATTTTATTCTTTATAATAGATTCTACCATTTTTCCTGGCACTGATTGATGTCACCTGTCATCACCTGTCTATAGTTTCCTGGATCACCCCTAGAATCCTTTTTAAAAATTGGCATTATATTGGCCATTCTCCAATCTTCAGATGATTATAATGATAGTACATAGATTACTAATATTAGGTCTGAAATCTCATATTTTATTAATATCATCACCCTGGGATGTATACCATCCAATCCAGGTGATTTGCTAGTCTTCAGTTTATCAAATAGTGGTAATACATCTTCCTGCTTTATTGAGATTTGTTTCACTTCTTCAAATACATCACCTTTAAATGCCATTTCAGGCATGGGTAAGTTCACTATATCTTCTTCAGTAAAGACCAAAGCAAGGAATTCATTCAGTCTCTCCACTATGGCTAGTCCTCCCTTAGCGCGCCTTTTACTCTTCTATCATCTAATGGTCCAACTAACTCTCTCACAGGTTTTTTGCTACTAATGTACTTGAAAAAGCTTTTATTATGTGTTTTTGCTTTCACAGCAACATTCTTTCAAATTCTCTCTTTCCCTGCCTTATCAGTGCCTTGCATCTAACTTGCCAGTGCTTATGTGGTTTCCCGTTTTTATCATTTGGTTCCTTTTTCCTATAAGATGCTTTTTTGGCTACAACAGTCTCTCTGACCTCTCCTTTAAACCATTCTGGCAGTCATTTGGTCTTCTACCTTCCTTAAAGCATGTAATACATCTGGTCTGGGCTTCCAAGATAGTATTTTTAAACAATATCCATGCTTGATGTAAACCTTTAACCTTTGCAGTTGCTCCCTTTAGTTTTTTCTTAATTATTTTTCTCATTTTATCAGTCACCCTTTTGAAAGTTAAAATCTAGTGTTGTGGATTTCCTTGCTGTCCTCCCTCCATTTATTAAACCAAATGTGATCATGTTATAATCACTGTTGCCATGTAGCCCAACACAGTTATCTCTCACATCAGATCCTGTGTTTCATTAAGGACTAGGTCTAAAATAGATTCCCCGCTTGTTGGTTCATGAACCAGCTCTCCAAGAAGAAGTCATTTATTTCATCATGAAACTATCTCCCTAGCATGTCCAACTGTGACATTGACCCAGTCGATACTGGAGCAATTGAAATTACCCATTCTTACTGTGTTGTAACTTTTGTTAGCTTCCCTGATTTCTTTTAGCATTTCAAAATGCATCTGTTCATTCTGGCCAGGGGGACAGTAGTACATGCCCATTGCCATTCTCTTCACCTTTTTAAATGGAATTTCTATCCATAGAGATTCTACAGTGTATTTTGTTTCCTGCAAAACATTTATCGTATTTGTCTCAATGCCCTATCTACAGTAACATACAGTACAGTTCATATGTTTCATGTAAACTGCACTGATCTGTAATAGCGCGGTATATAAAAATAAATACATAAATAATACATAAATAATAGTAATAATAAATAATAAATAAAATAGAGTGCAACCCATCCACCAATTTTATCTACCCTATCATTGCAATTTAGTTTGTATTTAGGTATCACAATGTCCCAAAGGTTGTCCTCCTTCCACCAGGTCTCTGAGATGACAATTATATCTAACCTTTTATTTAGTGCTATGTATTCTAACTCACCCATCTTATTTGTTAGACTTCTAGAATTTGCATATAGGCATTTCAGAGGTTGTATTTTGTTCATATTAACATTCTGGTCATCACTTGACAGGGATCATTTGGAATCTTTCAACTCTGTCTGCTCTGTACTTAAAGGCATTTGGGTTACTTTAATTTTTATTGGAACCTCTCTATTGGGATTCTGTAACTTCCCTCTTTTGCTAGTGTCCTTCAGGGATACATCATTCTGAACTATGAGCTCTTGGGTGACTGTCGGATTTCTCCTATTTTCTAGATTTAAAGCTGTTCTATTTCCTTTTTAAAGGTTAATGCCAGCAGCCTGGTTCCACCCTGGTTAAGGTGGAGCCCATCCTTTAGGAAAAGTCTCCCCTTCCCCAGAATGTTGCCCAATTCCTAACAAATCCAAAATCCTCTTCCTTGTGCCATTGGGGCATGTTTAATAAACTGTGGTAATGTCATTCCGCGGTAAAGGTAGAGATGCCCATATAAAGGAGTGGGCGGGGCAGCAGTAAAGCTGTATGTCAGATAAGGCGTGTTATAAGGCACCTTAGAAGGCACGTGCCTACATGCCTTATAAAGCACCTTGTAACGCACTGTATAAGGCGCGTTATAAGGCGCCTTGTACTGTGAACATAAGAACATAAGATATGCCATACTGGGTCAGACCAAGGTCCATCAAGCCCAGTATCCTGTTTCCAACAGTGGCCAATCTAGGTCATACGTACCTAGCAGTGTCCCCAAAAGACATAGGTTCCACAATGCTTGTACTGGGTCAAGCATTGTTATCCTGGGTCCCTTCTTAATAATGGTTTATGGACCTTTCCTCCAGGAACTTGTCCAAACCTTTTTTAAAGCCATCTGTGCCTAATTAGGAGCCTTGTAACGTATTTTAAGGAGTGTTGATAGCTGTGGAGAGGGTACTGTGTGGCTGGCAGCACAGATCTGCAAAGATATGACTGTCACAGGCAAGCAAAATATCTGCCCTGGACAGGAGGGAACAAAAAGGAATTGAACCCATGACCTCTGCCTCCACAGTCATCAACGTAACCAGTGGGCTATAGCTCTATAATGTCTAATGCACTGCTGGCTGGCTACAGAAAGACTGCAGGTGACCACACAAGCTGTCTGCTGTGGTTATCAGGATAGAGTAGACTCACCCATACCCATGATGCACTGCACATGCAGATCAGCAGCCTATGTCTGATCACAAGATGGGGTATGCGCCACTATA
This sequence comes from Ichthyophis bannanicus, assembly GCA_033557465.1. Classification (NCBI taxonomy): domain Eukaryota; kingdom Metazoa; phylum Chordata; class Amphibia; order Gymnophiona; family Ichthyophiidae; genus Ichthyophis; species Ichthyophis bannanicus. Next base: position 964,266,836 of record CM066033.1, on the reverse strand, counting down.
GCACCCCGGCCTGGTAGGGGGAGCTGACCATGTGTGTTACTGGCACAGAGTAGCTACAGACCGTGACAGCATGCAGTTCCTATGATCACCCTGAGGGTAAAGTGGGGGGCCCAGCACCAGGTCCACAGCACATGGCATGGCTGAAATAGGCTGTGCTGTAGGTCCTCATCAGTGTCAGTGTGTGATAGGTAGTCTTTGCAGACACACTTAGGATACACCTGTGTCCATCCGTATTTACCAGTCATGTCTAGCCCTTGTGGACTATAATGCACCCAGAATAGTGCATATCCTGTGTGGGTGCCATGGTCACAGAATATGTGGAGGGTAGTATGCAGACCCTAAAGCAAACTATATGAGCACCACCCAATCTGCCCCTGTGGGTCAGAGTGGGGAACAGGATCCCCCACCAACAGATCTACAGTCTACATCCCTGCAATGGTGGCAGTAAAGGGGACCATCGACCCCAGTCTTGCTGGGGAACAGATACCCTACAGGGCAGGCAATGCAGATCTGCACGCATCCATAAGGCAATGGCAGACAGACAGTAGGCCTGGAGATGCTCAGCTGCCCCCCACCACTGTCTGACATTCTCCAGCAGCAAACCCAGTGAGCCTCCAGCCACTGCACCCTGCAAGGTGTTCCAGCCATACACATACTAACTACAGACAGTCTGCTAGCTAGTCCATAGTGCATGTCTCTGGAGGGGATGCAAGCACACACACACCAAGCAGCTAAGTCAGTGATTGGGCCCCAGAAAAAAGAACCCATAAATATCACTTGAGAGAAATACTATATAGCACTATGGGGGAACCTGGCCATGCTGTGGTCAATGCTCAGTCAGGGTGAGAGTGACCCCCCCCCCAGCAGGACATGCTGTGGCCACCCTGTCCGTGCAGGTTGTGGCTGGGCACTACAATGTCCGAGCCATTGCCCTATGCCCTGTGCAGATGCATCCAGGCCAGGCCACCCTGTCCAGGCTATACCCACAGTACCTTGCTCCTCATTATGCACATTGGCAGGCTTACACTGGCAACAGTGCAAGCAGTGTGGGCTGAGGAAGGTGTTGGCAGACACCACACACTGGATAGACAGACACACACTCCCACACCTATGCCAGCATTGTGCAACTATAGAGGCTCTTGGCAGCCCTGGCCACCGCACCAGTCCTGGGCACAGTGCAGGCATGGCTATGATACGCAATACTGTTGGGGTCAATCCCCAGGGTGGTGAACACTGTCAGACACCAGACCTGAAACACACTCCACAGACATCAGAGAGGTTGGTATGATACAGCTCAATGAGCAGATTGTGCTTAACTTAGGAATTGCTATCTGCCAGTAATCATAGCAACCTCTTGATATATGTGTACCGTATTCCCAGGTTTAGGGTGGCATTGCTAGGGTATGTAAGTGCTAGTATTAGGAGATGCACGCAGGGCCCAACATCCTGCCTCTCCAGGAGGCTTTGGATACTGGAGCCTGTGGGTGCAGGTGTGTCTGCCCCTGTTGGTCGCTGCTCTAGGGCAGAGGTTCACAACTCCATTCCTGGTGGGCCAAACACTGTTCGGGTTTTCATGCTGTCCCTAATGAATATACATGAGATACATCTGCATACCATGGGGGCGGTGCATAGAAATGCAGCACAGACATCTGTATTAGAGACAGCATGAAACCTGAATGGTGTTTGGCCCTCCAGGACTACAGTTGGGAAACTCTGCTCTAGGTATTGCGCATGTTTATGGTGTCTGTGCTCTGTAGGGTAAAATATAGGTGTTTAAGGCATGTTTATGTTATCTGCAATAAAGGTTCCGTCTTTATTACCATGTTTTAGTAGTGGGTAAAATATGGGGACTGGGTTGGCAGAAACCACAGCTGGGACTTGAACCTGTGACCTTCCACTCTTGAACACACTGGCTGTGTGTACTGCACCACCATGTTACCTCAGAGATAGTGCAGTCCCTGGGGATAACATGACTGTTCGTCAGACAGGGCCTGTCTGTTGCAATGCATGGCACCCACCTACACAGGGCTAGGCCATGGTCTGCTATGGGCAGCTGCCACTGCCCTCTCCACCGCCAGTACCCCTCTGCCACCATGCTGACATGCCCTTCTGCTGGTGGTGCTGGTGGTGCGCAGTCACAGGCCATCCAGTGTGCCGGTAGGTGGCTGCCTATGGTGCGGGTTCTGGGGTAGGGGTGCCCGCATAGATATCCATGCTTCCCCCCAGCACCGCCTGCCAATGTTCTGTGCCCTTGGGGGTACCTGCTGGGTACTATCCCCTGTGACACTGTGGGAAACACACTCGTGCCCATGTTGGACCCTCATCAGTTGCTGTCTGGCTGCTCTACTGTTTCAGCATTCCTATGGGCCACCTAGGCATCACCCTGGGCCACACTGTGGCCCAGCTGCACCACAACATGTGCCACCTTCAGCCCTCTGTATCCCCTTTTCCAGCATCTGTCCAGTTGCCCATTCTGGCATGCCCACCCTGCTGTTGTGAAACATGTGCACGCCATAGAAAACCTGTTCAATAAGAAGGGGAAACCGTGATCAACGCTATCTCACTGTGGGATCATTCACCTTGTATGGGGACAGAGCATAGACCCTTCCAAAATTAATATCCTTTTTTTTTTAGCTTTCTCAGTAGTGTTTTTTGATGTTTCCCATTCATATCACTATTGGCCAGCTTGGTTATGTTTGTTTTATATTTTTTTCAGGTCATTTTTAGTGTTTATTTGCCCTTTTGTCTGTGCACATGTATCACACTTATCACTTTTTGTAGGTTTCCCTGGCTTTGCTGTACATTGCTGACTGAAATGGTTTCTCTCGCCTACAATTGTATGCTAACGCCTGGTTTTCAGTTGTGTTAGGATTCAGCCCTTAATTCCTCCGCATTAGTGTGAAAGGGGCCTCTCCCCGCCCACTCCCTGCCCATTGACCCTTCTCCCCGCCCTCTCTCCACCCTTTTTTGCACTTAACCCGGCCTTAAGGCGCCTTAATGGTACAGAATGTCCCGTTAAGGCGCCTTATGGCGCCTTAACGTGCCTTAACGTAGCCGCTGCTACGTTAATGCAGTTTAGTAAACATGCCCCATTCTCTTATCCATGCATTGAGATTCTAAAGCTCTGCCTTCCTTATAAGTCCTGCACTTGGAAAGGGAAGCATTTCTGAGAACACTACCTGAAAGGTCTGGATTTCAATGTCCTAAATAAAAGGCTAAATTTGTCTTCCAGAACCTCCCTCTCATACTTTCCTATGCAACTGGTACCAACATGTACCAAGACAGCAGGCTCCTCCCCAGCACTATCTAAAATCTTGTGTAGGTGGAGCATGAGGTCTGCTGCCTTTGCACTAGGCAAGCATGTAACTAGGTTGTCCTCACATCCACCATCCACCCATCTATCTACATGCCTGTAAAGTCCTAATAAGCAGTTCATGCCACCTGCCAGCACGGTCCACTCTGATCTCCAAGACTATTTGTCCCATTAAGCTCTATGATCTTTTCTTCCTGCTGGTAGCGTTCTTGCTTCCTGTCCAGAAGATAAATATTCCCAGATTTCCAGCCTATTGATTGCCAGATCTAGGTCTATTTGTATTCCTGATGTCAGATTTCTGCTTCCTAATAGTTTTAGTTGATTCCAGTTCTTGCACATGTTATTCGTGAAGTTCTCCTGCTTGGCTTCCAGCATCCCCATCTGTCCAGATTAGTCTGCTGTGAAAATCTGCCAGCCTCCAGCATCTGAAGGTCCATCCAGAGAGGAAGGTGGCTTGCACAGTCATAGAAACATAGAAACACAGAAATATGATGACAGAAAAAGACCACATGGCCTATATAGTCTGTCCTTCCTTAACAACAACTACAACAGTCCCCTTTTCTCCTTTAGAGATCCTCTGTGTTTGTCCCATGCTTTTTTGAATTCAGATACTGTCCTCATCTCTACCCACTCCACTGGGAGACTATTCCACTGATCCACCACTCTTTCCGTAAAGAAATATTTCCACATATCACTCCTGAATCTATCCCTCTTCACCCTCATCCCATGTACCCTCGTAGCAGAACTTGCTTTCAATTGAAAGAGGTTCTCCCCCTGTACATTTATGCCACAGAGGTATTTAAACATCTCAATCATATCACGTCTATCCCGCCTTTCCTCTAAGGTGTACATATTAAGATCCTTAAGTCTGTCCTCATATGCTTTATAATGAAGGCCACTAACCATTTTAGTAGCCAACCTCTGTACTCACTCCATCCTGTTTATATCCTTTTGAAGGTGAGGTCTCCAGAATTGCACACTATACTCCAAATGAGGTCGTACCAAAGACTTATACAGAGGCACTAACACCTCCTTTTTTCAGCTAGCCACTCCTCTCCGTATGCACCCAAGCATCCTTCTAGCTTTTGCCATCGCCTTTTATACCTGTTTAGCTACTTTAAGATCATCAGACACAACCACGCCTAGGTCCCTCTCTTCTTTAGTGGACAAAAGTACTTCACCTCCTATACTGTATTGCTCCCTTGGATTGCTGCAGCCCAAATGCATGACCTTACATTTTTTAACATTAAATCCCAGCTGCCAAATTCTAGACCATTCTTCAAGCTTAGCTAGATCCCTCCTCATGTTATCTACACCTTCCTGGGTGTCTACTCTATTGCAGATTTTGGTATCATCCGCAAAGAGGCAAACCTTACCTTTACTAACAGGGGACCAATCATTGCTGAGCCACAGTGAATAAATTAAAATTTGAGGGCAGAAAAATCTGATGCAGGGAACTGCATGCATATTGCCACAGTTTTGTATGTACATTTTTCTGTTTGTGTAATTTACCAGATCGGCAGTATATTGCTTATTTTTAGCATGTGTTAAGAAAATGTGAGCTGATTTTTAGTGCACATTCTTAACAGACAGTTTATTTATTTATTTATTTATTTATTTATTTGCAGAGCTTATACTCCACTTTTCATCAGGTCAAAGCAGTTGACATAAAACAATTCTTTAGAGGGTTACAATGAACAATTAACTTATATTCCTGGGAAAGGTTAGTTTGTATACATGGATAAGTAACTATGTACATGAGTAGAGGATACATGTAATTATATACATTGTTGAGCTATATACGAGTTACAATTTGAATGTAGAATGAGATATGTTGAGATGTTCTTATGAATGCAAGCATTGTGGTGGGTCTGGAGAGGGCCCAAAGTGTTTGATGGGCAGCTTAATACATGCTGCCTAGCTAAGAGCATAAGGGACAAGGAAGAACTTCTTGAAGTTAGGCAAGCTTGTGTAGTCAACAACTGAAAAATCATCTTAATGCAGAGATAAATACAAGGAAGGATGATGATCAGAGCCAAAGTAGCGTATAAAAGAATATTTCAGCTTTCTGGGTTGAACGAATGGTCCTTATTTGTTGACATCTATGGAGGCCTGTGGGGGCAGATAATGATGGCACCATTCAGATAAAAGAAAATTTAAGGGGTAAATTTATAAGGAGCCGCTTAGATTTATGTGTGAACTACATGTGTTAATTCTGGTATTTTAGTCATTTACGCATGTAGGTGGCCATTTGCACATGCAAATGTCTTCATTAAATACTGACTAACATGAAAGTACATGTATAGCTAGCATTGCATGTACTTTCACTGTGGGCGTACATATGGGCAGTGTTGGAATGAAGCATTGGTGGTGTGAGCAAGTATGCACATCAGGAATATACTCAGCAGCAACTAGGCATCACCACTTGAATTCAGAGGCAGAAAATATCTGGTTTCTGACACTGAATATCCACTTGTCCAGCCACTGACAGCTCTATCTAGTTAGAGGCTTTATTCAACAGCTAACTAGCTAGCTCTAAGCAATTAAAGCTGAACCCATCCGGTTAGTGGCTGTCACCACCCTCACTCTGCTCACTCTGCCCACAGATCGCTCAGTTAGTGCCATTGAATATTGCAGTGACCACGTTTTAGCAGGTTAGCAAGTCTGCTAACCGGCAAAAATGTTTTGAAAATGACCCTCCCCCCCCCCCCCTGTAGATTATACAATTCTTTAATTTGTGCGCATAATTGCAAGAAAAAAGTGTCATCATTTACTCCAGCTGTAGGGCTATCGTAAGCTATTGCACCTTAACATATTAGGAATCATAAGGAAAGAAATGGAGAATAAAAGAAAGGATATTATAATGCCTCTGTATCGTTCCATGGTGCGACTGCACCTTGAATATTGTGTGCAATTCTGGTCACCATATCTTAAAAAGGATATAGTGGAATTAGAAAAGGTGCTGAGAAGAGCCACCAAAATGGTAAAGGGGATGGAAGGATATCTCTATGAGGAGAGGCTTAAAAGGTTAGGGCTTTTCAACCTGGAAAAGAGACAGCTGAGGGGAGATATGATAGAGGTCTATAAATTAATGAATGGAGTGGAACGGGTAAACATAGATTGATTGTTTACACCATCAAAAAGAAGAAAGTCTAGGGGGACATGCAATGAAGCTACAGAACATATTTTTTCCTTCACCACATAATCAAACTCTGGAATTCGTTACCGGAAGATGTAGTAAAAACTGTTAGGGTAGCTGGGGGTTCCTGGAGGAAAGTTCCATAAACCATTATGAAAGAGGAACCGGGAAATCCACTGCTTGCTCAAATACAAGCATTGTGAAACCTGTGTGTCTTTTTGGGAAACTGCTAGGTACTTGTGACCTCAATTGGCTACTGTTGGAAACAGGATACTGTGCTTGATGGACCTTGGTTTGACCCAGCATGGCATATCTTAAGTTCTTATGTTCTTATAAAGCATGCATATGAATTCACACTTAAGCTCTGCTTTAAAAAGTCAAGTATGTGCATACTGGACTTTATAAAATAGATGTGCAGTAAGGATGGATGTGAAAACTAAGCAAGAGTTATGAAATCACTCTGTTTATGTAAAATATAGTTTGTAAAAGCAGCATCAACCAAATCAGTGGCAAGGTTCACCAGTAGATAGCTACTGGATTTCTTTGTTCAGAGCTTTTCAGTAGTAGCTGAAGATGAGCTACATGTCTGCACTAGAGGTATTTCCCTGTGCCCAGAGGGTGTACCATCTTGAGGTTGTACCTCTGGCAAAGGAGGATGAAGTGACCTGCTTAAGATGACAAAGAACATTAGATCTAACCACTAAGGTATTCCTCCACATCAGTGTTGAAATGGTTTTAAAAGATTCAAGCTAGTCACAGAGTTCCTCAAAGCCCTTAAAACCCTGCTCTTTACTGAAACATATGAGCATACAGATAATATTCCCCACCCAAACAACAATACAACAACCTCCGACAACTAGACACCTCCACCAACTACATACCCACTTAACCTAACTGGACACACGAGTCCATTAAACAAGGTATTTAAACACCCCTATAATGTTACTGTCTAAATGTTGTTAAGTACCCACATGTTAAATGTAACCCACCAATTGTGATGTAATGTGACCACTTTGATTGAAGGATAAGGTGGTATACAAATCTGTCTAAATAAATAAGTAAATTTAAAAAATGAATTTTGTTTTCTGAGTGCCCTTTTCAATAGACATCACTGGGAAAGAATGGCCTTTCCTTTTTTGACCCATGGGTTGAGATATCTGTGAAGGCAAATTTTTGTGATGGCTTAATCTGTACATCTGATAGTTTGAAAATACTGTTAGGAATTTATTTAAAACTAACAGCATGTAGGTACCTTTATTTTTCTGAAAATGTATTTTATAGTTTTTCTGTACTGTTGTTGTTAAGTGCCGTCAAGTCAATGTCGATTCCTGGCAACCCTCTGGATAGTTGACCTAAACTTTGTTCGGTCTTCAGCCAGCTGATTGTTGATAGAGTGGTATCAATAACTGCTGTTATTGTATTGATCCATCTCATTGCTGGCCTTCCTCTTTTAAGGTGACCTTCTACCTTGCCAAGCATTATGGTTTTCTCCAATGATCTCTCTCTTCGCATGATGTGTTCAAATTATGAAAGCTGAAGTCTTGTCATCTGAGCTTCTAAGGAAAGCTTAGGTTTGATCTCCTCTAGTAATAACTGGTTTGTTCTTCGGGCAGTCCATGATATACACAGTATTCATCACCAGCACCGTAATTCAAAGGCATCAATTTTCTTCTTATCTTTCTTTTTCACTGTCCAGCTTTCGCATCCATTTGATGTTATTGAAAATACCATGGCTTGGACAAGTTGAATCTTTGTATGGAGAGAGACATCTTTGCTCTTGGAGAATCTTGTCTAGGTCCTTCATAGCCATTTTATCAAGAGCAATACGTTGTCAGATTTCTTGACTGCTAGTCCTTTCTTTATTGATTGTTGATCCAAGTTAGTTAAAGTTGCCAACTACTGTATTTCAATTTCTTCTCCATCAATGATGAACTTATTGATTTTGCCAGTTGTCAGGATTTTGTCTTCTTAACGTTAAGGTGCAGACCCATTTTAAGACTAAGTTCCTTGATCTTGAGAAGCAAATGTTTCAGATTGTCTTCACTTTCAGCCAGTAATGTGGCTGAAGTTACTATAATGTCATTTTCAATTTCAGCCAATCAATATGGCTCTTGACAACAAGACCCTACCAAACTAAAAATGCACCCAGTGTGACTTGCAATCCTGAGACACCACCCACACACCCATCCAACTACGTGAAGGGACTCAATCATTGGGCTTCCTGGAACCCCATAATGATATCAGCACCCCTTCTGTGCTTGCACTCTGTGCGGTCCCAGCACTCACATACCCCTTGGTTTCCCTATTCTCCAAACAGGGTAGTTTGCACTAAAGAAATCCGACAATCTTGTTTCAGATGTAAGTACACCCCGTATTCTTCTGGCCAGAAATATTCTTCTGTATATGAAACTGAAAAGCAATATTTTCAGAACCCCCACTGCATAAGAGATAGAACTGCAGCTTCCAGTACTTTGCAATATCTTCATTTTTAGGCTGCAAAGGAACTCTGCTGCCACCCTCTGAGCAAGATTTGAACTGTGCAAGAAATTTTCCCATTGGAAAAGGGGCAACTTTCTATAAAATTTGAGAAAATTCCAACTGCAATCTAAATGCTATTTACTGTTATTCAAATACTTTTAAACAAGTAGGCATAATATTTAACCTTGTTTAAAGGAAGGGGTCATACCTTTAATTTATAAAAGACTATACATATTTGATCTACCAACATTAGGCAATATGCTATCATGCTAAGTTAAACAATCATAAAAATACTGACCTTTGACAAGAGAAAGTCTAGTTGAGTTACAGAGCTGCAGCTGAGCTAATAAATATTACTCAGATCTTCCCAGAACTCTGCTAATAAGCATCAGCACAAAGTTTTAACCTGAATTGGAATGTTCCATCTATGCTCTTCTAAAATAACAAAGTGAAGTCTAGAGAAGCTGCAGAAAACTAAAGCAGAATGAATTTGGTAATGTTTGTTTTCCTTTCATGTGCTTTTAGCACAATGGTGTCAAATACCAGTTTTCCCGTTGATCCTATTGACAAAGAATTGATGATGTCAGTGAGAGTTTGTTGTATCTTAGATACTCCACAATGGGTGATGTCCTCAAAGGAGTATCTTTCTATCAAACCATGAGTCCACTTTGGTTTCTATTCTTCTTTCTTCTCTTTTTTCTTGGCTCTCTTCTCAGGACTATGGTGATGCTAATTGGATGAGTGCTTGAGCGCCTAAGAGAGGAAAACGTAGTGAGCATCCGGAGGATCCCACAGGGACATTTAGTGCCTTAAGAGGACCAGAGGCTAAAGCTGATGAAAGGAGAGTTAGCTCTGTGCTCCTTTTTGGACCAGCGTATGTTTTACATACATAAGGTTTCCATACTTACTACTCAACTGTTAACTAATTAATAGTTATAAATTCAATAGAACTATGTTTAGCTATTATCGTTATGTCAAAAAGCGTAACCGGATAGCCGGACCCGGCGCCCCCTCTCTCTTTATCCCCACCCCCTTACCCCAACCTCCCCCTTCATTCCCAATAACGGCACTGACATCGACTCTTGGTGACAACTGGTCGCAGCTTTATTTAAAACAACTCATTAACATTAAACAGGTACATTGACCAATCAACCCCCGCGGATTGGTGAACCGCCCGCCGTGCAACTAGCAAGGCGGTCACGCCTCCGCTCCAGCCGTGGTCCCCACCAACGGCCAATTTCCGCCAACCCCTATCCGACTTTGCCATGTTACTAGCAAAAGTCTTCCAGGGGTTGGCCGGGTCGAGGGCACCCCGCCCCCTCCCCCAAGTCGCCTAAGGCTCCGGACCCCGGACCTCCGGGATCCCGCCACCGGCACAGGGAACACTCAATACCTGTGCCGCCCCCCAAAAGCCCCAAGCTGCGACCAGTGTGGCCTTTCTCGAACCACTTTCTCCAGGGCCTCCTGCCAATCGTTCAGAAGCAAATCCATGCCCACCGGAGATAAGTGCACCCCATCGTCCTTGTACAATCCCGAGCAGGCCACCTCCACCCAAGGGTGCTGAACTTGGCCCCGCCCAGTTCACAGACCCATCTCCCAATCTGCCTATTAATCTTAGTCAGGCCACGAGACCAACGCCGCTGCCCCCAGCACGCTGGCCTCGGGATGATGTCAGACCAAATTAGTAGCACCCCTCCAAACATATGAAACAGTACAGAAAAGTCTCTCTTGGCAGCTCTGATCAGCTGTTTGCACGTCCAAGATGCCAGAGCATTCCCCCCCAAGTGCACCAAGACAATCGCCGGCTGGCCTCTGACGCACTGATGGTGACGAAGCAAAGGCATCAGCTGCGGCCACCGCAGACCCCGCTCGCCCAGCCATGCCACCGCCACCACCGCAGGATCCAGACCCAAGTTCGCTCCACAAGGTCGCTGCTCTGCCCGCCGGCCAGCCCAATAGACAAAAGAGTGCCCCAACATCCAACAGGCCCGCACACTTATACCCCCATCTGCAAGAGAAGAGCACAGCATTAGCAACCCCCCCGGCCTCCCAGACCGATTAGTCATAAGCGGACATAGCCCTCGAATGCCCTCGAGCGCCACCGGCCTATACTGCAAATAAGCTCACTCGACAACCCCGCCGCGGCCACACTGGTCGCCGCCCCGATCCGAAAAGAATGCGACAAAAAAAGGCGCGGGTCCTCCCCCAGCCGCTGCAACGCCAAACGCAACACTGCAGTGACTTGGAAACGCGTGACCGGGGAGGCGTCCCCATGCACGAACAGCCCGCTTATACCCACCGGACGAACGGCCAGGTACTCACGCATGGCGGTGAGAGGGCACGTAAGCCCACCCGTCGCCTTAAGGACCACCCATAACCCTCTACCCGTCTGGTCCGTCTTGGACTTAGCCAGCAAAACCCGCATGCGCTCGCCCTCGATCCAGACGTGCTGCCGCCTCAAACTATTCCCACTATCAGATCCCCGCGAAGCCTCCGCCAACTCACTGACCCTGAAAGCCCCGAAAAAGGCCAAACAGAATACGGCCCTGAAGAGCACGCACTCGTATGGAGCACTCGCCACCCGCGCCAAAACCTGGCACACCCTCTCCAGTAAAGCGTGAGTGATCGGCCGGCGGTGATCCTGCGGAGCCGGCTGAGAACGCTCCCAGCCTTGGAGCAACCGCCGCGCTAGCGAGCCTCGGCCACCAAGGTTCCCCCCGATTGCCCTAGTGAAGAACCCAAACCCCGCCAGATGACTGCGCACCGCCGACCTCGTGACCCCCCGCTCCTTTGCCCACACAACATACTGCCCCAACAACACGTCCGGCGCCCCCCCCCTTGCCAGCCCCTCTCGCACAAAAATTGCTGCACCCGCGCGCAACCCCGCCGGTATGCTTCCCAGGTGTTAGCTGCCACTGAGTTCTTCAAGAGATGCCTCATTGCTGCTGGCCAGCGCTCCACAAGCTCGAGGGGACCACCAGCCCTCGCCTCGTCCGCCTCCGGGGCCAAGACTCGAAAACGCTCCATCTGAAAACGGGAGAGAGCATCAGCAATTTCATTAACCTGTCCAGGAATATGCCGCGCTTTCAAATCAATATTCAATCGCAAGCAGGCCAGCACTACCCGTCGCATCAGCGCCGCCACCCTACTACAGCGAGGGGAATAACGATTGACGACGTGAACCACTGCCTCGTTATCGCACCACCACAGCACCCGGCGGTTCACCAGCCTCTCCGGCCATAATTCTAACACCACCAAAATCGGAAAGAGCTCTAAGAAGGTGATATTGCTCAACAAACCTTCGTCTGCCCAAGCCTGCGGCCATCTCTCGGCGCACCAAGCCCCGGCAAAATAGATTCCCAATCCTGCGCCGCCCGCCGCGTCAGTGTAAAGCTGCAGGTCGCTACTGGAGATCTCCGCCTCCCGCATCACGGACGTCCCGTTAAAGTCCCTTAAGAAGGCATCCCATACACGCAGATCCTCCCGCATGACCCGAGACACGCGAATGCGATGGTGCGGCCGGCGCACTCCCGCCGTCGCCGCCGCCAAGCGCCTACTGAATACCCGCCCCATGGGAATAACCTTACAAGCAAAGTTAAGAGACCCTAACAAGGCCTGCAGCTCCTTCAGAGTCACCTTAGATGAGGCCAACACCGTGGCTACCAATATCCACAGCTTTCGTACCTTCTCTCGCGGCAACCGTGCCACCATGTTCAACGAATCGAGTTCAACACCCAGAAAGGTAAGCTGCGTGGTTGGGCCCACCGTCTTACCTGCAGCCAGGGGAACCCCCAATTCTCGAGCCATTCCGACGAAACCGTCCAACAGGTTCGCACAGGTCGCAGACTCCGCCCTGCCAACGAACAGAAAATCATCGAGGTAATGCACCACTGCTGTCTCACCCACCCTTTGCACCAGCATCCAATGCAGGAAACTACTAAACATCTCGAAGTAGGCGCAAGAGATCGCGCAACCCATCGGCAGACACCGGTCGTAGTAAAATGCACCTTCAAAGTGAAAACCCAACAGCCGAAAAGCCGTCGGGTGCACCGGCAGCAACCGAAAGGCCGACTCGATATCCACCTTTGCCATAAGCGCCCCGCACCCTGCCTCCGATACCAACTCGACCGCCTTATCGAAGGAGGCATACCGTACTGTACAGAACTCGCGCGGGATAGAATCGTTAACGGAAGCCCCGTAGGGCGCAGACAAGTTGTGGATAAGCCTAAATTTGCCTGGCTCCTTCTTGGGAATAACTCCCAATGGAGAAATGACGAAATTTGTGAACGGGGGGTCGCGGAAGGGCCCCGCCACTCTCCCCAAGCGCAATTCCCCAGCCAACTTCTCCCGCGCTACTTCCGCCCAGCGCCGAATACTCGGAGAGTTCCTAACCGAACCGGTGACCACTTCGCCTTGCAGCGGAATAACAAAACCAATTTTAAAACCTAAATGCAACGTTACTCTAGCCGTCTTCCTCGGGTACCGAAGAAGCCATTGACCCAGCACCTGCACCCGAATTGGAGAAGGCGCCAAGTCCGTAAGAGCAACCTCATTTGGCTCCCGGTACGGAAGGCGGGGCGGTGCCTTTCTTAACGCATTTCGCCGCAGAATGAGGGCCCCCGCACATCGAGCATGCATGCCGGAATTTACAGTCCGGGAAGGGGCAGGAGGCCCTATTATATCGCCAACACAAATTGGTACTGGCTCCGAGAGCCGACTTAGGCTGCCCCCCGAGGGGCGCCCCACGAAAGGAACGACCCGCTCCGCCCGCAACCGCCTGCCCCAGCTTAATTCCTCCCGTACCGCCCGGCCCCGCCTTGACTGACATCTGTGTCAACCACAGATTAATGTCTTGTGTCCCCCAAGTTAAGAGCCGGTTTTCCTCCATTTTATCCCGAAACTTCTCGTCGTAATTAAGCCACGACCAGCCTTCGTGCGCCTGAGAAGCTCCCAAAATAGAGTCGGCATACGACAGCAAGCTGCCGTACTGCTCGGGAAAATGATGCCCCCAAACGCTCGCCAACCTCAGGAACGCTCGGACCCAGTTCACGACATTACGGGACACTGAACGAACCCGCCCAGCCTTCTCATCTTCCCTCCTTTTCTTCCGGCTATCCCCGGAGCGCTTCCGACCCTCCAGCAGACGAAAGATGTCGATGTACTTACGTTTAAGGATCTTCCGCCGCAACTTCTTCGGGACGCCCTCCCGTAACTCGGCCACGGCCGCTAGCGAAGCCGAACCTAGGGGCCCCCCCCCGGGCGGGCCCCCGCCAACAGCCGCCACCTGCCCCCACGCCTCATCCGAGTACGACTCAGCACTAACCGAAGAGGAAGAGGAAGAGGAGTCCGAGCTATGCCGCCGCCAACAGGCATGCTTTCTCTTCTTCCGCGCCTTCCCAGCTCGCTCCGCCCGAGCGCCCCCACCTCCCTCTCCCCCAACCCTCTGCGACAGCAACTCACCCTCCACGCCTCCAGCCGATGCACTGTCTGACACCACGGGCAGCCCGGCGCGGGGATCCTCCGCCACCTGCTGCGCACGGGCCTCCTGATTCCGCTCCTCCCCATTAGGTACTGGTCCCGCCACGCCACTCTCGGACTCCATACCGGGCGGCACACCTCGCGGAGCCACGAGAAAAGGCACCTGCGGAGAGAAAAAAGGGGGACAAGGTGGGGAGACAACAGAGGGCCAAGCAGGCTGCCATGCCCCCACCCAACCCATCCCCGAGGACCCCTGCCCCCCGGCCTGCCACCTATCCCACGTGGGTCGCTGCTGATGAGGCGTTGCACCGCCAAGCGCAGGCGTATACCCCCTAAACGCATCCCCACCACTGCCCCCCCCCACGCAAGGCACTGGCCCATAGGCTGCTCCAGTCCCAAGGCCCGCCGCCGCCCAATCCCCCACCCCCCCATGCTCCCTAAGGTCGGCCCCCCTGCCGCAGAGGGACGCCTGGCCCCTCGTCCCCCAGCCCCAGCTCACTAGTCACCGGCTCCGAAGGCCCCCCAATGGGCCGGACTAACCCCCCCGGGGTCCGCGCCCCCCGTGGCCTAGGAGAGCGCCCTCTACCACACCCCTTCTCTACCACCGGAGATGTAGAAGCCCCCCTTTGAGTGCCCCTGGGAGCCCCCCACGCTACCCCTGCGGCTGGCTCTCTCCCCCTACCTCTCTGCCGCACTCTCCCCCTTGTACTTCCCCCCCTTCCTGATTGCCTTTCAGCCCCCCCTCGTGCAGCTGCCCCCCCCCACCTGCCCGAACCACCCCAGCCCTTCTGGACCCCATCCGAGTCCCAGCAGCCCCTCACCACGCGAACGAAACTGGGCCGACAGCGATAGGGGTGATCCGCGGACTTTACTGTGTTGTTTTTTTTTTTGTTTTTGTTTTTTATTTTTTATTTATTCCTACCTGCCCTAGCCCCGACTGCCCTAAGCTGCCCTCGGGCCTAATGGAAGGTGGCGCGTCGCGGGAGCGAGCAGTCCCCCCCGAACCTGGCAAGGAAACAAGTGCTTTTACTTGCCCCAGAACCACTGGAAATCTTCGTCCCGACCGGGTCCCGCAGTTCCACCGCAAGAATGCCGCCGACGCCGCTATCGCGCTGCTCTTTCCCGGCCGCCAACCTCCGGCTCTCCTGCCAGTCGGGCGCCCGCTCGCATGTGCTCCGGGCCAGCCGCAAGCTCCGGAGCACATGGCATCCCTCTCACCTGATTGGCTCCGCTCAGGTCTGAAGGAGCGGAGCCAATCATTTTAAATGACGCGCGCAGCGTATCGACGCTGACGCGCGTGATGGCCTCCACATGGCCGAGCAGGGTCCCGCGCCGGGCCGCGCACCCGGTTACGGGCGGGCCCGGGACCCTGCCCGCGCCCTGGTACTTATACACAGATTTTTTATCTGAGATCTAGTTAGTTTAATAGGTATTTGAAGTTTGCTGATTTTGACGGTACTGGCGCTCAACATAAAAAGATCACAAAAAGCAATAAGTAGCTTATAATGCTGTAATAGCTATTATTTTGCAAATAAAAGTATTTGTAGACTTTAGAAAATAGGTTTAGATAACGGTAAGTTACTTAGTGTCAGAGTTATTGGTGCATATATCGGCCTTGTATGTTTTTCATACACTGGGCTAATATGTTGTCGAAACTAATTGCTGTCAAGCATTCTGTTCTAGGTTTTTTAATGGTGCAGTATCGACGCACTGCATCAGAAGTGTTTTCACATGTATCATATTCCGCCATCAGAATGGACTGTTGACAAAGTATATTATATCATAATAAAGTGTTTTAAATGAAAAGTGCAGTTTCAATAGTATCATACAGTATGTTTATGTCAATGAATATTGGAACTGAATCCTATCTTTCCTGAAGACGGACAATATACTATTTTGGACCAGTGTATGAAAAACATACACTATGTGAAACTTCTATTTTCTGCAAAGTTTTAATATTTTTTATTATTGCTAGTATTTCATAGTTGTTTGAGTGTAACAAATCTAATCAATCATCCAGAACAGAGAAAGAATATGTGAGCTGTCCGAAACGGGTTTTAAACAGTTATCTCAAGTATCTGAGAAACTTGGAGTTTCTGTTTGGAGTAAGAGGGAGTGCTGGTAAAAAAGTGTGGATTCCATGGAGTTGCTGTCTGCAAGGGATTCAGCAGGAGGTCATTCATAGTGGTTTCAGCAAAATTCCAGTTCTACTGGAGAGAATCTGTATCAGGTTGTACAGGTACCAAAATGGGGAAAACATAGAGTGTGTGATAAGGGAAACCTTTAGAGGGTAATTTTATAATGCTAATATTTCCATGTGTAATTACATACACAAGTTGTGGTAGCTATTTATTTTACAGGTCTTTTATACCACTCTATCATTTCAGCCAAAGTGGTTCACATTGTAACTTAAACTTCATAATGTACATTAAACAGGACATTGATAACTTGGATTTTTCTGAGGTAATGGAGGGTTAAGTGACTTGGCCAAGGCTTGCTAGAGGGAATTGTACGCTGGTCTTTTGTTCCCAAGTTAGTGTTCTAACCACTAGGCTACTCCTCCACTCCAGCTCAATGACAGCTTAGTGATTTACACATATAAATGACTCACTTATGCATATAATATAGACACTCACTATCCTGAAATTACGTGCATCAGATTGATGGTGCATACTTTTGTAATAGACATGCACAGTAATGGAGTCTGAGCAGAGCATGGGAGGAGCGTTAATTTGTGCATGTAAATTATAAACTTCTAACATTTGCATGTGTTCTTGAGAAATCTAAACGTGGACATTTACACCAGCCCTAAGCTGGTATGAGTGCTTACACTTAGTGCAAAAAGCTTTTTTGACCACTTATGTCCCTTTTTAGTTGATTCTTATAAAATTACCTTCTTTGTGTGTGCCAGTTGCGTTGCTTGTGTATTTTTGGACTGTTCTGACTCTTTTGCATCCAGTCTCGGTGTACCATCTGCCAAGTAATTTATCAGCATCACATATGACAACAAAACAATATTTCTTTGGAACAACCCTAAAGAAATACTGGCATGCTTTTTGTTCTGATGGGACTTTGCAAGATATTTCCCACAAGCCTTAAAAGATTGCTAGGGTCCCATTCTCAGCTGCAAAAGACCCTGGAAGCATATGTTGTTTAACTGCCACTGAGCTCCCCCGAAAGCCCCTGTTTCATTACAACAACCTGATTTATATCCATGATGTGTCTATATAAACTTACAAGGTGGATAAGCTCAATATTTAACTTTGAATTTCATAAAGCAAGCAACTTTGTTTGCAGCTTGTCGTGCTGTGAGGGCTTGTGTGCATCAGTGATGCTGAGAGCTAAACTATTGGTAGTTTAACTACTGGCAGGGTCTCCCAAGATGGACAGGTCTCAGCTGAGGTGCCAGACCAAGACAAACCACCCATCTGGGCAGCAGCAGAATGGGATAGTGTTGACGGCGGAGGATCACATTTCTGTGACAACGGCAACAAAACCAAACTTAAACTGCGCAGAAGAAAGGCCCGGCAATCTACTTCTGTATCTTGCCATGAAAACCCAATGGATAGTTACAACAAAACAAATTGTGCTATAGTGCTGGAATATGAGACCCCCAGGTCGGAAGGCACTCAACTACCTACTGAGGAAGAGCTGAAGACTTTTCAGAGTAAAGCCAGCATTTATGATGTGGTTGGATCAAAGCCCTCGGGACGTCTGACTGCTGATGTAGCTGCACATGAAATAAGAGTCAGAAGCTGTAATGATGTCATACGCATTGGAATATGGAACGTACGAAGCATGAACCAAGGGAAGTTGGAGGTGGTCAAGAATGGAATGGAACGTGTACAACTTGATCTGTTGGGTGTCAGTGAACTGAAATGGACTGGCATCGGGCACTTTGCATCAGATGATCACATGGTCTACTCTGCTGGAAATGAAAGACAAAGAAGAAATGGTGTTGCATTTATAATAAAGAAGAAACTTGCAAGAACTGTAATGAAATACAATGCAGTCAGCGAACGCTTAATCTCTATTCGTCTATGAGGAATGCCTATCAACACAACTATAATTCAAGTACATGCCCCAACAACAACTGCAGAAGAGAATGAAATTGAAGAGTTCTATGAACAAGTACAAGCTGAAATTGACAGAACATGCAAACAGGATATCCTGATATTCATGGGTGACTGGAACACAAATGTTGGCAACAAAGAAGAAGGCAAAGTAGTTGGAAAATATGGACTTGGCAACATAAATGAAGCTGGAGAAAGACTGATAGAATTCTGCAAAATCAACGAACTATTCATTTCAAACACCTTCTTCCATCAACACAAGCGGCGACTGTACAAAAGGACTTCACCCAATGGATTATATAAAAATCAAATTGACTACATCTGTGGACGTCAACGATGGAAATGTTCTATAACATCAACAAAGACAAAACCTGGAGCTGACTGTGGTACAGATCATCAACTACTAGTATGCAAACTCAAGCTAAAGTTGAAAAAGAGCAAACCACTCATGAATGCAGCAAAATATGACCTTGAGAATATACCACTGGAATTTAAAGACTGCCTGCAAAATTGATTTGCTGTTTTAGATACAAATGACAGAGCTCCAGAAGAGTTATGGAATGACTTCAAGAAGGTTGTGTTGGAAGAAAGCGAGAAGTCTCTACAAAAGGTGAAAAAGCAAAAACGGCCAAAATGGATGATGGAAGAAACTCTGAAAATTGCCCAGAAATGCAGAGAAGCTAAAGCCAGAGGAGAAAGAAAGACAATAACAGAACTCAACAGATATTTCCAACGTGCAGCAAGAAAGGACAAGGAAAAGTACTACTACGCACATGCAAGGAAATAGGAGCAGAAACTATTAGAGGAAGAATAAGATCGGCTTTCCTAAAGCTACGAGAGTTAAAGAAAAAGTTCCAGCCTCGAATTGGAATGCTACAAGAAGCTCAAGGTTCTATGTTGAATGATGCTGAGAAGATCAAGAAAAGGTGGAAGGAATATACAGAGTTTTTATATGATAAAGATCAAGTGGACCAACAGCCGTTTCAACCTGTACCTTATGATCGGGAACCATTGATGATGAAAGAAGAAGTTAAAGCAGCATTGAAAGCCTTATCAAAGAACAAAGCACCAGGCATTGATAGCATTCCCATAGAAGTATTACAGCAATCTGATGCAGCTGTTACCGTACTTACAAGGCTCTGCCAAGAAATATGGAAGACAACATCATGGCCAATTGACTGGAAAAGATCTGTGTTTATACCAATACTAAAGAAAGGTGATCCAACTGACTGTGGAAATTATCGCACAATCGCTCTGATCCCACATGCCAGCAAGATTCTACTGAAGATTATTCAAAAGAGACTACAACCATACCTGGAACAAGAACTACCTGAAGTGCAAGCAGGGTTCAGGAAAGGGCGAGGAACGAGAGACATCATTGCGGATGTGAGATGGATCCTTGAAAAAACTAAAGAATACCAAAAGGATATCTATTTGTGCTTTATCAACTATAGCTAGGCTTTTGACTGTGTAAACCATGAGAAACTCTGGGCCACATTAAGAAGCATGGGTATACCAGAACACCTGATCGTACTCTTGCGCAATCTGTACATTGATCAAGAAGCAGCAGTTCGAACGGAACAAGGAGAAACAGAATGGTTTAAAATAAGCAAAGGTGTAAGACAAGGCTGCATACTTTCCCCCTACCTGTTTAATTTATATGCAGAACAAATCATCAGAGAAGCAGGATTGTATGAAGACAACAGAGATGTGAAGATTGGTGGAAAACTCATCAACAACCTTCGCTATGCTGATGATACCACATTACTGGCTGAAAGTGAAGATGATCTGAAACATTTGCTTCTCACAATCAAAGAACATAGTCTCAAAATGGGCCTGCACCTTAATGTAAAGAAGACAAAGATCATGACAACGGGCATAATCAACAGGTTCATCGTTGAAGGAGAAGAAATTGAAATCGTGAACAACTTTAACCTACTTGGATCAACTATCAATAAAGAAGCAACAAGCAGTCAAGAAATCAGACGACGCATTGCTCTTGGCAGAATGGCTATAAAAGACCTAGATAAGATTCTCAAGAGCAGAAATGTCTTTCTCCATACAAAGATTCGACTTGTTCAAGCCATGGTATTTTCAATAACATCATATGGATGTGAAAGCTAGACAGTGAAAAAGATAGACAGGAAGAAAATTGATGCCTTTGAATTATGGTGCTGGCGGCGAATACTGTGTATACCATGGACTGCCCGAAGAACAAACCAGTTGGTACTAGAGGAGATCAAACCTAAGCTTTCTTTAGAAGCTCAGATGACAAGACTTCGACTTTCATACTTTGGACACATCATGCGAAGAGAGAGATCATTAGAGAAAGACATCATGCTTGGCAAGATAGAAGGTAAATGCAAAAGAGGAAGGCCAGCAATGAGATGGATCGATACAATAACAGCAGCTACGATAGCTTGTGGGTCATTTCTCTTGCACAACTTGTGATTTTTGTGCCTCTACGATAGAGGGTCCATGGTGGGAGGTCCCTAATTGTCAACGACGATTGCATAGTAAATATACCACAAATTGTAAATCTTCTTATGGGATTTATGCTTTATTGTGTCCGTGTTCAAAAATTTATATTGGAAAAACAACAAGGATAATGAATCGTCGCCTTCAGGAACATAGGTCACGTATTTTGAACAAAGTGGAATCAGCTCCTATGGTTATACATTGTCAAAGTGCCAACCATCAATTTAGTGACCTTCGTTGGAGAATTTTAGATCACGTCCCTTTGAAGTCTCGGGGAGGAGATAGAGATTCTCTTTTGAGCTATCGTGAACAATTTTGGATATATACCTTAAATACAGTTACACCGTTTGGATTGAATCAATCTTTGGATTGGTGGAGCATTGTATGAAGCCTAACACTACATTTCCCATGAACCTTCAAGCCTCTTTTTGTAGGTCTCGCGATCAATTTGAGGGTTTAAATATATTGTTCTTCCGGCAGTTTAATGAGCGACATGGTTTGAGGAAGGGCCAGGAACTCCTATGGCCAGAAACGCAACATTGGGTTACAACACATTGAGATAGATTTTCTCGATAGTTTGTTGCCATTTTCGGATGGAAGAAAGAAGCTGTGTGAAGTCCTCTTGTTATTCTAAGGCTCGCTGCCTGATGATTGATTTCTTTTTTTTTTTTAAACTTTTATTTTCATTTTACAACAAACAAAAGTAACAACACACCAAAAGAAACAAATACACACGTACAATAAAGAAAGCAACCCCAATTACCCCCCACCCCAATGCTTCTTCTCTAATCTGATAAGAATCATCATATAAGCGCTTACATACAACAATTAGTGTACATCAAACAAACAGAAGTAGAATCTATGATACCAGATGAGTGTGGAACAGAAATTAATACAGATTCAAACAGTCAACTGAGAGCATTGAATAGTTTGAACATAATCATTGAGCATCTTCTAGCCAGACCAATAGTGAATAGTTTGAACGGAAGAGGCTGACATACAAAGTATTTGCGCATATTTACAATAAAGACAGATATGATTCACCATTCATTAGAGCTCAAAGAAGAGCTATTTTCCCAATATTTCGTGATTAAGGAAATAAGAAATAGCAATGCCCAGTATAAAGGCTAAAAGGAAGTAAGCCAATTTAGGAAGAGAGGGGAGCCCCGCAACCAAGCGGAGCCCCACAATCCTCCAAGAGAGGGATTCCGGAAAATATAAAATAGAATGAAGACGACCCCAGACCCGACTCCAGTAATACTGTAATGCGGGACAATCATACTTAACAGGAGTTTAGTGAACCAAAGGCCACATGGCATGTCCAGTATCAAGTGCTCTGGATGGCATTCCAATTGGCTAACCTATCAGGATTATATGTCCACTTGGGATAGCAGTACTGAGGAGATAAGGAAAAATCTGATCGAGATTGTGAGTGATAGGGGGGCTGAGAAAAGGTGAGCTCTAAGTCAGAGGGGTGAAACAGCTTCATATATCTACTCACACAAAATCTGTCATCAGAGCTGGCAGAGTGTAAAGACTCTTGGGCGGACCACTCGTTCTAGGCGACAGTCTAGCTATCAAAGGATCAAACACTTGATGGAAGTCACCGCCGAGTAACAGTAACAGGGTCATCCACATTCGGAGCATATATACAAATACACGTAAAATCACTATCTCCAACCTTAAAATATACACAGGCCCAGCTACCCTCCCCATCAGAGCTAGTATCCATTACAGTAGTTGGCAAAGATTTCTCAACCAAGATGGCTACCCCACACCGCTTGGAAACGGCGGGAGAGTAGGCAGCCACCATATAAGGTTTAGCAGTAAGTTTCAGTGATTCAACGGAGGTGAAATGGGTTTCCTAAAGAAACACTAAATCAGTATGGTCATGATTAGAATAACTAAGGATGGTCATTCTTTTGCTTGGACTATTAATGCCACTTACGTTCAGTGACAAGAGCTTACATAAGGCCATACAACAAAGTCAAACATTCTGAGAAAGAAACATAATGGCGCACCGAGTTGCGCAATGTCCCTCATATCAACTATAAATGACTGTACACACGATATGATAGAAAATAAGCCAATGAAAAATCATGAAGCGCCCTATAACAGTAGAAGCACCGAAGTGCCTTAGAGAAGAAGCAAAACCCCAGAAATTACTGGCGACCTGATGTCTGCGGGGTGAGACCCCAGAGAAGGCCTAAATTGAAACATAGAACCGGTATAGCTGTGCGTGCTCCGAATCCAACCGCGGTGCACATCATGGAGGAGAAGGAGACCAAGAGAGGTAGATATAAAAGAAAGAAAAGTCCAGGCAGTCTCTATTCCAGGCAATGATCACCGCATCGGGCCATTCAAAATGGCGGGCAGTTCCAGCGGAGTCCATCCAAGTTATTGACTTAGCGCATCTGGTCAGCCTCTTTGGAATCTAAAAATGTTGCTAGCAGAGCAGGATCTTCGAAGGTTCTAGTTTGGTTATGGAGAGTCACTCTGAGCTTCGCTGGATACAAGAGGCCAAAGCGAGCCTGTAACTGTTGTAATCTAGGTCGAAAAGCAAGGAGTCCCTTCCGCCGATCAACTGTGGGCTTTGCCAAGTCGGGGAAAAAAGAAACTTTATGATCTTCAAACTGCAGATGTGGTATCACCCGGGCAGCTTTGAAAATTTGCTCAACTTGCTGATACCTCAGTAAACTAAAGATAATGGGCCGGGGGGTCGTCCGATTGAGTGCGATGTTAGTAGGAGCACGATATGCTCGATCAATTTCCAGATCTCTGCAAAAGGTAATCTTCAGCAAGGAGGGGAGAGTTTTGACCAGAAATTTTCTGATATCTCCTGCTTCCGCCCCCTCTGGTACTCCTATGAGCCTTACATTGTTGCGACGGGCTCGATTATTGCAATCCTCTAACTCTTTTTGAAGATTCTGTATCTGACGCTCAGCCTTGTCCAGATTCACCAAGCGCACCGCGTGCGAATCAAGGACCCCCGCCATGTTGTCCAGCCGTAGTGAAAGACCTTCAAGCCGGTCCTGAAGCATACCGAAATCTTCTCGCATGGCTCGGAGCGCTTCTCCGTTGGACTGTACCAGTTCCTTCACACCACGTATTTCCTCCAAGATCTCCTGTTGCATCTCGGGGCTTACCCGAAGTGGAACCATCTTTGGTGGGGAAGACAACTCTGTTTTGGAGCGTTTTCCATGTGAAGAAGAGGGAGACCCGAAGTCCAAGTGCACTGGTTTGTGGGCCGCCATTCCCCCCAAGGCACCCCGGTAAGTTCGGAGTAAAATATTAAGTTTATGCAGATATTAAGTCAGGATTCTGAGTAGGCCCCTCGGGAGCTTCAGCGCGCAGCGTCTAACCCGCTGGACATCAGGCTCCGCCCCCCCTGATGATTGATTTCTATCGATGAATGGAGGAGTTTGGATACATTCACTGGCTGCTTCAGCTAAGTAGTTTTATTACCTTACAGCTGGACTTTTCCTAGGGTGTTGGGAGGATAGTCTCTCAGGACCTAATTTTGTGGAAATCCACAACTTAAAAAGATAAAAAGGAACTTAACACTTCGAGAGGTTAAATACCTCAAGGTGTCTGTTCCGACAAAAATATATGTTTGTCTGTTTCCCTGTTTGTTGCATATGTTATAGTGGGAGATAATTTTAGGTTATTTCAAAACAGACATTTAAATTAAGGCACCCGCCACTACTGCTGAAAGCCTGGTCCTCTCCTGTCCTTGTGCTATATGGGTTCATTGATCTTTCCTATTCTGTCCTTCAACATATAAAACAAGCATGGCCCAATGTGTTTCCCACCATATATGGAACCCTATAATTACAATTTTATTTAATTAGTATTTAGCTCACACCTTTTCAGTAGTAGTTCAAGGTGAGTTACATTCAATAACATGGCTGACGGTCCTTTAAGGTCAGTTGATCTCTCCAAAGATTTTGTTTGGTTTCCCTATGATCTTACATATTGAGGAAGTTGTATTTTCCTATTGAAGTTTCCCTTTCTGTTTTGTTTATCTTGTGCTTTTTTCTCCCCCTTCATATATTTTGCAAACTGCTTAGATATGTCTCTGATTTAATTTGCAATATATCAAATAAACTAGGCTTACTGAGGCAATGGAGAGTTAAATGACTTGCCCAAGACCACAAGTAGTGTCAGTAGGATTTGAACGTTGGTCTCTTTGATTATCAAATCACTGTTCTAACTACTGAACTATTTGTCTGCTCTGATCTGTTGTATGCTAATATTCTAATCAGAATTGCTGTGTAACCATGGGTTTTTGTCAATTGTTTGTGCAACGCACACACTACCAGCATCGCACAGACTGGTGATCCTGATGAGGTGAAATGGCCCCACATTGCAGGATCTCAGCTTCTTTTAATCACATTGCTCAGGCTTCACCAAGTCAGATCATACTCTCTGCAGGGTCATTGACCTTACCTCATAAACCAGAAAATACCTTGATTATCTTTACATACATTCCAGGTTTCCCAAGGCAGGAATACAAATACATTTCACACCTCCTGATAAGGTCTCCAGAGTGGGGATTCTACCATCACATCTCTTGTAATATCTGAGTTAAGAAAATTACCCTCCAAATAATCTTCAGAAAATCTCCAAGAAGGATATCAAAACGGCCTCTCAAAATTACTAGAACTTCACATCATATGAGACACCCACTGGGGTAACAACCCACCAATTAATCTAAATACAGGTCCTTTCAGAATTAATATGCAAAGGAAAGTTAGCCAAACTTATCCAGTCATATTTTAAGTTAGAATACTTAAAATAGGACAATAAGGGACAGTTCAGAAAACTAAATTAAATGGAATCTACAATTTTACAATAAGAACAAATAGACATAAAATGGTTTAGAACATTTTCTATTTTGTATTTTATATAGCAATCATTTTGTCATTGTGTAAATTTTTATACAATAGATTTTTGCATTTTATACTTTTTGGCGTATTTATGAACATTTTGTAGATTTATATAGAAAGCATTTTTTGTTTTCCTATTACACTCATCATATTTTTTAAAGCAAAATGAACTGTGTCCAAATTACTCAGGCTGCAAATATATCTGCTCTCTCAACAAATCATGTTCATTCAACTCTGTTAAGTTCTTTAGCACATTTAAATCTAATCTTACTATTACAGTGGATAATATTTAGATTGGTTAAGTGCACATTCAAAACCCTATTCAGTTAAGTAAATTAATAAAAGGCCCAATTTACAAAAGGGCAGATATTAAATGCCACGGTGGTCAGCCGTGATGCTTTTACCTGCTGCTGAATATCCGGATTGCATGGCACTATCCAGATAGTGTAGATTTTCAGCTGACACTTATCTAGATAGCAATTTAGGCCTGCTTTTCATGCTGCCTAAGCTATCCAGATAAATGCTGGCTCAAAACTGATGCTATCCTGATAAGGCCAGCACTTATCCGGACAGCGGCCCTACTGCCCCTGCTTCGCTCACAGACCACCCCTGTACTAATCAGATAGTGCTGGGGCAGTCTGTGGAGATATTCAAATAAAACTTGGAATACAATTTCTGTCAAGATAACTGACACATATTTGGAGTGCAAGATAGCACACCATCGTATTTCCATTCTCTGAGAGTTAGGGGGAACTCTAGAAAACGACTGAGAACTCTGGTGACCTGTAAGGAGAATGCTTAAGACAGGTCTTTAAAGGCTTGTAGAAATAGGATAGCCTAGCCAAGAGGGTGTGGATCCTAGCAAGCAGCATTAAAACTGTTAGTAGCACAAAGCAAGGGAAGCCCCAAGGAAAAAAAAGTGAAGCCTTCAATTCCCTGCTAGTTATTGCTGCAGAAAGCTCTATGACCTGTTGAAGGCCCAGGATGTTGCCAGAAATGGGAATAATGAGTGAGGAGATCAAATTTGCAGACAAACAAAATTTTTCATTGTTAAAAAACACAAGAGGATTGTGAAAGATTGCAATAGAACCTTGATAAATTGGGAGACTGGGCATCCAAAGTGCATATGAAATTTAATGTGGACAAGTGCAAGGTTATGCACTCAGGGAAGGACAGCCCAAAATACAATTACACAATGCAAGGTTCCACTTTAGGAGACACCACCCAGGAAAAGGATTTAGGCGTCATCGTGGATAATGCGTTGAAACCCTCTGTCTGGTATGCAGCCAAGAGAACAAATAGAATGCTAGGAATCGTAAGGAACGGAATGGAGAATAAAACCAAGGATATTATAATGCCTCTGTATCGTTCCATGGTGCGACCGCACTTTGAATATTGTGTGCAGTGCTGGTCGCCATATCTTATTTATTTATTTAACACGTTTTCTATACCACCTTATCGTTGAATCAAGGCAGTTTACAATGTAACTCAAACCATTGCAGAGAACTTGCATTGGAAAACATTATAACTCAAACCATTACAAAGAACTCTCTAAGGAGAACAAAAGGGAGGTGGGTCATGCAGGAGGTGCTAAATAGCACAACTTATGTACAGTAGAATATATATACATTTGCTCGTGAGCTGTGTGCATGAGTCCAGAGACTGCCGGAGGTGTTAGGGGTTACCACTGAAGTGTTTGATGAAAAGGAGGGTCTTGAGCTGCTTCCTAAAGTCTTTTATGTCCAAGGTGGTTCTTAGTTTTTCTGGAAGGGAGTTCCAGATAGCAGAAGCGGCAAGTTAATAAGCCCTCGTCGCAGTGGATTTGTTGACTTTTGCAAACAAGCTGGGTGTAGGTATGGTGTTTATGGTGATATGTCTCACTGGTCTGTTGATGGGCTTGGTACAGATCAGGCCCTGTAAGATTATGGCTGATAAGTTGTTTTTAATTTTGAAGATGGTGAGTGCTGATTTATATTTGGCACGTGAAGTGATTGGTAGCCAGTGGAGCTGGTTCAGGAGGGGGGTTATGTGGTCGTGTTGAGATGATCCGGTGATGATTCAGGCGGCAGTGTTTTGGACTAGTTGCAGGGGTCGGATGGTCTGCTTGGGTAATTCTTGGAAAAGGGCATTGCAGTAGTCCAGTGAGGGTGTTATGATGGCCTGACAGATTGTGCAGAAGAGGTCTTGACTGAGGAGAGGTTGGAATCTTCGAATTGTGGCGAGTTTGTGGAAGGCGAACTTAGAGGTCCTTTTGATATGGGCTTGTAGGTTAAGGTTCCAGTCAAGGATGACTCCAAGGTACCGTACTTCATCTTTTATTGCAATTGGAGTGTCAGCAATGTTGATTGAGGTGGGGGGGCGGGGTGAATGAAGTTTCGCGTGTAATGATGATTGCCTCCATTTTTTTAATGTTGATGTTGAGGTTGTTATTGGTGAGCCATTTTATCATCTCTTGAAGGCATGTTGACATTGTAGTGAAGTCCGGGCAGTCCAAATGGATTGGTGTTTAAGCCATAATATCCATCTGTGTATATGGCGTATTGCATCTTGTATTTTTTGAATATGTTGCATACTGGTTGCATATATATGTTAAAGAGGTGGGCTGACAGCGAGGATCCTTGAGAAATTCCTTGTGCTGTGTGGAAAGTAGCTGAGGTGAGGGGACCAACTGTCATCTTTCACTGAGATATGACTGGAACCATCTGAGTGTGGTGCTTTGGAGTCCAATCTTCATTAGTTGCTTCAGCAGGGTGTCATGCGATACAATATTGAAGGCAGAGGAGATGTCAACAAAGACAAGCAGAAAACCTTTCCTTATGTCATCTATTCCTCTGAGCAAGTTGTCAAATAGATGAGTGAGTAGCGTCTTGACACTGTGATCGGGGCGAAAGCCATTTTGGTGGGGATCAAGAGAGGCATGCGTGTCAATATGGTCCTGAAACTGTCTTTGAACTACCTTCTCAATTATTTTGAAAAGGAATGGGAGGCTGGATATTGGCCGGTAAGTTGTAGGATGATGCATTTTTCTGAATTGGATGGATTGTAGCTTGCTTGAGCGTAGGGGGCATGTAGCCCTGGGACAGAGAGGAGCCTATTATCTTGTGGATATAAAAGGATATAACAGAATTAGAAAAGGTGCAGACAGTGGCATACCAAGGGTGGGGTGGTAGCCGCGGCCCACCTTGGGTGAGGGCCAGGAGGGTGTGCCGCTTCTGGGCCCTCATGGAAGAGGCACATGTGGAAAGCATACCTTTGATGGCTTGCCACACTGCCTCCTCTCCACACCTGATAGCTGTTCCCTCCCTGCCAAAGTCTCATGGTGCAGCTGTTCTCATGAGACTTTAGCTCGAAGGGAACAGCTGCCTTCAACCCCTCTGTACACTCATCAGATCCCACAACCTCAACTTCCATGTCTATGCTGATGACATCATGATCTATGTCCCAATCAACATACAGCAACCCTCCTACTCTGCTCATCAAGAATGCTTCACTGATGTCTCCAACTGGCTGAACAACAACAATCTAGCTATCAACTGCAGGAAAATCGAAGCACTATTTATAACGAAAGACAAAACATTCACACCTCCCCCAAAGACAATAACCCTGAACAACACAGAAATCAGGGCCCAAACGGAAGTCAAATACCTTGGAATCACCCTCGACCAACACCTCACCCTCAAGGCCCATATAAACAAAGTAACCAGAGTAGTATACTACAAAGCAAAGACCATGTAGTGCCTCCAACCGCTACTTGAACCAATGGATTTCTGTTCAGTGATGCAAGTTATGATTCTTCAACATCTGGACTACCACAATGCAATCTACTAGGGCCTCCCACAAACCATGCTAATGCCCCTGTGCACTGCTCTCCATACAACAGCACACATCATCCAAGGAGCATCAAGACATGATCACATCACGCCCATATTCAAGGTCCTACACTGGCTGCCTCTATAAAGCTGCATAACATACAAAACCCTCATCCTAACTCATAAAACCATACACTCTGACCTCCCCACACACCTTTGCACACTGCTGGAAATCCCACAACCAATCCGATCTCAATGCACCTCCACAATGAACACTTTGACCATACTGCTTGCCAAAACCAAACTCAACCAACAGGCCTGTAGACATGCATTCACTTTTTGGGAAGTTCTTCCAAAAGCCTGATGCAGAATCCCTGAGGTTTGAATTTGAAACGTGTCACGTAGCGGGACCATGACTTGGATTTCCTTGGCTCTTCATATCTTGATGCTTCGAGATAAGTACATTTTAAGTCACTTTAAAATATAACTTAAAAATTGAGTAAAATGGAGCGTATTGGTTAGAGAGCAGATATGTTTCTTCTTAAAGCTTCAACAAACATTTTTTGGTTTTGGATCGTCTTCTCACTGGGAGTCTTATAGTATTTATATTCACAGAATTTCTGGCACAAGAACATGGCAAAAAAATCTTTGGAGAAAATCTCTACAGCAAGAATCTGTGGCTTCACAAGGCTAAAAATCCAATTAGCATTTTCCATAGACCTGCAAACCAGACAAACCTATATAGGAAGGAAGATCATCATCAGAGAAAAGAGCAGTCTAACTAGGTTCAGTCCCCTTAGACATCTGTGGCTCATCTGAAAGGTGCTTGCCTTCTCACCCAAACATCACTGGCTTAAGACCAACCTCTGATGGTGAGAGAAAAAAAGCCAGGTGTATCTTTTGCCTGAAACCTCTAACAACCTTTCATCGATGTTTTTTTATTTTATTTAACAGTTTTTTTATACTGGTTTATCATTTCAGTCAAAGTGGTTTATATTGTAACTTAAACTTGGTAATGTACATTAAGCAGACATTGATAACTTGGATTTTTCTGAGGCAATGAAGGGTTAAATGACTTGCCCAAGGGCACAAGGAGTGCTAGTAGGAATTGCACTCTAATCTCTCGGTTCCTAAGCCAGTGCTCTAACCATTAGGCTATTCCTCCACTCAACCTTTTGCTTAGGAAGCAGCCACAGTCACTGTTTTAATTAATTTATTTATTTAGTTATTTAACAGGATTTTTATACCACCTTATCCTAAAATCAGAGTAGTTTACAGCGCAACTTGGGAGTTTTACATAGAACAAAGGATGAAGGAGGCATGCAGGAGATTGTTTCAAGCTAACTTATATACAAGGTAAACTATGTATAAAGAGTATGCAATGACATCAGTGACCTTAATTTGTGGTTGATTATGTACAGTTTGACATTGAATGAACAGAATGTTTGAGGGGGAAGAGCAGGGGCAGGAGGGGAGTTGGGTCAGAAGGACCAGTGAGAGGTAGGAAATGGGGGAGGGTAGTCCGTATTATGTTGGGTAGTCCATATTGTGTGGGTAGTCCATATTAAGTAATGTCTCCGAAGTGTTCAATATAGTGACTGGTTTCAGCTTCTTCCGGAAGTCCTTGGAATCAGAAGTGGCTCTAAGGTTGTCAGGGAGGGCATTCCAAAGGGCGGGAGCAGCCAAGGAGATAGCTCTTCCAGATGTAGACTGCTTGGATTTGGCAAAGGTGCGGGGGGTGGTGATAGTGTCAGAGGTGATACGCCTTCTGGGTCTGATGCTCATATAGAGTAACAGGTGTTCTCCAGGAGCAGCAGGAATCAGTCCTCACATATGGGTGACGTCGGTGCCTATGGAGCCCCCGTGCAGAGCGTTTCCCCAGCTTTCAAAGAAAGCCTTTGGGAATTCAGCGCGCCTGCGCAGTCCCCTTCCAGCCCAACGGTGCCATCTTGCTCAGTCTGATGACATAGCTAAAAGACAGCAAAAAAAACAAAATGAAGTATATGGCTGCAACTCCAGGGGAGGAGGGAGGGTCGTGAGGACTGATTCCTGCTGCTCCTGGAGAACACCTATTACAGGTGAGTAACTACTCTTTCTCTAGGACCAAGCAGGAAGTCAGTTCTCACATATGGGACTCCCCAGCTCTAGGCTACCGGGAACCCTAAGCTGAAAAATGGCTCCCTCTCAAGAGCCTCAGCATTCGTGATAAGAATATCCTCAGAGAATGCCCCTGTACGGTAGCCGAACACAAGGGCCGGAGGGTAGGAGTTGCCTAAACCTCAAAGAGATTACGGAGTACCGCCTGTCCGAAAGCACTGTCCCTTCAGGACTCTCTCTCGAGGCAGTAGTGGGCTGCAAAATTCTGGCTTCAAGACCAAGTAGTGGCCCGGCATATGTCTGCCAACGGAACAGAGCGGAGATGAGTTACTGACGCGGCTTTCGCCCTGACACGGTGGGCCGTGACTCGACCCTACAAGGGAAGGTCGGCTGCCTTGTACACCCAGGCGATACAATTTGCTACCCAAGTAGACAATGTACGCTTGTAGACAGGTAACCCCAATTTATTAGGATCAAAGGAGACGAAGAGCTGAATAGCCCTTCCATGTCCCCGCATACATTCAATGTAAAAGGACAACGCCCTCTTACAGTCCAGAGTATGCAAGACTGTCTCAGCCCGGCTGGTATGCGGCCTGGGAAAGATTGTCGGAAGAACCACCTCCTGGTTGAGGTGGAAAGAGGAGACAACTTTTGGAAGGAACTTTGGATGAGTCCGAAGGATCACCCTGTTCCTATAGAACCGTGTGTACGATCTGTCAGAAACCAGAGCTTGTAGTTCACTCACACATCTGGCCGAGGTAAGAGCTACCAGGAAGAGCGCCTTCCAAGAAAGGAAGCATAAATGGCAAGTAGCCATCAGCTCAAACAGTGGGCGAGTAAGTTGTTGCAGGACCACGTTCAAATCCCACTCAGTGGCAGGTGGACGAATCGGAGGCTTGAGCAAAAGCAGGCCTCTGAGGAAGCGGGACACCAAGGAGTGAACCGACAGCAACTGTCCCTCCACCGGTGAGTGGTGTGCTGAAAGAGCACTGAGGTGGACCCGAACAGAGTTGGACTTAAGGCCTAGGTCTGACAGGTGAAGTAGGTATTGTAGCACTACTGGCACAAGGCAGGAGAAAGGATCTTCATTGTGCTGAGCACACCACACTGAAAACCTGTGCCACTTGAGGGCATAGGACTTTCTGGTGGATTGCCTCCTCGAGGCCAAGACCACCTCCTCAACTTCCCTAGGTAGAAGTAAGGGAGCTAGCACTATCCTTTCAGCAGCCAGGCCATCAGATTGAGGGATATGAGAATGGGGTGCAGAAAGGAACCCTGATCCAGAGACAGGAGATCGGGTTGCAACCCCAGAGGGAATGGAGTTTCCACTGCCAACTGCAGAAGAAGTGGAAACCACGGCTGCCTCGGCCATCTGGGGGCTACCAGAATGACCGAGGCCTTTTCCTGTAGAATCTTGAACAGAATTTGGGCCACCAGGGGCGTGGGAGGAAACGCATACAGGAGGCCCGTAGACCAAGAAATCAGAAACACATCTGCTGCCATTCTCAGGGGATGCGGCTGTCTGGAGCAAAACCTGGGCAGCTGATGGTTCAGTGGACTTGCAAAGAGATTGATGGATGGGAGCCCCCATCGTAGAAATATCTGCTGGACCACCAGTGGATTCAACTGCTATTCGTGAGGCAGGAGAATCCTGCTTAGTTTGTCTGCCAAGAAGTTCTCCTGTCCAGGTAGATAAACTACTTTGAGAAACATGCCTTGTTTGACTGCAAAGGAGCAAAGGGCCTGTGCCTGCTGACACAGGAGGCTGGACCCTGTGCCCCCTTGCTTGTTCACATAGAACATTGCTACCTGACTGTCTGTCTGAACTAAGACAGACTGGTGAGAGAGGGCATGATAAAAAGTCTGTAGAGCCAAGCAGATTGCCCGCAGCTCCAAAAGATTGATCTGTGGCCTCCCGAGGAGACCAGAGGCCTTGAGTGCACCTGCCCTGGCAATGTGCACCCCAACTCTTTAAGGAAGCATCGGTCGTCAGCACCCTTGTGTGTGCTGGGGCCTGAATGGGTACCCCCTGAGAAGGTTTGGGAGATGTAGCCACCACTGTAAGGAGTCCAAGAGCGGTTTGGACACCTTTAATCTGTCTCAGAGGTCGCCGGTGGCTTGCGCCCACTGAGCTCTGAGGCACCACTGAGCCACCCGCATGTGCAGACAGGCATTCAGGGTCACATGTACCGTGGATGCCATGTGACCCAGGAGTCGCAGGAAGTGTCTGGCAGAGACCTGAAAATTGCTTTGGAACTGGCTGGCCAAGTCCATCAGCCTGTGGGCCCTGTCCTCGGGCAAGTAAGCTCTTGCCTGCAGGGTGTCTAATCTTGCCCCTTTAAACTCTAGGTTCTGTGAGGGGAGCAATGTGGACTTTGCGTAGTTGATGACAAAGCCCAGATGCTGAAGAAGAGAGACAGTGCGAAGAGTGGCTTGTCTGGCCTCCTGGAGGGACTGACCCCTGATGAGCCATTCGTCCAGGTATGGGAAGACAAAGATTCCCTGATTTCTGAGATAAGCCACCACCACCATCAGGCATTTGGTGAAAATCCTGGGGGCAGAAGTTAGGTCAAAGGGAAGTACTCTGCACTGAAAATGGTTTCCTCCCACCACAAATCTGAGATATTGTCTGTGGTCTGGATGGATGAGAATGTGGGTATAAACATCCTTTAGGTCTAAGGAGCATAGCCAATCTCCCTGCTGGAGGTAGGGCAGCAGTATCCCAAGGGTAAGCATCTTGAACTTTTCCCTCTCCAGAAACTTGTTTAGGTTTCGCAAGTCTAGGATAGGCCAGAGGCCTCCTGTCCTTTTTGGTACCAGAAAGTACCTGGAGTAGAAGTCTCACCCTTCCAGGTGGTGAGGTACCAGTTCCACCGCCTGTTCCTTTAGAAGACTTGCCAGATCCTGAAGGAGGAGGTTTCTGTGCAGAGGGAGTCTTGGAGGCTCCCCTGGAAAGTAGGAGGGGGGTATCTGGTGGAAGTGGAGCATGTAGCCCTTTTGGACTATGCTGAGGACCCATGTATCCCCTGTGATGGCTGGCCACCTGTAGGCGTACAGGGTCAGCCAACCTCCTGTGCTGAGTGGAGCCAGCTGTGGAGAAGAGGCTATGCTGTGGGAGTCAAAACCCCACTCCCTGCTGTGCAGGAGCCAGAGCTGGCGGCTTGGGGGTCTTCTGCCTTCGGGGCCCATGCCCCTGCCCCTTGGCCTGCTGGCCCTGTTGGGGAGCTGGAAAGGCCTGATATTGACGGTAGGATTTGTAGGCAGCACCCTTCCTTGGGAAAAAGGGCTTCTTCCCCGAGCCCTTCTTTTTCTGAGAAGGGGCAGAAGTCTTCCTGGACAGCCTTGTCCTGGTGAGAGTCTCAGTCTCGATTTCCGCAGCCTTTTCAGTCATGGGCTTACCAAAGAGGTCTTCACCTCGGCAAGGGACATCGACCAACTAGTCCTGCACCCATGGCTCCAGGTCTGATGACTGTAGCCAGGCTTAACGGCATGCACCGATGCTGGCCGCGGCTACCCGGGCCGAAGCCTTGAAGCCATCATAGGCTGCTCGAGAGATAAACTTCGAGCACTCTCGAATCCCTGTTGACAAAGCCTTGAACCTCTGCAAGGGTTCCTCAAAGAGGCCAGCTGAGAACCCGGCAATCTCCTTTGCCAGGTCTCGTAGGTACATGCCCATGTACAGCTGGTAGGTCTGGACATGGCAAGACAGCATAGAGCCCTGGAAGCACTTTCTACCGAGGGCATCCAGGTTTCGGGCCTCCCGGCCAGGGGCTCACCAAGGAGTGCATTTTCTGACTCTTCAGACGGTGCATGGCTAATTCCACAACCATGGAGTGGTGCGGTAGCTGCGCCTTTTGGAACCCAGGGCTCTTATGGACTCGATAAATGGAATCAACCCATTTGCTAAGAACCGGCGTCGAGGCCGGTGCCTCCCACATACGGAAGAGCAGCCGTTCCAGCATCGGAGGAACCGGTACAGTAAAGGCTTCCTTCGGAGGAAAGTCATACTTGAGGGCATCGAGCTCCTCGGCTAGAGACTCCTCCTTGGCGTCCGCAGGGAAGGCCGTCCTTGGCCATATCCCTCATGAAGTCTGAGAACCGGGTATCCTCCGGGGGGGGGACCGTCTCCGAGGCTTGGACTCCGGTGAGTCCGAAGGGACACACCGGGTCTGGAAGGTGTCCGGGGACTCCTCGTCCTCCGTCTCCCACTCAGACTCCTCCGAGGAGGAATCGAGCGGCTCCGGCCGTGTGGGCCTCGGTGCCACCTGCCCTGACGCCGAGGGTATCAGCGTCGATGACCTTGGCCCCGCACGGGAGGTCGAGGGGGATCTTGATCAAGGATCGACTCGAGACTTCATCGACTCGAGGATCGGCTCGGTCTCCAGGGTCGACTTAGATGTCGAGGTCCCGGTGGTCGGGGCAGATGCACTGGTCAGACCAGCGATCAGCACCCGCTGCTGTTCCATGAAGGCAGCCAAGCTGCTCTCCAAGGCCGTCAAGCTGAGTCCAAGCTCAGGAGACTCAGCAGCCCCTGACTTGGGCCCCGACAGCGTCGGGCCCGACGTCGGCTCCCCCGGAGGAGAGTCTACGAGGACAACTGCACTTACGTGACTCGGGGACTCCAGCTCCACACGAGGTAGCTTGGAAGGCCTCTCCGACTCCGAGAGCCCAGGGCAGCGGTCAGGGCTAAGCGACCTGGCCCTCGAGGAACCAGGAGCCTCCATCGACGACGCCCTCGCGAGCTTTTTCTTCCTTTGGTGCTCCCAGGAGGGAGACTCCCTTTCAGAGGAACCCCGATGGTGCTCGAGGTCAGACTCCCAAGATGTCGAGGCCTCTGACGAAGTCCGGGCCTGGCCGGATGCGGAGTCAGAGAAAATTCTCTCACGTTGATGCTGACAGCTCCAAAGTGCCTTCAAAGACATTTTGCCACATGGGCCACAGGCCAGCAGGTCATGGTCGGGTCCGAGGCATTGGAGGCAGCAGTCATGTGTGTCGGTGAGAGACATACGTTTCTTGCAGCAATCACACTTTTTGAACCCACTGGCAGCCACTTGCCTTGTTTAGATGCTATTGCTGGCTTTCGTGTACGTTGTATCTTTCAGGTCTCCCAAGCCTGTTGTTTGCCTCCTGTGCCTAACCTGGACCTCTGCCTGCACCCGGAAGTGACGCGGTTGTTTCACTGCGATCGCGTTCCCCCAGGTCTCCCAAGCCTGTTGTTTGCCTCCTGTGCCTAACCTGGACCTCTGCCTGCACCCGGAAGTGACGCGGGTTGTTTCACTGCGATCACGTTCCCCCAGGTCTCCCAAGCCTGTTGTTTGCCTCCTGTGCCTAACCTGGACCTCTGCCTGCACCCGGAAGTGACGTGGTTGTTTCACTGCGATCGCGTTCCCCCAGGTCTCCCAAGCCTGTTGTTTGCCTCCTGTGCCTAACCTGGACCTCTGCCTGCACCCGGAAGTGACGCGGTTGTTTCACTGCGATCGCGTTCCCCCAGGTACCTCAGAAAACTACAAAAGCAAGCTGCCGACGGCGTTCCGCGTTCTCACTTGCCTTGTTTAGATGCTATTGCTGGCTTTCGTGTACGTTGTATCTTTCAGGTCTCCCAAGCCTGTTGTTTGCCTCCTGTGCCTAACCTGGACCTCTGCCTGCACCCGGAAGTGACGCGGTTGTTTCACTGCGATCGCGTTCCCCCAGGTACCTCAGAAAACTACAAAAGCAAGCTGCCAACGGCGTTCCGCGTTCTCACTTGCCTTGTTTAGATGCTATTGCTGGCTTTCGTGTACGTTGTATCTTTCAGGTCTCCCAAGCCTGTTGTTTGCCTCCTGTGCCTAACCTGGACCTCTGCCTGCACCCGGAAGTGACGCGGTTGTTTCACTGCGATCGCGTTCCCCCAGGTACCTCAGAAAACTACAAAAGCAAGCTGCCGACGGCGTTCCGCGTTCTCACTTGCCTTGTTTAGATGCTATTGCTGGCTTTCGTGTACGTTGTATCTTTCAGGTCTCCCAAGCCTGTTGTTTGCCTCCTGTGCCTAACCTGGACCTCTGCCTGCACCCGGAAGTGACGCGGTTGTTTCACTGCGATCGTGTTCCCCCAGGTACCTCAGAAAACTACAAAAGCAAGATGCCGACGGCGTTCCGCGTTCTCACTTGCCTTGTTTAGATGCTATTGCTGGCTTTCGTGTACGTTGTATCTTTCAGGTCTCCCAAGCCTGTTGTTTGCCTCCTGTGCCTAACCTGGACCTCTGCCTGCACCCGGAAGTGACGCGGTTGTTTCACTGCGATCGCGTTCCCCCAGGTACCTCAGAAAACTACAAAAGCAAGCTGCCGACGGCGTTCCGCGTTCTCACTTGCCTTGTTTAGATGCTATTGCTGGCTTTCGTGTACGTTGTATCTTTCAGGTCTCCCAAGCCTGTTGTTTGCCTCCTGTGCCTAACCTGGACCTCTGCCTGCACCCGGAAATGACGCGGTTGTTTCACTGCGATCGCGTTCCCCCAGGTACCTCAGAAAACTACAAAAGCAAGCTGCCAACGGCGTTCCGCGTTCTCACTTGCCTTGTTTAGATGCTATTGCTGGCTTTCGTGTACGTTGTATCTTTCAGGTCTCCCAAGCCTGTTGTTTGCCTCCTGTGCCTAACCTGGACCTCTGCCTGCACCCGGAAGTGACGCGGTTGTTTCACTGCGATCGCGTTCCCCCAGGTACCTCAGAAAACTACAAAAGCAAGCTGCCGACGGCGTTCCGCGTTCTCACTTGCCTTGTTTAGATGCTATTGCTGGCTTTCGTGTACGTTGTATCTTTCAGGTCTCCCAAGCCTGTTGTTTGCCTCCTGTGCCTAACCTGGACCTCTGCCTGCACCCGGAAGTGACGCGGTTGTTTCACTGCGATCGTGTTCCCCCAGGTACCTCAGAAAACTACAAAAGCAAGCTGCCGACGGCGTTCCGCGTTCTCACTTGCCTTGTTTAGATGCTATTGCTGGCTTTCGTGTACGTTGTATCTTTCAGGTCTCCCAAGCCTGTTGTTTGCCTCCTGTGCCTAACCTGGACCTCTGCCTGCACCCGGAAGTGACACGGTTGTTTCACTGCGATCGCGTTCCCCCAGGTCTCCCAAGCCTGTTGTTTGCCTCCTGTGCCTAACCTGGACCTCTGCCTGCACCCGGAAGTGACGCGGTTGTTTCACTGCGATCGCGTTCCCCCAGGTCTCCCAAGCCTGTTGTTTGCCTCCTGTGCCTAACCTGGACCTCTGCCTGCACCCGGAAGTGACGCGGTTGTTTCACTGCGATCGCGTTCCCCCAGGTACCTCAGAAAACTACAAAAGCAAGCTGCCGACGGCGTTCCGCGTTCTCACTTGCCTTGTTTAGATGCTATTGCTGGCTTTCGTGTACGTTGTATCTTTCAGGTCTCCCAAGCCTGTTGTTTGCCTCCTGTGGCTAACCTGGACCTCTGCCTGCACCCGGAAGTGACGCGGTTGTTTCACTGCGATCGCGTTCCCCCAGGTACCTCAGAAAACTACAAAAGCAAGCTGCCGACGGCGTTCCGCGTTCTCACTTGCCTTGTTTAGATGCTATTGCTGGCTTTCGTGTACGTTGTATCTTTCAGGTCTCCCAAGCCTGTTGTTTGCCTCCTGTGCCTAACCTGGACCTCTGCCTGCACCCGGAAGTGACGCGGTTGTTTCACTGCGATCGCGTTCCCCCAGGTCTCCCAAGCCTGTTGTTTGCCTCCTGTGCCTAACCTGGACCTCTGCCTGCACCCGGAAGTGACGCGGTTGTTTCACTGCGATCGCGTTCCCCCAGGTACCTCAGAAAACTACAAAAGCAAGCTGCCGATGGCGTTCCGCGTTCTCACTTGCCTTGTTTAGATGCTATTGCTGGCTTTCGTGTACGTTGTATCTTTCAGGTCTCCCAAGCCTGTTGTTTGCCTCCTGTGCCTAACCTGGACCTCTGCCTGCACCCGGAAGTGACGCGGTTGTTTCACTGCGATCGCGTTCCCCCAGGTCTCCCAAGCCTGTTGTTTGCCTCCTGTGCCTAACCTGGACCTCTGCCTGCACCCGGAAGTGACGCGGTTGTTTCACTGCGATCGCATTCCCCCAGGTCTCCCAAGCCTGTTGTTTGCCTCCTGTGTCTAACCTGGACCTCTGCCTGCACCCGGAAGTGACGCGGTTGTTTCACTGCGATCGCGTTCCCCCAGGTACCTCAGAAAACTACAAAAGCAAGCTGTCGACGGCGTTCCGCGTTCTCACTTGCCTTGTTTAGATGCTATTGCTGGCTTTCGTGTACGTTGTATCTTTCAGGTCTCCCAAGCCTGTTGTTTGCCTCCTGTGCCTAACCTGGACCTCTGCCTGCACCCGGAAGTGACGCGGTTGTTTCACTGCGATCGCGTTCCCCCAGGTACCTCAGAAAACTACAAAAGCCAGCTGCCGACGGCGTTCCGCGTTCTCACTTGCCTTGTTTAGATGCTATTGCTGGCTTTCGTGTACGTTGTATCTTTCAGGTCTCCCAAGCCTGTTGTTTGCCTCCTGTGTCTAACCTGGACCTCTGCCTGCACCCGGAAGTGATGCGGTTGTTTCACTGCGATCGCGTTCCCCCAGGTCTCCCAAGCCTGTTGTTTGCCTCCTGTGCCTAACCTGGACCTCTGCCTGCACCCGGAAGTGACGCGGTTGTTTCACTGCGATCGCGTTCCCCCAGGTCTCCCAAGCCTGTTGTTTGCCTCCTGTGCCTAACCTGGACCTCTGCCTGCACCCGGAAGTGACGCGGTTGTTTCACTGCGATCGCGTTCCCCCAGGTACCTCAGAAAACTACAAAAGCAAGCTGCCGACGGCGTTCCGCGTTCTCACTTGCCTTGTTTAGATGCTATTGCTGGCTTTCATGTACGTTGTATCTTTCAGGTCTCCCAAGCCTGTTGTTTGCCTCCTGTGCCTAACCTGGACCTCTGCCTGCACCCGGAAGTGACGCGGTTGTTTCACTGCGATTGCGTTCCCCCAGGTACCTCAGAAAACTACAAAAGCAAGCTGCCGACGGCGTTCCGCGTTCTCACTTGCCTTGTTTAGATGCTATTGCTGGCTTTCGTGTACGTTGTATCTTTCAGGTCTCCCAAGCCTGTTGTTTGCCTCCTGTGCCTAACCTGGACCTCTGCCTGCACCCGGAAGTGACGCGGTTGTTTCACTGCGATCGCGTTCCCCCAGGTACCTCAGAAAACTACAAAAGCAAGCTGCCGACGGCGTTCCGCGTTCTCACTTGCCTTGTTTAGATGCTATTGCTGGCTTTCGTGTACGTTGTATCTTTCAGGTCTCCCAAGCCTGTTGTTTGCCTCCTGTGCCTAACCTGGACATCGGCCTGCACCCGGAAGTGACGCGGTTGTTTCACTGCGATCGCGTTCCCCCAGGTACCTCAGAAAACTACAAAAGCAAGCTGCCGACGGCGTTCCGCGCCGTGGCAGCGCGCGACCAATGAGCAGGTCCTGCTCCTTGGTCGAGCTCCTTGGGGCGAGCAAGTGGCGCGGTCGTGGCTTGCCGGTCTTTGCGGTCTTTGCATGCTCCTTGCTACTCTGCTTCTGTTGGTCTGCTCTCTCCTTTCAGGTAATTCTTCAGGGAAGTTTTCTTCTGACAGCGGTATGCTGACTATCCCGGTATTTTGGGGACGACGTCCCCTCTCCTCACGTACTTTTCTCTCTGGTTCTCTGGCTCGCTGTCCAGCCAATCTAATTCCCTGTATCTTTACTAGCACTCTTCCAAAACAGCCTGCTTCTCTGTCTCTGTCTCTCACAACGAACTATACCTCTGTGTTTCAGGTCTCTCTGTTGAATTGCCGGTCTCTCATATCCAAATCTCTATTGGTTTCTGATCTTATTATACAGCACTCTATAGATCTTTGCTTTCTCACTGAAACCTGGCTCAAAGAGGGTGATAGCCCTGTTCTCTCTAGCTCCCTCCCCCCCGGGTACTCAGCGTTTTCCTCTCCTCGGCTGGGCCGGGGTGGGGGGGGCGTTGCCTTACTCTTTCGTGCCTCCATCGCCCTTGAGGAGGTCAATTCGTCATCCATTTCACTTTCTGAATCCCTCCTTCTCTGCCTTCATTCTTCTCCCCCGCTTTATTTACTCCTCCTCTATCTTCCACCCTCCCTTTCTACTGAACGCTGGGAAGGAGTCCTCCAGACCCTCTCAGATGTTACCTTACAGTTCCCCAATCTCATCGTCCTAGGTGACTTTAACATCCATGCTGACAATCCTAGTAGACCAAAGGATCATGCCTTTCTGAACCTTTTTCATGACATTGCTTTCCGACAACATGTCTCATGTCCCACCCATATAGCCGGACATACTCTTGATCTTGTCCTGTCCTCTTCTATGCTGTCAGCTGAGATTTCCCCCCCTTCCACATTAGATCTCCCTTGGTCTGATCACCGCTGTATTATATTTTCAATTTCCTGTCCCCCCCAGGTGCCCACTCCGTCTTCGTTACCCTCCACACCCCCCCCCTCTCGTCGCCACCTAACTCCTGACACCCTGAGTTCCTTTCCCTCCGCTTCCTCTGTTTTCCCACCGGAATTTGCATCACTTTCACCCAATAGCCAAGTCTCCCTTTGGAACTCTCTTCTCTCAGAAGCTTTGGATCAGCTGGCACCATGGCGCCCTTGTCATCATTCCCTCACCGCCAGTCACTCTCCCTGGTTTCACCCAGGATTGCGGCTGCAGCGTACCCAACTTCGCCAGGTGCAACGCCAATGGTCTCATCGTCAATCTCCCGATCTATATGCACGCTTTAAGCAACTCTATGCTGATTACCGTTTGGCTGTTCAATCAGCCAAACGGGCTTATTATACAGCTGAGATCTCAGGAGCTGCGAATTCCTCTCGCCAGCTCTTCACTATCCTGCGGAAACTCTCATCCACTAACTCCCATAGTACCTCAGCTATGGGGGCCCCTGACGCTCACTCTCTGGCTACCTTCTTCTCAGACAAAGTCCTTACCTTACGTGCCTCCTTCCCTATTCCTCCTCCACCTCCATTAGCACCACTTCCTACTATCTGTAGTTCGCTTGCCATTGATCGCTCACCCCCGCCTTCTTCCCCTGCGCCAAATTGAGCTCTTGCTCACATATGGTCCTCTTTCCATCCGGTGTCCTCTGCTGAAATACTCTCCACGCTGTCTACCTCTCGAAAGACCACATGTGCTCTGGACCCAATTCCTTCTCGTTGGCTGTCAGAGCCCTCGCTTCAGCTCATCCCAATTATCACTACAATCATAAATTCTAGTTTATCCTCTGGTCTATTCCCCTCCCCGTGGAAGTCTGCCATTGTTCACCCTCTTTAAAACAATCATCTCTTGATCCCTCTGTCCTTGCACATTGGCGTCCTGTGTCAAACCTCCCCTTCTTATCTAAACTTCTGGAACGTTTTGTTTTTAATCAGTTGTCTTCCCACATAGAATCCACTAACGCACTTCACCCTCGGCAAGCTGGATTTCGACAGGGCCACAGCACCGAGACTGTTCTTCTTGCGGTTTTGAATGAGCTTCACGTTGCACATAATCGTGGTGATGTTACTCTGTTGGTTTCCCTGGATCTTTCTGCTGCGTTTGATTTAATCGATCACACCCTGCTTCTCACTCGTCTTGCGGAGGTGGGTCTTCACGATACGGTTCTTCTTTGGTTTCGTTCCTTTCTTACGGCCCGATCCTTTTCCGTCACTCTTAATGGAACATCATCTTCCCCTCTTCCCCTCACCTGTGGTGTCCCTCAAGGCTCGGTTCTGTCTCCTCTGTTGTTTAATATTTTTTTGGCCCCTCTACTTCTCTTACTGCAGCAGTACCCAGTATCTCCCTATGTCTACGCAGATGACATCATATTACTCTATCACACTTCCCCACTTTCTCTGGATCTTTCCCCTTTCAATATCTGTCTCTCACATGTGGCTTCCTGGCTTTCCCAGCATTTCTTACGTCTGAACCCATCCAAATCCACGGCTATGTGGGTATCCCTCACTGGTTCTTGCCCCTCCTCTGCCCCTTTGATCGATTCTGTACCCATTCCTCTTGTATCCTCCTTTCGGTATCTTGGAGTAGTTCTTGATCCTTCTCTTTCTTTTCACGACCATATCTCTTCCCTCACTAGGCGTTGTTTTGCTACCCTTCATCAAATTCGAGCTGTCCGCACATTTCTTTCCTTAGAATCATTAGTTACTCTTGTCATTGCCCTGATCACCAGCCGACTCGACTACTGTAATGTTTTCATAGCCAACCTCCCCAAGTATCAACTCCGACGCCTCCAACTAATTCAAAATATCGCTGCCCGTATCATCACTTTTGCCCGCCGTTTTGATCATATCACTCCTATCCTCTTTCGTCTACACTGGCTGCCCCTATCTGTCCGATTTCATTACAAAATTCTCATTCTCACACATCGTGCCATCCACACCCATAACCCTTTGTATCTGGCTGATTTGGTTTCCTTGCGCACACCCTATCGCACAGCTCCGTGCTCTTCACGCTAATCGTCTGTCTCTGCCTCCCCCCTCCCATGCACATCTTGAAAAGACCCGTCACTCTGCTTTCTTTTTCCTTGGTCCCTGGTTGTGGAATACTTTACCTTCGTCCCTTCGTCTTGAAAACTCCTATTCTCAATTTAAAGCCTCCCTTAAAACTTACCTCTTCCAAAAAGCATTTGACCTTCCCTTGGACCCCCCCCCCCCCCCCTGATGTAGTAGTTTCATTGTTTTTATTGTTGTCTTGTCTCAGCTAGATTTTGGTCCTGTTTTCCCCCTGTTTGTCGTTGTTTTAATTGAGTCAGTCTGTGTTTTGGTTGTGATTATTGTTTGTTGTTTTTGCTTTGCACTGTCCTTTCTTTTGCTTTCCTGTTATATTTTGGCGTTCCTTTTTCTATAGTTTGCAGTGTTGACCTTTTATTTTTCTGTACACCGCTTTTATG
Source organism: Ichthyophis bannanicus (assembly GCA_033557465.1). Lineage (NCBI taxonomy): Eukaryota > Metazoa > Chordata > Amphibia > Gymnophiona > Ichthyophiidae > Ichthyophis > Ichthyophis bannanicus. The sequence continues at coordinate 964,222,174 of CM066033.1, read as the reverse complement.
TTTCGGCCTAAGCGGTCTATCAAATTTTAAATAAAGATAAAGATAAAGATCAGGGGAAAAAAGGACCCTGCAAGGTCAAAAGACCAGGCTGCCAGTGAAAACACAAAAAGAGCGCGAACGCTAGTCACGAAGGACAAAAACCGAAAATCACAACTCCGGACTCGATACCGGTGTACCAAGCCCAGGCGGGAAGGGGAACCGGCGTCAAACCGGAAAAGACAACGTGAAAATCGCAGAAAAAAAATCAACTTTTCCCGGGTGACACAAACTCACGTCCATTGGGTTCCACGGAAAAAGAAAGACTGAGAAAGATGGCACCCTTGGGCGAGAAGGGGACCGCGCAGGTGTGCTGCATTCCCAAAGGCTTTCTTTGAAAGCTGGGGAAATGCTCCACACTGGGGCTCCATCAGTGCCGACGTCACCCATATGTGAGGACTGACTTCCTGCTTGGTCCTGGAGAACCATGTTGATAAGGCTTTCAGGATGTTGGCAGATATGTTTTGCTTGATTTTGAAAATGTTCAGCACAGATTTGTACTTGATGCGGGAGATAATGGGGAGCCAGTGAAGTTGGTCCAGGAGGTGATGTGGTCGTGTTTTGATGAGCCAGTGATGATGTGAGCTGCAGTATTCTGTGCCATCTGTAGAGGGTGGAGTGCCAGTTTAGGTAAACCAAGGTATATGGGGTTGCAGTAGTCCAGGATGGGAGTAATTATCACCTGGCAAACAGTGTGGAAGTGTTCTTGGCTGAGTAGTGGTTTGAGCCATCTGATCACACGTATCTTGAGACAAGCATGTTTGGATGTTTTGCTGATATGAGATTGAAGGTTCAGATTGCAGTCCAAGGTGACTCCGAGGTATTTTACTTCGGGTTTAATGGGTATAGTGATATTGTTCAGCTTGATTGCATGTGGTGGGGGGGGGGGTTAAATCCTGACTTACAGGTGACAAGGAGGGCTTTCGTCTTGCTGTAGTTAATCTTCAGGTTGTTCTGGGTTAGCCAGTCCATCATTTCTTCTAGGCATTCCAATATTTTTGAGTAATCTGGGTTGTCCAGGTTGATTGGAGAATAAATCATAATGTCATCTGCGTATAATGTGTAGTGGATCTTGTTTATTTTATTTATTTATTTATTTAGACAGTTTTGTATACCGTCTTATCCTTCAATCAAAGCGGTCACAACACAATTGGGGGATACATTTAACACGCGGGGATATGAGACGCATACACTAATACTTACAGGGAACATGGGCAATGGAGGGTTAAGTGGCTTGCCCAAGACCACAAGGAGCATCTGTGGGACTAGAAACCCCAGTCCTTCCGGCCCAAGGTTGCTGTCCTCTAGTGGGATTTGAACCCCCGACCTTCCGGCCTGAAGTACCTTTCCCCAACCACTAGGCTACTCCTCCCATTGTGTCTTTTGGTGATGGCACAGGTGAGCTGTATATATAAGTTAAACAGAAGCACAGACAAGGATGATCCTAGTGAGACGCCCTGTGTTGCTGGGAATGGGGTGGAGGTGTTTGTGCCACATTTCACTTGTTGTCATCTGTTACTGAGATAGGAGTGAAACCATTCGATGGTGGTGCCATGCAGGCCGATCTCTCTTAACCTGTTAAGTAAGATGCTATATGACACTGTGTCAAAGGCCAAAGAGATATCAATGAATATTTATTTTTATTTATTTATTTAACAATCACTTATATACCGCACTTTCCCATGGATCAGGTGCGGTTTACAAAGAACAGGTTAATGGACAGAGCAAAGGTCTGTTTTTTACAAAGAACATCAGTAAACTATGTACAATAGGCCAGAGCCTTAACAAACAAGACATACTTAGTTTCGGTTGAAACTGGAACAAGTACAATAACAAAAACAACGTTTCAAGGTATTACAACTATATACAAATTATGTTTATACTATGTAAATCGCAAAGTGTTCGATTGACTAATTGTGATAAGTTAGATTGAAAGGTCGTCAGAAGGAGCGTTGATATCAGTATAAAGGTATTGAGATAATTTTATAAGCTAGTATTATATGTCTTACTTGGTAGGGATATGATTTGTCATTTGTTATCCGTTTTCATTATGGGGGAAGGAGTATATCGTAGGATCAAAGTGTGAGGTAAAAAAGATGTGTTTTTAGTTTCTTTCTGAGTTCCTTGATTTCTGTTAGTGTTCTAATTTCCTCAGGGAGGGAGTTCCATAGGGTGGGTGCTGCATGGGAGAATGCCTTTTTGTTAGTTGTCTTTTTAGCTTTTGTGAAGTCATTTGGAGTTATTATTTTGTTTGTGTGACCTTTCCTGTGTGCGGTTTTATTGGAGTCCTTAGTGATAAGTTTGCCTAGTGTCGGTGGAGCCATGTTATTTTGTGCCTTGAAGGTAGTTATTATGGTCTTATAGTTTATCCTGCATTGTATTGGTAGCCAATGTAAGTTAGCTAGTATGGGTGTTATGTGTTCAAATGTTTGAATCTTCATTATGATTCTAGCTGCTGCATTTTGTGCTAGCTGAAGTCTTTTAATGTTTTGTTTTAATGTGCCTAGAAAGATTAAGTTGGCAAAGTCGAAATGGGGTGTTATAGAAACATAGAAACATAGAAACATGATGACAGAAAAAGACCACAAGGCCCATCTAGTCTGTCCTTCCATAACAACAACTACAACAGTCCACTTTTTACCTTTAGAGATCCTCTGTGTTGGTCCCATGCTTTTTTGAATTCAGTTACTGTCCTCATCTCTACCACCTCCACTGGGAGACTATTCCACGGATCCACTACTCTTTCCGTAAAGAAATATTTCCGCATATCACTCCTGAATCTATCTCCCTTCACCCTCATCCCATGTCCCCTCATCGCAGAACTTGCTTTCAATTGAAAGAGGCTCTCTCCCTGAACATTTATGCCACGGAGGTATTTAAACATCTCAATCATATCACCTCTATCCCGCCTTTCCTCTAAGGTATACATATTAAGATCCTTAAGTCTGTCCTCATATGCTTTATAATGAAGACCACTAATCATCTTAGTAGCAACCCTCTGCACCGACTCCATCCTGTTCACATCCTTTTGAAGGTGCGGTCTCCAGAATTGCACACCATACTCCAAATGAGGTCGCACCAAAGACTTATACAGAGGCATTATCACCTCCTTTTTTCTGCTAGCCATTCCTCTCCGTATGCACCCAAGCATCCTTCTAGCTTTTGCCGTCGCCTTTTCTACCTGTTTAGCTACTTTAAGATCATCGGACACAACTACGCCTAGGTCCCGCTCTTCTTTAGTGGACAAAAGTACTTCACCTCCTATACTGTATTGCTCCCTTGGATTGCTGCAGCCCAAATGCATGACCTTACATTTTTTAACATTAAATCCCAGTTGCCAAATTCTAGACCATTCTTCAAGCTTAGCTAGATCCCTCCTCATGTTATCTACACCTTCCTGGGTGTCTACTCTATTGCAGATTTTGGTATCATCCGCAAAGAGGCAAACCTTACCCGACAGCCCTTCCGCTATATCACTAACAAAGATGTTAAAAAGAATCGGACCAAGGACAGATCCCTGGGGCACACCACTGGTAACATCCTTCTCCTCAGAGTGAGCTCCATTTACTTGTACTCTTTGTTGCCTGTATTGCCTGTATTATGCTGATGAAGTCTTGTATATGAACAAGTGGGCATAGTTGCTTTAGTATTTTGAGCTTGAAAATGATTTTTTTTGTTGTGTTTCTTATGTGAGAGTCCATATTGAGGTGTGTATCGAGGATCACGTCTAGGTATTTCACTTCATTTTTTATTTTAATATCTTGATTTTGAAGTGTGATGTGTGCTGGGGGAATGTATGATTGGTCTTTCGTTACAATTAATATGTCTGTTTTTGAGTGGTTGATATGTAAGTTGTGTTCATTTAGCCATGCTGTTACTTCATTGAGGCACTGGTTTAAAAGTTGCATTGGCAGAGTAGGGATCGTGAATGGAATGTACATCATTATATCGTCCGCATATATATGATAGTGTACTTTGTATTTTTTAAAGATGTTACAAACAGGTTGAATATATATATTAAAAAAGAGGGCTGAGAGGGCTGAACCTTTTGGAAGACCGATTTCCTGGTTGTATGTGTTTGATGTTTGGGTATTGATTCTTACTGTTTGTGTTCTATTGGTTAGGTACGATGCAAACCACTTGTGTGCTGTTGATTTAATTCCTAATTGTCTGAGTCTATTGAGCATTAGGGTGTGATGTACACTATCGAAAGCTGCAGAGATGTCAATGAATAGGAGAATGAACGCTTTTTTAGGGTTATCCGTTCCTCTTACGAGAGTGTCCAGTAGAACCGCTAGAAGCGTTTCCACTCCATGACAGGGGCGAAATCCATATTGCTGTTCATCTAGGGGAGCTGATGTATCCATGTATTCCTGAGTTTGAATTTGGACAACCTTTTCTATTAGTTTGGCCATGAAGGGTATACTTGAAATTGGTCTATAGGAGTTCGGGGATGTTTTGTCGAGGGTGCCATTTTTAAGTATTGGGCGAATTTGTGCATGTTTTAGAGTAGGTGGTAAATACCCTTGTTGTAGTGAGAGATTTATTATGGGAAGGATGAAGGAGGAAAAGGTAGGTATGGTTTTCTTTATCCAGATTACTGGACATAGGTCTAGGTAAGATGTTGTAGTATTAAGGTTTGATATAATATTCTTCAGAGTGTCTTTGGCTATTGGATGGAAATCTGACCAATCATTTGTATGAATATGGCATGACTTGTTTTGTGGTTTTGGTAAGAAAGACTGCTGTTTTGATTTGTTCATATAGTGATTAGCCAAAGTCTGGGCAGATATATCCGTAATGTCATTGCTGGAGTTATATGTATTATTTGTTAGATCTTGAACAATGTTGAATAGTTCCCTAGGTCTATTTATTGAATTAGTTAAAATAACTGCATGGTGGTTTTTCTTTGCTTTATCTGTTGCTTCTTTATACTTTTTTAGGTAATTATTATAGGCCTCATAGTGTGTTGTTGATTTAGTTCTACGCCAGCTTAATTCAATTTTCCTCAGCTCTCTTTTCATTAGTCTTAAGGCATTAGTCTTAAGACATCGAAGGAGGAGTGGTCTAGTGGTTAGGACAAGGTACTTCAGGCCGGAGGGCCAGGGGTTCAAGTCCCACCTGGGGACAGCAATCTCAGGCCGGAGGGACTGGGATTTCTAGTCCTATAGGCACTCCTTGTGGTCTTGGGCAAGCCACTTAACCCTCCATTGCCCATGTTCCCTGTAAGTATTAACATATGTGTGTCATATCCCCTCATGTTAAATGTATCCCCCAATTGACTGCTTTGACCCGGTGAAAAGCAGAATATAAATACAGCTAAATAAAATTGCTAAACCATGGGGCATTACCATTTCTGGATCGGTTGTTCTTGTTGATTATTTGTTTTGATGTTAGATTATATGTAGCTGCATTATTGATAGTTCTATGCCAGTTTGAAACAGCTTCATCAAGGTCAGTTGGTGAGAGAGAAAGATAAGGGATTGTTTGGTCAAGGAATTCTTCTTCATTGAATCTCCTAAATTTGGTGGTTAGGGTTGGTGGTCGTTTATTTTTGTTACTGGGTTTGGGGTAGCTGAGGCTAAATTTTATAAGATGATGGTCAGACCAAGGGACTGGTGTGCACTCCAGTGATGCTGTGTTATAGAATTTGTGGAGTACTTCAGGGAGGAAGACAAGGTCAAGTGTTCCTCCTTTGTTATGAGTTCTTGTGTTGATGATTTGGTGGAAATCCATATCTGAGATTGATTCTAGGAAGAGGGTTGAGTGTGTGTGGTGTAGGGATGGAAGGTTAAAGTCACCAAGCATTATTATTGGGTTAAGTTCAGTGGATGAGCTAAGGAATTCAATTAGTGCCTCCAAGTTTTCAGATTTTTGATCAGGTGGTCTGTATATTAAACGTAGTCTGAGGTGATCAATTTTTATGATGAGGGTGTCTATGTTATTAGGGAGGGCTGATGATTGTGGTTTAGCCTTTAGTGATTTTTTTTGTCATAATGAGAACTCCTCCTCCTCTTTTGTAGTGTCTATGGGTGTGAGAGATATTGTAATTATTGTTTTTTAATTGGTTCAAGTAGACAAGGTCAGAGTCTGCTAGCCAGGTTTCCGTTACACATAGAATGTCGGGTTTTAGGTCATTTAGTATGTCTGTGAATATGGGGAGTTTGTTTTTCATTGATCTTGCATTTATTAAGATACAAGATAGTGTATTTAGATTTATTGTGTTGTGTTGAGTGATAGTTTGAGTTAGTAAGGTGGGTTTTATATGTATTAATCTATAATGATTTGCTTTTTTATTATTGTTTATGTTAATTTGTCCGGGAGGGGGATCAGGTCTCATTAATCTTTGTATTATTGGGATTGGTTTGTGATTTCTGTTGTTTAGACTGTGAGACAGAGCAATTAGTGTTAGAATTATTATACAGATGCATAATGTTCTAAAGCAGGAGGTAGATGGACATTTTCATAGCTTATTAGGTTTAGGACAGTGATTTTCTTTGTGTCAATGATCCACACTTGTGTTTACAGGAGATTGTGATGATAATTTGAATTTTGGCAGTGTGGGATTATCAGTGTTAAACAGGACTGCAGATACTGTTACTTGTGACCACAAAAATCATTAAGTTGTTGCAGGGGGTTGCTTACAATCTGTTTAAGTGGGACTAAACTAAGTGGGACTAAGCTCTTGAATATCAGGAGAAATCCTATCTTGATATTGTCCAAACCTCTGATCAGATTGTCAAATAGGAATAAAAGTAAGATTTCGATGCTATGATTAGGTCGAAAGCCATTTTAGTGTGGGTCTAATGGTGCATGTGAGTCAATATGGTCCTGGAGTTGAAGTTGTACTATTTTCTCGATGACCTTAGTGAGAAAGGGAAGGCTGGAAATGGAACGGTATGTTGCAGGGTCACTCTTGCTTAGAGCTGAATTCTTGTGTATTGGGCGGATGATAGCTAGCTTGAGGGCGCTTGGCATGTAGCCTTGGGATAGGGATAGGTATACAATATTGTGGATGAATTGGCTTTGGCTAAGCTCTTCTTTTGCTGATTTTATCCGAGCTACTGGACATGGATCTGAAGGAGCAGTGTTGGTGTTCAATGCAGAGATAGTTCAAGATATCAGATCAATGGACGGAATGCTGAATTCTCTCCAGGTATGGTTGATTTGTGTGGCCTTGGAGACATTGGTTCTGTTGTTTGGGATGCATTGTTGAGGGGACACATTTTTGGTCTGGAGGAAGTCAGCAAAAGTCTGCAGATGTATCATACCTTCTTCTTTGAGGTCTGGTTCGTTGGTGAGAGTACAGACTATTTTGAATAGTTCTCTGGGTTTATTGACAGATTTGAGTATAAGGTTGGTGTGGTATTCCTTTTTGTGTTGGTGGATGAGGTTGTTATATTCTTGTTGTTGAGTTTGGTAGAGTTGTAAGGTGATTTGGGTCTTATTCTGCCTCCAGCTTCTTTCTATTCTTCGTAGAGATCTCTTTGCTTTTCTTATGTCCTCTAAGTACCAGGGTGCTGATCTGTATTTTATGCCCAGGGGTTTGGTGTTCTTACTGTCTGGTGCTCTTGCTGCTGCAGTGATAGTCAAGTTCCAGTTATCAATTAGATTGTCTAGCTCCTTGATGTCCTGGTTTAAGTTAGGGAGGACTTCGTGGAGGAATTGGTCCTTAGTGAAGCTTTTGAATCGTCTTCCTGGGTGGAGCTGTTCCATGTGTGAGTTTATGTGGGGTATCTGCATAGTGAGTCGTATCATTTGCTGATCAGACCAAGAGGGGTTATTGTTGGTATTGATACATTGTTGTGTTTGAGGAGTTGATTAGATACATAGATGAGGTCTGGGGTGGAGCCAAGTCAGTGTGTGGGTGCAGTGATGAATTGAGTGTATTGCAGCAAGACCATGGCAGTTAGGAAGATCTCTGCCTCCTTGGCAGAGGTTGATTTGAGGTTAAAGTTGCTGAGTACTACCAGAGGCTTGTGGGGGCTTTAGCTGCGCATACTGATTCAAGGGTTGTGTAGAACTCATCAGTGGTGGCATTTGGGGCTCTGTAGGTGAGGCAGATGGCGATATGCATGTTCTCTATGATGGCTGTGTTGCAGTGCGCTGTACTTGATGTTGCTAGGACTTTGAATCTGAGAGTGCTTCTTGCTAGGATTAGTACACCACCACCCCATTTTTGCGTGTGTGGGCAGTTGAATGCTGTGTGTGTGGGTGGTGTAAGCTGATTGAGGAGAGCCTGGTCAGTGGGGGAAAGCCAGGTCTTAGTGATGCATAAAATGTCAGTTTGAGGGATTGGAGGTGGTCTGACAGGATGTTGATTTTGTTCCTTAGCGATCTGGAATTAATTAGCTCAATGCTGATTGGGGGGTTTGGGGAGATATGTTTGTGCAGCGTGTGTGGGTGCAGTGAGGTGCTGGTACATATGAAAGTAAGGTGTCTCCTGCTGGAACGTTTGTGTGTAGTCTACCATGTTGGATTATAATGAGGCATGGTGGGATAGTAATAGGGTGGTAGCAGTAGTGTGTTTGAGGAGAGGGGGGAGGCTTGCATGTAGCATAGGAGAAGGTTTAGGAGGAGGAGAGCGGCGATGAGGTGGTGTGTAGTTGTCATGGTGTGCCTTCGTGGTGAGGGGACCAAATGAATAGAGAGTGAGCAAGTAGCAAAGGGACGTTGAGCCTAAAAAGGCAGACTGGTGGCAGGAAGTGTATTCCTGCAAGGCTGAGAGGGATACCTTGCTTCTGGACAGTGGTGTATTCCTCTTCTGGTGCTGGTACTGAATCAGGTCCAAGGATTGCATCGAAGGGCAACGTCAACAATATTGGAGACTTTTGGTTAAACGTTGATGGATCGAGAGGAGTAGTTTTGTGAGATTTCAGTGGGGCTAAGCAGCTGAGCTTTCCTTGTATGGTGTTAGAAGGCTTGTTCTTGTTGTCAGTGTTCCCGCCTGCGCTCCCCGCCTAAGGGCCATGCCAAAGAGCCATCTGTCAAGGCCCTCAGACATGGGCCCGCCAGTCATAAGCGCACCCAATGGCGCCTTGCTTTTGAATGCTGTTGAGTGATGTCCCGGGCCCCTGATTGGGCTGGAGCTCGACAGCAGGCAGGCGACTGCATTCCTGCTCTTTAGCTCTACCCCGATCGGGGGAGCTAATCGTTGGTTGGTGGCGGTGGGCTGCTCCATGCGCCCGATGGCACCTTGCTTTTGAATGACCCTGAAATAAACATTTCTAAAAACAAAATGAAAATGTATTAAAATAAAACAAAATAAAATGAAAATGCCTGAAACCAAACAGGACATTTTTTTTGCCCACGCACCCCTAGTGTTAAGTGCACTCGCATGCCAGTTAGCATTGCATCCAAAAATCAACTAGCACACACTCAAATATAACAAAAATGTTCTTATGCAATATGTGGATTAAATCCGTTCATCAACTGCTACAGTTATTGGCTTAAGTTATACTTACAAAGGAAGGTCTCAGCATTAACGTGCCGGTGTTCACCGTGACACAAAATCACAAACACCAATTTTGGATGCCCTTTCACATCAATGACCTCCTTTGTAAATCCCCAAACAATAAATGGAAGACCCGCAAATCCAAAACTTAGCTTTTCAACATTTTTGCTTAACGCAGCCACTCCGAACCCCGACGCCTCAATCAAGCGCTCACAAGCGTTTCGCATATCAGATCGCTTCTTCAGGGGGATATTGTTAACTAAAAATAGAAATAAACACCAACCAATATGAAATACATCCATCCAAAACATAAAAACATTGTTAAACTTAGAAAACCATCTCACTCACCCTAACGCACCAGGGTACTGCACGCTAACAACCAGCTGCACACATTTCAGCTCTGCTTAAACAAGCCTGTCAGCTCCAAACCAACGCACATGCATCCACCCCGACTCCAACTCCCTTTTTAAACACCTCCAGCTCAACGTCATTATTTCTTTGAATGAGCAAACTCCACCCCCACTAGCATCAGTGATCACTCACTACTAATCAAATACAGCTTCCCCAGTCAATCTGTGCATTTAAGCCTTCAGGTGTCACAGTACGCACTGTAAAAATCCACCTCTGTTCACACAATACCAGAGATTGCTCTCAAGTATGTCCCTCTCGACCTGTGGTAGCACCTGATCCAGACAAAAACAACGTAAATCAGTAAACAAATGGCCTTTCTCACAACAATGCTGGACTATCAGGGCTTCACGTACCCTGCAAGATAGCCTGCTTTTATGTTCCAAAATGCGCCTCCTAAAAGATCTCACAGTCTTACCTATGTACAATAATCCACATGGGCACAAAATCCCATATACCACAGAAGGGGAATCACAAGAGATTTGCTTCTTCAATTTAAAAATCCTACCTCCATGAACCAATTGAGTAATGTTACTAGAAACCCCACAGATCGAACAATTACCACATACCCTGTGGCCTCTTTCATAATCCATTCTATTACCTAATGGACGTAATACTGAGGGACACAGACAATCTTGCAAGTTCCGTTGCCGTTTCCACACACATCTGATCATTCTATTTTCTAAACCCAGAATAATATGTAACACATTCATATGTCTCTTAATGATACGTTAAATATGGGAACTAAACGGCGAGCATTTCAAGATCAAATTTATTTGATCCTAATCATTCTGATCATTGTTTATACGAGGAGTCAGCAACAGGGTCCTATTACTAAACGATGCTCTTTTATACGCTTGTTGGATCACCCCCCTCGGATATCCCCTAAATCTAAAACCCTCTCCCAGAATCTTAGATTGTTTCCTAAAATCCTGATCATCAGAACAATTTCTGCGATACCAAACAAATTGCGAGAAAGGGAGACTGTCCCGCAACCGAAGTGGATGCGCACTACCATAATGCAAAGACGTGTTCCTGTCCGTAGGTTTCCTATGAACCGAAGTTATCCAGCTACTCAAATCCTTCCCTACCACCAAATCTAAGAACACTATTTCATTATCATTACAGGTACTCGTGAACTGGATATTTTCAACACAATTATTCAACTAAACAAGAAACTCCTGAAAAACTACCATAGTGCCATACCACAATACAAAGACATCATCAATAAAACGGCACCATATCTTTATATTAGATGCAAATGGAGAATCATAAATCCATTTCGCCTCAAACAAACCCATAAACAAGTTTGCAATAGACGCGGTGACATTTGCAGTTGATGAACGGATTTAATCCACATATTGCATAAGAACATTTTTGTTATATTTGAGTGTGTGCTAGTTGATTTTTGGATTTCTAACACTCTAATAGTGACCCGTGATACATTGGAGCAGTTAGCATTGTATGGCACATTACCACCACGCTATTGGCAGGGGGATAGATGAACACATTCCCGAAGGTTAGCACAGGCCTCTATGCTAATTTTGCGGTGCAATGTGCACTACTAGCATGCTCTTTACTAAACATGCCCCTAAATTTTTGGGCTCCTCTATCCCCAATTATAGTGGACTTTGGTTTGGAGTGTGACTATTTCCTGTATCTTTTGGTAGGGAAAGGGAGCTTATTTTGGGGGAGGTGTTCTTTTTCTTTTACCGTCAGGTTATATTTTTTCGGTATCATTGCAAATGAATAATATATTGCAAATGAATAATGTTTCTAGAAAGGCAAATTGATGGAGAACTTTGAGAAATTATTAATGGCTAGCATTGTCCATATTGTTTGGATCTAATGTTCTGAAAATAAGATCACCAAAAATGTTGCATATGCTTTAAGGCAAATTCTTTTGAAACTCATTCAGTTCTTTCATAGCAGCCCCTAAAGCTAGGAGCTACAATAGGAATTACAAGTCCTAAAGCAAAAGTAATTTTTGTTTCACAGCAATTTGTATCTAAGGGAATGCAAACGGCCAAATTTAAAGATGAGCCAGGAAAATACCAAAATAGTTTAGAGCATTACAACTCCTAGAAAGAGGAATATTTCACACAGTAACTTTTGTACAACCAAAAGGCTAAATTTCGAACAGCGTACTGTGGTATTAACATGTACTAATTTTATTAACATGTGTTAGTATATAGGCCCAGTTGCATAAAATGTGACCCATAGTAAATAACGTACGCTAATACTATTATGGTATTAGTGCTATTATGGTAGCACCTTTTAGTAAATGCAGCACAAAATCTTCTGGAAAACCCCTGAGAGATACCTGCTGCAAAGGGCTAGCGTCAGGGCCAGCCCAACCATTAGGAAAGATTAGGAAGTCACCTAGGGCAACAGCTTCTGGGAGGCAGCAAACAACAGCAGCAGTCAAAGGAAAACAATAGATTCTAACACCCACATCAACAGCCATGAGCACATTCTTTTACCTGCAGGAAGAACAGCCACATACATACATACACAAAATGTTTAATATACTGTAGATCTTTTATAACACGGATCAATATACAGTAATGCAGGACTGCTTATGTCATGGTCAAGGGTTGGATCCCATTATTTTTTTTGCTTTATATTATGCACTGCGGACACGATATAGCACAGTTACTTACCTGTAACAGGTGATCTCTGGGAACAGCAGGAATAAGTCTTCACATATGGGTACGTCGGTACCGACGGAGTCTGCGCAGGAACGCTCCCCAGCGTCCAATCAGAACGCTTTTGGGAGCATCCCAACACGCCTGCGTGCTGCCTTCCCACCTTTCCCAACTGCCTCTCCTCAGTTAAGTTTTAAAGCTGAGTCAAAGAGAGAGAGAGAGCAAGAAAGGGAAAGATAGAGATAGAGAAATGCAACTCCTAGGGGAGATGGGTGGGTTGTGAAGACTTATTCCTGCTGTTCCAAGAGATCACCTGTTACAGGTAAGTAACTGTGCTATCTCCAGGAACAAGCAGGAATGAGTCTTCACATATGGGGACTCCCAAGCTAAGATGCCTGGAGGAGTCCCAGCATGTTGCGAGTTTGAGAGCCATGCTATCTTACCAAACCCCCAGGCATTCCAGGGATGGAGGGTAGGAGTTGAGCTAAAAAGATGTGCTGTTGAACAGCTGGACCAAACAGGATGCCTAGATAGGCTCTGTGCAGGTGATATTTAGTGGTAATATTGAAAATCAATAACCGAATATGGACCTCACCTGGTGGCATTGTAGAAGGGTATATGGAGGTTCATGAGGATTTGTGAATATGAACCAGCAGAATATCCCCAGGGGGTACCTCAATGAAAGAAGAGGTAAACAACTGTGCAAAAAACAGGCTGAGGTAGAACCCTTAGGGTGAGAGGAACAATCCCAGTGGAACTGGGGTAGTTCAATGAGGTAGGACTTAGCGGAAAACACGGAAGTCTCCATTGGATAAAATTGAAACTCCTTTGACCTTAGGAGACCTAGGTCTTATAGGAGAAGGAGCTTGAAAGATCTCCATATCCGATAACAATAAGAATAGGAGTAATGAGGCATTGTAGCCTCTCATTTTCTGAAGAAGCAGAAAAAAGTCCCTCGTAATGGAAAAGGAAAATATGTGGAGGTCTTTAGGTGTACTCAAAACTGAAGGTCATGGTATAAAAAGTCCTGAACTACCACAGGAAGTGGTTGATCATAGAGAACCCTAAGTATGCTGGGACAGCATGGAAAGGGATAGAGAGTATCTGTCGGTCCGTGGTGGAATATATATATTTGTATAGTTATATATATACCTAGGCAGACAGACAGAAAAGGTATATGACATATACCTATACACTATCATATATGGTAATCCATATCAATGGAGATAGGTAAATACAGATATATACATCAGATATGTGTATATATATATATATGGAGATATGGGCATAGACATGCAGATGTCCATATACATGTAACATAGACATATATATATATTTATATATATATATATATGCATACATACCCATGTCCGCACATAGGGTATGTAGAGAAAGATTTATCTAACAACAAGAAGGGGTGTACCTGCTTGAGTAGATATTCAGAGAATCCCTACTTCCTGGTTAAGGGTAGGAAGCACAGGGAGTTCTCTCATTGGCACGAGAAGTCTAGAGTCCTCTAAGAACTCTTGCCCTTGAAAAAACAGGAATGGAGATCTACCTGGAAAATGCAGAGGATGTTTTTTAATCTGCAGACAGTGAGTTTGAATCCTTCCATAACTCCAGCAGGTAGCTGGAGAAAAAGATGCCATAAAAATACCATATTTACCCTCAATGAGGGTAAAAAAAAAAAGGTATGGTGCATTGCTGTGCGCAACATGGATCACGCCATGAAGAATTGAGGATGGAAGGAGAAAATCAGACAGGGATGGTCTATACTGAAGAAAGAGAAACCATCTCTGGTGAAGGGGTCCCCTGGAGATGTGCAGCAAACCAGGGAATTGGACAATTCTTTAGGTATTTTCTTAATTAAAGGCCTGTGACCTTTATTTAAGAAGCCTTTAATGGAAATGGTAAGGGCAAGGAGAATCCAGTAAGCCTGACTGGGTAAAAACCTTCCTAACCATTTGACATTATGTGATCTCTAATAAGGCCCCATAGTGTAGAGCTGCTCCGTAGAGATGCAGAGAGCATGTTGCAGGTTAATTAGAAGAAAACCTGATGTTCAAGAGCCCGCAGGCAGCATGAACTACTCCGCCAAGCCCAAGAATTGGGGAGACTAAGGAGAGAAGGTAAGGCTTGCAACAATAGCCAGAAAAGGTTGTTAAACCGTCTGGGACTTAGTGGCAAGGCCAGAAACCATTAAAACTGGAGAATAAGCCCTGGCTGCTTGGACAGCAAGTCAGTGGTCTAAGCAGTAAGAGCCCCTGCAGTTCTAACTATTGATAGGGCAGCAGAAAGGTCCCAAGGTTGGGAAAGAAATACAGACCAAAGTAGGAGAGGTAAGACTCCGCTACTGTCTGAGAAGCTGCCAGGAAGAACCAAGAATGCAAGGGGGAGACAACTCTGAATGAAACTGTTAGGGCTTAAGGAAAAGCCCTCAGTAAAGTGGCATCACTCTTACAGACCAAATGTCCTGGAAAGAGTGGCAGAGTTGAAAGAAGACCTATTGAGGAGGAAATCCTTAATAAGTAGTAAGAGAGATGCTGATACAGGAGAAAAGTCAAAGATAAAGAATGGTGACCTTATTGACAGCTGTTACTCCCCTGTGTAGTAGTGGACGAGGAGTAACTGTAGTACCTGTAAAGCATAATGATCTCAAGAAGCCCATTGAGCTAATAGATAGGATGTGGCTTTGAGAGGGACATATGTAAATTTTAGGATGGAACCGATGTAGATGCTTGTAGAGGTAAGAAGCAAACTACAGGATGTAAACCTCAAGAGGAAAAAAGGATTCAGGGAAGAGTTTATCAGCAACCCTACGGCTGCTGGGTCTGCTGAACCCGTTGAGGTTGTGGTTTCCTGAGCCTTGCTGCGTGATTCCCCTGCCTAGAAACATCTGTATGATGGGTAGAAGATGGATAAAACCTTCTCCCATTAGGGGAACAAAGCTTAGTAGTAGACCTTCTACAAACTGGGACAGAGGAAGGCGTAGACAAGCCTCTGAAAGCAATAGTGTCAGTAGTAAACTGAGCAGCCTGGAGTAAAGACTCCTTATTAAAGAGATTTTCTCCAGTGCAAGGAGCATTTCCCAGTGTATCTTGTACAGATTTGTCCAAGTCTGAAGCTTGGAGCCAGGCTCTACGTCGTGCTCCTATGGCTATAGCAGAGGTTCTGCTAACAGACTCAAAAGAGTCTAGGGAAGCACGAGTAAGGAACTTAGAAATATTTTGAGCATGATTGACTAGTATAGAAAAATCTGCTCTTTTAGGCTCTTGGAGGAAAGGGGTCAAAAGTAATAAATCTTTTGTGACCTCTTCAAGAGATAATCCCATATAGAAGATGTATGAAAGGATTCATGCTGAAAGCATGGATGCCTGGAAAGTTTGACGTCCAAAGGCATCTAAAGTCTTAGCCTCACGACCTGGCGGATAAGAAGAGTGCTTCTTAGTACTCTTAACACGCCTCATTGCTGATTCTACAACCAGAGAATGATGAGGTAGTTGAGGCTTTTGAAAACCTGGAGAAGGGGGCACCTTGTATAGAAGATCTGTTGCCCTAGAAGGTGGGGATACCATTAAAGGAGTTTCCCACGTTCTAAATAGGAGATCCTGCAAGGTCTGATGCAAAGGAAACATAATGACTTCCTTTGGATTGCAGGGGATCTGTATAGGTTGTGGATCCCCTGGTGTAGGGACTTTACCAGGTATAGAAATGGCCAGTAACTTTGCCATGTCAAGCAGAAAAGCTTGAAAAGAAATCTCCCCAGAGGGGAGTCCTCGAGGAAGAGGAGGAAGAACTAGATCTGTTGAAGAACTAGCTCTAGCAGGCACCTGCTCATTCAGATTCTGTGGAATAGCAGATCTGGAGGGGTGGAGCATCGGATTGTCTTTGAAAGATAGTTGTGGGTACCGATGAAAACCGGTACCACAACTCGTCGGTAGCAAGTCGTCCATGCTAGGGATAGATTCCAAACTCGGTATGGAAGGAAGCGAGCCGGCTAGCATGGGAGGTACCGACAACGATGCCAATGTCGATACCGGTACTGGGATCGGTACCGTTGGTGACACCGATATATGAAGATCAGTCTGTAATGGCACTATCGGTACCGTGGTAACCGAGTGCGGCAGACCTTGATCATCGGTGGAATGTCTATGGTACCGTCTGAAGTCGGTACCGAGACGAGTCGGTACCCAGTCATCCAGACTAGAGATCGATTCTAGACTCGGTATCGAAAGAAGTGAGTCTATCGATGCATATCGGGAGGGTACCGACGTGGATACCAGCATCAGTACCAGGACCGATGTGGGAAGATCAGTCGGTAGCGGCTCTAACGGCACCGAAGATACCGAGAGCGCTCGACTGCGATCATCGGTGTGGAATGTTTCATCCAGCACCATTGCCGATGCCGGGGTACCGGCACCGCTCAAAGCGGATACCACCACCGGACATGGCTCAGGCATGTTCACCGAGGTAAAAACCCCAGGAACAACCTGAAACACCCTTAGTGCTTTGGAGACAGAAGCCTCCCGCCGGGGTTTTAAAGCCAAAATGTCCTCGGGGGCAAGCCCAAAGGCATCTCTATGAACAACATGAGATCTACCACCCGAGGACTGGCTAGTCTTTACAGACTTTTGTTTGGTTACCTGATCCTGCGAAAATGAAGATGGAGCTGGTACCCTCAGGACTGAGGGGAACGGCGTATCGAGTTGAGCTCGATGCTGAAAACTTCTTGCAGAAATAGTAGTGCAGGAGGGACAGTCCAGCGGATTGTGTTCAGGTCCCAAACATGGAAGGCACCAATTATGGGTGTCTAAAAGTAATTTGGTAGTGCCACAGTTAAAACACTTTCTAGTGGCTAGAATTTCCATGAGGGAAATGGAGAGGCCTAGCAGGCCGAAGCCTGTCAGCACCAAATAGGACAAAATTTCCTAAAGAAGGAAAAAATTTGTAAAAGAAAAGAAGAAGAAAACACCAGCGGTACCGGTGCGTCGAGGGAAGGTAGATGCAACCACAAGAAAAAAACAAAAAATAAAGGAAGAATTTTCTGGGGTGACAGGAGGACGTCCTGCTGGCTCCACGGAAAAACGAAAACTGAGGAGAGGCAGTTGGGAAAGGCGGGAAGGCAGCACGCAGGCATGTTGGGATGCTCCCAAAAGCGTTCTGATTGGACGCTGGGGAGCGTTCCCGCGCAGACTCCATCGGTACCGACGTACCCATATGTGAAGACTCATTCCTGCTTGTTCCTGGAGATAATGCGGATTCACTTATAATGTGGTCAAATATCTTGGATCCCAATGTCAGAACTATGTTCTATGGTGTATCTAAAAGTATGGGTCCTGATATTCAAAAGGCATTTACACGGTTTATAGCTCAGTAAACAATATAAATGCCTTAATCGGGATATTCAATGGCACTTACATGGTTACATATAGTAACATAGTAACATAGTAAGTGACGGCAGATAAAGACCAGCATGGTCCATCTAGTCTGCCCAGCAAGATGGCAAGAGTAGGTGCACCTGTCGCTCTGTGCAGGCCACCCCTCCCCATGTTTTTGTTTCTGTTTAGGGGTGAACCCACCACTCCATGTAGGACACCTTTATTTGTTCAGATGCTAGATAGTTCAGAAGTTAGATGGTACTGTTTATTTTGCTTTTATCCTGTTGCTCCTGTTTATTTTGCTTTTATCCTGTTACTGCTGTTGAATATCCCCTTCTAACCCCGCTACACGCCCCAGTGCTATGTGGTTAGCATTGGGGCATGTTGGGGGCGTTCTGAGGTGGAACAGAGGAAGGGACTGTTTTTAACTGGGCAGCAGCAATATTGTATGCTGCCTGGTTAGTGAACTGTGCCTAAAAGATAGGTGAGGAAAACCCTCACCTATTTTAAGGCATAGGAGCCAACCGATGAGCATGCAATATCACCGCTGTCAGATTAGCTACTACGGCTTCTGGCGTGTGTGGCAATCCCCAGATATTCAATGCCGGGGCCACATATGACCCTGGCATTGAATATCTGGAGTTAAGGGTCAATGGGCAGGGCTCTGCACTGTAGCAGCTTATAGCCTGCCCAGATGAATATCGTGCCCACGATGTGCAATTACGTATTTTTACAGGATTGTTGTTGAAAGAGTTGTGTTAAGATGATCACGACTGCTGAGTTTAATAATCAAAATCTTGGGGAGAAAGGCATAAAGCTGAAGGTTTTGCTTACAACGCTGGCTCTGGGGCTGACCTCTGTCTAGGCTAAGTACTGGAAAGTACACAGCAGAAAATCAATATTTTGAAAAATTAGCTCAGAAAGCCAGTGTGGGATGCGAGAGGTCAAAATGTGTTTAAGAAATACAAAACTGCACCTCTATCCTAATTCCTCTGTTCTTAACTACTAAACTGTCATCTTTTGTTAAAAGAAGTTATACATTATCACTGAAACCTTTCACATTTCCTCCATATCAGTGTACAAAATTGCATGTGATGCTTGATTTGTAGTCAAACTGATTTGGACATGTAGCCAGTCCTTTTAAGTCAGCTCTTAACATATTTTAAACATGATTCCTCCTCACTTAACACCCACTGGATCCAATGAACAGGGACCTCGCTGCAGTCTTCCTCAAAGGATATGACAAAGTGTCAAGTGACTGACTGATCAAATGTGTTTCTTGACTGAGATGCAGCTCTTTTAATATCCTTGCGTGGGATTTTTGGGAACAAAGATTCTAGTTTTTAATGTCTTTGAAAGAAACAAGGACCTGTTTTATAACCTAAAACTAGACTCAGTAAGATTGAGAATACCACAGCCGTGTGACGAATCCTTTTAATTTTATATTAGCAGGAATGTACAGCTGTCACAATATAATTACAAGCATGGTCATATATATTGCTGATCCTTTTGTATCAATCTGGATTCATGGATATTAAAGAAGTTCAAAACTTTCTCCATTCACAGTCTCTGGCATGTCTGTGTGGGGGAGTTGGTTGAAACAGCCATAGTAAAGTGTCTCTCTGTAGGATAGTCAAGGATGCATGAGTGGGCATCTGTGTGGGGGGTTTATGTATGTGAGGTATGAATGTATCTGTGAATCAGTGATATGAAGCACATGTTTGTTTCCAAGGGAAGAATATAACCGTTTATCCATGCACATGTGAGGGTTGGACAACAGAAGCTGAGTCTATGAGTTGTATTGTATGTTGAGCTGGTGTGTGTTGGGAACAGGGTATATGTGTGTTGACAGAGGCTGTGCATGTGTGTGTTGGACTTGGTGTTTGTGTGTGTGTGTGTGTGCATGTCAGAAGTTTCTTTGTGTTGGGGGCTCTATATATGCTTGTATGGTGTATGTTGAGGGTTCTGTACATATGTGTGTATTGGGAGCTCTGTGAGTATATATATGTGTGTTAGCATTGATGTGTGTGCACCAACAACTCTATGTGTATGTGCATGCATGTCTGTGTCTGGATGTTTGTGTGTGTGCACGCATGAGTGTGGGTGTGTTGTGAGGCTATGCATGTGCGTTTCATGGAGGTTGCATACACGTACGTGTGAACATATCTGCATGTGGCTGAGGCATGTACACCTCTCTCCATTGGACTTTCCCCTCTTCTTTTTTCTAATCCCTGTCCCTTCCACCTTCTCTCTAGCAGTCTTCCCCTTTCACTTCTACCACCCATGTACTCTTCTTCGCCTCTCTTTTGCCTGATACCCAACCTTGCATTCTCTCCATTCTCTGCCACTGTCCTCACATCTCCTTTCTTGAATTTACTCTTTTTTTCAGTTCCTCCTCGCTTTGTTCCTTCCCATATTCTCCACCCTTTGTCTTCTCTAACCCTGCTCCTTCCCAAATATTCCATCCCTTTTCTCCTTAAAACTTTGCCCCTTTCCTTAGGTTCTGTCCACTTTTCCTCCTCTATATAAAATGTAATATGTGCTATTGAGTCAATACTGACTCCTGGCTGCACAGCAGTGCCTAGGCTTTTTTGGCAAGGTGTGATTGGAAGTAGATTGCCAGGCCTTTCTTCCAAAGCAATGGAGGATAAAGTGGCTTGCCCAAGGTGGAGTGCAAGTGGGAATCAAACGCTGGTCTCTTGGTCACTAGGCCACTGCTCCAACTACTAGCTGCTCTTCCACTCTGCTTCTGTAACCCTACCTCTTTCATGTACTCCATTCCTTTTCTCCTAACACTGTCCCCCTTGTCTTTTCTATCCCTGTTATTCTCCTCTCTTTGATGCCGGTGGTATCTCAAGATGCCAGGCTGTTCTGTAAATGCGTTGATCTGGTCTTCTGTGCTAGTGGGATCCTGGGACTCCCACTGGCTCTTTAAATGCACTGCTCTAATTTTCCATGCCTGTGGGACCCCAGGACTCCTGTTGGCTTTTTAAATTTGCTGTGTGACCCTCCCTTGCTCTTCTGCCCATGGGAGATGGGGTTCCTGCAAGCAGACAGTTGCAGCCTTCTCCTTCTTTTCTGGCCAGGGGAAAGCATAGGCATGTTTGCGCATGCTCACATATGCCCAAACAAGCATATGGACAGACAAAATTTCTGCCCACTTGGACCCTTGACAATAGGCACTACACTGAAGCAAAACACGCTTAAAAAGTAGATGAACTTTTAGTATGAAATTTTTGAATCTTTGATAGACCTCAACACACAAGGGACCATGATCCTTGTGAATTCACAATGAAATAGTCTACCCAGGCAAATAACAGTTGCAAAACCAAGAAGCACTGAGAACTTTGAGTTCATTTTACTCGATCATGTTTGATCTCTGTGCGGAGAACAGTAGAAAACAAATGCATAGCATATTTTGCAAAAGCAGATATTCAGGAGATATTCATAAAGGAAGAACCCAAACTTTGATATTTGGGTGCACAGAAGGCTCCTATAAACACTTCACTAATGCCCTTTATTCTCTTCATAGACCTGCCAAAAAAGGCTGAGAGAGGAAAATGCATTTTATGGCTGATGCTACTGGGTGTTCAAATTGATATCTGCACAGAGTGGCACCCATGGCAAAGAAATAATTCAAAGAATCATCACTTTGTGGTCGATATTAAAAAATCTCCTAAATGGATAAAGTAACTGGCTAAGCTTAGTTAGCTATCTTAAGAATCTTTTCAGCTAAACCTAGCCAGTAAGGCGAATTTTCAGCTGGAAACCCTATCAGCCATGCAACTGAGTTTTGAACAGATTGAAGGGGAGAAAGATGATTGAGAGGGAGACCAGTGAGGAACAGGTTACAATAGTCAAGATGGGAGGTGTCTAGTGAGTGGATGAGGGTCTTAGTAGTGTATGTAGAAAGGAAGGGATGAATTTTCCCCAGTGTTATAGAGAAAGAAGAGACAGGTTTTAGCTATCTGTTGGATGTGTGCAGAGAAAGAGAAAGTAGAGTCAAAGATGACCCAAGGTTGCAAGCTGAGGAAACAGGGAGGAGTGTAGTATTATCCACAGAAATAGAGAAGGGAGGAGGGTTTAGGAGGAAAGATAAGGAACTCAGTTTTGGCCATGTTCAGTTTCAGACAGCGGTGAGACATTAGGCAGCAATGTCGCATAAGCAGGCAGAGATCTGGGCCTGGATTCCTGGAGATATTTCAAGCACAGAGAGGTAGATCTGAGAGTCATCAGCATAAAGATGAGACTGAAAACTATGGGAGGAAATAACTGCATCAAGGGACTGAGTGTAGCGAGAGAAAAGGAGAGGTCCCAAAACAGAGCCCTGAGGTACACCAATTGAAAGCGGGATGGCAATAGAGGAAGATCCACTAGAACATACACTAAAAGTGCAATGTGAGAGAAAAGAAGAAAACCAGGACAGAACAGAGCCCCTGAATTCAAGCGTGGATAGGGTACTGAGGAGAAGGTGATGATCAACAATGTCAAAGGCAGCAGAAAGGTCAAGAAGGATGAGAATCAAGTAGAGGCCTTTGGATATGACAAGGAACAAGTAGCTGGAAGACTTTGGGAAGAGCTGTTTCTCTGTAATGTAGAGAATGAAAGCCAGATTGCAGTGAATCCAGAAGGACCTGAGAGGAAAGAAATACAAGACAGTGGTGGTGAACCACTTCTCAAGTAGTTTTGAAGCAAGGGGGAGGAGAGAGATAGGCCAATAACTGGAAGGACAGGTATGATCTAGGGAAGACTTTATGAGGAGAGGTGCAACTACAGCTTATTTGAAGGCCACAAGAACAGTTGCAGTGGAAAGTGATAGGTTAAGGATATGACAGATGGAAGGGATGATGATTGAAAAGATAGAACTTAGTAGATGGGTGGGGATAGGAGCAGAGGAGCAGGTAGTCAGTTTGGAGGAGGAGAGAAAATTTGCAGTTTCCTCCTCAGTGATTTCAGAAAGGGGAGAAAGAGTAGCTGAAGGTGAGAGAAGATGAGGTGGAGATGACCTTGTTGAGAATTCAAAGCTAATCTTCTGGACTCTGTCATAGAAATAATAATCTAAGAGTAGGCAGAATTTAGAGGCAGGCAGAATAGATTTAATATCAATAGAGAAGCTAGAGTCAAACACCAAGCATTGTCAATGGACAAGGCACTGAGAGCTCCCATAAGGGACCTATCTGAGCAGAGCAGGCCCAAGGCTATCTGACATCCCAGTAAAACCTTCATTCATGTGCCCCCCTCCCTAGGAACAGCTTGAGACCCCACCCCACCCAGGTGGCTGGTATCTCTCCCTTTTCTTCCCTACCCCCCAGATGTCCAGCATCTTCCCTCTTCCTCCCTATCACCCCCAAGGTGTTCAGTATCTCTACTTTACCTCCCTAACCACTCCAGGTGTCCAGCATCTCCAGTTTCTTTCACAAGGTATCCAGTATTACCCCTTTCCCTCCTTACCCTTCCCCCAAGGTGCCCAGTCTATCTCCTTTTCATCCCTAGTCCCCGAAGGGGTCCAGCATCTCCCCTTTCTTTCCCTACCTATCCCCACAGTGTCCAGCATTCACTTTTTTCATCCTTACCCACAAGGCATCCAGCATCTCCTATTTTTTCCCAACCCCCTCCCAAGATGTCAGCATCTACACTTTTCTTTCCTACAACACCAAGGTGTCCAGCATTTCCCTTTTATCTCCCTAAACTCCCCAATGAGTCCAGCATCTCCCCTTTCCTTTCCCACATTCCCAGGTGTCCAGCACCATCCCTGTGCCTCTCAAGATGTCCAGCATCTCTCCTTTCTCTCTTCAGCCCCTCCCCAATGTATCCAGAAAAATGATTGTTTCCAAATTAATATCTCCAAGACCAGAGATCAGAACAAGTTCTGCTTACCACAGATGAAGCCAATAGGAGAGCTGAGTTGAAACCAAATGAAAGACTTCTTTAAAATAGTAGTTTGAAAAGCACCTGGATTATTAGCTAGAAGGGAAAAGTGAAACTATCTACTAGAAACCAGACAAGGAACCAGGGAGTCATCACTGACATCATGAACTTAGGATAGCCCTAGCCTATCTAAAAAAAGCCATATATTATATACCAAAGATGTGAACTTGAAACTACATTATTCAGAGCCTGTCATAGGGGAATGTCTTTCCCAAAGGCAGAGCCAACAAGTGGTTGGTGAGCAGAAATGTTTGGGCAGAGCTACAGCTGAAACTCAACCTCCATGAAGTTTCTATAAAGACCAGTACAAACAGGAATAGTGTTTAGACTGCAGATGAAAACAGACCCAAAGGAAGAGACCAAGAGACTGACTTATGACCTCTAACAACTCACGACTGGCCATCATGGATGTCAAAGCTGGACCTTGATGAGATTATTTTAATTAGGGGGTCAAATATAATATTCAGAGTGCCTATATTGGTTGTCACTAATGTTCGCTTATCCATGCATCTTTCATCTGCTCTCAGTAGCCCCTCACTCCCACTCCACCCTCTCCATCTTATGTCTTAGCCCCATCCAAGTTTCTATTTTCCCTTTTACCTCCCCTGTTTCTACTGTCTCACCTCCTTCAAAGACTTGTCCACTTCCTTTGTTTCTCACCCTCTCTAAAGCCCTCTGTCCCTTTCAATTGCCAGTCCTTCCCAAAACCCTCCAGGTCCTGCAAACCATCTCCCTTGACCATAGTTCTGCATTTAGTATCAGAACCCTACTTATATCTCTCATTTAACCACATAATCCATGTCGTCCTCCGAATCCCTGCTATTAGTAATCTGTGAGCTATCATTAAAATCATCTCTAATGCCTGAAGATTGGAAGATGGAGAACGTAACACCAATTTTTAAAAAGGGTTCCAGGGGTGATCTGGGAAACTACAGACCGGTGAGCCTCATGTCAGTACCGGGAAAAATGGTAGAAACCATCATAAAGAACAAAATTGCTGAACATGTAGATAGTCATGGCTTAATGGGAGACAGCCAACATGGCTTTAGACAAGGAAGATCTTGTCTTACTAATCTGTTATGTTTTTTTGAAGGTATGAATAAAGGTGAGTCAGTTGATATAGTGTATTTGGACTTTCAGAAAGCCTTTGACAAGGTCCCTCATCAAAGACTTTTGCCAAAACTAAGGAGTCATGGGATAGGAGGCAGTGTACTATTGTGGATCAGGAACTGGTTAAAAGATAGAAAGCAGAGGGTAGGGCTAAATGGCCAATTTTCCCAATGGAGAAAGGTAAATAGTGGTGTACCCCAGGGATCTGTGCTGGGTCCACTGCTTTTTGACATATTCATAAATGACCTGAAAAAGGGAATAACGGGTGAGGTTATCAAATTTGCAGATGACACAAAACTATTTAAAGTTGTTAAAACGCAAGAGGATTGTGGAAAATTACAAGAGGATCTTGATAAATTGGAAGACTGGGCATGAAAATGGCAGATGAAATTTAATGTGGACAAATGCAAAGTTATACACCTAGGGAAGAACAACCCAAACTGTGGTTACACGATGCAAGGTTCCACATTAGGAACCACAACCCAGGAAAAAGATTTAGGCGTCATTGTGGATAACATGTTAAAACCCTTCGTCCAGTGTGCAGCGGCGGCCAAGAGAGCAAATAGAATGCTAAGTATCATAAGGAAAGGAATGGAAAATAAAACAAAGGATATTATAATGCCTCTATATCGTTCCATGGTGAGACCGCACCTTGAATATTGTGTGCAATTCTGGTCGCCGTATCTTAAAAAGGATATAGCGTTATTAGAAAAGGTTCAGAGAAGAGCCACCAAAATGGTAAAGGGGATGGAAGGATATCCCTATGAAGAAAGGCTAAAAAGGTTAGGGCTCTTTAGCCTGGAAAAGAGACGGCTGAGGGGAGATATGATAGAAGTCTATAAATTAATGAACAGAGTGGAACGGGTAAACGTAGATCGATTGTTTACATTATCAGAATATAGAAAGACTAGAGGACATGCAATGAAGCTACAGGGTAAACTATTTAAGACTAATAAAAGAGAATATTTTTTGACTCAACGTGTAATCAAGCTCTGGAATTTGTTACTGGAGGATGTAATAAAGGCTGTTAGTGTAGCTGGGTTTAAAAAAGGTTTGGACAAGTTCCTGGAGGAAAGGTCCATAAACCATTATTAAGAAGGGACCCAGGATATCAATGCTTGACTCAATACAAGCATTGTGGAACCTGTGTCTTTTGGGGAAACTGCTAGGTACGTATGACCTAGATTGTTCACTGTTGGAAACAGGATACTGGGCTTGATGGACCTTGGTCTGACCCAGTATGGCATATCTTATGTTCTTATGTTATTTCTTAGTCCCCACTAGCCCTTTAGCTAATCCCCAAGTCCCCACATTTCCACCCTACTTTATTCCTGATGTCTCATATCACAATCCCATCCAAGTCCTGAATACCCAGCTAGTCTTTGAGTATGTCTTCTTCTGGTCTCCTTCCCAGTACTAGAGTTTCTGCTAAAGTCTGAGTCACTACTCTTTCACATCCCCATGTCTCTATTATCAATGTTTCTGTTTCTTTCCTCTCCCCTGCATCCACTAACCCTGCTTCTTTCCCATATCATGTTTTCCCTTCCCCAGCAAACACCCATGTACTTCCTTCTCTAATATTCATTTGCCCTGCTTTTTCTCCTCCTTGCCCTAATATCCCCTGCCTCTCTCTGCATCTTCTCCAGCATATGAACTTGCTTCTGCCCCCCTCCACAATAGCTATTCTCCCTTTTCACCTCCAGCATCAGCCCCCTTCTCCCACTTCCACCCCTAATATCAGCCTGCATCTGCCAGCATTAGCTCCCTTCTCGCAGTCCCAGCATCAACCTCCTTCTCCTAGCTCTAGCATTCTCCCCTCTCTCCTGGCCCCCTTCATGCAGTCCTTGCATCATCATCTTCAGCCCCCTTTTCCTAGCTCCAGATCTAACATCAGCCCCATTCTCCCAGCCCTAACATGCACTAAGGCTTTGAAGGTCTTGTACCTTTAAGGTAGAAATCAATGCTCAGTATGTACAAAAGTCATGCATTACCTGTTGGGGGTGATTATAGCATGATCCCAGCAGATACCACACTGATTCAGACTCTAACACACACCGGCAACAACAGTAATGCACTTGACATCACCCACTGAGATGGCATTAAGTGTACCCATACTAACTGTAACATTGACACCGAATGCATGTTGTCAATCCCCACACTAACAGTGTTGTGCAGATACACCTGCTCTTCGCCCCTTCCCTGCCCAATTCCCTCACTATCATGCACTATGCAGATAGTGCAGAATTAACTTCACACTGTCTGTTCAGGGCATATGCCAACTGTTATCACAGCCCATTATCACATACTCAAGCCTGCGTTAACAGCTAGCACAGCTTAGCAAACATATCCATTTGCTTCTTTTTATGTTTGTTTATTTCAAGTAAATAAAAATAAATGAAACACAAATAATACGAAAAGAAAAAAATTTGCATAGATAGTGAAGTGAAGTTGGTAAAGCATTGCATTATTCAAAGCAGGAGCTATCATAAAATCTTGTCTGATGATGGTTAATTATTTTTCAAAACTATGCGCAAGGTCAAGAAATACCATTTTGAGGGGGTCGGAGCCTGGTTTCTGGTCAAGATGGACGTGTAAGAGTTGAGCTCCGGAGGGCAATAGGCAAGAATCCTGACTTCTGCAATCTTTAATCAAATAGTTCCTACCTACTTTGATACCATTCGATCTCGGATATTTCAGCCCTAAACAGACACGGCTGGATTACCAGGTATCTCAAAATGCCAGCGCAAAGAGAACCAAAATGGAACTCTCTCTCTCCTCACAAGATTGTGGTCATCTGAGATTGTCCTGAGACCTTACAGGAGCTCCTGGCTGAGATTCAGGCAGTCAAAGACGTGGTCAAATCTAATGGAGAATCGTTATGTGCAATACAGGAAGATATCAATGCTTTGCGAGCCTCTTTGGAGTCAATTACGGTTCATTTGGAGAAGGTAGAGAATGTGGTGGAATCACATGGGGAAAGGCTCAAGGCAGTTGAGAAGCAGGCCAAGCTGATGCGTTCATTACAAAGAGAGGTGGAAGACGGTAATAATCGCTCTCAGAGGAATAACATAAGAATACTTGGAGTTCCTGAGGGAGCAGAGGCCCCTGATATTGTGTCCTTTTTGCAGGCCATGATTCCGGGTGTGTTAAAGTTGCAGTTTGCCATGCCATTTGAGATCGAGCGTGCACATAGAGTGCCTACTCAGTCCGTGGTCACCGGGAAGCATCCACATCCAATCATCTTGAAAGTTTTGCGTTTTCAGCAAGTATCGCAAATAATGGGAACAGCCAGAACACTTTCAACTTTGGAATATCAGGTACATAAACTCCTGTTCATCCCAGAGCGATCATGTGTAGGGGCCGGGGCTAAACTGTGTATCTCTATGTTGGGATTTCTTCTTTGGGCTATAAGTGCAGCTAACACTCTGAGGGTGCTTAAGATGTTGTTCTACAATGTAAAACTAAATGCTACAGTTTGGTATGTTTTTGCAACATTTGACTGTCAATCTGAGTAATATTGTCAGTATGTCTTCCTTTAAGATAGTTTCACTGAATGTTAAGGGCATTAACAATCCCATTAAGAAGAAAAAGATTCTTCTGTACAGTACAAAAGAAAGTGCTGACATCTTACTGTTGCAGGAGACTCACTTGAATGTAAAGGAGTCATTAAAACTAGATACAAAACCCTATTCTCTAGTAGCTTTTTCAGCTGCCCATCATAAGAAAAATGGGGTAGCCATTTTGGTGAGGAAAGCTCTATCCCCCATGGTTATTCAAACTAGGTCTGATACTGATGGGTGGTGGACAATGGCTGTCATTAAAATTGGATCCACCGAACTGGCCTTAATTAATATTTATGCTCCTAACATTGACTGCCCTACTTTTTTTTGCTCCATTGCAGCCTTGGCGCAGGAGGTGTCCAGATATCCGACTATTGTGGGGGGAGACTTCAACCTCGTGCTAGACCCATTGGTAGACAGGAGCCCAGTGAAAACCATTAGGGTTTCCAGGGTTCACCCAGTTCTTGTATCTCTAATGCAGGAATTGGGCCTGATAGACATATGGTGGTTGCAACACCCTACAGATAAAGAATTCACTTTCTTTTCTCCTCCTCATAATTCCTTATCACGCATAGACTTTTTCCTAGTTTCCAAGGGACTTTGTTCTAGAATTAGTGAGTCTACTATTCATGCGGCTCACATCTCTGATCACTACGCAATCTCTTTTACCCTATTTGACTCAACGAGCTATCGATCTCACTCACACTGGCAATTTGATAGGACTCTTCTAGCCAGTCAGGAATTTCATGAGACCATCCTGGTGGCTATAGAGGAGTATTTTCAATTTAATCTACCTCAAGAGAGTCAAGACTCCTCGGGGTGGGCATGGTGGGAAGTCTTCAAGGCCAGTATGCAAGCCACCATTACTAGTTTTGCTATAAAGCAGGCCAAGCAGCATAAAGCAGAACTTGGTGCACTAGACAAGCAGATTAAAGCGGGAGAATGTATTTTATGCCAGAAAACTGATCCTAACATCTTGATAAGATTGCAGTGCCTTAGATTTAGACATAATTTGATTTTGACCACTGAGGCTTCACAAAATATTCAAGGGCAGAAAGGTCGATATTACTTGGAAGGTAATAGAGCTGGACGGTTGTTAACTAACTCGTTAAAGGGTCGCAAGGAAGCTTCGCGTGTTACAGGTTTAAGGAATCTTCAGGTGCAACAATTGATTGTCAAGGACCCTGACATTGCAGAGACCTTTTGCCAATTTTACACTCAGTTATACTCCCCAGAGATAGATTTCTCTGTGAAGGAGTTTGATAGTCTGCTAAATAATATTCAAAGGCTGGTGTTAGATCAAGAAACTGCTGCGGGACTAGATAAGCAGATTACAGTCATGGAAATTATTCAGGCTGTTGACTCTACGCAAGTTGGCAAGGCAACCGGCCGGCTGAACTCTATAAAACCTTTTCCAAAACTTTAGGGCCATACCTTCAACAATATTATAGACTTTTTCTGGACAATGCGGCACAGACCGGAGCGTTTGCCTCTGCAAACATTGTTGTCCTAGAAAAACCTGGGAGAGACCCTCAGGTAGTTAGTAACTATCAGACAATTTCGTTGTTAAACGCAGACTATAAAATCTTTGCGACCATTTTAGTTGGTTGTCTCTCCAAATTAATCCCTTCATTGATCCACCCAGACCAATGTGGCTTCACCGAGGGATGCTCTACAGCTGATAATGCCAGAGTGCTTTGTCACGTTTTGGAAGGCGTGGAGGAAACAGAGGTCCCTCTTGTAGGACTCTCACTAGACGCAGAGAAAGCATTTGATCGGTTGGAGTGGCCTTTCCTGTTTGATGTTCTAAAGTGGTTTGGATTTGGTGAGGGTTTCTGCAATCTAATTAAACTCATGTATGCGAGACCGAATGAGAAAAGTTCTGTGAATGCAACTCAGTCTAGAGAATTTCTTCTGGGGCAGGGTACCTGTCAGGGTTGTCCTCTTTCTCCCATTCTCTTCAATCTGGTCTTGGAACCTTTGGCCTTACTGATATGGCAAAGTCTCACGGCATTTCTATTGCTGGCATGGAAATTTAACTATCTGCATATGCGGTTGATTTGCTGCTTTTCACTACACCTACGTAGCTCCATACCAGTCATTTTAGAATTGATAGATAAATATTCCGAATTGTTTGGCTATAAAATTAATTGGTCAAAGTCTATCGCCTTCCCCTTGAACTCAAGAGTATGTAGGACAGATATGGAGGATTTCCCTTTTGTATAGGAGCCTAAGATGGTGAAGTATTTCGGAGTTCATTATTGCTACCCACTTAGTGTAACCCTACAGTACAATGAAGACGAGAACCTATCTACAGTTTGTAATATAACAGCAAAGTGGTCGCCGGTCTATCTGTCTTGGTGGGATCGTCTTGAAGCTTTAAAAATGACTATCACTCCTAAAGTGAATTATATATTAGAAATGCTACCAGTCTTTCTTACAAATAAAGTTTATCATCAAATTGAAAGGATTCTAGTTCAATTTCTATGGAAAAATAAACCGCCTAGAATTGTTCTCAAGAAACTCAAATCTAAAAAAGAGGAGGGGGGTTTCTTTCCCTGACTTTCAGGCCTATCACTGTGCTTTTTTGCTAAAACAGGGTTCACAATGGGTGGAGGGAGCCGTAGGTATACGTCCAGTATGGCTTGAACTAGAAGAGAGATTAAGAACTCATTTCCCCTTGAATCTTCTTCCTGGCATGGTGTCTATTGGGAGGTTGAAGCCTCATAGGGTTATATCGGACACCCAGAAGGCTTTTCAACAGTTAGTAAATGCAATTCCTAAGGAGGATTGCCTATTGAAATTAATACCCATCTGGCATAGTCCTTATTTTAAGATTAATCAAAGGGCATTCGCATGGCAAAAATGGTTTAGCAGGGGCATTTGGAGCATTGGCCAACTGATAATGGATGGCAAGTGGAAACCATTTTCCTCTTTATAAAGTGAATTTGGTTTGCCTCAAACCCTATACTTTCAGTGGATTCAGCTGAGGCATTGTATAGAGAAATCCCAGTTGGATATTACATCGTTGTCTGATGAGTGCGGGTTGATGAGTAAGATAAGCTCAGTATATATGACCTCTGGGGTGGTCTCTCAATATTATAAATTGGTGGTTCAGAATAACAGTTCTCAGTTCAACAAATATGGGAACATGACACTGGGGAAGTTCTTTCTCCGGAAACTTGGACAAAATTCTGGAGTAAGGTAAACAGGGTTTCCCAGTCTGCCTCTGTCTCACAAGCTTTGTACTTCTTTGCGCATAGAGAACACTTTACTCTGGTAAAGGTTGCTAAATGGGATAAGGCAGCTGGGAATGAGTGTTGGTCTTGTCGGGGAGATGTCGGCACTTTGAGACATGTGGTGTATGATTGCTCTAACATTCAGTCTTATTGGGTTTCAATATGGAATCGCATTCAAGAGGTATTGGGATTCCGGGCCATTCTCTCCTGGTCTGTGGTCATTTTTCGATCAGCAATTGACATCTCGTCATTACAGAGGGATTGTCAGATTTTATTTGACTTCATGTTGGGAGTGGCCTTTCATCTCATTATTTCTAACTGGAAACATACAGCAGAGCTTAGCTGGCACGAATGGTGGAACCACTTGTGCTTATGCTACAGATATGAGCAAATGCCACGGTGTGGTAGATCTCTTACACCATCCACTTTTCTTAAGTGGAAACCTCTACAAAATTACATTATTACACAGTATTGGGGAACTGCATCTCTTATTTATCTGATGTTGCACTGCATGTGGACTCTGGCTTCTTGGGGTTTCAGTTTAAATTTTGTCTACATATTTTTATTTTTACTTTAGATTATGGTTACTTATTCTGTACTTGGTGAGGGTCGATGTTGTGCGTGTGTGACTGAGGTCAGGTGTTCTGTACACATGGAGTTTGTACATAAAGATCTATACTGTACTGTAGTAATTGACTGTTTCAGCTTTTCAAATAGGTGTATGGATGTTCCAGGGCCCACTGTAGTATTTACAGTGACGCCTTTTTGGATGGGCTACTTATGTGAGTTTTGGAAGTTTGTGCTGATATGGTATGGTATGGTTGGTTTGCACTTTGTTGTAGGGTTTTGTATTCTGTTGGTTCTGCTCTGTACCCACTGTGGATGCAAAATACATGTTGAAAAAGAAAAAGCAAGAACCATAACGCAGTTCATAACAACAAAATAAAAATGAGTTATAATTTAGTTTTATAAACTGTGCTGTTGATTCTTGCTCCCTTTTAGTTCCTTGGTGTGCAAACAGGACCATACCTAGCCCTTTGCAAGCGGTGCAACCGCACAGGGTGCAAAGGCTTGGGGGGCGCATTTCAGCTGTCTGCTGTTGCCCTGCTGCTGCTGGCAGGACAATAGCAGGAAGCCGAAATGTGCCCCCAAACCTGTTCACAGAATTTTTAGCAAGTCTGGTCCCTCCCTCCTCCGACACGATGTCAGAGCAGGGAGGGACAGATCTGCTTAAAGTGCCAGCGACTTTCAGATAGAGCATATGCCCCCTCCTCCTCCTCCCCATACCTCCATCCAGCGCTGCCTGCTCTTTCCCTGCTGCCGGCACTGTCGTGAAAAAAACAGAGGGTGGCAGTAGCAGGGAAAGAGCAGGCAGCGCTGGACGGAGGTACGGGGGGAGGAGGGGGCGCGAGCCCAAGCTGCAAGTCACACAGGGCGCGATTGCAGCTCGATACGGCCCTGTGTGCAAACATCTTGCCTTTTGGTTTGGTTCAGTCCCCGATTGGAGTTCTGAAAAAGCCCCGCCCCCCTCTAAGGGGGAGCGCCATCTCATTCTTCGCCTCAGGCAGCAGATTGCCTTGAGCTGCCCCTTGTCACACTCCACCAGAACAGTCGATATAAGGGGAGGAGGAGAATGCTCAACAGAGCTTAAAGAAGCTCCTTCTGGAGAAGAGGGTGGTAAATTCTGGAGGCCAATACATGTTTATCCATGAGTCTGGAAACAGTACTCACAATTTTGGTGATCCAAGATTGGTTCTTGCTCTTGGACTTTCTCAGTCCCATAATAGAAATTCAAACCAGAAATTTCAAGATTAATACTGACAAGCAGTGGGCTCCAGCTGAAATCTATAGCATCTCGGCATCCAGCAATGCTCTGAAGAGGCTCTAAAGGGGCATGACCTGCTCCTTTAGGCACACCCCTACAGGCCATTCTTCGTGACCACATTGAAACAAATGCTGTCTTTTAAGCACGGCAGGATCCTTCATCAGCGGATCACTGCCTGCTCATCAGCACTCATCCAAGGGGGTGAGATGGCAAGACCAGCAGTGATTCCACTTCCACACCTCAGATCTCCCCAGTTATGATTATTTTTGATAAAATCACCAAATTCTCTTCTGCTGGAAATTTTCTAAGCACCAAATTTTAGTGATCCAAGCATCCTTCTTCTTATTCTGTTAGCCACCATGGTAGACTTCCATGTCACATGTTTCTTATACACTCCACCCATAATTTCTTCCATGTACTTACTTGAAGACTTCCATATAAAATATATCATCAAAAACATGGAATTTTGATGGAAAGTCCTGATTGGTTCTAAAGTTCTTTATAGTAAGTTTGCTGTAGTAGATCATGGGAGAAAACTCTCAAAAGCAAGAGTGACCAAATACTTCTCTCTGGAAGGACTGATTTGTATTAATCAAGACCTAAAATTACTATAGACAACTCTAAAACTTGTGATTCCCAAACTATTCTGACTTTTATTTACAATATTTACCCGCTGGTCCACCAACATAATTTGAGTATACACAGTTATCTGTATTGAAATGGGTTTAGAGTTCCCTTGGTTTATTTACCATCATTCCAGAAAGTCTTCTCATGAAAGACAATATGCAGCAACAGCCAAGAAAGCAAATAAAATGCTGGACTGATAAGGAAAGGAATGGAGAATAAAAACAAGGATATTATAATGCCTCTGTATTGCTCTATGGTGCAAACACAGCTTGAATATTGTGTGCAATTCTGGTCGCCGTATCTTAAAAAGGATATAGCAGAAATATAAAAGGTTCTAAAGAGAAGAGCCACCAAAATGGTAAAAGAGATGGAAGGATATCCCTGTCAGGAGGCTTAAAATGTTAGGGCTCTTCAACTTGGAAAAAAGACTTCTGAGGGAGGATATAATAGAGGTCTATAAAATAATGAATGGAGTGGAATGAGTTAAGTGTAGATCAGCTGTTTACTCCTTCAGAAAGTAGAAAGACTAGGGGATGTGCAATGAAGTTACAATGTAGCACATTTAAGACTAATTGGAGAAAGCATTTTTTCACTCAACATGCAGACTCTGGAATTTGTTGCCAGAGGATATGGTAAAAGCTGCTAGTGCAGCTGGGTTTAAAAGAGGTTAGGACAACTTCCTGGAGGAAAAATCCATAAACTATTATTAAAGTGGACCAGGGAAATCCATTACCTACTCCTGGGATAAGCAGCATGGAATCTTTCTACCTTTTGGGAACCCGAAAGGTACTTGTGACCTGGATTGGCCACTCTTGAAAATAGGTTACTTGGCTCAGTGGACCTTTGGTTTGACCCAGTATGGCATATCTTATGTTCTTATAAAGAATTTAAGGATTTTAAAGCTGCTTTTTCCAGCCTTTCTAAGATCAGAGCTTGCCCACATCCCTCTCCATACAAGCTTCTTCCTATAATTGCTCTATCTTGGTCCTTACGGATTATAGTTTTCAATTTTACAGAAAAATCATTCATATATCTTACTCATACTTCAAATATGCAATAAAAATCTTGGTTGTTAACATGTAGTTTCCCCCCTGTTTTGCCAAGAAATAGGTCTCCAGTGTTTTCCAAACTCTTCAGGCCCAAGATATATCTACTGTACATTTCCAAGAAAGTACAGAACATCACCATCTGCAGAGAAGTAGCATGGACATTAGAGAGAACTCCTATGAACACAATAAAGTTAGGGAAGTACTGAAAACTCCACTAAAAGTTGGAAGCAGGGCCAGCCATGGAACAGCTGTGGTGCCTAGGACTCTGAAGCAAGTGATGAGAAAGGTGTTCCCTATTATGGCAAAATATTTATTTTGGATTTGGATATATTTGAACTATCATTCTTTTGTAGTGATTCTGGCCAGAATCAGAGGGGGGACTGTTGAAAGTAACTTGAAATGGGGTACCAGGGCCCTCTGAAAGGATTAATATGAAGAATGGCATGGAATTTTGCTGACAGTCTGAAGACTAGCAGCCTGGAGAGAAAGGTGTTATAAAAGCCAGGGTTGTACTTTGGGATGATTTTGTTTGTGAGAACAAGACAGAATGCTTTTGTTTTTGAATTCTGGAGCTGAGAAATGTCTGTGCTCTGGCCTGGTTAGGACAAGGTACTGGCCTGGTTAGGACAAGGTACTGGCCTGGTTAGGACAAGGTACTTAACGCAGTGCTTTTCTCCAAATCAAATGTGGCAACAACACCAAGAATAATCTTCTCAATTCGTAACCAAACGTTGTGTTTCTGGCCAAAGGCATTCCTGGCCCTTTCTCAAACCTTGTCGCTTGAGAAAGGGCCAGGAATGCCTTTGGCCAGAAACACAACGTTGGGTTACAAATTGAGAAGATTATTCTCGGTGTTGTTGCCACATTTGAGTTGGAGAAAAGCACTGCGTTAAGCTGGATCTGTGACGGATTATCTGGGACGGTTTCGCGTACCATTTGGAGGTTTGCTGTTTGAAAATTAACCTTCAAAGTTGGAATACGAAGGAGATTGGACACACACGCTTGTTGCCTCAGTTAAGTAGTTCTTAACTTTAATGATGGAGGTATTTTATATGGTGTTGGGAGGTCACTCTCTCGGGGCCTAATTTGTGGAATTTCCACTTATAAAAGATAAAAAAGGAACATCACACTTCGAGAGGACTAGTTCCCCATGGTGTACGTTCTGACAAAAATTCATGTTTGTCTGTTTCCCTGTTTGTTGGAATGTTTCTGGTGGGAGAAAGTTTAAGGTTGGTTAATAGTTACTTTTAAACTTTGACACCATGATGCTGTTTGCTTCTACCTCTCCAATGCTCGAGAAGCGCTGTGGGGTTGTTTGTGCCCATTGCCACTTCTGCATGTCCTGAAGAGGGGCAGCAGCAGCAGCAATGAGCACCAGAGGGAGGCGCAAAGGATGAAGTTTGCATAAGGCACCTTATCTCCTTGCAATGGCCCTGAGCCACTGACAAACACACATGTTCACTTCCTATAACACACACAAACGAAACCCCTGTGAGTGAGAGAAACATGCCATTGTGTCACACTGTAAAGTGTGCACTTTTCAACTTGTTTTGGCTTAGCTGTAAGGTAGCAAACATGCCAGACATCCTTCCTTCCCTCTCTTGGAACATTGCTAGGGACGTTTTTACCTTTATGTCCCAACCAGGCACCCAGCCACAGAGATTAGAGGGAGGTGGGGAGCTTCCAGTGCAGCAAGTTGGTCCATCAGAGTTGGACACATGTGTGCTGCAGCACAGAGCATGAAACTTGTGGTTAGCATCACTGCCAGTTCACTATAAGGAGCACCACCACTGGCTCTCATGAGAGACTATGGATTGATCTTTCCATTTTAGGCCATCCTGTTCACAATGCCAGCAAAGTCTCTACATGTTTCACAGTTACAACAGCTTCAACAAGGCAGTAGCGAAGCAACACTCTCAGAGTCTAGCCAAGTGGTGATTTTCACATTGATGTTGTCACCATTAACTGCTGACATCAGCTCCCAGATTGAGTCCTGCCTCTTAGTGCTCACCACAGCTTCCATGCTGCTTATACCCAGGAATAGTAGTGGTTTTCCTCAGATCTATCTTAATAAAAGTCTATTGACTTTTTCTCCAGGAAAATGTTGAAACCTTTGTTACACTAAGAGGGTCATTCTGTTTAGTGTTTAGTGAGGCTGGATGTTCAATCTGGATGTCTAGCCACACTAAATGCCTAGGGTGTGCTGGTGAAAACAGACTCCCAGTATGCAGATCAGAGCTGTGTGGGGAGTTCTGTTCCTAGGTGGGAGGGGGCAGGCTGGAGAAGGGGCGAGGGCGGAAAGTGGGTAGGACAGTGACCCTGGACATACAGGGCTGATTCCAAGGTTGGCCCTGTACATCTGGGGTCTCCGGATTGGACGGGGACCTATTCCACCTTGGAGGTAGAATAACACCACTGAGACAGTGCCAGATAACGTGGCCGAGCTAGGATGAAAAGGTGAGGGGATGCAAGGGAATCCCCGCGGCCCAACACTGGCCAAGACAGGTCCAATTGGGGGTCGGGCTGTGGGAAAAGGATCTTTGCCATCGCTGTCGGGGTTTGTGGCTCCTGAATGAAGTTGGGGTGGCATAGCAACAGGACACCATGCCACCATTGCTCCATGCAGGAGCTAGGCTGGGCTGGTTCAGGAGATGCTGTACATCCATCTGGCCAGAATCAGGGCACGGCCTGCACATCCAGGCCATAGACCCGATTCTGATCCCGTGGGCATGTCTGTCCCCCACAGGATCAAATTTGGGTGCTACTAATGCACGTCCTGATTCCGACTGGCTGGACAGGCGGGTGATGCTCAGAACGGAATGGGCCTCTAACTGCTTTTATCACTTCCTCCTTATTTGTCAAATTTATAAAAGGGCTGTGCAACCGTGCATGCAGAGACAGAGTAGCTTTTCAGTGCTCTTGTAATCTCTCAATGTATTTCATGTCATATTGACCTGATAAATAGCATTCTTAGGGGCCCTTTTACTAAACGCCACTAACTGGTTAATGCACTTTTTAGGGGGTGGTAACTGGTCAAGGTAAACTTCATTGCACAGTCATACCAGCTCACCAAGATGCACATTACTGGCAATCATGGGCTAATGCGGAGAGTGGGTGGGTTAGGGGTGGAGTGTGAGAATGGAGAGCATATTGCCATTAGCATGGGTAGAATTATTGCACCCTCACCGTCAATATAGCAATTAGCATGGGTGCATTAGCGATACCTCTAGGGTAGGGGTGGGCAATTCCGGTCCTGGAGGGCTGCAGACCAGTCAGGATTTCATGATGTCCCTAATGAATATTCATGGACCTATTTCCATACAATGGAAGACAGTGGATGCAAATAGATCTCATGAATGTTCATTAGGGACATCATGAAAACCTGACTGGTCTGCAGCCCTCCAGGACCGGAATTGCCCACCCCTGCTTTAGGGGGGATCCTTAAGTGTACCCACATTAATTGTGCCACACATTGACGTACGCATTCCGCATTAACTTCTGAGAGCATATTGGTCCCACCCTTGACAATTACCATAGAGCATTTGCACTTACCATGTGTTAAAATTGTGCGTTAAATTCAAAACCTCAGCAGGGTTTAGGAAAAGGGCTGTCAAGTCAATGTTGTTTGAGCAGCTCCTGGGTTTTCTTGACAAGGTATGACCAGAAGTAGATTGTCAAGCCTTTTCTTCCCAGGCAAAGTGACTTGTCCAAGGACATAAGGAGTACTAGTCAGAATCAAACCCTAATTTCTTGTATATTAGGCTATTGCTCTAACAACTAGGCTACAATTTCTTAAAATTAGCTCAGAAAAAAACCTCATAAATACAAATAACTTCTGCTAAAAGCATGTGGGAACCTTTGCCCATTTCCTAAATCTAACACTTTCATACAAATCTCCCAGAGCTCTTTTTTTTCAGAGGTGTTTTAACTTTTCAGAGGTATCAAGAAATTAAGGGCAGCATTTTCAAAAGGCATTTGCATGTTCTACAGACCAGTAATCTAACAGTAAAAAAGCCGCTCACAATATTAAATAAATAAACTACAAAAAATATAACTCATACCCTAACATCATTTCCAGGCAATAATGACCTCAGATGGCACAACTCCACATTTAGTGATAAATCACCATAGGGTGTTGATAGACGCTCACATCACCGGTCATAGCCTCCCTACCTTCCTAAATTAAATATACCAAAACCTCACAATACATCTAACACACCCTTAACTACAACCCTGGGAAAAGTCTCAAAATGTCTTTATAGCAATAGAGCAAATATTCAAACACTAAAACACTAAAACATACTCACAAATATCCACACACACACCACCAATACAATCTCATTCACTCATACTAAAAAACAGCGTCAATATGATATGCGTCTGCACTATAATTTTAAGGCTGAACGCAGCCTAAACAAATCACAGAGCGATACCTGCAAATATAATAAAAAATAATGAAAGTTCGAAATTCACCAACGGTAACACAAGAATTCAAATAACTTATCTTGCAACAGTGATCTTGTAACCAGCCAAGTCTCTAGCTCTTCAACAGACGCTTCTCATAGTCAATTCCGACCTCCAATGCAGACAGAGGAACCACACAGCTCAGGAGAAATATCAAAAGTCAATGTTGCTAATGAACTTCTAAAGATGACCAAAGCTCAAAGCCTTTGTTTCGCCGTAACCTGGCTTCATCAGGAGCGACATCATACAAAAATCTATCTTCCAAAATGACTCCTCACTATCTTTGTATGACGTCGCTCCTGATGAAGCCAGGTTACGGCGAAACAAAGGCTTTGAGCTTTGGTCATCTTTAGAAGTTCATTAGCAACATTGACTTTTGATATTTCTCCTGAGCTGTGTGGTTCCTCTGTCTGCGTTGGAGGTCGGAATTGACTATGAGAAGCGTCTGTTGAAGAGCTAGAGACTTGGCTGGTTACAAGATCACTGTTGCAAGATAAGTTATTTGAATTCTTGTGTTACCGTTGGTGAATTTCGAACTTTCATTATTTTTTATTATATTTGCAGGTATCGCTCTGTGATTTGTTTAGGCTGCGTTCAGCCTTAAAATTATAGTGCAGACGCATATCATATTGACGCTGTTTTTTAGTATGAGTGAATGAGATTGTATTGGTGGTGTGTGTGGATATTTGTGAGTATGTTTTAGTGTTTTAGTGTTTGAATATTTGCTCTTTTGCTATAAAGACATTTTGAGACTTTTCCCAGGGTTGTAGTTAAGGGTGTGCTAGATGTATTGTGAGGTTTTGGTATATTTAATTTAGGAAGGTAGGGAGGCTATGACCGGTGATGCGAGCGTCTATCAACACCCTATGGTGATTTATCACTAAATGTGGAGTTGTGCCATCTGAGGTCATTATTGCCTGGAAATGATGTTAGGGTATGAGTTATATTTTTTGTAGTTTATTTATTTAATATTGTGAGCGGCTTTTTTACTGTTAGATTATCTTCTCTGCTCTCGGCTATTTGTTGTGTGTATTGCTACAGACCAGTAAACCATGTAAATGCTGTAAAGAGGGATTTTCAAAGGCACTTATCCAGTTAGTGCCTTTGAAAATCCCCTCCAAAGTCCCCTATGCACCCCAATGCTTTCCAGTTAGCATCGGGGCATGTTGGAGCATTCCAGAGCAGAGCAGGGGTGAAGGCAAATGCTAACTGGGCAGCAGTGATTTTCTATGCTGCCCAGTTAGCGTTCTATGCCAAAAAGATAGGCGAGGAAAACCCTCATCTATCGTTTTGGCACAGAGTGCTAACCGAGCAGCATAGAAAATCGCTGCTGCCTGGTTAGGCTCAGTGACTTCCAGGCTGTGCAGTGAATCCAGGATATTCACTTCCTTCACTGCAGAAGTGAATATATGGGATTAAGGGGTAGGTGGGCAGAGCTACACAGCTACGGCACTTAACCCTGCCCAATTCAAAATCGGGCCCAAAGTCCTGAGACAAATTATGTGTCCTTTGAAATTGTGTTAGAGAATTGATTTGCAAGCTTTGTGCACTCTGTTTTTGTTCAAATTTTAAAATCGATCCTAGATGTTAAAAAGTTACAGTTTGTATTTTGAAATATTCAGTTTGGTTTTCCCCACCAAAATCTGTCTATGCACCAAAGTTTTGCAGTATCTATACACTTCTTTAAAATGACTTCGCAACTGAAGTTCTGCTGGAGCTAGTGAGTAATACAGACCTCACATGGTGACTCTCTTCTGAGGGGAATAGAGGTATCCATTTGCCGACCAGACATGATGTGCAGAGAGGTATGCTGTCTGCCAGTTGCCAAAATCCAAGATGTTACGGAGAGTTTACTGAGACTCATCAAGTCTACTGACTATTATCCGATGTTGCTCATCCATGTCGGCACAAATGATACTGCTAGGTATCCTTCTGAGTGTATCAAGAGTGACTTCATGGCTCTGGTCAGAGGGTGAAGCAGATAGGTGCGCAGGTGGTGTTCTCTGCAATCCTTCCTGTTGAGGGTAAAGGCCGAGGCAGAGAAGCTCACATCCTGGAGATGAATGCATGGCTGCATGCATGGTGTCATCAAGAGTGTTTTGATTTCTTGGACCATAGGGTGATGTTCCTAGGGCTGCAGAGCAGAGATGGCGTCCATCTGTACAAGAAGGGTTGAAGTGTCTTCAGCAGCAGACTGGCTAACCTACTGAAGAGGGCTTTAAACTAGATTCATTGGGGATGGGTGACGAAAGCCCCCAGGTAAGTGAAAAATTAAATAACTCTGTAGAAATGGGTAAAAGAGGGAACATCTGGAAAGCGGTGTATATAAATGCCCATAGCATGGGAAATAAGATCCAAGATGGCAAGGCTTTAATGGAAGAGACTGACTTTGATTTAGTGGCAGTTACGGAGACATCTTCATGGACAACCATGACTGGAATGTAATTATACCTGGATATATTTATTCAGGAAGGAGAGTCTAGGAAGAAGGGGAGAAGGAGTGGCACTATATGTAAAAAATAATATTAAAGCTGTAGTATTACAGGGCTTAAAAGGGAGTGAGGAGGCACTGTGGGCTAAACTAGAAAGAGGAAAGGAAAATCCATTTGCATTGGAGTGATACACAGATCCCTCTCACAGGGAGAAGAAGTGGATAGAGATTTAATAGAAGAAATATGCAGCGTTGCTATGAAAGAAGAAGTGCTACTTATAGGGGATTTCAATATGACAGATGTTTATTGGCACATCCTTGCTGCAGAGTCATCTAGAAATAAGAAGATCCTGGATTCTCTATAGGAAGAACTATTCAGGCAACTGGTAACAGAACCCACATGTGAAAGGACCATACTGGACTTGGTGCTTACAGATGGGGAAAGTGTTTCTCGTGTTTCTCTCTAATCTGGAATGACCTTCCGTTTAATCTGGAATGGCCTTCCGTTTGACCTAAGAGAAACTACTGACCTTACCTCCTTCCGCAAAAAACTAAAAACCCATCATTTCACACAACACTTTGGTAACCCACTATCACCTCCTGACAATGATCCCTCTCAGTCCACATTATAAAAAACAAGCCCCCTCCCCCATCTCATTCTACCGCTGACCTTCACTTCTCTAGGGCATTACCTACTACACATATTCATTTCTTGCCACTACATCTGCAATAAAATCATGCTAGTTGATCATTGTACATAGTCATTTGTTTACTGTTCATTGTACATAGTTTTACTGTTATATGTAACTGATTTTGTTCTATGTAACCCGCATTTGATCTATTGGAAAAAAGCGGTATAAAAATTCTAATAAATAAATGCTATAGCAGAAGATCATCTTGCTCACCAGATGGTGAGGTTCAGTATTAGGACTAGGACTGATAAAATCCACTGTAAAGCAAGGTTCTTAGACTTTCAGAAAACTAACTTTGCCAAGATGAGACAATACTTCAAGAAGTCGTTAGCTGGATGGGAACAGCTGGGGGATATAGAAAAGCAATGGGCAAAACTCAAAGGGGATATTTTAAAGGCAACAAAGCTTTTTGTTAGAAAGGTAAATAAATGTAAAAGGAAAATGAGGCTGCGATGGTTCTCAAAAGAAGTAGCTGAAAAAGTGAAGAAAAAGAGGGAGGCCTTCAGGAAATACAAGAGATCACAGAGAGAGGCAGACGGGCATCTATA
Source organism: Ichthyophis bannanicus (assembly GCA_033557465.1). Classification (NCBI taxonomy): domain Eukaryota; kingdom Metazoa; phylum Chordata; class Amphibia; order Gymnophiona; family Ichthyophiidae; genus Ichthyophis; species Ichthyophis bannanicus. The sequence continues at coordinate 964,178,777 of CM066033.1, read as the reverse complement.
TTTGGAAAAAAATTAGAGAAGCTAGCAAAATAGTCAGGAAAGCAAAGATACAAAAAGCAGAAGAAATAGACAATGCAATAAAACGGGGGGACAAGACGTTTTTCAGAAATGTTAGAGAGAGGAGGAAGGGCAAAAGTGGTATTGTCAGACTCAAGGGTGAAGGGGAGGAATATGTAGAAGCTGATGAGGATAAGCAGAATTGCTTAATAAATATTTCTGTTCTATGTTTACAGATGAAAGGCCAGGAGAAGGACCTTGGAGAACTCCCGGAAATAGGAACAGAAGTGACAGGGAGCTCAAACGATTTTTAGAACACTGTGTTTGTGAGGAAGTAGCTAAACTAAAAATAAATAAAGCGATGGGACCGGGTGGGATACATCTGAGAATAATGAAGGAACTTGGAGATGTTCTAGCAGTTCCACTGACTGACCTTTTCAATGCTTCTTTGGAGTTGGGAGTGGTCCCAGAGGACTGGAGAAAGGCACATGTGGTCCCTTTACACAAAAGGGAAAGTAAGGATGAGGTTGAAAACTACAGGCCAGTTAGTCTAATCTCTGTGGTGAGCAAATTATTGGAAACACTGCTCAAAGAGAGAATAATGAAGTTTCTGGAGTCCAGTGGTTTGCAGGATCCAAGGCAGCATGGGTTTACCAGAGGTGAGTCTTGTCAGACAAATCTGATTGATTTCTTTGACTAGGTGACCAGGGAGTTGGAGCAAGGGAGAGCCCTAGATATGATATACTTAGATTTCAGCAATGTCTGACACTGTTCCACACAGGTGACTTATAAACAAATTGAGCAACCTAGGGATGGACCCTAAAGTTACTGATGGGGTTAGAAATTGGTTGAGTGGGAGGCAGGAAAGGATACAGGTAAAAGGAGCTCACTCTGAGGAGGAGGAGGTTACCAGTGGTGTGCCGCAGGGATCTGTCCTTGGTCCAGTTCTTTTTAACTTCTTTGCTAGTGATATTGCAGAAGAGCTGTTGGGTAAGATTTGCCTGTTTGCAGATAATACCAAAATCTGCAATACAGTAGACACCCAGGAAGGAGTAGATAACATGAGGAGGGATCAAGCTAGCAGCTTGAAGAATGATCTAGAATATGGCAGCTGAGATTTAATGCTAAAAAAAAATGCAAGGTCATGCATTTGGGCTGCAAATATCCAAGGGAGCAGTACAGTGTAGGGGGTGAAGTACTTCTGTCGACAAAAGAAGAGCAGGACCTGGGCGTGATTGTGTCTGGTGATCTTATAGTAGCTAAACAGGTAGAAAAGATGACGGCGAAAGTCAGAAGGATGCTTGGTTACATAGGGAAAGGAATGGCTTGCAGAAAAAAGGAGGTGACAATGCCTCTGTTTAAGTCTCTGGTGTGACCTCATTTGCAGTATTGTGTGCAATTCTGGAGACCACACCTTCACAAGGATATAAACAGATTGGAGTCCGTGCAGAGGGTGGCTACTAAAATGGTTAGTGGTCTCATTATAAAGCATATGAGGACAGACTTAAAGATCTTAATATGTATACTTTAGAGGAAAGGCAGATAAAGGAGATATGACAGAGATGTTTAAATACTTCTGTGGCATAAATGCACAGGAAGAGAATCTATTTCGATTGAAAGCAAGTTCTACTACGAGGGGACATAGGGTGAGGGTGAAAGGGGATAGACTCAGGAGTAATATGCAGAAACATTTCATTACAGAAAGAGTGGTAGATGCGTGGAATAGTCTCCCAGTGAAGGTCGTAGAGAAGAAGACAGTATCTGAATTCAAAACAGCATGGGGCAAATACAGGATCTCTAAAGCTAAAAAGTGGACTATTGCAGTTGATATGGAATGGCCAACTAGATAGGTCAAGTGGTCTTTTTCTGCCTTCATGTTTCTATGTTTCTATGCTGTAAGTTTGATCTGCTGTATAATGACAGCATGCCCCATTCTTTTGATTTTTAGACTTTTTGTGAGTGATGCTGATATATGCCAATATGATCAAATGTCTTTCAAAGAAGTAAATAACATGATGGCACTGGAAATTGTTTCACCTTAATAACATGTAAATGTTTCCATACTGTGCATACAATCTTTCTCAAGCTCAAAGAAAAATGTTAGATATAGGTAGTGGGTGTTTGTTTCAATCTCATGAAAGGTACCCCTGTGTGCAGGTATTTGTACATCTCCGAATTTAGCATGAAAAAAATCTATGAAGACTTGACCAATTGATCCTTTAGATTGCTTAACCTCCTAACGGTAAACTGCCTAGCAGAAAGTATCTTACCCAATTCTGTTTCACATATAATGACTATAGAGAGTCTACTGCCTCTCACTGGAGATGATAGAGATTAAGAATTCAAAAAAGCGTAGGACAAGAATTGAGGATTTCTGAGGGAGAAAGAGAGATTGTAGATACTGGGCTGTTGGTTTGGATGGGTAGACTGGATAGTCTTTATTTTGTTCCATCATTTTTTGTTTCTCTGTTACACATTTTTCATGTTTTGTTGAGTCAGCGTTACAGATTTGCCTGCATTCAAATGATGTTTTTCCTCACTCATTAACACATCAAGTTCCACGCTTTTTTTGGGTAAAATATTTTATTGATGGACAAAGCATATACCATAAAACAAACCAACTAGATTATTCTCCACCCTTGAGTCAGTACATGGTAGAAGTACTTTTGGCAGCAATTACAGCTGTGAACTTGTTGGGATAGGCCTTCACCAACTTTGCACACCTAAATTTGCCAATAATAAATCATTTTCATTACAAAACTGTTCAAGCTTTGTCACGTTCCTTGGGGAGCACTGATGGACAACAAACTTTAAGTCATGCCACAGTTTTTCAATTGGATTGAGGATGGAGTTCTGGTGGCCACTCAAGGATATTTATAGTTTGTTACTTAGCCACTCAACTGGAGCTTAGAGAGATTGCTTCAGGTTTTCATCATGCTGAAAGGTGAGATTCCATTCCAGTTTCAGCTTTCTTTATTTATTTTATTTATTTAGCAATTATTTCTATACCGCTCTTTCACAAGTATCAAGTGCGGTTTACAATGAACAGTATGTTATATGGTAAGGGTGGTATCATACCAAGTCAGTTTACATAGAACATATTGAACTATTTACAGGTAACAATATAAAGTATTAACATTATAATTATTAGAACATTAAACTGTTAGAACATATATACATTGTTGATATTTACAATTATGTCATGAATTATAAATTGTGGTATATATCACTTGCAAAAAAACCGCAGGTATTTCCTCTGAACTTCTCCATTCATTGTCCCTTCTATCCTGACAACTGCCTCGGTCCCTGCTGATAAGAAACATCCCAATAACATGATGTTGCCACTGACATGCTTATCAGTAGGGATTGTATTCTCTGACTGATGCACTGTGTTAGGTTTGCACCAAATGTAAGGCTTTGCATTCAGGCCAAAAAATTCTATTTGTGTTTTGGCCGACTACAAAATATTTTGCAACATTGCTTTTCAGCAACTTCCGATTGTTCCTTTGCATACTTAAAACAGGATAGTTCAGTAATGGCTTTTTTCCTACTTCTGTATTATACAAGTCAGATTGTGCTCATGATATTTATTTATTCATTAATTTGTATTTTAGCGCATGCTTTTCCAGCAGTAGTTCATGGTGAGTTAAATAAATAAATAAATACATATGTTCATTTAGCTTGCCTTTCCTATAGTAGTTCAAAACAAGTTACATTCAGGTACAGTAGGTATTTCCTTGTCCCTAGAGGGTTTACAATCTAAGTTTGTACTTGACGCAATGGAAGATTAAATAACTCGCCCACAGCTACAAGGAACATCAGTTGCCACATATATATACTTTGACCAGTCTTGGCCATGAAAGTTTCCATTGGCTTCTTGGTTGCTTTCCTGTTTGGTCTCTTTCTAGGTCATCTGATTACATTAGCGTATTTTGTAATTGACATGCATACTTCATGACTCCATCCACACTCCGCCAAAATTGTGCCCCCAGCAATACCTATAGTAAAAGCACATGTGAGGCCATTTAATTCACGCCATATTTTGCAAGTGGATCATATAATGCGATATATTCTGTCATTTACTTGGCTCAGATATTTTACTGAGTGAGGTCTATTTTACTCACCAGCTCAAGCAGAACTTAAATTAAGAAGACATCTTAAAAAAGTGTATAAATACTGTGAAACTTGGGTTCATAGACAGATTTTTGTAGGGAAAACCAAACTGAATATTTCAAAATATAAACTTTAAGGGCCCGATATTCTACTAGGCAGACTATGTGCCGCTATGGCACATAGCCCTGTCTGTTCACCCCTAACCCTGGATATTCAATGCTGCGGTGACAGCATTGAATATCTGGTTTTGGCATGCAGGGAAACCCGCCACAGAACCTAACCAGGTAGCGGCGATATTACACCACTACCCGATTAGCATCCGTGGCTAAAACTAGGCGAGCCAAAAGCTGGCCTAGTTTTAGCCGCGGATCGCTAACCGGGTAGCGGTGCAATATCGCTGCTACCCGATTAGCAGTATTCCCTGCATCTGCTCCACCCCGAAATGCCCCCGAAAACCCCTGATGCTAACTGGATAGCATAGTTGACATAGACAGGAATATTTACAGCACTAACCATGTAGGGGCCATTGAATATCCTTGTTTAAGGCATTTACATAGTTGTAAACCATGTAAATACCTTTAAAATATTACGCCCTGCATATCCAGACCAATGTTTCCACCAAGCTGAAAGCATGTCCTCCACCCACATTGCTGCTGGTAAATCAATCCTAAATGTTAAACTGTTAGGGCCCAGTGCCGTTGCATATCCCCGTCTATGTCCCCTACGCACCCCAAAGCTATCCGGTTAGCATTGGGGCGTGATGGGGGCGATCCGAGGCAGAGCAGAGTCGGGGAGTACCGCTAACCGGGTAGCGGCAATATTGGATTACTACATGGTTAGCGGTCCGTGGCTAAAAGTAGGCCAGCTTTTGGCTCACCTAGTTTTAGCCACGGATGCTAACCAAGTAGCAGTCCCATATCACGTCTACCCAGTTAGGCTCTGCGGCGGTTTTCTCTGGGTGCCAAAACCGGATATTCAATGCCATCACCGTGGCAGTGAATATCTGGGTTTAGGGATGAGCGGGCAGGGCTATGCGCGTAGTGGCACATAGTCTGCCTACTTGAATATCAGGCCCTCAAACCTTTCTGAGAATTTTACAAGAGGTTTACTGAAAATGGAGTTTTTTATAATGTATGCACAAGGATGTGGGAAATAGACATGTATTTTGTGGTATTTGCATTTTACAAAAGAATATGTTAAAAAAAAATAGTGGGAACACTTGGTGATCTGGATATGTACGAAGTGCTGGTACTTAAATGCAAAGTTCCCACAAAGGTGCCTAGAGTCCTCTGTCTGTGCTGCTGCCTGTAAATACGAGTTACTTACCTGTAACGTGAGTTCTCCAGGGACAGCAGGATAAGTCAGCCACAAGTGGTGACGTCATCCGACGGAGCCAGGACGGAAGTACTCTCACTAGCCCAGAAGGCTTTAGCCTCCTGGGCTGGACCGGTAGCCCCACCTCCCGCTCCGCCCCTAGCTGGCCAGTTTTTCCCCAGCTGAGGCATTCCAGCAGCTAGGGTGCGGAACGGACATAGAGGTACCCGCCGGGGAGGAGGGAGGGAAGGTGTGGCTGACTTATCCTGCTGTCCCTGGAGAACTCACGTTACAGGTAAGTAACTCGTATTTCTCCCAGGGCAAGCAGGATGAAGTCAGCCACAAGTGGTGCCTCCCTAGCTATACAGGCAGCGGCGGGGAACCAAGAACAGACACAGTGCTGGGAGGTGCAACAGGGTTTAGTACGGTCAGGGTAGGCCTGTGCAAAGGAACTGTGCGATAATCTTGTGCAAACAGCGAGTGGAATAGCATGTCCAACGGAACGTAGTAACAGCAGAGAGCTAGAGGCAATTAGTGTAAAACGCGAATAACAAGAGTAAGTACACCTATCTAGGTGTTCAAGTAACAAGGCAACTGTGTCTTAGTAGCAAGACAACTGTGTCTTAGCAGGATTACAATAGTAACTAGTCATAACTGTGGTTGAGCAGAGTTACAATAGTAACAAGGCCTAACTGTGGATTAACAGGATAACAATGGTAACAAGGCATACAATCCTGGATGAGGGCTGAGAGTGAGGTTACACGACTCGGCCCAGCGCACACGGACAGAACGGATAGGCGGAAGGCCGGTCCGTCGTGGTCAGTACCGTCCAGACAGTAATGTCTCTGAAGTCTGGATGGATGACCGGTGGTCTTTTGGTTACTAAGTAATGTCTCTGAAGTCTGGATGGATGACCGGTGGTCTTTTGGTTACTAAGCCAGTGCACTAACCACTAGGCTACTCCACCATCCAGTTCTCCCCAGCTGAGGCTGAGAGTTAGGTTTCAGTAATGTCTCAGAAAGTCTGGATGGATGACCAAGGGAGGGGTACAGAATGCCCTCAAGTTCATCGCAAGGGCCTTGGGCCACGCGTCAGTTCATGACTAGCCAGATGTGTCCTTGAGATAGCTAGAACATGCGAATCTGTGTTATGCCCTAGGGTCAGGTGGCCCTTATGCCCTAGGGTCAGGTGTGCCCACAGGGCAGGTGGTGCGGTGTGTTTGCTATGGGACCCAACGTGGCCTTATTTGGGGGAAGGGTGGAGAGATCTACCCTGGACCGTGCAAGTCACCAAGAATGGTAGAAGGCATGCAGTAGACCATGAACGATGAACCTTGGCCGAGACATTGTGTGTGGGCCTGGCTTCACGCTTCGGGGAGACGAACCTTTCGCCTATGTCGTAGGGAATGGATGGAGGAGAGAGCCCGTATATGCATAGGTGAGGGATTGGTGTGATAGTTGCCTAACATCTGCAGAATATGTTCTGTCACTGCTTCGCTGACCAAGGGTCATGAAGTCCCCACTGGTAGGGCTTCTGTTGTAGTCATCGGTGGCATGGAGCCTATGACATGCTCTTAGGAAGCTGGAAGAGAGTGTTTGTCTCGAGAATGGGGCCCATAGGCAAGTATTTGAGATAGAAGGTACTGAATACATAGTTCAATGGCGTTAACAAGGCAGGATGGTTGAGAAGGCTTAACCTGTAATGGATAAGTTTGGAAAACATCTATTCTAGGCAGATCCTTGAGCACTCGTAGTCCGCCTAGAGTATAATCTCTGGTAACGAGAGGTCTAAGGCTTTACTGGGATGGTAACATGTGCAGGCAGACTGGCGTGGTACCATGTTATTGGACTGGCCCGTAAATGGAGGTTCAGTCTTCAGGAATGGAGAGAATCTGGAAGAATCTGGCCTGCAGAGAACAGGTCGCCTGGATCCCCAAAGGGAGACTGAGGTGTCGGTCTCAAACAGAATCCTTCAATGAGTCACCGTGGAAATATGTGGACTGACCTGGCATGAGCCCCAGCTGGGATTTGAACCTGTGACCCTCTGGTCTTAGAGGTGCTGGTTGTGTCAGCTGCACCACACTGTGGCCACTTATTGGTGACCAGCGATCAGTAGAGGGAGTAGGGCTTGCCGTAAGTTACTTACCAGTGCAAGGACCGACTGATGACATTTTCAAGGGCTTAGATAGCTGTGTGGTGCCCTTGATGCGGTCTGCATATCTTAACCGTATTGAGAGCTGAGTGTTACCTTAGCGTTGTATGTCGTCTTAATGACTGAGTCCCCCTGTCCCTGGGCGTAGGGCCATGGGGCCGAGAGACAATGGGTAGGACAGTGAGCCAGCCAAAGCTATGAAGTTGCGATGCGGCACCGTACCCCTGATGTCTTAGGCATATAGAGTCAGGAGGAACCTGAGTAATGTAGGCGTGTTATACCCTTGTTTCCCGGGGATTGAAGCATTGCGGCCGGTAGCAATGCCTTCCGATGGCGGATTGAACTCGCCATCTTGCACTCATGTACACAACGAAGAACAGGTGTCGATGATGTGATTTCCTCGCCACGATCCGGTGGAAGGCGGTCTCGTGACCGATAAGTGGCATCGTTAGGCGGGAGGCCCCGCAAGGGTTTCACGGCGGTTAAATGATGAAACGGTCGCTTGGTTAGAGAGTCGTGCCCAAAGGCAATGAGCGGTGAGGGGCCTCGGGGGGCTTCACCTGAATGCCGATGCACTGAACAGGGCCCTGAGGGTATCCTCTGTGCTTGAGAGTTGAGAATGCCATCTTTCACATTCTTAGGTGCAGGTCATACCCTGCTGTAGATGTGTGTGGCTCTGGAGCGATTTATCCCAGCCTTGGCTCCTGGTTTACTGGTTGTGCAATAGAGGGGATTGCCCAACATTTTCCCGTAAGTAGAGAGGAGTGCATCACATTTATCTCTGTGAGTGGCCACTGAATTCTTCGGGTTGGGGAATCGGCAATTGCTGCATCCACATTTGGCGGATTGCTGCATGGGATTGGGAGATTACCTTTACGAGGGACGTGTATTCCGTCCACCAGAGCATGCGGAGAATATAGGAGAATATAGGATATGGCATACTGGGTCAGACCAAGGTCCATGAAGCCCAGTATCCTGCTTCCAAGGTGGCCAATCCAGGTCACAAGTATCCAGCAGTTTCCCCCAAGAGGGATCCACGATGCTTGTAGAGATTCAAGCATTGATATCCTGGGTCCCCCCCCCCTTTTTTTTTTGGTCCACGGCTGGAGGGTGTCATGCCTGATTCCGGGTCTGTGTATACTCCTGGAGATATCCGGGTCTGTGTCTACTCCTGGAGACCTGGAGTTCGGACTGTGTGATGATATGGGATCTATACCATCAGTTTAGGTCAGACATGGGGTGTGCCGTTGTTTCTGCGTGGCTAAAGTTGAACCTGCGCACTCCCGACCTTGAATACACTGTGCGGCACGTACCGCTCCCCACTGCTGCCACTGTCCTTAGTGTTGTGGCTGTGGAAGTGGCGAAGGTTAAGGGACTGTAAGTGAATTTCCGGCCCTCCATTATGGGCACTAGGGTTAAGTGCAAGGTCACCTTCATAGGAGGTTGTGCAAGGTGCCATGGAGAATGGCAGGTTTGCAGTTGTTGATTTCAAGGGATGTCCGATCAGGCGCAGCCTTTCTCCAGGTACTGATGAGTGATGGTTGCCTGTGCATCCTCTTCTGCCTTAGTGTCATCGAACTCCCTGGCGCCATGTCCATATCTGCTGTCAGGGAGATGCCGGAAAAGAAAAGTTGAATGGGGAGGGGTGACTGCCATTCACGGCAAACATGGTGAGGGGGTGCACCGCCATTCACCTCAATGTACCTGCAGTGTTACCAGACCTAAGGGCAACTGCAGGGGAGGAGCTTATTGATAGTGCAGGCCTCCATTCCCCTGCGTTACCCTGGAGCCTGAGGAATCCCTTCTGTCTAGTAGCCTTAGCCGTGGCCTGGAGTCTGTCTGAGTTGTTAGTGCCGGGGCTGTTGGCGCTATCAGCCTAGCATTGCCAGCACCAGAGGTCCACCATTGTTTAAGTATGTGGATTGGTTTGGCAGTACCCCCAGCCGGGCTGGGTTTGAACCTGAGACCCTCTGTTCTTGCACACCCAGTCTGTGTGCACTGCGTTGCCGTGTTGCAACTGTAATCAGCGTCTGAGAGCTGGTTAGGCTCTCGGTTAACTGAGAGCAGATGTGGGGTGGCTGTAGCAATTTTTGGAGTGTTATTGTGCAGCGCAGCCATTTATTATTCAGAGCGTCTGACCTGAGTTGTCAGGGAAAGCGGAAAGGGTTCCTAGCGCTTCTCAGCAGGAATCACAACACATACCCTGCTCAGAGCCGCTTCGCCGTCCTCCTTTTCATCCTGCGTCTCAGCCCATTCGGTGTTGTTTGCCTTCGGTGCCGAATGGCGGGGGTGTCCGCTGGGGGGCTGGACTCACTTCGATCTGCGCTGCACTTTGATCTGCGCTGACCAACGGAGCTGCAGAGGAGGGGCCGTGATGGCAGTGGGCTGACCTGGGGCGACTCAGCACCAAGAACCATGTCCTGCACTGTGCAGAGACGAAGATGGGTGATCGGGCCTCCCTACTGCCTGTAGCTGTGCCGAACACTGACCGTGGAAGTCAGGCCACAGACAGGTTGGCGTCGGCCAATGGCACTGCAGGGGGAAGAAGCCCGGAGCCATGAAGTCACCGGCCAGATAGGAGCCTGCGCTGAGTAACCATCGGCGCCGAAGGAGGGGAGCCCCTCCTTAGGGGAATCCTCCGCATGAGAACCCATGGCGCTGATAGAGAGGAGGGTCCGAGAAGCTGGAAGAGTCCTCTGTGCCTGGATCTGCGCCGACCAATGGCGCGGAGGGGGGAGGAGCCTCGCCCGTAGCAACACCAGCCAGTGAATCTGTTGCGGAGGAGGAGGAGCCAGGAGCTGCGCCGGATCCAATCCGGCAGAGGGGGCGTGGCTTCGTGCAAGAGAGCAGGAAAATGGCCGCCCCCATAGTACGGCCACGTGCGAGGGGGCCCGACAGGAGTCTCCGGCAGTCTGGTTCAAGGGCGCTTGACGAACCAAGCTCGCTGCGGGTTGGAGGCCTCCAGGCACAACCCGAGCGGCGGCCGAGCTGGCGGACCAAGCCTGCGGCTGGGGTGAAGGCCCGAAGGCGCACCCCGAGCGGCGGCGGAGCTGGTGGAGAGTAGGGGAAGTCCCATGAAGGTCCGCGAGCAGAGAACTGCACCAGGCCATCCGAGAAGGTATTGCTGCACGGAATAGAACTGAAGAGCTGCAAGTGGCTGAACTTTGAAACTGAGAGAGCGCCTCACACGAACAGGAGCGCAAGGCAGACCCGTAATCTGAAACAGAGCCTGGAAGAGCATTATGTAAGCATAACTGGCAGGATACATGCAGGTACGTTTAAAACAGGGAAAATAGAACAGGGCGCAAGTTGAAACTGGTCAATGGAGACAGAATATTTTCTCAGAGAGCGCAGACAGAATATAGCACATGGCCCGCGGGAGCTCCGCTGGGCCAGCTCTGAAGGAGATTGGAAACATCAAGACAAGTAAAAACTGTTAAATACATACGATTAGAAGGATTATAGTTCTTAAATTAAATTTTTTGGTGGAGAGTAGAAAAGTCCGTCTTGCTGGCAAGGCGGAAGACGATAAACTGGCCAGCTAGGGGCGGAGCGGGAGGTGGGGCTACCGGTCCAGCCCAGGAGGCTAAAGCCTTCTGGGCTAGTGAGAGTACTTCCGTCCTGGCTCCGTCGGATGACGTCACCACTTGTGGCTGACTTCATCCTGCTTGCCCTGGGAGAAAAGGAGATGCTTTAATATTCCCCTCCCCCTACTGGCAGCAGCACAGGCGGAGGACTTCTGTGCAGCTTGTGTCTATTTCACATAAATGCCAGATTTTACAAAACTAGATGTCCAAGGAGAGACAATTAAGGTCCCAGGCTGAAAACAACTCTTTTTTTTTTTAAATTTTAGAGTTGATTTTAAATACCAAAACGTTAAGTACAATTGCTTTCTTCTTTCCTGCAAACCCCAGGCACAAACGAGCATTAGTTGAAATATATGCACGCATCAGAGCAGATATAAATGCCAATGTCTACATTTTTTGAAGTATATGACTGCTGTCATTGCAAAATTAGAAATACAAGCATACTTTTCAGGTCCCCCACCATACCCTCAAGATGCCCTCTTCAAAAACTGTGCATGTTGCATATATAAGTAGCGGCTTTTCTAAAATCACTAACTACACACATGTAGGGCATTTACATGTATAAATGCTGTTATTTACACATGTAAGTGTTGCATGAGCATTTGACTAACTTCCATAATTTCCCTACTGAATGACAAACATGTTGCTTTCATTTCCTGAGTGTCTCTCTTATATCAGTACTGTACACAAGAGACAAAAGGTTTCAGTGGGCTTCAATGACTTTACTCACACTTTCTAAATTTAATGTAACCCTTTACTTCAATATCTCCACATATGGATAGTTTATTCTGCAATGTTCAGCTCACAGATATTAGTAAGTTCTGTAATAAGGAAATAATGGAAATAAGATACTATTGTTATGTCTTCACATGCACCAAGAATGTGAATTTTCTCACTTTAATAGTGCCCATTCTCAGCAAGTTCAATATGAAAACTAAAGTACTCTTTCCGCCATTAAACAGTGAATTCTATTTTTGTTTTATTTGTCCTTGGTCTCACTGAATCCTATGGAGTAGGGCCATGCTGCTGAGCATTTGCAAACGAGCCAGTTAGGTTGCTGAAGCATTTTTGACTTATTGCTTTATTTTGTGGTTCCGTCACAGCTTGATCATGCCCAGTGGGCCTTCTCCACCCATTTCCAGATGTTGGTGATGTTAGGAGAGTGGCTTTGCAAATTGGGAAAGAAATAAGAAGACAGACGCCTGTTCGAAGGAAACTGATAGAGACAGATTTACAAAGGGGTTATATCGGTATAAAGTTTACTGCTTATTCAGCACCAGTAAATGTGTAGGTACATCACTGAATATACCCTTAGAACATTATGGGGGTACTTTTATAAAGCGTTTTACATGGCTAAACAATGTTTTACCAGCAAAAAGGGCTTTTAATAAAATTACCCGATGGTGTGCATGCATAAAAGTGCATACAGTAGCAAGAAGGTGTATACTTTTACATGACCCATATGTAGGTGTGTTCAGGGATGTAGTCTGAGTGGACTGCAGGCCAACTCATGAAGTATACATATAGGGCCCAATATTCAAAAGGCATTTCCAGCCCAGTAAACCATGTAAATGCCTTTAATTGGGATATTCAAGGGCACTTACATGGTTAGTGTCACTGAAATATCCCCTTCTAACCCCGCTGCATGCCCCAATGCTATGCGGTTAGCACTGGAGCGTGTTGGGGCGTTCCAGGGCAGAGCAGAGCTGGAGACTGTCGCTAACTGGGCAGCGGCGATATTTCATGCTGCCCGATTAGCGACCTGTGCCTAAAAGATAGGAAAGCAAAACCCTTGCCTAACTTTAAGGCACAGGAGCTAAACGGACAGCATGCAATATCGCCGCTCTCCAGTTAGCTTCTGGCATGTGCAGCGATCTCTGGATATTCAATACTGGAGCCGCATATGACCCCAGTATTGAATATCTGGAGTTAAGGGTCGGCAGGCAGGGCTGTGCATTGTAGCAGTGCATAGCCTGCCAAGATGAAAATCGGGCCCATAGTTTATAAAATAGGCGCATACGCACAAATTCACCTAAGTACATTTTACACCTATTCCCATGGATGGATTTTAACCACAATTTCTGCAGGTTTTCTGAGGCTAATTTATAAAGAATCATAGGCGTCTATGGCCCGATGCAGAGTCGCGGGTGCAGCCCCGCAAGCCATCCTGTCACAATTCCCCCTCTGGCTCTCCCTGCACATCCTGAGCAGCAGGACAGGGAGAGCTAAGGGGGGATGGCTGGGCGGGGCCAGGCAGAGCAGGGGCGGGCCAGCCCGGCAGGACATACAGAGCCGATTCAGGTCACAGTCCTGTAAGTCCTGCCGGGTCAAAGGGGACATGCTGCTTATTCCACCTCGAAGGTAGAATAAGCAGCACAGATCCGGCAAACGGGCCTGGGAATCCCCACCCCCCAGGGCTGGGACCAGGTGCAAGAGGATCTCCGCCGCCCAATCCAGGCCCCGGCTGTCCCGACGTGGGTTGGGCAGCAGGGAAGAGGTGGGGCCGAGCCGCGGCAGCCAAGGGAGCCTGCGGGGAAAATGTTCCTGCAGGCAGGCAGATGCATGCCGGGCTGTCCTCAGGCCCGATTCTGTGTACCACAGGAACATTTTGTTCCCATGGTCCAGAATCGGGTCTTAACAGGCCCGTCCTGTACAGGGACATCCAGACAGCCTGGACATGCCCCTTTCAGAATCGGGCTCCATGTGTCTTTATAAAAGCAGCTACTTCTACTTCTTACCTAAGTAGCCAGTTATAAAGTTGCCATCTATGGGGGTAATTTTATAATGAATCGCCTAGGTGAAGAGGGCAAATGGGCACTGCCTTGGGGTTATGTTCTAAAGACACATAGGCACCTAGGTATCTTTATGAAATACTACCACAAAGCCTGCAGAAATGTGGTTTCAAGGTGGCCACATCCATTTGCAACAGCATGGAAACTGCGATAAATGTACATGCATGCAATATGCTGACTGCATGTATTTTATAAGGTGAAATTAGACTTACCTGCTAATTCTTGTTCCTTGAGGAACTCCAGTCTAGTCCCGGCCTCTGGGTTTTGCTCCTCTTCCAGCAGCTTGGAGACTGAGAAATGTCATCCTTTTGATGACACCAGCATAAAGACACCAGATCCGCCTCTTGGGTTCAGTAACCTATTGACAAAGCAGACTCACCGGAGCAACAATTAAGTAGCAAATACTACTAACTTGCTTAACCTAACTTTTTAGTAACTTTATGAGATAAATGAAAATATTCCAGACCCCTTTGTGATCCGCTTAAGACTTAACATTCTCTGAAATGCTGAGATCCCCATTCCCGGTTAGAAAGGATAGTAGCGAACCTGAAAAAAACCTATCGGTCCAAATCCCCTCCCTTATGGACTATAACTTTCACAAGAACCCCTTCAGCTTACCTGTAAAATATCTTGCGCTTCAGGCTGTAGTCCAAAGAAATACTAGGGAGGGATACGGGACTAGACTGGAGTTCCTCAAGGAACAACAATTAGCAGGTAAGTCTAATTTCACCTTCCTTATCATCCCTCCAGTCTAGTCCTGGCCTCTGGGGATGTAACAGAGAGGTGAAAAAACTTCAACGGGAGGGACCTGCTAAACCAGCCTGAAGCACCGCTGATCCAAAACAGGTATCCTGTCCCGCTTGCACATCTAGGCGATAATGTCTGACAAAAGAATGTAAAGATGACCAAGTTACCGCCTTACAAATTTCAACTGCAGGAACCAGACTGCACTCTGCCCACGACGTAGCTTGTGCCCTAGTCGAATGAGCTCGAAGCCCTTCTGGCACTGTTTTACCCTTTAAAACATATGCGGACGCTATCGCCTCTTTAAGCTATCTGGCAATGGAAGCTTTTGATGCTGCTTCTCCCTTCCTCGGCCCTCCAAACAAAACAAATAATCTATCCGACTTGCGGAAAGATGCTGTACATGCTAAATACTTCTTTAATGCTTTGCGCACATCCAACCGATGTAACTGCTTTGAAGATGACGCAGTACCGTGTTTCTCAAAAACCGGTAGAGAAATCACCTGATTCACATGAAAAGACGATACTACCTTGGGCAAAAAGGATGGCACTGGCCTTAACACCACCTTTGTATCACTAAAAACCAGAAAGGGCTTTCTACACGACAACGCTTGTAACTCCGAAATCCTCCAAGCCAAAGAAATCGCCACCAGAAACACCACCTTGAGAGTAAGATCCTTCAGCGACGCACTAGACAGAGGTTCAAAAGGCTGTCTCACCAAAACATCCAGGACTAAATGCATATCCCACGTTGGAACAACTGTCCTACACGGCGGTTGCAAAAGCAACACCGCTCTCAAAAAACGTTTAATATCCAGATGTCCTGCCATCACTTCACCTTTTATCTTACCTCTATAACAGGAAAGAGCTGCTAACTACACTTTTAAGGATGCCGCCGCTAACCCTTTCTCGAATCCATCCTGCAAAAAAGCCAGCACCTGAGGTACAGAAGCTTTTAAGGCGTTAACCTTCTTGCCCTCACACCAGGCTTCGAAGACCCGCCAAATACGAATATACACGAAGGAAGTTGAACTCCGCCAAGCCTTTAACAAGGTGGCAACCACCGCTGCCGAATAACCTTTCGCTGTCACCTTGCCCTTTCAAAAGCCAAGCCATAAGCGAGAACCGATCCACTTGAGGCATAAACAGAGGACTCTGGATAAGAGGTCCCTGCGAACTGAAAGCTGCCATGGCTTGCCTACCAAAAGCCTTATCAGATCCACACAACACGGGCGTCTTGGCCAATATGGCGAAATTAAAATGACCTGACCTCTGTGAAGTTCTATGCGCTGTAACACCCGACCTATTAGAACCCAAGGCGGGAACATGTACAGGAGCTGCCCCTCTGGCCAGATCTGTATTAGCACATCCAGACCTTTGGACATTCTTTCTCGCCTCCTGCTGAAGAACCAACTGGCCTTCGCAGATTGAAAAGTCGCACTGAGATCCATTACTGGCTGACCCCAGCGACGTACCACCATTTGGAACACTTGCGGATGGAGAACCCACTCCCCCGGGTCCACTCTTACCCGACTCAGAAAATCGGCTTCCATGTTTTCCACTCCTGTGACATGTGCTGCTGACAACGCTAGCAGATGTATCATGGCCCACTCGAACAATTGCTCGGCTTCGGTCTCCAGTGCTTTACTGCTGGTGCCCTCTTGCCGGTTGATGTAGGCCACTGTCGTCACATTGTCGTAAAAAACTCAAATTGCCTTTCCCTGAAGATACGGTCGAAAAACTTGAAGTGCTAGGACCACCACCCGCAATTCCAACCTGTTGATCGACCAGATCTTTTCATGATCGGTCCAAAGACCTTGCGTGAACTGCCCTTGAACATGAGCGCCCCAGCCTGACAGGCTGGCATCCGTTGTTAAGGGCACCCAATCCAGCGCTTCTAAGGGAATTCCCTGCTCCAGTTCTTTCGGTCGCAACCACCAATGAAGAGCCTGTCGCGTCTCCAGCAGACAGGGCAAAATCCGAGACAGACTGTCCACTTGGTGGGACCACCGCCTGATTAATGCTCTCTGTAAGCGTCGCATGTGGGCTCTCGCCCTCGGCACCAATTCGAGTGTCGCTGCCATGGTACCAAGCAACTGCAGATAGTGCCAGGCTGTGGGATTTCTGTTGCTGAGAAAGCTGCGGACTAGCCTTCACAACCCTTGTGCCCGTTGCTTGGGAAGAAACACTTTTCCGACCTTTGTATTGAAGCGAGCACCCAGGTATTCCAGCTTCTGTGACGGATTCAACCTGCTCTTGGAAACATTGACTACCCATCCGAGACTCTGCAAGACCGCCACTACTCTAGCTGTAGCCACCTCGCTCTCTTCTTTGGATTTCACTCAAATCAACCAATCGTCTAGATAGGGGTGTACCAGTACCGCTTCCTTTCGCAACGCTGCCGCCACTACTACCATGACCTTGGTGAAGGTTCGTGGTGCCGTCGAAAGGCCAAATGGTAACGCCTGGAATTGAAAATGTCCCATCGGCACCGCAAATCTTAGAAACCTCTGATGCTCCTGATGAATTGGAACATGTAGATAAGCTTCCAACAAATCTAGGGAAGTAAGAAACCCTCCTTGCCTTACCACCACGATGACAGATCTTAACGTCTCCATACGGAAATGGGACACCCGGAGACAGCGATTCACGTTCTTTATCTTATCTTTATCTTTATTTACAACATTTGATATACCGCCTAGACCTGAGGTATTAAAGAGGTGTACAATAAAAAAGTACGGGCTGCAGGAAAATACAGGGCGACATAGAATGCCATTAAATTAATAGGAAAGTGATAGGAAAGGGAGGGAGAAAAATAGTGAAGGACAGAGGAAAAGAATCAGACAAATACTATGGGAAGAGACACAAGGAAGGGAGTGGGTGAGTGGGAGAACCCATGATGTTGAATGATAGAAAATGAGCAAGTTATGAATGGCTAGAGAGAGTGGGAAGATCAAAAGCTTGACAGAAAAGGTGTGTTTTGAGAAGAGCTTTAAACTGGGGAAAGGATGCTTCAGTACGAATAGAACACGGAAGGGAATTCCAAAGGGCGGGACTTATAAAGAAAAAGGCAGCGTGTCGGGTGGATTCGAGGTGGGCCTGGGTGGGTGAAGGCAGGAAGAGGCAGTTGCCATACGCCGAGCAGAGCATGCGAGGAGTGGCTTGAAGAAAGATGAGATCAGCTTAATACTGGGGGGTGTTAGTATAGAGAACCTTATGGGTGATTTTATTTATTTTATTTATTTACATTCTCTTATATACCGCACTATTCGGCATCAGCGCGGTTTACATGGAACAGAAACGCTCAGTACAGTTAACATGTATGAGTTTACAGATAACAGGGCAAGTAACTTAGATAACAGGGGTAAACTATTTACAAAAACTTGCTACATAAGCTTGTAAACTATTTACAAATATTGCTACATAAGGTTGTATGATCATGAATTCTATAGAAACAAATGCACCACTAAGGGTTAGAGAATCTTTCTTGGCATGTTGTTGGGAAACCATATATTTGCTTAGTGGGTTGCATCTCTGTCTCGGTGGGTGAGGTTGGGTTCTATGAGGTACTTATTGAAAAGATGGTACTTGAGGGCTTTCCTAAACTGCGTAAGGCCCTTAATAGCCCGGATATCTGGAGGTAATGCGTTCCAGCATCTTGGTGCGCTGATACTAAACGCCCTGTTGGCTGTAGATGAAGTGCAAACTGTTAATGCTTTCGGGACTTTTAGGGTGTTTGTAGCTGTGGATCTCCTTGCTCTATTAGGAGATATGGTATGGATGAGGGCCATTATTGATTCAGGGGAGAGCTTGTTAATGGCTTTAAAAGTGAGTAACAGAGTCTTAAAAACGATTCTAGCCTGGATAGGTAGCCAATGTAATTGTATCAACAGAGGTGTCACGTGGTCGCTTCTGGGGGCTCCATGGATGACCTTTGCTGCAGCGTTCATGGCGAGCTGCAGCGGGTGTAGGGTGGATAGGGGCAGGCCTTGAAGGATGGCATTGGCGTAATCAAAATGAGGTATGATCAATGCCTGGTATATAGTCCTGAAGTCATTTGGTTCTAGCATAGATCGTAAATGCCGAAGTGAGCGGATCTTGTAGTATACTGCTCTGACTGTGTTCCCTATGTGGGCTTTCATGTCTAGGCGCTGATCCAAGGTGACTCCCAGGTAGCGTATTGATGGTTTAGTTTGTAGCTCTGCTTCTTTTACTTTAAGGAATTGTGGTGGTGTGAAGTTAGTGTTCCTAGTAATGAAGAGTACTTCCGTTTTCTTATGTTGTATTCGGAGGTTTTGGGAGAGAAGCCAGTCAGATATTGCGTTGAAGCAACTCGTCAGTGGAGAGAGGTCCAGATGTTCCGTAGAGAAGGGTATGTACAGCAGGACATCATCAGCGTATAACATGCAGTCGACATTGAAGGATCGGATGATCTTACAAATTGGCTGCATGTAAATGTTAAACAAGAGGGCCGAAAGGGAAGAACCTTGTGGGACTCCCTGGCTTTGGTGGAAAGGTTCTGATGTCATCCCTCCAGAACGCACATGCTGCCATCTTCCAGACAGGTAAGATCTGCACCAATCAAGCGCTCTACCAGTAATTCCTTTCTCAAATAGTCGACCTAAGAGAAGCTCATGACTTACTGAGTCAAAAGCTGCAGCGATGTCCAGAAAGATGAGAGCAAATCCTTGACGGATGTCATCAATGCCAGTGATTATCCTGCAGAAGAGGGTGGTAAGAAGGGTTTCCACTCCGTGGGATTCCCTAAAACCATGTTGGCAGGGGTCTAATGGTGAGGCAATGTCGACGTGATCTTGTAGTTGTCGTTGTACCTCTTTTTCGATGATCTTCGCAAGTAACGGAATACTGGATATAGGTCTATATGAATCCACTTTTTGGGGGTCGAGTTTGCAGTTTTTCAAAAGAGGTCTGATAGAGGTGTGCTTAAGAGCGGAGGGGAAGGAACCTGTTGTGAAGGAGAGGTTCATTATATTGGATAGTACTGGGCTGAAGTGGCTGCGGAGCTCCTTAATCCAGAAGGCTGGGCATGGGTCAGACTGAGATGTGGTGGTGTTAAGGGCCATAATCGTGTCTTCAATTCCTTTTTTGGTAGGGGTAGAGAATATGGTTAGAGCTGTGGGGCCGTCTCGTTCAGGGGTGGTGGTTGTAGTCGAGGTGTTGATAATCCGGCATATCTTGGATTGTGCATAGTTAGCAAAATCTTGTGGGTGAATCTCAAATTGCGGTCCGGGGGTTGGTTCCTTTGATAGAGTCTTGACTAGGTCAAAAAGATCATGGGGTTTATTAAGTGATCTCATTAAGGTCTCTGAGTAGTATTGTTTCATTGCATCAGTGGTTGCCTTGCGGTGAGCAGCCAGATGACAGTTGTATGCAGTCTGGTCAATTGAAGAGTGGGATCGGCGCCAGCGCTTCTCGAGTTTCCGTAATTGGGTAAGAGAGGCTCTAAGATCGGCTGTGTACCATGGAGCGTTCATTCTTTTCCTTGGGGGCTTGTTAGTTGGTGTGCGTAGGGCGATTGCACTAAGGCACTTGTTCCAGTGAGTAATCAGGTCGTCAAGGTTCATGGTGGTTTCGCTAATGAGTTGTTGCGTTTCCATGAGGACAAGGTCTCTGTTGAAAGGCTTGAAACATCTGGAGTGAAGTCTTGTAGTGTTGCTTGGTATCTTATTGAACTTTGAATCAGTTTTGTGTGAAGGGATCTGGAGGATGATCAGTTTGTGATCTGACCATGGAACAGGAGTTATGGACGTTATCGGGTCATGTGATGTGTTAAGAGATATCTGAGGGGCGAATACTAGGTCCAGAATATTTCCCTTAGTATGGGTAGGTTCCTTCACTAATTGTTTGAAGCCGAGATTTGCAAGGGCATCAAGGAAGGATAACACTTGATTGTCCTGCAGTGTTGGCAGGTTGAAATCACCTAGGATCCAATTTGGGATGTTTGGGTTATGCGTGTTGGAGGCGAGGTCAATTATTGCAGCAAGATCATCCGGAGAAGCTGAAGGTGCTCTGTAGAGCAGGTTGATTGAGCAGCGTTTGTTGGATATGGTGACGGTTTCAAGGTGATTAGCGTTGGTGGCGTCAACCGTCTGGAAGTGGAGATCTGTTCTGGTGATGATGAGCACCCCTCCTCCTCTTTTGTCTCGTCTATGACTTGTGTGAGCTGTGAAGTTCGGAGGGAGGAGTTGGTTGAGTATGACGTTGTCCTCATCGGATAGCCATGTCTCAGTAACTAAGAGTATATCAAGGTCGTGGAGGGAAATCAAGTCGATGACAGCTGGCCACTTCTTTCGGATAGAACGGGCATTAATGAGGGCACATTTTAGGTTATGAGGGTAGGAGTTTTCCACCTTCTTGGATTGCACAGAGTGCTGGAGCGCAATGTGTAGCAGATGCGGGTGACGTGCGCGGGTATCCCAATTTACATTGTGATGGGATGCACCAGACCATCTTCTTCCATGGCTTTGTAATATTGGAATCTGGTTGGAAGGAGGGGTTAAGGTAAGAGAGCAGGAGAACCAACTAGCAAGGATGATGTAACATCCGATTATGGTGTTGAAGGGGGAACCCATTGTGGCAGTACACTGTGTGATTGTGAAATGGGTAGATTAGGGCAGAATTCCTTGTGATTGTGGACAATTATTGTGGGGAGAATTACTGACAACAATGCAATGTTAACTAGCTAGATAGCATTAAGGAATTGTTAACCATAGTACTATGGCTAGATAGTAGTAAGGAATTACTGACAACAGTACAATAGTAACAAATACTGACTACAGTACAATAGTAACAAATACTGACTACAGGACAATGGTAACAGTACAGTGGCGAGATGGCAGTAAGAAATTACTGACTACAGTACAATAGTAACAATTATTGACTACCGTACAATTACTGACTACAGTGCAATAGTAACCATTACTGACTACAGTACAATGTTAACAGTGCAATGTTTAGATAGCATTAAGGAATTACTGACAACAGTACAATGTAAACTGTTATTGATAAGGCTGTTGATGTTAGTATCCGGAGGTTAGGATTGTGGGACTATACTTGCGGTAAGCAGCATGAGAGCGGGATCATCTGATGAGAGAGGTTTGCTCGGTTCATATCACTTGGAGACTTTCGCTAGCACTGGGCTTTACGAGGAGAAGTGAAAGAGTTGCTGGTGAGCGAGCTCAACACATAGGAGCTCAAGCTGCTGGGTTGTATGGAGTTGGACTTCGCTACAATGGCCACTGTGTTGTGTGGGCCAGCTGCCTAAGGGCCACGCCAAAGGGCCCTCTGGCGAGGCCCTCAGGCGCGGGCCCGCCAGGCGCGGGTGCGCCCGATGGCGCTCCCCTTTATTGTGGCTGGGCTGCCCGGATAGGGCTGAAGAGGACCGGAGGGCGTTCTTTCCTTCGCCGCGTGCTCGATCCCTCCTGGGAGAGCTGCGGCCGGGCAGGAGATGGTGCAGGCAGCAGAAAGGGGCCTGCGCCCGATGGCGCTCCCCTTTATTGTGGCTGGGCTGCCCGGATAGGGCTGAAGAGGACCGGAGGGCGTTCTTTCCTTCGCCGCGTGCTCGATCCCTCCTGGGAGAGCTGCGGCCGGGCAGGAGATGGTGCAGGCAGCAGAAAGGGGCCTGCACCCGATGGCGCTCCCCTTTATTGTGGCTGGGCTGCCCGGATAGGGCTGAAGAGGACCGGAGGGCGTTCTTTCCTTCGCCGCGTGCTCGATCCCTCCTGGGAGAGCTGCGGCCGGGCAGGAGATGGTGCAGGCAGCAGAAAGGGGCCTGCGCCCGATGGCGCTCCCCTTTATTGTGGCTGGGCTGCCCGGATAGGGCTGAAGAGGACCGGAGGGCGTTCTTTCCTTCGCCGCGTGCTCGATCCCTCCTGGGAGAGCTGCGGCCGGGCAGGAGATGGTGCAGGCAGCAGAAAGGGGCCTGCGCCCGATGGCGCTCCCCTTTATTGTGGCTGGGCTGCCCGGATAGGGCTGAAGAGGACCGGAGGGCGTTCTTTCCTTCGCCGCGTGCTCGATCCCTCCTGGGAGAGCTGCGGCCGGGCAGGAGATGGTGCAGGCAGCAGAAAGGGGCCTGCGCCCGATGGCGCTCCCCTTTATTGTGGCTGGGCTGCCCGGATAGGGCTGAAGAGGACCGGAGGGCGTTCTTTCCTTCGCCGCGTGCTCGATCCCTCCTGGAAGCCAGTGGAGGGAGAGAAGGCGTGGCGTGATGGGGTCCCGGTGTGAGGAGAAAGTAAGGAGACGTGAGGCTGTGTTTTGAATTAGCTGCAGTCTTCAAATTTGGTATTGGGGGAGACCTGAGAATAAGGAATTACAATAATCGAGCCATGTAATCACCAAAGAAAGAACAAGAGTGGTAAGGGACGTGGGTGGGAGAAGAGAGCGAACAGACCTGATCCTGCGGAGATGGAAGAAGGAACTACGCACCACTCCTGAGATGTGCTGATGAAACGAGAGTGAAGAGTCCAGAGTAACACCAAGATAGCGAAGGGTTGAGACCAGGGGGATGGGTGAATTGGACATAAGCGGTGACAGGGTGGGTGGAGGAGCTCCGAAGGTGAACCAGATAGCTGCTGATTTAGAGGGGTTAACGATAAGAAACTTTTCACGGAACCAGGTGGCAATGGAAGTGAGACAATTGTTGAGGAGTGAGAGATCAGGAGCTAGAGGTGATGTATGGTGAATCAGGAGGATATCGTCAGCAAAAAAATAGGTAGATAGGCCGGATTGTTGAATTAGTAAGGCGAGGGGGGCGAGAAAAACATTGAAGAGGAGGGGTGCGAGAATGGAGCCCTGAGGGACACCGCATTGTAAGGGGAGAGCAGCGGAGGAGGTGGTACCAGATTGAACGGTGAAGGTATGGGAGAAGAGAAAGGATTGGAACCACCGGTGGACTGTACCGTGAATCCCAAGGTTGGATAGTCGTGAGAGGAGAGTGCGGTGGTCTACAACATCGAATGCTGCGGAGAGATCCAGGGAGACGGCAATGGAAAAATCACCCTTTTCATGAGCCCGGTGAAGTTCGTTAAGAAGTGCCACGAGGATAGTTTCTGTGCTATGGCCGGCCCTAAAACCCGATTGCCGGGGGTGCAAGGAGATAGTAGAATCAAGGTGTGCAGTGAATTGGTGGAAAACAAGTTTCTCGAGGATCTTAGAAAGGTAGGTGAGATTGGAGACAGGACGCCAGTTTGATGGAATAGTAGGATCGAGGGTGGGTTTCTTAAGAAGAGGACGGACAAGTGTGCGTTTCCAGGCAGTGGGAAAACAGCCGGAAGCGAGGCTGGAGTTTATAATAGTGAGGGCAAAAGGGATAAGTGTGAGCGAAGGGTCATGAAGCCAAGAAAAGGGCAATGGGTCAAGTGGGCAAGTTGTTTTATGGGAGGTCATAAGTGCTTTGGTGATCTCAGTTACAGTAATGGGCCAAAATTTACACCAGGTATGGGGGAATGTGTGGGTGAGTCGTGGAGAACCGAGAACAACTGAAGCAGGGGAGGCAGGGGGAGGAGAAAGAGGAGGTGGGCAGGGATCAAATGTGGAGCGAAGGGTCTGAATCTTGTTAAAGAAAAAGGTAGTAAGAGTTGTGGGACTGGGAGCGGAGGAAGGGAGTGATGGGGGAGAAGAGAAAGAAGATCCAAAATTGGTCGTTCTTGAGATCCAAAATTGGTCGATAGGTACCTTCTTTCTTTGGTACTACGAAGTATATGGAGTATCGACCGCAACCGCATTGGTCTGTTGGTACCGGTACCACCGCCTTGAGAGCAAGCAGTCTTTCCAATGTCTCTTGCACTGCTTTGTACTTGGAATGCACTTTGCACGGGGACCGCATGAAAGAATCGGTCACCAGACGCTGAAGCTCCAATGCATAACCGTCCCTGATGACCTCTAGTACCCACTGATCGGACGTGATTTGGACCCAAGCAGGATAAAAATCCTGCAGGCGCCCTCCCACGGGCACCTGTTCCCCCTGGGTCCCCCTGGCTTCATTGTAGCTTTCTGAGATTGGAGGAAGAGGAGGCCGCAAAGCCTCTCCCCGCTCCCCGGAAGCCCCAAAACCCTTGGTTCCTATAGGGGAAACGGCCTCTTTGAACTTGAACAAACCTTGGGGTACGCAAGCAACGAAAATCTCTCTGCTGACCCCTGGCCGTCGGAACCGCTCGACCCTGCTTCTGCTTGTCCTCTGGCAACCTACCGCCCTTGGACTCCCCCAAATCCTTCACCAACTTATCCAAATCTTCCCCAAACAGTAGTTTTCCCCTAAAAGAAAGCTTACTTAACCTTGACTTGGAAGATTCATCTGCCACCCAATTGCGTAGCCAAAGATGCCATCGGGCTTCTACTGCACAAGCCATACTATTTGATAAACCACGAACTGAATCATAATGAATAACGGCCAAATAAGCCGCTTCCGTCTCTATTCTGGCCGCCTCCATGGTCACCCCATCTATCTGCTCTCCTTGAAGCAATTGCGCCCAATGAAGACAGACTCATCCTACCCAAGCTTCACAAATTGATGCTTGGATGGACAGCGCATTCACATCAAAAACCTATTTCAACAAGGTATCCAGTTTTCTGTCTTGCACATCCTTCAGTGCCGCGCTACCCTCTACGGGAATGGTAGTCTTTTTGGTAACTGCCGAGACGGCCGCGTCAACCTTAGGGGACCTAAACAATTCTCTATCTTGCTCTACTAAAGGGTAGAGCCGAGACATTACTCTGGACCCTTTCAGACCAGCCTCAGGCATATCCCATTCACCTTGTATCATTTCCCTAAATACCCTGTGAACTGGAAAGGCCTTCTGCGTCTTTCTAAAAGCCTGCAACAATGCAAAGCTGCTCCATCAGAGCCTCCAATGTGGTATCCTCTGATGGAGCAGCTGTCGGCATATTAAGCACCTTAAGCGTCTCCGAAATAAGTGCCGGCAATTTGTCTCTCCGGAAAATTCAGACCACACAGGCTTGATCCTCCTGCTCCATAAGTTCTCCTTCCTCTAAGTCATCCTCCAACTCCAAGTCCTGTTCCAGGTCCATGGAATGGACGCCTTCTGAAGCAACAGACTGTTCTGGCCTCTCCTTTTCCATTCTGACCCTCTTAGATGGGATTCATACCCCTCCTGAGCTCAGAGGTGTCCCCGGCTTCTTCTCTCCCAGTTCCCCTTCTGTGGAACCAGTTGCGCTTCTCCTCGGCACCCTTCCAAATGCCTGCTAAATCAGAGATACAAATTCCGGCAAGAACATCGCCGCCAATCCCCCTGGCAAAGCTTCTTGAGAAGAGGGAACATTCGGTGCGGAAGAAGGCCCCGCCACCGGCTCTAGAGGCAGCACAGCGGGCAACCTCGGCTCAGGCATGTCCAAACTAGCTCCTTCGTTGTCCTGAACTCCGCCTTCTAATTCCTTCTCCATAGAGGCTGATTCCTGGACACAGCCTCTACATACCCCTGTCTCGGAGACCGCTCCCCTGCTAGAACCACAGAGCAAGCACAGTGGTCTAGAAGGCATTACTCCAGATCGGGAAATTAGTGTATACCTCTTTAAGTCTAAACCACTTCCCCCAAAGCACTGTAACCGCCAAAGCTTGAACTCGCTGAAGAAACTTTTTTTTTTTTTTTTAAAGTACTGCGGACCCTCTCTAGAGTCCCCCAAGCCTAAGTCAGGCACAGAATTGTTAAAACGAAGCTGCCCTGCCGAAATACAAGCACCTGAAAAACCTGCCTGCAACCACGGAGTTTCCCGCGCGCATGCACACGCCACACGGCTAGGCCTCTGCCGTTTTCACATGCGGCTCTCCACACATGCGGCGGTCATCCCGGCCTTCCTGATGATCCGGGCCCCCTTACCTTGCAGACCAGAAGTATATCGCAGTTCTTCACTCTCCCCATGCTCAACCGGAATCGCAGCTTCCGCTGCAGGGAAGAGCTGAGACTCCACAGAACACAGCAGCCAGCCGCCGGAATCACACTTTGGTGTTTAACAACTACCCAGGAAACCTCTGCTAGTGCCGCTGCTGTCACACCTCTGGCTCCTCACTCATAAGTGCGAGTTCAGGAGCCTGAGCCTTCTCCTCCTCAACCTACTTCTCTTCCAAAACCTACTAAGCTCGAGGGAGAAGGGGGGGGGGAGGACGGAAGGCAGAAATAAGCACTTCAGCACCCAAATATTCACAATATACCCCCCACACCAATCTTTTCTTTTTAAATCAATATCCTAATACTCCAGACTCTTCTTAATTGTTCCTTGAGTGAGCCCCTATCTCTGGGCTCACCAGCCCTCCAGCTGCTTGGAGACTGAGATAACTGAACCCAAGAGGAAGATCTGGTGTCTTTATGCTGGTGTCAGCAAAAGGATGACATTTCTCAGTCTCCAAGCTGCTGGAGGAGGAGCAAAAACCAGAGGCCGGGAATAGACTGGAGGGACGATAAGGAAAGTATGTGCATAGTTCTCAATTCTGTCCATGCTCTGCCTAAACTCTGCTCCAGAACATGCCTACACATGGGTTGCATAGAAGTACATAGCTTCTTGTCACCATGCCTAACCTTGGAGTAATTTTATAAAAGCTCTTTTATGTGAAAAATGTTTATATAACATTACACCCTATATAGATAACCTGTCTCATAAATTAATATCCGATATTTGTGGCGTGGCACTTTAACATTTAACGTATGCCGAAAGTGGCTGAATACTGCTGTAATTCCTATAGGAGTCAATATTCAGCGGCAGTGGCAATATTCAGCGGTGGCGGTCAGAGTCTTCGAAGCACCTGGCCAGCGCCACTTTAACTATACCCAGATATTCAGCACCAGAGCCTATCCGGCACTCGGCACTAAATATCCAGTTTTGTCTGTCAGACGTTTTACTATCCGGTTAGCAGCTGAATAGCTCCACTAACTGGATAGCTGCCAGGACACCACAGTACTGCCCACAGACCGTCCTGGAATTAACCAGGCATTATTACTGCAGTTTTTGTGGATATTCAGTGGTATTATCCTGATAGAGCTGTGGAATTTTGGGATCATTGGAGTTTACGTGGTTTGCAAGTGCTGCAAACTGCATAAACGCGTCTTAATATTAACTCTATAAGTTTTTGATTAGCCTCTGGAGCTTCTCTAATCCCACCCAAATTTAAAATAATATCTTTGGCTGCATATCAATTCATATGGCCAAAGATTAGCTGTTCTGCAGACAAAACATTGAGAAAAAAAGCACTTAGGCAATCAGCAGCCACTGCCGACCGCATAAGAGCTTTAAAACATTGAGTTTATAGAGGGCAATTTTATAAGGAAGTACTACTTTAAGCATGATAGCAAGAGCTAAAATGAGATATTTTAGTCATTTACAAGTGTATTTGGCCACATACATGTGTGAAAGGATTCATAATGGCCACATACATGTGTAAAGGCCCAGCATAAATAGTGTATGCATTGGTCTGATGCTGCATACTTTCATTGTGGGCATGCACATGGGTGGAGTTTGTGTGGAGCATAGGCGGAGCACACAAGTATGCATGTAGATTATAAAATACCTTAATCTATGCACATATGTGCATAAGGTACACATGATTCTCTACACCAACTCACAAGTTGCATTTTCTTTCACTTACTTTTCTATATAAAATAGCACCTAAGTAGGTGAATTTTAAGTGCCTAAAACTAGGCACTCCCTTATAAAATTACCCTCCACAGGCTTGAGCAGCTCAGAAGAAGGGTTCCAAACCCATTTTAAAAAAAAGAGATTCATTCAGTTTTTCTAATTTGGACAGGGCCTCTGAAACATGTCTTTATTGGAGAAATAGCCTAGTGGTTATGCTGGCAGCCTAGGCCCAGAAAGGCCTGAGTTCATACCCCACTTTTATTCCTTGTGAGGTTTGGCAAGTCACTTCGCCCCCTACTGCTTCAGATAAGATTGTAAGCCCTCTAGTGACAGGGCAATGTCTACTGCACCTCAATGCAACTCACCTTGGATTACTACTGGAAAGGTGTGAGTTAAAGACAAATAAATGTTTCATCAGCATAGGATGGAATTAATTTTTATTTACCAAAGCCAAAAATGTTATAGGCCTTGAATTTAGGTGAATTGAACCCTTTAATAATGAAACCTTCCCTTTGTCTGACTCACTGGCATACCAATGGTGGGACAGTGGGTGCAGCCCACCCCAGGGGTCAACCAGGAAAGGGGTGCACCCCTGCAGGGCCCATGGAGGCAGCATAGCAAACTTACGATTAAGCTGGCTTGCTGCTGTGCCTTGCACTCCAGGGCATGGCCGCTGTTCTCTCCTGGCTGAAGTCTTGTGAATCTCGAGACTTCGGGCCCGGAGAGAAAAGTGACTGGCCCTTGGAGCACGAGGCACAGCAGCAAGCCAGCTTAATCATAGGTTTGCTGCGCTGCCTCTGTGGGGCTGGCTGGAGTTGAGGGGTGCATCACAGAGCACAGCGCCACACCACACAAGGGGGGTGCTGGCAGCATGGGGGGGGCACCCACCCTGCTTAATGGGGGGGGGTCCTAGGAATGGTACTGGTCTGACTAAATAAACTAGGGGCAGGAAACTTCATTCTGCAAGCCAGTCAGATTTTCAAGATATTCATACTGAATATCTATGAGATGCATTTGCATACACAGCCTCCATTGTGAATATCCTAACCACCCTACTGGCTGAGGATCCCTGCGCACAAGTTTGGGAATCACTGTCTTATGCTCATTATTGTAGATGCCTGTTTGATGGCCATGCTAGAGGAGTGGCACACAGTTCATTAGGTTCACGTATGTTCTAATTAAACTTGCCAAATATTTCTGTGGTGAGCCAGAAGACTGGAATCAAAAACATGTAGCTTTAGCTAGGGAAAAGGAAATTGTTTCTTGCCCACTAGCAATTGGAACAAATCTGACTCACAATTGGAATTGTCCAAACGGGAGAGTAAATTTCTCGAAAGAAACACAGTTATGATGGATGTAAATCTGGCAAACTACATTCATTATAGGGCCCAATGTAAACCTTTTTGCTAGCCATGAATTTCCCACATTGTGGAAGAAAAGCTTACATTTCCTAATGCTATTGACCAATTGGGAATTTTCTGGTGAGCAAAACATATTTATGTGGGATACATTTGGCTCAGTAAAAGGTTAATGGCATTTTTACATGTCTGCTCTTAGTCTGTAGGTATATTTTCATATAGAAAATACTGGGAACTTAAAATACTTTTCTTGTCAGCAGATTTTGAGAAATGTATTGTACAGTTTAAAAATACAGCATGAGATGCACATCGACTGTAACACCCTAAGATTTTTTAGGTATTTTATTCTTCACAGGTTAATGATAGAGTCTGAAGTGGTTCTATAGCTGAGAGGTGTTGGGATCTAGAACACTTAACTTGCTGTCAAATATAATGCTTTCATTGTACTTTAATCTGTGTTATCTTTTCCCAGCAGGCACAATGCTTTCTAAAGAAAAGCTTTTATACTAGGGAAAAACTTGCTAACATATCTTACTAAAATGTGAATCCATTTGCTTGTCATTTGTTTATCATACTTTCTCTGCCACCTTTGCTCTGAATATTTCTTCCATAAAGATAGCTGCTTTATGGTCCATCCTCTCCTTCTCTCCTTGAACCTGCAGTGAAGCTATAGCAATGAATTTTTGATATGCCAACAGCATGGCTGACATGGATTAAGCAACTATAAAAAAAATTGTATTGCAAAGAAGATAACTTTGACTGAAATACACAGTTCTTTACTACACTGGAAATGAAGGCAAAGCCATACATTTGTTCATGTTTTCTTTTGTTTTGAATTGTTCAACTTTTGAACATCCAAGGGTAGCGGTTTTGTTATATTGATTGAGTAGATTGCTTATATAACAAAATTCCTGTTCCTGTGTTTCAGTTTGGGAATTGTAGGTTGAAAATTGCTAATAAAATAAAAGGGCAGCTATCAGCCCAGCAAAGAGAGGCCAGCCAGCATCTCTGATAGATGAGAGAATCTTGAGGAAATGAAAAAGTCATGGGATAGGAGGCAGGGTACTATTGTGGACTGGGGACTGGTTGGAAGATAAGAAAACAGAGTAGGTCTAAATGGCCAATTTTCTCAATGGAGAAAAGTGAATAGTGGAGTATCCCAAGGATTTGTGCTGGGCCCGCTGCTTTTTAACAAATTCATAAATGACCTGGAAATAGGATTAATGAGTGAGGTGATCAAATTTGCAGATGATGCAAAATTATTCAGAGTTGTTAAATCACAAGAGAATTGTGAAAAATTGCAAGAGGACCCTGTGGAATTATGAAACTCTTTTTAAAAGGTTTAGTCATGATATGAACGACAAAATCATAGACACGTCTCCATTGCCATTCCACAAATGACCTTTGCAGACATGTCCAAGTCGGCACAGGGGTGTAGCAGAGGCATTACACATCCAATCTCAGTCTGCAGGCACATCCATGTTTATACCTGTTCAGGCACAAATAGGCATCAGGAAAGTGCTTATTTTCACCTTGAAACATTTAGAGAATGTAGAGAAATAAGTGACAAGCCTTAGATCACAAAGGATTTGAACCCCAGCCACCCTGCTTTTAAAGCACTACTCTAACCACTGGGCTTTTAGATGTCTTGGTGCTAAAAAGATAATCCTGGGGATGTCTATATAGACGTTTGATATACATGCATATCGGGCACGTCTACATTTCCGAAATCATGAACTTGAATGTGCCTGCTTTTTTTCAGACGTTTCAATACCTAAAATGTCAGAACTGTGTGTTAAATGTACCCCCAACCGCTTTGACCCGGTGAAAAGCGGGATATAAATGCATCTAAATAAATAAATAAATAAACTGTAGACGGCCCCTCTGTCTTATCAGCTGTCAACGGGATCATGAATGCCAGCACCATGTCCTTAAAAGACTCCATTTACTGGGTGCAAGAGTCCTCTAGTGGAGGGCCAACAAAAAGAAAGACATCCAAATAATGAACAATGTGAAATAAATCCATTGACTGGTACAAAACCCAGTGCAAAAAACAACTGAACATCTCAATATACACACAGGAAATGGAGCAGTCTATGGGCATGTAATTATCAAAATAGAACTACATGAATGGGAAGAAGATGAAAAGCCGATTCAATATCTACCTTGGCCAACAATGTTCTGGCCCCACATTTTCTAAGGCTGTGGGCATTGTCAAAGGAAACATACTGCACCGTGCACAACCCACAAGGTAAGAAATCATTGACCAAAGTAACAGGAAGATGAATGAGCTGAAATTTCTCCAGTTCATTTTTAGGGACAATCCCTAATGGAGACAGTAGCAACAAAGGCTGAGGCCGCTCTTGAAAAAGCCCAGCTATTCAACCTAATTCCAACTCAACCTGAAGCTTTACAGCAATAACCTTCTGAAAGCAATGGACTGAAGGAGTGTTAGAAACATAATTGTTCACCACCACACACTGTAAAGAAATATGAAAACTAAACTTGAATCCCTCAGCCAAAATTTTATCCCCCCCTTCTCTTCCTATAGGATGCCAGTCATGGTCTCTTAGCCTCTACCGAGGCAGGGGTAGGAGGTTGTTGCAAAAGGTGGTTACTTTTCAGCACCCCCCTGCCCAGAAACTGCCTCATTTGAGCACTTGCTGGCAGCGTGGTGCCCCTGCAGATTGAATAGGCATGCTTAAATTTGAAGTCCAGGAAAGGACAAGAGGATTTGTTGAAAAGCCAACAGATGCCCCCAACACTGGTGCTACATTTTGTCTGATTGGAAGAAGCTGCTGTAGAATGAAAGGAACACTCCACCCCACTAATACCATCTCTGGTACCCTTCACTCACGATATACACAAGGCCCCAGCAGATTTAGCCAACATCTGTATCAGCCATAAGTTATTATCCTGCATCCCCCAGGATATATGCCTGTTTTCCCCCATTTTGTCACAGAACCTTTCATCATAATTAAGCCAACACCAACCCTCATGGGTTTGGTAAGCCCCCAGAACAGAATCTGTAATAAGGGGCCATACTGACCCACCTCACACTTGCTTCAAACACCGGCCAAGTGCAAATTACCCGAGTCCAATTAACCACATAAAGGAATGCCTTCTTACACTTCCCACTCTGCTTCTCCATCTTAGCCTTTTTCCTTGCATCACTTTTTTTCCTACTCTCCAATAAACAGAAGACGTTGATATATTTTCACTTCCAAATCTTCTTATGTAAGTGTTTTGGAACCATCTCCCACAATTCATTGAATGCTACCAAAGCAGGGCCCCACAACCTGGTCCTCACCTATTCCCCTTTACACTACCTACATCAAACTACCAATACTTGAAGAAGATGAGGAAGAAAACTCTGACCCAGAAGATAATGATGATAAAGAAGAATCTGACCTCTTCTTCTTCTTGCCTGAATGGACATGTTTGCACTTCTTTTTGAGCAGTAGCTGACTTAGCTTTATTTATCACCGACTCACACCCCTGGGTAACCTCAGCAACCCTGGAAATAATATTGTTCTCACTAGTAAGTGAAACTATGAGATCGATGAAGCAGGTCCTGATTTCATGCTAAGTCACTGGCCCCAACCGGGCCTTCTTGCTGATGCCCAGAACACACATTGGAAGGCTGTAAACCCAAAATCTCTGGGATAGGAGAATCTTCTGCTGAAGGTGCTGGGTCAGAGGCCTGTCAAGCTCCAGGGTGTCATTTGGTCTGGATATGGGGCCTGTTCTGATAAGCCCTCCCATGGAAGGCTCATCTGGCAGGGGAGATGGGAAGGGCTGGGAACCGGCCAGTGCCCCCTCGGTGAGTGGATCAGCGTGGGAGGCTTCTGGGAGTTCAGGGGGGCTGGGGCCCCATGGGGGGGGGGGCATTTCTGGTCCTGCAGGGGCAGAGAAACATGATGACAGAAAAAGACCACATGGCCTATCTAGTCTGTCCTTCCATATCAACCACAACAACAGTCCCCTTTTTGCCTTTAGAGATCCTCTGTGTTTGTCCCATACTTCTTTGAATTCAGATACTGTCCTTATCTCTACCACCTCCACTGGGAAACTATTCCACGGATCCGCCACTCTTTCCATAAAGAAATATTTCCACATATCACTCCTGAATTTATCCACTTTCACCCTCATCCCATGTCCCCTTGTAGCAGAGCTTGCTTTCAATCGAAAGAGGCTCTCTTCTTGTGCATTTATGCCACGGAGGTATTTAAACGTCTCAATCATATCACCTCTATCCTGCCTTTCCTCTAAGATATACATATTAAGATCATTAAGTCTGTCCTCATATGCTTTATAATGAAGACCACTAACCATTTTAGTAGCCACCCTCTGTACGGACTCCAGCCTGTTTATATCCTTTTGAAGGTGCGGTCTCCAGAACTGCATACAATACTTCAAATGAGGTCACACCAAAGACTTATACAGAGGCACTACCACCTCCTTTCTTCTGCTGGCCATTCCTCTCCCTATGCAACCAAGCATTCTTCTAGCTTTGGTCTCCATGGGATTA
This sequence comes from Ichthyophis bannanicus, assembly GCA_033557465.1. Taxonomy (NCBI): domain Eukaryota; kingdom Metazoa; phylum Chordata; class Amphibia; order Gymnophiona; family Ichthyophiidae; genus Ichthyophis; species Ichthyophis bannanicus. The sequence continues at coordinate 964,144,588 of CM066033.1, read as the reverse complement.
CTGGTTGTGAGGAGGTCAAGGTCCACTTGGCAGGGATGTCAGAGTCATCGATCGCTGCTTGGCCGGCTGATATCCCCCACCTTTGGTTTCTCCTCAGGTGTCTTCAGATTCGCAGCATCGTTCAGACCATGAGAGTGGAGGTCAAAGGGGAGTTTTATTTATTTATTTATTTTATTTATACATTTTTCTATACCGCCTCTTCCAGAGATCAGTGGCGGTTTACATAGAACAATAATACTTAAATAATAGAGAACTATTATTTTTTACATAGAACAATTGTAGAACATTTTTAACATAAATAACATTTTTAACATTCTTAACATTTAAACCAATTGAACATCAAAACAGTTAGAACTGCGGCAATAAACGTGCCGTAACATAGAACTATTTACATTGAAAAATTAAAAAGTGACTATAATACATTTGAGAAAGATTGACAGAATTCAGTTAGATGCTCGGGATGGAGTTATGGCTGTGCAATGTAGGAAAGGGTCTAGGTAGGGTCAAAGTACGGTTGTTGTTCAGTGTTAATCTGAGGAATCTGTGCATTATCATGTTGAAGGTTGTGATAATGCATGGTGAATAGGTGAGTTTTTAGTTCCTTTCTAAATAATTGAAGGTCTTTGATTTCTCTGAGCTTGATTGGGAGGTTGTTCCACAACGTTGGTGCAAAGAATGAAAAAGCAGCATTACTTGTCTTCCTACTTGTTTTTCAAACGGAATCCGGGACTAGTAGCATGTGCAAGTTTGCTCTTCTTCTTAATCTGTTATCATGTGAGATATTGACGAGCGTAGACAGGAAGGACGGTGCAATTTTATTAAAAATCTTGAACGTGATAACTAAGGTTTTATAGATAATTCTGCAAGATACGGGTAGCCAGTGCAGGGAGTAGAGAATAGGAGATATGTGGTCAGTTATTTTCACTTTGTAGATGATTCTTGCTGTGACGTTTTGCGCTAATTGTAAAGTGTGTAGATTCTTTTTAGTGTTTCCTTGGAGAATGCCATTGCAGTAATCTAGATGAGGCATTATTAGAGTTTGGACCACTGATCTGAAGTCGGAACTATCTAATAGTGGTCGTAACTGTTGGATTGTCCTTAACTTATAGTATATGGACTTAACAGTTTGTTTTATGTGTTGGGTAAGAGTGAGAGTCCTGTCAAGTGTGATTCCTAGATATTTAATCTGTTCCTTAACTGGTATGATAGTCTTTCCGGTGTTGATTTCAGATGGTGGGGTAAAGTTCGTGTTTCTAGTTACAAATATTGCTTCTGTTTGACAGTTGACAGTGGCAAAGTGCCAGGCCAACCTCGGCCTCACTGAGCAACTGACAAATATGGTGCACATGACGAGGTGACCCCTCATCCCAGACCAGCTCCTGCTTCAGTGCTAGGTCCTGATATGGCTCCTGCTTCAGGTGAGACGTTACTTGTGTCTGGGGAGGGGGACATGGGGGGTCAGGTGCGTGGTTTGGATACATGTGAGGCGTGAAAGGCTTCTAAAAAATGCAAGTTTGTTTGATGGTGTCATCAGGGTTCCCATTCTTCTTCAACTTCCTCCTCTTCTGATTTGGCCTTGTCTTCATCGGGCTCAGCATGGGGTCAGGAGCCAGTTACTGATAGTGCCGTTCCAGATGGTGGACGGGGGTGGGGTTCTGACACTGGCGGCCTTTTAGGAGTAATGGAAGGGCGTTCCGCATGCTCTCTGCCATAAGATACAGAAGAGGTGCTACATTTATATTTTTCGCCTCCTTGAGAGTAGGAAGTAGTCTGGCGAAAGTAGAAAAACGAGAAAGGAGGATGAGAAGGCTGGTAGGCTGAAGAGCATTTCCCGTAATGCAATGAATTGGACCAAGGCTTTCTTGCATCTGGCCAGTATTTGGGGCCATCATATGCCAGAACAGTAAGTGTTGCTTTTGGTGTACGCTGACTTGATAGTAGAGGCATCACAGACCCACGAAAGGTGGGACTAGTTGAATTATGACGAAAAAATTAGGGACAAGAAGGAAGAGAACTCACATTTGTCTTGGGAGACTAAAGACATTAATTTATGGCTGACACAGATGTCAGTCTGGGGAGGTTTGGCAGGTAGTGGGTCAGGGAAGGGTGGTCTGACACCAGTGGCTGCTCCTTTCGGGCTGGGGCTCTTGTATCATAACAGGTGGAGGAGGAACCAATGACATCTGCTGGAGGTTCAACAAGTCCTCCTGCCCCTTTCCAGATTACAAGTTCTGTCACACCTGCTCCTTGTGTGGAAGTGCGCATTTGGCTCTCAAGAGCAGCTGAAAAGGGGCCCCTAGGGCACCCAATGTGTCAACAAAGTGATTCTGGTCCTTATAGCTTGTCCCGCACTCCTGTGCGGGTTGAGGCCATGTCATTATCCGTGTTTGCATGACAGAATTATCTTGAAGAGAGGTTTTCATTTTGGTTTCATGACACCTGTTCAGAGGACGGTTGCTATCTCAATGGTGTGCAATGAGCCTTTGGCACAACATTTTTTGGCTGTGGTTCAGAACAAGATGGTGGGGGAGCTGGGCCTTGGCAGGATTGCTGGCCTGTTTAGTGACCGACGTTTCCCTAGTTTTGTGGTCTCACCTCTGGGGGTGGTGCCCAAGAGTGAACCCCAGAAATTCCATTTAATTCAAAATCTTTCTTTTCCGGTGGGGGCGTCAGTTAATGATCATATTCCCAAGGCATCATGTGCAGTCTGTTATGCGTCCTTTGCCTGCACTGTCACTCTGTTTCGACAGTGTGTCTCTGGTGCTCTCCTTGCTAAGGTGGATATTGAACCCCCGTTCTGTTTGTTACCAGTTCATCTGTCAGCTTTCCATTTATTAGGCTTTTGTTTTCAGGGCTCATTTTACTTTGATAAATGCATCCAGATGGGTTGTGCTGTATCCTGTGCCTATTTCGAGAAGTTTAGCACCTTTTGCATTGGGTACTGGTTCAGCAGACAAGTATTCCTAACGTGATCCACTATTTGGAAATTTATTTGTTTGTGGGACCACCTCATTCTGATGCATGTAATGTTCCTTTGGAGGATTTCCTGAACATGTCTAGGGAGGTTGGCATCACTTTGGCTGTGGATAAGACGGAGAGTCCCACGATGAAGCTCACGTTTCTCGGTATTGAGCTGGACACAGTAGAGATGGTTGCTTGGCTTCCCACTGCTAAATTGTCCAAGTTTTGGGCATTGGTGGCATCTGTTAAATCTGCCGGCAAGGTAACCCTGTGGGAGATGCAGTCCTTGATAGGGTCATTGAATTTTGCATGCAGGGTGATCCCTATAGGTCGGATATTCTCCCGTCAGCTGTCAGCGGCTATGGCAGGAATTGCTAAGCCTCATCATCACATCAGGATTTCTAAGCATATATGTGAAGACCTTCAGGTTTGGGGACTCCTTTTTGTCAAATTTTAACAGGCTGTCTGTGTTACAGGTGGCAGAGGTTTTGAGCTTGGACTTGCAGTTGTTCATGGACACAGCTGGAGGCTTGAGTTTCGGTGTCTATTTTCAAGGTCCTTGGTGCACTGAGAACTGGCCCCCTGACTGGCATGATTCAGGGCTTACCCATAACATTAATTTCTTGGAGCTCTTCCTGATAGTGGTGGAGTTTGTGTTGTGGCCAGACAGGTTGCGCAACCGCAAGGTAATCTTCTGCTGCGATAATGATGCAGTGGTCGATGTGATTAATTGTTATTCCCAACGCTGTTTGTGAGTCACGGCTTTAATGCACATGTTTGTGTTGTCATGTCTGCAGGGCCAGCCCAAGAGTTTCTGCACTCTAGACAGAAGCCATGCCACCCCTCCCATGCACCACACTGATCCGTGCCCCCTCCATGCTAAGCCACACTACTGCCGATTCTGGTGGCAGGGTTGAGAGTAGGGTGTGGTTCGGCTGGCAGCAGGCCATGCTTCTGACTCTCCTCCAACATAACTTTGGGGGTTCAGAAGCAGCAGGCCATGTGTGTCAAAGCACATGGCCTGCCGTCAAGCCTAGCCATCCCCCTTTTGCTGCTGTAATCAGCTGCAGCGGAGGGGCAGCAGTGCAGCACAGCTCAACATGGGGGGAGGGCAGCATGGCTCAGCATGGGAGGAGGGCAGCCTGGCTTGGCACGGCACATGGGGAGGGGCGACAGGCCATGCGTGCCAAAGCACATGGCCTGCCACCCACAGAGATCTGCCACCCTAGGCAGCCCTCTAGCATGACTAGTAAATGTGCCGGCCCTGTATATCTGCACTTAAAGGTTACTGCTAGAGCACGGCACGTACCCGACTTGGTTAACAAAATTGCTGATTGATTTCCCATTTCAAGAGGGCACTGTTCTGGACCCTGGCGCCAGGAGCGGATGTGAATGGATTCGCACTCCCAGCTCACTTTTGACAGATTGGCCGGCTGGGATGCTGAGTCTCCTGAAAAGGTCAGTGGTACCGGCTACTTGGTCCAAGTATTGCAGGGAATATGCCAAGTTGGTGTCTTTCTTGGTGGTGCAGGGTTGGCAGCAGGACAGGGTGTCTGAGCAGTTTATGGGCCCGTATACTGTTTTTGCAAAGGTCTATGGCTTGTCAAACAGAGGAGAGCAGCGGAAGTGATGACCACAGCCTACCAGGTGATAAATAAAATTCTTTATTAAGGACCTTAATAAAGAATTTTATTTATCACCTGGTAGGCTGTGGTCATCACTTCTGCTGCTCTCCTCTGGTTGTTTACCTGCGGAAGAATATCTTCTTTTCTTCCCCCCCCCCCCCCCTGTGGCTTGTCAAAGTCAACGGTGCGCTCTTATTTGGTGGGTTTTGCCTTTTTTTCCAGAGTAGCCAGCTGGGGTAGCCCTGCAAGAGGATTTCTGATGTTCAGGCTCTTCCATGGTTGGAAGTGGTCCTCGCCAACCTCACATGACTCTAGATGCATGACCTGCTGGTACAGTTGTGTGGTCGACTCACAGAGGTCACAGCGTTGGCTTACGAGGCGGATCTGTTTCGGGCGTTTTTTTGTCTGGCATTTTTTGGGTCTTTGTGAGTCTGCGAGTTGGAGGCTGACTCTGATTGTACATTCTCTGGTTCTGGTATGTTACCAAATCATGTGCAGGTTGGTGATAGCACCTGCACATTTTGTTACCTAGATCAAAGTAAGATCAAATGGGAAGATGGTTTTGGGTAGTACTGAAAGTGATAGAGGGATTTGTCACTTGCCCTGTGGCTTGTCTGCAGGGCTACTTGGCCCTGCGGCCGGAGGGTGCTGAATTATTGTTTGTTCATGAAGATTTTCACCTGCTGACACTTTTTCAGTTCACAGCTGTATTGCACATGGTTTTACAACACTTAGGACTGGAGTCTCATCATTTCGTCTCTCATTCATTTCATATTGGGGCTGCTAGTAATGCAGCGGCTACTGGACTGGCAGACCCTTTTATGCAGAGGATTGACAGATGGCATTCCAAGGCTTTTGCTGGCTATGTGCGCTTGTGAGTATGGTGTGAGGGGGAGGAGGTGTTTGTTTAGTTGCTGATTCTGTTCTCCTTTTCAGATGCTCTGCAGCAGTCTCTGTACTGTTGGCTGACCGGCCATTCTTTTGTTCATTGGGTTGATCAGCGGGCAGCGGTATGACCAATGGGTCCTAATTTGGGCCTTACTTTGGTCAAGGTGACTGTGATGAGGCTGGGTGAACACGGCCTTCATTAGAGCCAGCTCTTACCCTTACTGCAACATCAAGCCTGGACGAGGAGCTGCCCAGCTGGGATTCTCCTTCATTTGGGATGCAATGATTTGGTTTCATGGACATGTAAGCAGCTCATCAGGGCTGCAAAGAGGGACTTCGCTGAGGTTTTGTGGCTATTTCCATGAGTGGTGTTGTTGTGGTCAGACATCATTCCAAGGCCCTCCTGCATGGACCAGAGACATTGGTCCTGAGGGTTATCTAAGATTAATCACCAAATTGGGTGTTGGGTGACTGAGCAAGGGGGCAATCAGATTGTGCATCCGTGGGTTGAGGTGGGTTGTGTGAGCCTTTTCAGGCAGGATGGTGTTCACTTGTCCCCTGTGGGTCAAGATTTATTGCTTAATGACTGGCAGGAGGCTTTGGATTGGGTTGTCCAGTGGGACACTCACTGGTCACAGCTTTAGATGAGGGTGACACAGGGACAGTCTTGCCCTGTGCTGGTGGCAGGTACCAGGAGGTTTCCAGGAGCAAAGTTTTTAGCACTATACTGTTGGGCCATAATCGGGTGATTATGGGCCAGATATACATGAGTACATGAGTGGGTGTGGCCCAGGATTGAGGACATCTGGAAGCTTGTCGGCCTTTGCTAGTAGTACAGCAAGGTCAGCGTGGGGATGGGGGGGTTGAGTTGCTGCTGGTATGACCATGGCTGAAGGTGGTGATGGTCTCACCTTGCCAGTTGTATGATGGGTGAGATACCTGATCCAGTTTGGTTAATAAAGCTTGTCATAGAGCGGAAGCTAATGAAAGTGAAGACTTAGAAAAAAATGTTGTCTTTCACAAAACAAATGTGCAGAAGATGCAATTGCCCTGCAGCGCAGCTAGAGGGAGCAGGCGAAAACTTACAGAGGCTGAGTTAACACACCCGGCTGATGATTCTGCAGAAGTTAATCAGCTGCACCTGAAAAGTAGCCCGGGGAACTCAAACGTGAAATGCCTTTATAAGCCGAAAGCTAATGCAGGAGAGGGGAGAAGGAGGAGAAGGGGAACTGAGACAGCCAGGAACAGCAGCCCAGCCAGATCAAGCAGAAGGAAGAGAATGCTTGGCGATTAAATGGGCAGTGGAATCCCTGAAATTCTATCTAACTGGGAGAAAATTCGTTCTCATCACCGATCATGCCCCACTTAAATGGTTAAGCCACATGAGGAATAATAATAGTCGCCTAACCAGATGGTACATGGCATTGCAGCCATATGAATATAAGGTAGAGCATAGAGCAGGGAAGCTGCATTATAATGCGGATGCAATGTCACGAATTATGTGCTGTAGAGAAGATGAAGACTCAGCCTGTAATATTTTAAGAAGGGGGATGTGTCATAGAGCGGAAGCTAATGAAAGTGAAGACTTAGAAAAAAATGTTGTCTTTCACAAAACAAATGATGTTTATTTATTTTATATTCTCTTATATACCGCGCTATTCTGCATCAGTGCGGTTTACATTGAACAAACTGAAATTACATTGAACAGGGCATTATAACTTGGAGATAACTATTTTACAGGGAACATGGGCTATGGAGGGTTAAGTGGCTTGCCCAAGACCACAAGGAGCACCTGTGGGACTAGAAACCCCAGTCCTTCCGGCCCAAGGTTGCTGTCCTCTAGTGGGATTTGAACCCCCGACCTTCCGGCCTGAAGTACCTTGCCCCAACCACTAGGCCACTCCTCCACTCCTGTGTGCAGAAGATGTGCAGAAGATGCAATTGCCCTGCAGCGCAGCTAGAGGGAGCAGGCGAAAACTTACAGAGGCTGAGTTAACACACCCGGCTGATGATTCTGCAGAAGTTAATCAGCTGCACCTGAAAAGTAGCCCGGGGAACTCAAACGTGGCATGCCTTTATAAGCCGAAAGCTAATGCAGGAGAGGGGAGAAGGAGGAGAAGGGGAGCTGAGACAGCCAGGAACAGCAGCCCAGCCAGGTCAAGCAGTGCAGCCAAGACAAGCAGCACGACAAGGACAGCAGGAGCTGGAAGAGGAGCAGAAGGAGCCAGAGAGAAAGACGGGCCGTGGAGAGTCAGTCCGGAGAAAGACTTTGTAGCAAGATACCTCGGAGGTAAAGAGCTCAGAAGGAGAGAGCCATACCTGGGGAGAGGCCTACGCTTACCAGAAGACTCTGAAACAGGATTGAAAGGCTCCAGAAGGAAAGGTACTGATAGCAGAGTTACCTATACCAGGAAGCAAGGAAGTCTGGATTCCTCACCAGGTTTTCCTAGGCTACAGAAAGGTCAAGCAGTGCCCAGAAGCTTCCAAGAGAAAGTCTGCCAAGGAGACTGTGTCCTGAGAGAAGTGCCAGAGAAGGAAAACTCCAGTTATACCGGCTACAGGAAGCCAAGGTATGGTGACACTTTATTCATAAAGAGAAGCTCAGCTCCTAGAAGCTTTTGTAAAGCAGATATCCAGTTTGAAAGGAAAAGAAGCAGGCCAGAGTTTTATAAGCCAGGTAGTAAGGGCATAGGAACAAGCCATGCTTATTTGAGAGCCCTAGAACAGCCTTACTGGAAACAAGGGAACAGAAACAGTGACTGGCAAACTATAGCGGCCAGGGAAAGCTCCAATTCAGAGGGAGATAACAACGACCCCGAGCCCATGCAGATAGCGCTTGAGGATCCTATTCCCTTATCTCAAGACGAATTAATGGATTGCTCCATTTGTATTGTGAGCAGTTTTGAATCACTCCCTGAACTGTGAGTTATACAGACATTGCTTTGAGAATACTCATGTTTGTGCTGAATGGAAGAGGAATGTTCACGCCTTTGTTTTGCTCTAAAGTTTGAAAGAATCCTGGGTTAAATCCTACAAGTAACTGTGAAGTTTGTAACAGTTTACCTCTTTACTTATGTTGTGGTGGAAGCCTGAAAAGAAGGACTTTCTGTATTTCTGTAACCCAGCGAACCTTTTGCGTTAAAAGGGAAATAAAAGCCTTATTTACCCTCTACTTGGCATACACAATTTATTCACATAAGGAGCAGGACTACAAAGACCAAGATACCCTTGGCCTTAAAAGAGCCCTCTACTCCCAGAAAATAATAATATGCTCAACCTACCCTTACAGCCACTGGCCACCAGGGAGGGTTGATGACAAGCTGCAACCAGTATTTTCCCATACATTGTTTTTGCAATTTGGTCCAGGTGGTTCAGAGCTGGTGGGGAGAGGGGGGGTTGCATGGGTTGCGGTGCAGGGTGGGGGAAGGAGATTTGTTAATGTCCCAGTCGTGGGGCAGGGGTCCCCAGGCAGCCACCCATAACCGGGTGCACGGTCTGGATTTAGCAGGACCTGTAAGGTGCTGGGGCCGTGTAGCATCGAAAATCGGTGCTACATGGGTAGCTCTTGCAGTCTCCTAGCTGTACAGCAATACCCAGATTTTCGATGCTGGGGCTGCATATGACCCCAACATTGAAAATCTGGGTTAGGCAGGAGGAGGCAGGCTATGCTATGCTTTTATATATATATATTTTTATATCTTCAACATGTTTATCAACTATATCTATCAAAGTTCAAGTGCCAACAACACATAAAAGTAGCTTCACTTAGCTTATATGAAGAACCAGCCACTCCCTTGCATCTAGACATTAGTTCTAAAATGTGCCTTCATGTGTAATATGATTTCAGAACGATTTCTTCAGGGGACCATTAAAACACTACATAAAACACAAACAAAACAAACAATAAAGGTGAAGGTGATGGCTTATTGTTTGTTTTGTTTGTGTTTTATGTAGTGTTTTAACAGTCCCCTGAAGAAATCGTTCTGAAACGTCTTGCTGGTACCAGGGCTGTACGTTGGGATCATAATGTGCTGTGAAGCGTCCAGTCCTTTTTTGAAGCTGAGTATATAGTACTGTCTATGAATTTGATTTTTTTCTATTGTTAATATCATAAGGACTGGAGCCTATTTTTAAAGCTTTTCCCTTGAGGTCACTGATGTGATAAAACACGATTGCTGGAATTAGATGTGAGCCTTAACCAGCAGTGTTCTTTTATACTGAGACCTCTTGTGCTATTTCTGATCCTTCACATTGGTTAATTTGAATGATACAATTTTTGTTTGGATTTACTTCATATCGTTCTTGAATATTAGTGACCAATTGACTTTTTTGTGTGTGCATTAAACAGGTGACATCACTATTTTAGTGTATGACAATGTGAAAACAGAAGAATGACATCACCCTTTATATGACACTTTGTTATATTCTGGCAGCTTGATAGATCACCTTTAAAATAATGTCATAATCTAATATGATAACATAGTAGATAATTGTAGACAAAGACAGAAATGGTCCATCCAAGCTTCCCAGTAAATTGGTTAAGGTGGGATCTGTCATTGCATGCAAGTTAACACTCCCCCCACCCCATGCTAGAAAACACAAATTGAATAAATTGGTATGGCTAATGGGAAAACTAAACATAACTAATTGTAATAGATTATGTTCTAGACATTTTAATGTTCATTTAATATTAAATGTTGAATACATGAATGACAAATATTCACAGATATTAGATGCCCAAAGCACTGATGGCACTAGACAGTATGGCACCATAAAAGGTCCTAAATACTAAGAGAGAATTAATTTCCAGTTATGTTGTGCAACCGTAATAGCATACCTCTTCCTGGTGCCTGGAATATTAATCATGCCTTTCATATAGTGAACATTTGAACATCTACTTACATTTAGGCCAAGAGGCCGGAATGAATAGTTTAAATACACGGCATACCTAGCTCATCTCTGTAGCTATTGCAGTGACATACCAATCAGTTATACTGCCATATTTCCCTGTGCTCTGTCTGCATAATTTGAGTATCTAGGTCAATATGAAAGAGTCTATGCTGTCTTCTGTAGAACACAAACAAGAACAACCTTCCTGAACCACAGGAATCATAAGGAAAGGAATGGAGAATAAAGCCAGAGATATTATAATGCCTCTGTATTGTTCCATGGTGCAACCGCACCTTGAATATTATGTGCAGTTCTGGTTGCCATATCTTAAAAAGGATATATCAGAATTAGAAAAGGTGCAGAGAAAAGCCACCAAAATGGTAAAGGGGATGGAATGCTACCCCTCTGAGGAAAGGATTAAAAGGTTAAGGTTCTTCAACCTGAAAAAGATATAACTGAGAGGAGATTTAATAGAGGTCTATAAATTAATGAATGGAGTAGAATGGATAAACATAGATAGCTGTTTACTCCATTAAACAGTAGAAAGACACATAATGAAGCTATAATGTAACCCATTTAAGATTAATATGAGAAAATATTTTTTCACTCAACTCGTAATCAAACTCTGGAATTTGTTACTGGAGGATGTAGTAAAAGCTATTAGTGTAGCTGGGTTTAAAAAAGGTTTGGACAAGTTCCTGGAGGAAAGGTCCATAAACCATTATTAATGAGAACCCAGGAAATCCACTGCTTACCCCAGGACAAGCATTCTGGAACCTAAGTACTTTTTTGGGAACCTCTGGCCATTGCTGGAAACAGGATTCCGGGCTTGTTGGACCTTGGTCTGACCCAATATGGTATTTCTTATGTTCAGTTATGCAAATGATGTACAGTTGGTGTTGTGTATTGCTGAAGATCAATTGGCCTTGATAGTTAAACTGGAGGAATGTCTGGGGCAAATGACGGAATGGATGGTTTGTCATGGCTCCAATGTGGCTTTCTAGGCAAGGTGTTTCTTTGCAAGTACAACCCAGGTTGCATGGAGTAGCAATAAGCATGGTGGAGCAAAGCTTAGTACTCAGTTTTTGCTGCATGCTTAAACTGAGCTTACGATGAGGGTGAGTTGTAATACTTTCAGTATGTTAAAGCAGCTGAAGCCATTTCTGTCACAAAGCAATCTGAGGATTCTAGTGGAGGCACTGTTGATTTGTAAGACTATTCAAATTCCTTGTATCTTGGACGGCCCCAGTTCACTTAATAAATTTAAGCTGGTATAAAATGCAGAAGAACACATGATGGCAGGCTTGGGTAGATTTCACCATGGTACCCCAATCTTGCATGCCTTTCATTGTCTATTGATAGAGGCATATATGAAGTTTAAGTTGTTGTGCTGGTATATAAGACAGTCTACAGAGGCACACCACAATAAGACAGTCTACAGAGGCACACCACAATATTTAGCTAGACATTAGATTTCAGGAATCAGTATGTTCTTCGAGATCATCACAGGTTAGATTGCTGCCCCACCATTCAGAGGTATCTAGGATGCACAGGTGCAGGCCGGCTTTTAGATATCAGGGATCGTGGCTTAGGAACAGGCTCCCTCAGAAGGAATGGGATGAAATAAATATTTTTAAATTCCATAAACAATTGTAAAACTTGGTTGTATGAACAATGTTATGGGGTCTGATGGGGCCTGACTCCAGGAGCCGGAGTGGTTTTGCATTATGGATTGTATCTTCAATAGTTGTTGTTAAATTGTATTGAACATGAGAAATGTTTTTATTCTGTATGAAATATGTCATTTTAAAGTTTTTGTATTGTACTCTGCCACGAAGCTGTTGTGGCAACTGAGTGGTAAATCAAGTTAAATAAATCATAAAGAAAGGAATAAAGAATAAAATGTAGGATATTATAATGCCGCTGTATCACAACATGGTGCGACCACACCTTAAATATTGTATGCAGTTCTCGTCACCATATCTTAAAAAAGATATAGCAGAATTAGAAAAGGTTCAGAGAAGAGCAACAAAAAAGGCGAAGGTAAAGGCGCTGGAAGGATATCCCTACGAGGAAAAGCTTAAAAGATTAGACTCTTCAACTTGGAAAAGAGACGGTTGAGAGAAGACATGATAGAGGTCTATAAAATAATGAATGGCACGGAATGGGTAAATGCAAATCAGTTGTTTACTCTTTCAAAAAGTAGAAAGAATGAAGCTACATTTCAGACTAATTGTAGAAAATATTTTTTTCACTCAGTGCATAATCAAACTCCAGAATTCGTTGCCAGAGGATGTAGCGAAAGCTATTCATGTAGCTGGATTTAAAAGAGGATTAGACAAGTTCCTGGAGGAAAAGTCCATAAACCATTATTAAAGAGGACCAAGGAAATTCACTGCTTACCCATGGGACAAGTAGCATGGACTCTGCATACCTTTTGGGAACTTGAGAGGTACTTGTGACCTGGATTGGCCACTGTTGGAAACAGGATACTGGGCTTGATGGACCCTTGGTTTGACCCAGTATGGCATATCTTATGTTCTTATGTTATTATATAAATCAAATCAAATTTAGTTCTGAGGCATGCAATTTGTAATCAAACATAATATAATAAAATTAAATATTACTTGAGCATGGACCAAGTTAATGGTATTTACTCGTATAAATGTTGTCAAAAGGCAATTTCTATATATACACATCTCTATTTCCCCTATCTTTTTTCAACTGTGTCATTTTATCTTGGATGAAACATGTCTAAGTTCTCTCTGGGGGCTACCTATAGCTCAAATGAAACTCTATATATTTTTTTGAAGTTGAAAAAAAAGTGTCTGTGCTATTTTGTAGCAAGCCAGCTCTGATATGGTAGGGAAAGGGCTATGTTGGGGGGGGGGGGGTTGTTTGTTTTTTTCTTCTATTTAAGAACATAAGAACATGAGATATGCCATACTGGGTCAGACCAAGGTCCATCAAGCCCAGTATTCTGTTTCCAACAGTGGCCAATCTAGGTCATATGTACCTAGCAGTTTCCCCAAGGGACACAGGTTCCACAATGCTTGTATTGGTTCAAGCATTGATATCCTGGGTCCCTTCTTAATAATGGTTTATGGACCTTTCCTCCAAGAACTTGTCCAAACCTTTTTTAAACCCAGTACACTAACAGCCTTTACTACATTCTCCGGTAACAAATTCCAGAGTTTGATTACACGTTGAGTGAAAAAATATTTTCTTTTATTAGTCTTAAATAGTTTACCCTGTAGCTTCATTGCATGTCCCCTAGTCTTTCTATATTCTGATAAGGTAAACAATCGATCTACGTTTACCCGTTCCACTCCATTCATTAATTTATAGACTTCTATCATATCTCCCCTCAGCCGTCTCTTTTCCAGGTTAAAGAGCCCTAACCTTTTTAGCCTTTCTTCATAGGAGTATCCTTCCATCCCCTTTACCATTTTGGTGGCTCTTCTCTGAACCTTTTCTAAAATCGCTATATCCTTTTTAAGATACGGCGACCAGAATTGCACACAATATTCAAGGTGCGGTCTCACCATGGAATGATATAGAGGCATTATAATATCTTTTGTTTTATTTTCCATTCCTTTCCTTATCATACATTGCATTCTATTTGCTCTCTTGGCCGCTGCTGCACACTAGGCCGAGGGTTTTAACATGGTATCCACAATGACGCCTAAATCTTTTTCCTGGGTGGTGGTTCCTAATGTGGAACCTTGCATCGTGTAACCATAGTTTGGATTGTTCTTCCCTAGGTGCATAACCTTGCACTTGTCCACATTAAATTTCATCTGCCATTTTGATGCCCAGTCTTCCAATTTATTAAGATCCTCTTGCAATTTTCCACAATCCTCTTGGGTTTTAACAACTTTAAATAGTTTTGTGTCATCTGCAAATTTGATAACCTCACTCGTTATTCCACTTTCCAGGTCATTTATGAATATGTCAAAAAGCAGCGGACCCAGCACAAATCCCTGGGGTACACCACTATTCACCTTTCTCCAATGGGAAAATTGGCCCTTTAGCCCTACCCTCTGCTTTCTATCTTTTAACCAGTTCCTGATCCACAATAGTACACTGCCTCCTATCCCATGACTCTTTAGTTTTGCCAGAAGTCTCTGATGAGGGACCTTGTCAAAGGCTTTCTGAAAGTCCAGATACACAATATCAACCGACTCACCTTTGTCCACCTGATTATTCACTCCTTCAAAAAAACATAACAGATTAGTAAGACAAGATCTTCCTTGTCTAAAGCCATGTTGGCTGTCTCCCATTAGGTCATGACTATCTACATGCTGAGTAATTTTATTCTTTATGATGGTTTCTACCATTTTTCCCGGTACTGATGTCAGGCTCACCGGTCTGTAGTTTCCCAGATCACCCCTGGAACCCTTTTTAAAAATTGGTGTTACATTGGCGATCCTCCAATCTTCAGGTATTAGAGATGATTTTAATGATAGTTCACAGATTACTAATAGCAGGTCTGCAATCTCGTATTTCAGTTCTTTCAACACCCTTGGATGTATACCATCCGGCCCAGGTGATTTGCTACTCTTCAGCTTATCTAATAGTTGTAATACATCTTCCCGATGTATCAATATTTCCTTCAATTCTTCCGCACCTTTAAATACCACTTCAGTCATGGGTAACATCCCTACATCTTCCTCAGTAAAGACTGAAGCAAAGAATTCATTCAGTCTCTCCGCTATCGCCTTGTTGCCTCTTAGTGCTCCTTTAACCCCTTTATCATCTAATGGACCAACTGACTCTCTCACAGGTCTTTTGCTACGAATGTACTTGAAAAGGTCTTTACTTCGCGTTTTGCTTCCGCAGCAAGCTTCTTCTCAAATTCTCCCTTTGCCTGCCTTATCAGTGCCTTGCATTTGACTTGCCAGTGCTTGTGCTGTTTCCAGGTTTCGTCGTTTGGCTCTTTTTTCCATTTCCTGAAAGATGCTTTTTTGGCAACAACAGCCTCTCTGACCTCACCTTTATACCATGCTGGCAGTTTTTTGGACTTCCTTCCACTTTTCTTAAAGCGTGGAATACAGCTGGTCTGGGCTTCCAAGATAGTATTTTTCAACAACAGCCAAGCCCGATGTACGTCTTTAACCTTTGCAACTGCTCCTTTTAGTTTTTTCTTAACTGTTTTCCTCATTTTATCATAGTCTCCCTCCCTTTCGAAAGTTAAAAGGTAGTACTGTGGATTTCCTTACTATCCCTCCTCCACTAATTAAATCAAAGGCGATCCTGCTATGATCACTATTGCCAAGTGGCCCCAACAACCTTATCTCTTGCAGTAGATCTGGTGTTCCACTAAGGATTAGGTCTAATATGGCTTCCCCTCTGGTTGGTTCATGAACCAGCTGCTCCAAGAAGCAGTCATTTATTTCATCTAGGAACTTTATCTCCCTAGCATGTCCTGACGTGACACTGACCCAGTCGATACCGGGGTAGTTGAAATCACCCATTATTATTACTGTGCTGTAACTTTTGTTAGCTTCCTTGATTTCTTTGAGCATTTCATCATCCATTTGGTCATTCTGGCCAGGCGCTCGATAGTACACCCCCACTGCCATTGCCTTCCCCCTTTTACATGGAATTTCAATCCATATAGATTCTACATCAGATTTTGTTTCCTGCAAAACTTTAATCCTTTCTGACTCAATGCCCTCTCTAACATAGAGAGCAACCCCTCCACCAATTTGATCAGCTCTATCATTACGATATAGTTTGTACCCAGGTATCACAGTGTCCCACTGGTTGTCCTCCTTCCACCATGTCTCTGATATTCCAATCATATCTAACCTTTCATTTAGTGCTATATATTCTATCTCTCCCATCTTATTTTTTAGACTTCTAGCATTTGCATACAAGCATTTTAGAGACTGTATTTTATTCATATTAATTTGGCTAGTGGTAGACATGGGTAATTTGGGATCTTTAAGCTCTGTCTGCTCCATACTTGAGGGCATTTGGGCTACTTTACTCTTTTGTGGAACCTCTGCTTTTGGTAGTATCCTTCAAAGATACATTCTTCCGAACCATCCGCTCTTGGGCGACTGTCGGCTTTCCCCTAATATTTAGTTTATTTATTTATTGAGGACCACACAGTACAGATCATGCAAAACAGTACAGATCATGCAAAACAATATACAAAAACAGCATTCCTGGTGGTCCCCCAAATTCCCCCCTCCCCCTCCTCTCCTCCACCATCCCCCACCATCCCCGCAGCCTCTCCCTTTGGCATCCGACCCCCCACAGTGAGCATACACAGTGGTTACAACACCCTTCTTATTTCATTAATATCCCATTCCTCCTATCCCTTGCCTCAACCATCTTCTAGGCCTTCTCAATCCAATTGAAGCACTTCATTCCGGACCCGAGGCCTCAATATCTGAATATATGGCTCCGATATCAGCAGGAATAATGACCAACGCCGAGTACTTCCTCTAGCCTCCCTCCTCTCCATAAGCATCAGCTGGTGAAAGCTGTTATGCCATTCCCAAAAAGTGGGACCCGTCGCTTCCCTCCACCTATGAAGTATTGGGCCTTTACCCACCAGACATGCCTTCCTAACTAAGAGACGTTCCCATTTCCCTTTCAGGTGGAGTGGTCCAAACTGATCTAACACCACAAGCGCTGCAGTGCAGCGGATCCGTTGTAGTACAACCCTGCTCATAAAATCAGCTATCCTCTTCCAGTACAAGCGAACCGTCGGACACCTCCACCACATATGCCCTAAGTCCGCCAAGGGGCATGGACATTTTGGGCATCTGCCCATCTCTGCGATATTGGATCGTAACGCCCGTCTTGGAGAAAAGTGTGCCCGTAGGAGGCATTTAAACTGTACCTCCCGCCATCGAGCTCCCCCCACCAGCCCTGCAATCCCACTCAAGGCCCGGAGGAGTGAACCAGGAGGCACCAACACGTTCAACTCTCGGGCCCACAAAGCCTCCTCAATCCCATAGTCAGGCAGTCTTCTATAGCCATCTAACCATTGTTTTAGCTGCGCAATTGTTGGCGGTGACTCCTCTCCCAGTGCAAAGAACTCTAATATCTGTGCCGATCTTTCCACCCGCAGCGCATCCTGTGGGAGGGAAGCCACATAGTGAGAGAGCTGCACGTAAGCGAAATAATGCCGACTACTTAACCCATACTCCTGGCGCATAACCTCCCAAGACTTGCACTGCCCCATTTGATCTACCACATGTCCAATATTCCGTATGCCCTGTCTCTTCCAATGTGCAAACGCCAGCGTTTCTGATCCTGGTGTAAACTGATCATTCCCCTGTATGGGTAGCCAGCTCGAAACCCCTGGTGGTTCGCCCCAGAGCCTATTCAAATGTTGCCACGTCCTCCATGCCAGGTAAACCAGTTCACTACTAATCACATTACCAGGCAGGAGCCTACTTTCCTGGTGCAGCACTGCCAACAGGGTCTGCGGAGCCACAAGGGCCTCCTCCAGCGCTCTCGGGGTATACACCTCCGTATTCCCTAGCCAGTCTCCAATATGCCGTGCCTGGCATGCCAGGGCATAAGTCCGTAGGTCTGGGATTCCAATCCCTCCAGTCTTCCACCTCCTTCTCAATCTATGCAGCGGAATGCGAGCTCGAGACCTTCTCCAAAGGAAACTCCTAATCTCGCGGTCCATAGCATTTAAGTCTCGCTTCAATAACCACACTGGGAGAGTTTGCAGCCAGTAAAGCACCTGAGGCATAATCACCATCCCCAACGCCGCCACTCTGCCCAACAGGGACAAGGGCAATGGAGTCCACACCTGTAACTATGATCGAATTCTTGCAAGGATTCGTTCCACGTTTTTCTTATACAACTTCCTCGGCTCACTTATCAAGAGTATCCCCAAGTACACAAAAGAATCATCTGCCCACTTAAGCGGAAAACTCCCTCCCCAATGTTTTCTTATTGTCCCCGCCACATCCATGACCTCTGATTTGTCCAATACGAAGCCCAGCAAAGCTACCATAATAAGAGAATTCCTTTAATAATTTTGGCAACGACGTCCGAAGAGATAACAAATGAACCAGCATATCGTCTGCGAATGCCGTCAACTTAAACATATGTTGCCCAATGCCTATACCCTGTATTTCATTAGAAGCTTCTATTCATCATATCAGGGGGTCAAGAGACAGCACAAAAAGCAATGGTGAGAGCGGGCATCCCTGTCTCATTCCCCTCTCCAGGGTAAAGTCATCTGACAGCACTCCGTTACATAACACTCCCGCTGTGGGCTTCGTATATAGAAGCTCTACCATATTGCAAAAAGAGGCCCCAAGTCCATACTGTGGCAAAAGAAATCTGAGGTAATCCCAATTTACTTGATCAAATGCCTTTTCCGCATCAAAGCTAATCAAAAGCGACTGCAGCTTCCTTCTCCTTATCCACTCCAGAGAAGCCACAATTTTACGTAGATTCCGCACCGCGTATCGCCCTTTTACAAAACCTACTTGAGAGTCATGCACTAGCTCCCCTAATACCTGGGCCAATCGGTCTGCCAGCACCTCAGCCAGTATTTTTACGTCAAAATTCAGCAAGGAGATAGGCCGATAAGAGGCAGCTTGTAAAGGATCTTTCCCTGGTTTATGTATCAATATAATGTGCGCCCTATTTCCCCCCCCCCCACTTGAATTCCCCTGATCCACCCTTCTATGATACATCGCCACCAGGGAGGGGGCCACCTCCTCTCTCATCAACTTATAAAATTCTGCCCCAAACCCATCCGGGCCAGGCGCTTTGTGACAACCCGCTCTCAGAATGACCCCGTGAACCTCCTCCTCTGTCACTGGGTCATTCAACTGTGCTTGTTGAGCCATCGTTAGTCTAGGTAGTCTCACTTGTTTCAAGTACTCTGCCATGTCGGTCTGAGAACCTTCTCTCCTTGCATAGAGCTTCTGATAAAACATCCAAAACACTTGAGCAATCGCCCGTCTTTCCTTATGCAGTTGCCCCTGGTCATCCCGCAGCGCCGCCACATACCGGTCCCTCTACTGCCTTTAAGGCATCTTGCCAGTAACTTTCCCGGCTTATCTCCATATCTATAGAATTGAAAGCGATAGTACAGAAATGATTTCTTGGCACTTTGATGTAGCAGCTCATTTAGGGCTGTTTGCGTCTCCCACAATCTTCTCCTATTCGCTGCCGACGGACATGACGCTTGCCTCCTCCGCTCTCTACCTACCTGCTGTTCCAAACGAACAATCTGTTGCATCAACATTTTCCGTTTCCTCCCTACATATCCTATGATGTCCCCCCACAGGACTACTTTCGCAGCTTCCCAGAAAAGCTACGGATCTTCCCTATGCTGAGCATTATGGGTTGAGAATTCCTGCCACCGCTGTCTAAGGTAACCATGAAACTCAGGGTCCCTGTGCAATTCCATTGGGAATCGCCAGATTCTATCCCGCATGTTTACCTCATACCATTCTATTTTTACCCAAATCAACGCATGATCAGAGATCTCTATAGGCCCCAGTTGCGCATCTTCTATTTGGGCAAACAGCCGTTGCGAAACCAGCACATAATCAATGCGAGCACTCAACCCATGCGCTCTAGACTGATGCGTAAAATCCCATTCCAGTGGATGCAACAAACGCCAAGGGTCTACCACCCCTAATCTCTGTCTTAGACCTTGTAACACTCTAGCACTCTGCACACGCGCCCTATCTCCACCCCCACTAGATGTATCTAGCTCAGCATCCATGACTCCATTAAAATCACCTGCCAGGATCAGAGGAGCCTCTGGCAACTGCTCTACTCGTGAACCCAAGCTGGCATAGAGCGCCCGATCCAACACATTTGGACTATAAAGGTTCCCCAGCACCACGGGGCTATGTTGGGTTTATATAGCTCTTCAATGCCTGTTATACCTGTTAGTATACTTTAAAATCCCAGGACATCCTGGTAGGCCAGAAATCCTTATTGTGTTCATACTTCAAGGAACATTTCTGGATAACAGCCTCAAGGGCAAACTGCGAGAGGCTACAGAACACCGATTGGGCTAGGAGTGTTTTGTTCCATTTGTTTCTCAACTGAGATGTAATGTTCTGTTATATTTAAACCCTTATTGTGACTAAGAACATAAGTTATTCCATACTGGGTCAGACCAAGGTCCATCAAGTCCAGTATCCTGTTTCCAACAGAGGCCAATCTAGGTCATACGTACCTAGCATTTTCCCCAAAAGACACAGGTTCCGCTTTGCTTGTACTGGGTCAAGCATTGATATCCTGGGTCCCTTCTTAATAATGGTTTATGGACCTTTCCTCCAGGAACTTGTCCAAACCTTTTTTAAACCCAGCTACACTAACAGCCTTTACTACATCCTCCGGTAACAAATTCCAGAGTTTGATTACACGTTGAGTGAAAATATATTTTCTTTTATTAGTCTTAGTTTACCCTGTAGCTTCATTGCATGTCCCCTAGTCTTTCTATATTCTGATAACTTAAACAATCGATCTACGTTTACCCGTTCCACTCCGTTCATTAATTTATAGACTTCTATCATATCTCCCCTCAGCCGTCTCTTTTCCAGGTTAAAGAGCCCTAACCTTTTTAGCCTTTCTTCATAGGAGTATCCTTCCATCCTCTTTTACCATTTTGGTGGCTCTTCTCTGAACCTTTTCTAATAACGCTATATCCTTTTTAAGATACGGCGACCAGAATTAGCAGCTGGAAAATCCTTTGTGTTTCACTGAGGACAGGAGCTCCAACTATATCTGTTTTTTCCTGAGTTGTTCTTGCTTTGAAATAAATCCCACCTTGGTTTCAACATTACTGGCTCTGTCCTATTAAGATTGTTAGTCGTTTGGCTCCTGCCATGGCATTGTCAGTTGGATTCCAGACTGGGCCCCACAGCAAGGATTTGGAATGATCTGGCTGATTAATGGGCAATTGGCAAAAGCAGCAGAACAAATCAAAGCTACGGACCCAGGGAGCTCAAGAGGCCACTAATCTCGGTGGTCCAGTAAGAGCAGGTTGGATAAACTATCAGCTGGGGATGAATAAACTCTAATTTTGAAAAGGCTGAATTTGTGTCAACAAGAAACTCTTACACCTTGTTCTGCTCTCCATTCTGCAAATAACCCATAGGGAATATTTTGAATAGTCTTTAGAAATTCTGGGCCTGATATTGAGAGTGATTAGAGCGGTTAGCAGATGCGTTAACCAAATTAATCGCCTAGGCCAGGATGTTCAGGGGCACCAATTCGGTTAGTGCCACTGAATATGTGTGGGTGCTGTCACTATTTGCCCTGGTGCTAGCCACCTAGCATAGGGGCATTACAGGAGCATTATGGGGGTGGCACCCAGCGGCGATATTGAGCCGCTGCCCGGTTTTGCTAAGTAGCAAAAGTTAGGGGCTTTAAAGATTGGCCTAACGTTTGCCACCAATCCTCAAACTGTTGAGAAAATAGACTTCAGTGACATCTAACATATCAGGCCTTAAAACACAGTCACTGAAACAATCTCCCAATCACAATATCCAATAAACATCAAAAGGTAAAATATGCAAGGGGGAGAAAGACCTCACAATGCATCCTTTATATTATTTCTTGTTCACAGATTACAAGGTGCCGCTCCCAGGGCACTCAGCGGTTACACAGACTGCTCCTCACAGGTCAAAGAAATCCCTTTCATACTGATACATCATATACCTTAAAAATAAGAGAACGGTTCGCTCTATATAATGGTTCACAAACACATGATGATGGCCAGTCTTTCACCATCATTGCTGTATCAGGGGTCTAACCTACAACTCATAAGAATTATGTCATAATGTGATTATAAAGGAATATTCTATCTAGTAGAGCATCCATTGTGCGTGTGTAAAACTCAGCTACACTCAGGGCCTGATT
Source organism: Ichthyophis bannanicus (assembly GCA_033557465.1). NCBI lineage: Eukaryota > Metazoa > Chordata > Amphibia > Gymnophiona > Ichthyophiidae > Ichthyophis > Ichthyophis bannanicus. Next base: position 964,122,347 of record CM066033.1, on the reverse strand, counting down.
CTGTGACACGAATAGCGGGGATGGATGTCCATTCCCGCTATTCGTGCCTTCCCCCGCGTGTCTGACCTCCCCACCGGTTGTGCAGGGAAGTTAGACGGGGTGGGGAAGGGGCGGGGAAGGGGCGGAATCTGGGGGAGCTGTGGGCGGTTGCTGGTCCTGGACACACAGGGCCGAGGCTAATGTTGGCCCTGTACGTCCAAGGTTGGTGACATGTGCGGGGAAGTTATTCTACCTCCGGGGTGGAATAACTTCCCTGGACATGTTTTTATTTCAATGCCGGGGTGCGGATGGGGCGGAGGGGGGGGGGCCAGAGGACATTCTCCGCAGCCCAACCCTGGCCTTAGGAGGCCAGATCGAGGGTTGGGCTGTGCGGAAATAGCATTTTTGTCTGGCAGCCAGCATCGCTGCTTTTAAATAGAGCCACGGCGCCTTGGCAACTGGACGCCATGGTGCTGCAGCTCCATTTAAAAGCCCTGAGTTAGTCGGGCAGGTCATGTAAGTGCAGGCTGGACTGAATCACAGTCCCGGCCTGAAAGTACATGACTGATTGCGATTCTAATCCCGTGGGGCTAGATGTACCCCACAAGATCAGAATCGCAAGCCCCTCTACGTCCGGCTCCGATCGGACGTACAGAGGGGGTGTACATCCGGAACAGAATGAGCCTTTCAGCCCAGCACCAAAGAATATAATACACAGATTATCTGGCCAGCAGTCACTCAAATTAATATAACCCTCTTACCTTTCTAATGGGCATTTTCACAGTTTGAATTGATAGAGCGTAGATAGTATTTATTGGACATAATTAGCATTATTTAATTTAGTTACACTTGGAAATGTGGGAGGGTTTGAGGGCATAATAGTGACTTGATTGGTTACTTAAGCAACCTCATTACTGGATTTTTTAGCCAGGATCACTCGTGAATCAGTATTGAGTTGTATTTAATATATGAGATACAGTAAATTCATTTACCACTGAGCATGACGATGTCAGTTTTGCACTTCCTCCTATCACTCACATATTTTGATAGCCATGGAGTGACAATTGTTCGCATGGTGGCTGTCAAGCATCAGCAAGCCTTCTTCCCTCCTCAATCCCACCTCCCTGACTCTATGATTTCTGCATTTTGACCACATTAGCTATCGCTGCAACAGTAACTTTCCCATGTTACTGCCACGATGACAGCTAATGAACCTTAGTAAGTTTGCTGCCCTTAAAATATCTCCTAGCATTTTGCCCAATGCTTTTCTGATTTCCCCAGGTGTTTCCATCAACTAATGACTCCTTGAGATATTCCCCCATGTTGACAAAATTGGTTTTCTTGCAGTCTAAGACCCTTGACTAACCCCCTCACTGAATCCCAGATGATCACACACACTATAACATCAGAAATTCTCTCCCCGTTCATAAGGACTAGGTCCGTTAGGACACCATCCTGAGTGGGTTCCATTACCAACTGCCAGAACAGTTCTTCTTGCAGATAATCCAGTATCTCCCTGGTCAGCATCTGACATATTGACATCACCTTTCAGCAGCACTTCCCTTTTCACAGAAATATTGTGAATATTTTCAATTAAATATCTGTCCAGTTCTTCAGCCTGTGAAGGAGGTCTGTATATCACACCAGAATAAATAGATGTTCCAGGACCTCTTTCTTGATTAACCCAGAGTGCTTCTTTTTCAATTTGTAAGTTCTGCAGTTGTGTTTTTTAATATTAATTTTTACATTAAGCACTCCTCCTCCTCCTCCTCCTCCTCCTGTTGTTCCTACCCTGTCCTTCCTGAACAGGTTATAGCCTGATATAATTCTATCCCAGTCATGGCTCTCCATGAACCACATCTGCGTAACTGCCACTAAATCCAAGTCAGGATCTTCCATTAGAGTCTAGATCCACAACCTTATTTCCCTTATTATGGGCATTAGCTGAGTGGAGAAGTAGCCTAATGGATGGACACTGGCTTGGTAACCAAACAACTGGTGTTTGATTCTCACTAGCACTCCTTGTGGCCTTGGGCAAGTCACTTCACCCTCCATTGCCTCAGAAGAAAGGCCTGGCAGTCTACTTCTCATCACACTGCCAAGAAAACCCAGGAGCTGCAGGGTTGCCAGGAGTCAGTATTGTCTCAAAGACACACATTGCATGAGCATTAGTATACACAGCTTTCTAGATATTTCTATACAGGTGTTTAATGCTTTTAGATACTGGGAAGCTTTGTTCAAAATTGCAGCTTTGCAACTTATCTTCTACCAGTATCATTACACCCAAGTCACATCTCAAGTCACTACATTAGCTCCCAATGTGTTTCTACATATAGTTCAAGCTCCTCTTGTTCACCTACAGTACAAGTACATTCATTCTGCAGCTTCTCACTCTCTCCCCTCTCTCCTTATACTCCACCTTTCAAAGTCTGGTCAATGGGCAAGCCACTCTTATCTATGTTCTTCTTCTTCACTGCCAATTCCTGATTCTGCATTTTCTATCGTGCTGCACTTTAGGGCATCTTTACTAAGATTTGTGCTGGTAGCACATGTTCAAATCTGAAAATGGGTACTGGGGTGGCACTTGACCCATGCTATGAAATGGAGGTCTGCCCAGTATGTCCCCTTGCTGCTAGAGTGGCTTTTGCACCACTCCCACACTCCTGTTTGGTGCGATTTGTGCGATTAATGTCACCCACTGACTGAGGTGGCAGTAAGTGAACTCATGAAAGTGCAAAATCTCTGGTATGTGCCAAAAACACCCACACTACTCTCAATGTGCACATCTACCTCAGAACGATTTGTCCTCTGCCCCAACCTGCGCTACTCGGGTAGCGTGGGCTGTTTAGTGCAACCACACTTTAGCACTCAATACATTTTACTGCAGCACACATGGCACATGCTGAACCCCATGCTATCCAGTACAGCATGTTAGTAAGCACTCCCTATATGCTTAGATCACACTTCCTGTACCGCTGCATTACTTTTTCTCTAGTTCTATGACCTCATTCTCATCTAATAGGGATGTGCATAGGGCAAACATTTTCAGTTTGGTCTTTAATTACCAATTTTCAGATTTTTTCAAATTAATTTCACAAATTCATTTTAATAACAAAATTTCAACAGATCTTAGAACTTTCTGGCACATGCAGATCAACTTAACAAACAGGAATTCATAGGTTAACACATATTAAATCAGTTTTACACACTAGGGGGGTCAATATTTAAAAACACTTATCAGCCAGAGAGATATTCAGCAGCACTGAACATTTTGACTATTTGTGGTTCATAGTCCCGAAGAATTAAGATTGAAAGAAAAACTATGTTCACTGGGTATCGAATGTTTCTATACACAGAGGATCTCTAAAGGAAAAGAGAGGACTATTGTAGTAGTCGATATGGAAGGGCAGACTAGATAGGTCATGTGGTCTTTTTCTGCCATGATGTTTCTATCGAGGGAACAGTTTCCTATTGGTTTGAGGGAGGGTGGGACTAATGAATTGTATATGATTAGGAGAATTTTAGAGATATGGTAATATAATGGTAAAATGATGGTAATGTTAGAGACATTTTAAATCGTGAATATATGGGGCAATTGGTAGGATTTTCATATAGATTGATAATCGAGAATAGCTTCTTCCTAGCCCAGAAATGTGTTAATTTGAAAAGATAACATATGTTCTTTGAAGGCGCTTGTGTGGCTGAATAATTACATTGGTTTACTGATGACTGTCGATTTCTCGTGGCAGTATTTGAAGGGGATTTATAGGATTTGTATATCTCTTAAGTTAAAGAAACTCAGGATACTTTTTCTATGGAAGCACAGAGGTTTGAATATGTTCTTTAGTAAATACTTTTCACATTTGAAGAAGGCGGAGTCATTAATCTTGCAATACGTAGCATTTTAAATGATGGATGCCTGGGTCATTTTAGTTGTTAGGAAACAATTATGTTTTGAATAAAGGATTCTTTTTGGTAAACTTCTGGTCGCAGCTTTATTATCCATTAAACAGATTAACAATCAACACCAATAACAATCCTTTTAGTATACCACCAGCGGAATGATGCCTCACCAGCCATGTCACTAGCAAGGTGCGCTCACCTCCGCTTTTCCCAACAGCCCTCCCCCACTTGGCCCTGACTTCGCCATATAATTAGCAAAAGCCAACCAGGGGTTGTCCGGGTCGGGGGTACCCCACTCCCGTCCCAAGCTTATCCTAAGGCTCCGGACCCCGGAAACCTCTGGGATCCCGCCTAACCCCCACACTGCGACACCCCTAGACAACTCACCCCCTTAAAGGGCGGGCAGGCAGGACCGTCAAACGGACCTCCCGCCTGGCTAACCCTGGCCTCTAGAGCCGTCCATCTGGGCCCGCCTCTTCCAGCCCGTTCATTGTCTCCCCCTTCACGCCACACGATGGGGAGCCAATGATTTTAAATGATGCCGCCGCATCACCGCTTCTCCTCCCCCCTCCCCCGCGGACCCGCCTCCGGGCTCCGCTTCTCGCCGAGCCACCCGGTTATGGGCGGCCAGCTTGGACCTAGCCACGCGGCCTTCACTAACCGAAGTAGGTCAAACTCCATGCTCCTCAAATACCCACTCCCCCTGCTTTTATCCCCCCACCCCCACCTTCCACAAACACTCTGGCACAATTATTTTTGGTAAACTTCTGGTCGCAGCTTTATTATCCATTAAACAGATTAACAATCAACACCAATAACAATCCTTTTAGCATACCACCAGTGGAATGATGCCTCACCAGCCATGTCACTAGCAAGGTGTGCTTGCCTCCGCTTTTCCCAACAGCCCTCCCTCATTTGGCCCCGACTTTGCCATATAATTAGCAAAAGCCAGCCAGGGGTTGTCCGGGTCGGGGGTACCCCACCCCGTCCCAAGCTTATCCTAAGGCTCCGGACCCCGGAAACCTCCAGGATCCTGCCACCGGCACAGGTGACCTTACTGTCCCTGTGCTGCCCCACCCCCCAAAAGCTGCGACCAGCGAGCATCACTCAGCACTACCCACTCCACCACCTCCTGCCAGTTGTTCAATAGCAAATCCCACCCCATCCCGACCGTACAATACCGCACAGCCTACCTCTACCCATGCATGCATTACTTGGTACCCCCCATGGGCACATACCCAGCGGCCAATCTGGCAATTGATTTTAGACAAACCTCTCGACCAGCGCTGCTGATCCCTGCAGACTGGCCGAGGTATAATATCTGACCACATTATTATTATGCCCAGGAACAACTGAAGCACCTCCCCCTGATCTTTCTGCACCGCTCTGATCAGTTGCTTGCAGATCCAGGATGACAGATCATTGCCCCCCAAATGTATTAGCATCAAGTCCGGTGAACTCCGCAGACGCCGGTAGTGCCGAAGCAAAGGGAGCAACTGTGTCCATCTGAGACTGCGCTCACCCAGCCATAATACATACACCGCCTCCACCAGTATCGGGGTATAGGCCAGACTGCCTAAGTCAAACTTATTTAGGGGCTAACCCACTAGCCAGTGCGGTCCCTTTCTTAAGGTATTTTGCTGCCGAATGCCCCTCTCCACAACTCGAGCAGGCATGCCGGAACTTGCAATCGGGAAATGGACACGAGGCCTTATTGAATCTCCAGCACACATCCCCCACTCCCGTACCTCCCACTTTCTGCTGCAAAATGGCTCCTGCCGGCCGAAAGGAGTGGAGGAGTGGCCTAGTGGTTGGGACGAGGTACTTCAGGCCGGAAGGTCGGGGGTTCAAATCCCACTCGAGGACAGCAACCTTGGGCCGGAAGGACTGGGGTTTCTAAGTCCCACAGGTGCTCCTTGTGGTCTTGGGCAAGCCACTTAACCCTCCACAGCCCATGTTCCCTGTAAAATAGTTATCTCCAAGTTATAATGCCCTGTTCAATGTAATTTCAGTTTGTTCAATGTAAACCGCACTGATGCAGAATAGCGCGGTATATAAGAGAATGTAAATAACATCCTGACCCCCCTGATATCCCGCCCCCTGGTTTCCCTCCCCCGATACCCCTAGCCCCCGGTTTGGTGGACATTTGCATCAGCCATAGATTAATATTTTGAGAGCCTCACGACAAAAACCTGTTCTCCTCCAATTTATCTCGGAACTTCTCAGCATAGTTCAACCACGACCATCCCTCATGCATCTGCACAGCTTCCAGAATGGAATCCGCATATGCCAACAACATCCCATACTGTTCAGGATAATGATGCCCCCCACACGCTTGCCAAACGCAAAAAGGCTCTAGCCCAGTTCACCACATTCCCAGACACCTTCTTGTTTCTTCCCGCCTTTTCATCCTCCTTTCTCTTCTTTTTGGTATCCCCCGATCGCCTCCTTCCTTCTAACAAACAGAAGATATCAATATATCTCCTTTTCCTAATCTTATGACACAAATTCTTCGGTACACCTTCCCATAACGCCGCATACACCGCTAATGAATGAGCTCCCCCTACCAACTTGTTGAAACCCCCTCCCTGCCTCCGCCCTCTTGTCCCACCCTGCTATCTTCCGATGCGGACGATGACGATACTGATGAAGAAGAAGAAGAGAAATCTGAACCATGCCGCCTCTGACACGCGTGCTTCCACGTGCTTCTGCTTCTTACGCGCCTTTCCCTCATTCCTACCCCCAGCTCCGCAACCACCCCAGGTTCTTCTCGCAACTCACCTGCTGCCCTCGGTTCCACCGTCTGCACTGTAGATGACACCGACACCGCTGGGCTGTCAACCACACTGCACTGCTGCAGCTCCCTTGGTCTCTGGCCCGCTAGCTCCTCGCAGACAGTCATCTGGCTCACCGCTCCAAATGTAGGCCATTCTGCTCCGCCGTGTCCTCCACCTCCAGGCATTGTGGGGTACGGAACCATCGCAGGCACCTGGGCAGACATAAAAGAAAACACTGGGGGAGGGACCACCGACTGCCACGTGGGTTGCCAAGCCCCAAACCACTCCGCCCCTGATGGACCTTGCCCATCCCGTAGCCAATGTTGCCAGAACACCGCACTCCCCCCCAGCCAATCCCCCCCTTGTCCAGTCATCCCCGCTACCGATGGGTAAATACCCTGTCCCCTCAAATGAAGAGCAGCTGAACCTGAAGTGCTCATACCTTCCCTGAACCCTTCCCCCCCCCCTTCCAAGAGCCTGAGCCCTTGCTGACCACTGGCCACCTCTGCCTCCCCCACACTATGCATACACCTCTCAAATCACCAACCTGTATCCCCGCTGGCTGAAGCACCAATCCCCCACCTTGAGCCCCCCATGTTTCCAGGCCCTCGGGCCGGACCCCCTTGATCTTTCTGCACCCCCCCCCCTTATCCCCACAGGTAACCCCGACCCTCTCCCCTTCTACCAGCCTCAGCAGCTCTTTGTCCATGACGGCCAGCTGCCTCCCTTAACTGCTCAGCAGCCCCCCCCCCTGCCATTACCCATCCTCCAGCCTGGCTCGCTCTCCGCCTGGTGGCCCCCCCAGCCTTCCCCATCCCTCTCATCCAACCCCGCTGACTCCCCTGCACTGGCATGACTGCAAGTCTGTGCTCACTGCCCCGTGACACCTTGCCTGCCGATTGTGCAAGGGTCTGCTCTTGTTTTTTTTTTGATCGCTTGTTTTTTGTTTTTGTTTTTAACTGGACCTACCAGTAGTTGCCTGTGGGCAACCTTCTACACCAACAGCCCAACAAAGAAGCGTGCCGGTCACACTCCAGCACATGGTGAACAACGAGGCCACGTGCTCCTACGCCTCCGCTCCAACCGCACTGCCCCACACCCGACCACCAACGCTGTCAGCCTCTCCGCCGCCGCTTTCTGCACCCCCGCCGCCTGCCTCACTGTTCCACTGCCACCAATTCACCACCACAAAAATCTCCGCACTCTGGCACTCCGTCCACCGTCAACCGGATCTCCCACCTGGCTAACCCTAGCCTCTAGAGCCGTCCAGCTGGGCCTGCCTCTTCCTGCCCGTTCATTGGCTCCCCCTTCATGCCACATGATGGGGAGCCAATGATTTTAAATGACGCCGCTGCGTCACCGCTTATCCCCCCCTGCCCTGCGGACCTGCGTCCGGGCTCCACATCTCGTCGAGCCACCCGGTTATGGGCGGCTGGCCTGGACCTGGCCAAGCGGCCTTCATTTCTCTAACTGGAGATTGTCTGAAGCGTGGTGCAATAGTGGAGTATTTTGATTGGGGGTGTTGTTTGCCATGCATTCTATCTTGACTTGTTGTCATCTGATTGGCTTCCTCTGCAATGGATGGGCTTCTTTGGTGTTTGGAGATGAAAATTCTGGTAGGGTAAGATGCCGATTTAGAACATAGCATTTTTTTCAGACATCATGTGTGTTTATGACGTCCAGATAGGAAGCAACCTTTTCAGACCTTACCCATTTTGTACATACTGTCTAAACAGATAACTGTTTAAAAATTTAAAGTGAGTATGGTGGTTTGTGGTTATGTGTAGAATTGTATTTGTACATAAATATGATTATAACATTCCATATCTGTATGGTACCCCCAAACCTCTTTGATAGTTGGATGAGGCAAGGTTGTATTATATAATTTAGTTTTTAGCTGTACATAAATTGAACAGCCACTAGTAAAGAACAGTAGATTGATTTTAATCTTGATTATTCTTTTATAGTGTTGCTTTTGTTTTTTTCCCTCCTGAAGCAGCAGTACAGCAAAATGTTGCCAGCATCGGGGCACCACATGTAACATCCTATGTTTAAGAAAACATTATAAAAGATACGTTTTTATCTTGATTTTTAAATGAGCCCAACGAGAAAAATGTTTTGAATGTGGTTTTTGTAAAACTTGAGGTAACAGTTTTGACTGGTGATGTCAACTATAGGGCATTGACTTGACATAGGTTATAAGACCAGGCCTGTCATATAGCCCTTGAAAAAAGTGATACAGAGGTCAACTGTTCTTCATATAGAATAGTTTGAATATATGCATTAGAACATTAATCGCCATACTGATATTTTATAGCAGTTTCTTTTTTGCTGATTGAACTTTCTACTGCTATTTTAGGAGGTTTTTGAAACTATCCAGATAGTGACACCAGTCAACATTGCCACTCTCCAGATAACCAGCACTGAATATCTAGATTTTATGTTGCTGCGGGGGTTGGAGTTGGATGTGTGATCAGAAGCTGTACAACAATTTTATGGTTTCCCCCAATAGGAAACCCAGATCCTTGTTAAGTCCTTTCTTGTTAGTTTCACAGTTACCTGTTCATTTTAAGTTCAGAAGCCTTATGTTCCTGAGTTTCCTTTAGTATCCTGACCATAAGTGTAGCTGATACAAAAATCTAAAAATATGTGAAATAATTGATTTTACTGTGTATTCAGCAGAAATGTGTATTTTCTTGTTTAGGGTTTGGTTGAGTTCTCTCTGGAACAGTTTCAGCTGGTTTTCATTCAAACTTAGAGTGAGACTTACTGTAATGTGTAAGTAAAAAACAGGAGGTGGGGATTTACTATGCTGTGGCTACATGTACTGTATCTATGAATAACCTTTCTTTATCCCAGTGAAATAATACAGATTGCTATAGTGTATTTGTGTTCTAAATGGGTCCTTATGAAATCCTGTTTTTTCAGAGTCCTTGAATGACATCTTGTTACCTGTTAGAGTTTTAGTTTTTTTATCTTTTTTTATCTGTTTTTTATCCCTTCTAAAGCATGACAACAACTTGGTAGGTAGATAATATTTGCATACCCCCGTCTTTATATGTCATGGTTTCCCACATGAACATTTTCCCTTTAAAGCGCAGACACCGGCTTCTTCCGGTTTTAGTATTGGTCTAAAAAAGTGCCGGATATGAAACGTAAACCAGCGTTCTAATAATCAGCTTTCGAACATAAGTGAATATGATACATTTTTTATTAAGGTTTTTTTTTAACTTTTCCTACACCTTGAAATTAGAATTTTGATGGACACAGGCATCAAAATCATGGCAATAACAGGCGGTCCTCCAAGCGCTTTAATACTATTTCATAATCACGGGCATTGTGGTATCTAGACTATGCGGGGTCAGAATAAGATAGAATTACATTATATTTTATATATATAAGAATATGCTCTTTTCCTCTAGCATATATGGCAGGGACCGATTAATTAATTTTTAATCCCTTATTTAAGGATAGAAAAGGATTTTCGATTAACTCTAAATGAAGGCCGCGTGGCTCGTCCATGCCGGCCGCCCGTAACCGGGCGGAGCGGCAAGGAGCGGCGATTAGGCCTGAGGTGGTGGGGATGGGGTGGGGGGAGAGTACTTGCAGTTGCGTCCTTCAAATCTATTGGCTCCTCACCCTGTAGGTGGTGGGAAGGGAGCCAATAGGTGAGGGTCGAAGGAGAAGGATCGGTATCCCACAGCAGCTCCAAGCTAGTCGCGAGGAGCCTGGAGGACGGTTGTGTGGTGCTTCATGCGCGGGGTGGCTTTCATGGCGGCAAGCATTGCACAGAAAAAAGAAGAAGGGGAGAAGGAGTGAGGAGTGAGGAACCTTTTTGTGCGGGAGAGAGTCCTTTGGTGCAGCGGAGAACTGCCGTCGGCAGTGCAGAGTGTTGCAGCAGTTGGGGCGCAGCACGTGGTCGGCGGCACGAATTGGAGCTGCGGAGGAGTAGCGGTCAGAGTCGGGCAGGCAAGAGGAATCGTAATAATAATAAAAAAGGGGGGAGGGGACGTTGGAAGAGGGAGCGGCAATGCCAGCAAGAGGAAGTCAACAAGGGAAGGGGCCCGGTAGAGCCGGAAAACCGCGGGGCGGAGGTCCGGGCAGATGGAAAAGAGGGCTGGGCCAGAACTAGCAGAATATGCAGGTTTTGGGGGCGCGGTAGGCACTAGGGGGGCGCAGGGCAGAGGGGTTGGTGCTAGAAGGGGGAGCAGAGGTAGAAGGGGTTTGCGGTCAAATCCGGTGGCTGCGAGGGGTGCTGTTTCAGTGCCGGGAGCGGGGAGAAGGGGACGAGAGTCAAGGAGGTCACGCTCAGGTGCAAGGAGGATTGGGGGTCAAGGGGGGAGCGGTGGAGCAGCACGGGAGCAGTGTTGGGGGCACTGAAGGGGGGGGCTTTGGGGGTATTGGGGGATGTGAGTATTCCCGGGGGGGCAGAGGGGAGCAGCGATTACGGAAGTAGAGAGCAAGGGGATGGACTTGCCTTGGGGCAACTGCTGCCGCCAGCGATGGCTGGCTGGGGGGTGCGTGGGGGTGCATGGCCATTGGGGGGTATGCCAGCATGGGAGCATTGGTTGAGAGGGGGGCAAGGTTCTTCAGGGGCGGAATGGATGGGGGCCTGGCAGCCAGCATGGCCTGCGGTTGGCCCTTCCTCGGGTTTTCCTTTTATGTCTTCGCAGGTGCCAGCAAGGAGTGCATACCCGACAGCGCCCGAGAGCGGCAGTTTTCAAAGAACAAAACGGACCAAGGAGCGGCGGAGCGCATTGGAGGGGATGGCCACTCCGAGGCAAGTGGAGCAACAGCAACTCGTTGAAGAGGACCGACGGTTGGCAGCCGGAGCGTCGGCAGGGGAGGCTGTGGACATGGGGGCTGCAGGTGAGTCCCCTGGCGGGGGAGGTGAGCTGTCAACAGGGAGGAAGGATGCAGTGGGTGGAAAGGGGCATGCGCGCAGGAAGCGGAGGCGTGGAGGACGGAAGCGGCATCGGTCCGATTCCTCGTCCTCTTCTTCTAGTTCGTCCTCGTCATCATCCTCATCCTCGAGTGGCGTGGCTCCAGGGAAGATGAGCAGCAGGAGCGGTGGGGGGTTGGGTAAGCAGGCGGCGGGAACTCCGTCCTTGGCAGCTTATGCGGAATTGTGGGAGGGGGTCCCAAAAAAATTACGCTGAAAGATATGGAAACGACGTTACATTGACATCTTCCGTTTGTTGGAGGGTAGGAGGCGTTCGGGGGATAGTAGGAGGAAGCGGAAGGAGGATAAGAAGGCGGGGCGGTTGCAGAAGGTTTCCCGGAACGTGGTGAACTGGACTTGGGCGTTTTTGCGTTTAGCAAGTGTCTGGGGACATTACCAGCCGGAGCAGTATGGGATGTTATTGGCATATGCTGACTCTATTTTGGAGGCGGCGCAAACGCACGAGGGCTGGTCTTGGTTGAATTATGATGAGCGGTTTAGAGATAAGATGGAAGGGAACCGGTCATTGTCTTGGGGCTCTCAGGACATTAACCTATGGCTGATGCAGATGTCGGCTAAAGAGGGGATGGGGGAGTTCAGCGGTGGCAAGCAAGGGGGAGCAGCCCAAGGGGGGGCGGGGCGTTCCTTTCGGCTGGCGGGATCTGCCGTTCCACAGAGAGGGGGAGGAACGGGTACAGGGGACATGTGCTGGAGATTCAATAAGACCTCTTGCCCATTTCCGGACTGTAAGTTCCGGCATGCCTGCTCCAGTTGTGGAGGAGGGCATTCGGCGACAAAGTGCGGCAAGAAAGTTGCCAGCACGCCTAGCGGGCAGGTCCAAAAGTAAAGCAGCATTACGCAGTTTAGCCCCTACACCGATAAAGGTGGAGGTGCTGAAGGGTAGGTTGTTGCGTTATCCTAGGCTGCGGGACAGGGTCGTATTGCATAAGGGGTTTCGGGAGGGATTTGTGTTTCCGGTAGTGGGCAAGGTCGCAGGCCGCGTGTCGCGTAATGCCCCCTCGGTGCGGCGGTTGGCGAATGTAGTCCGCTCGAAGTTAGTCACGGAATTGGAGTTGGGTCAGATTGCAGGCCCTTTTGTGCGGCCGCCTTTCCCGGATTTGATCGTTTCACCATTAGGGATTATACCGAAGAAAGAAACGGGGAAGTTTCGGTTAATTCATAACTTATCCTTTCCCGAGGGAGCTTCGGTGAACGATCATATACCGTGGGACAAGTGTGCGGTTCGTTATGCTTCATTTGACCGAGCGGTTGAAGTGGTTCGGCGAGCCGGTCGGGGGGCTTGGATGGCAAAGGTCGACATCGAGTCGGCATTTCGGCTGCTGCCGGTTCACCCGGATAGCTTTCCGCTACTGGGTTTTCAGTTCGAGGATAGGTTTTATTTTGATAAGTGCATGACCATGGGTTGTTCTGTGTCCTGTGCTTACTTTGAGAAATTTAGTACGTTTCTGCATTGGGCCCTCGTGGAGGATGTAGGTTGTGCGAACGTAGTCCATTATTTGGATGATTTCTTGTTTGTGAGTGCAGAGCATTCGGGGGATTGTCAAAGGCTGGTTACCGGTTTTCTGGACTTGGCCAGCGAGTTGGGCGTGCCCTTAGCAGCTGAAAAGACTGAGGGTCCGGCTAGGCGGTTGACTTTTTTAGGAATAGAACTGGACTCCAGTGAAATGGTTGTCAGGTTGCCGCGCGAGAAGGTGGTCAGGTTACGGGTTTTGGTAGCCACCGCAAGGGCGTTGGGCAAGTTGACATTGCAGGAGTTGCAGGCGCTGATTGGGGCTTTGAATTTTGCTTGTAGGGCCATCCCGATGGGTAGGGTGTTTCTACGGCGGTTGGCCGGGGCTACTGTGGGGGTGAAAAAACCGCACCATTGTATTAGGGTGACGAGCGTGATGAGGGAGGATTTAAGGATCTGGGATACCTTTTTGAAGGACTTTAATGGGACAGCGGTTATGATAGGGGAGGAGATTTCCTCAGCGGACTTGCAGTTGTACACTGATGCTGTGGGGGGGACTAGGTCTAGGCATTTATTTTGCGGGCGCCTGGTGTGCTGAGAGATGGCCACAGTCGTGGCACGAGTCGCAGGTGGTGACTAACGTGGCTTTTTTGGAGCTTTTCCCCATGCTGGTAGCTTTGGAGTTGTGGCCGGAACGGCTGGCCAATCGGCGCATACTGTGGTGGTGCGATAATGCAGCAGTGGTTAGCGTGATCAACAATTATTCGCCACGATGCCGGCAGGTGGTGGAGCTAATGAGGGAGATTGTTTTGGCTGGGTTGCGGTTGAATGTGGTGATCAGGGCGAGGCATATCCCGGGATGCAGTAATGAGGTAGCTGATGCTCTTTCTCGTTTTCAGTAGGCCCGGTTTCGGAGACTGGCGCTGGAAGAAGACGCGTCAGGTTGGAGTGTCCCGGAGCGATTATAGAGCATTGGCCAGGAGGGATGTTGAGTTTGCTGCGGAGCTCGGTGGCGCCATCAACATGGGCAGCATATCAGCGTGGCTTTAGTAAGATCGTGGAATTTTGTGAGGCGCGAGGGTGGCGGCCGGAGTCAATGTCTGATTGGATGCTAGCACATTACATTGTTTCTTCTAAGGAGCAGGGGATCTCTAAAGCTGGGGTGCGGTCACATCTAGCCGGTTTTTTGTTTTTTGCAAAAGCGGCGGGTTGGTCCGCTGCATCGGGCGGGTTCTTATCCCGGAGGCTAATGCAAGGGTGGGGGAGGGTGGAGTCAAGGCAAGGGGATGGGCGGCGACCGATAATGCACCAGTTGTTAGTAGGCATATGAGCAGCGCTTCCTTCGGTGGCGTTGTCGGGTTATGAGGCGGTTCTTTTTAAAGCGATATTTTGTCTGGCTTTTTTCAGGGCATTTCGTATGGGGGAGTTAATTGCGGCCTCGGTGAGGGCGGCGGGAGGGGGGCTTCTGTTCCAGCATGTTCAGTTAAAAATGGGTACATTAAGGGTGTGGTTGGCTCGGTCCAAGACTGATCAGCTGGGGCGGGGGAGATGGGTGGTGTTGCGGGAAATTCAAGGGGGGAGTACTTGTGCAGTGGCAGCAATACGGGAATACTTGCGGCTGCGTCCTTCAGTCGGTGGGGTGCTGTTTATGCATGCCGATGCGAAAGGAGTCACTAGGTTTCAGGTGACAGCAGTCTTAAGGCTGGTGCTGCGGCAGCTGGGCGAGGATGCGCATCAGTTTGCAACACATTCCTTTCGTATAGGTGCAGCCACTAGTGCCGCGGTGGCAGGTTTGTCCAGTCAAGTCGTGCGGCACATAGGGAGATGGCGGTCCAATGCCTTTTTGGGTTATGTCCGTTTTTAAGAGGATGGGTTGGGGGGGTGCATATGGCTAATTTGTATTTTCTTTTGCAGACCATGGGAGGAACCCGCATAGCTGTTGGCTCATCAGTCATTCATTCGTGCACTGGGCGGGTCAGCGTGCGGCGGTGCGACCTTTGGGGTCGAATCTCGGACTGGATCCTGCGGTGGTGACCATTTCATGGCTGGGTGAGCGAGGTCTTCATTGGACTCAGTTGCTCCCTTTGCTTCGGCACCATGCGCGCAGTCGGAGAACACCAGACTGGATACTGCTTCATTTGGGAGGCAACGACCTGTCGGCTTGGACTTGCAAGCAGCTGATCAGGGCGGTACAGAAGGACTTGGGGGAAGTGTTGGGTTATTCCCGGAGGTGATAGTCATGTGGTCGGACATTATACCATGGCCGAGTTGTCGGGCCCAGCGTCACTGGTCTAGGGGCCTAGTTAAGATAAACTGACAAATCGGCCGGTGGGTCTGTGCACATGGTGGTTACCAAGTACTGCATTCTTGGGTCGATGTCAGCTGTGAAGGTCTTTACGGCAGGGATGGGGTGTATTTATCCCCGGTTGGATTGGATTTATTATTAAATGACTGGCAGGAGGCAGTTGAGTGGATAGCCTTGCAGGATTCTCGCTGGTCGCAGCTTTGTTTTGGGGGGGTGGCGCAATGACAACAGGGTTGAATGCGCCAGTGGCGGGATCCCGGAGGTTTCCGGGGTCTGGACGCTTAAGAAGCTGGGGACGGGGTTGGGGTACCCCTGGCCCGGACAACCCCCTGACTGGGCTTTTGCTACTGACATGGCGAAGTCGGGGGCTAAGGGGGGAAAGAAGAGGCAAGCGGAGGCGCTATCACTTTGCTAGTGATATGGCTGGTGATTGCATCATTCCGCCGGTATATGTATAGTTTGATTTGATTGTGCATGAGTTAATGGTTAATAAAAGCTGCGACCAGTTGTTTACCAAACGTTGGAGTGGTGTCAGTTTTTTGGGGGCTTGGGGGAGATTAGGAAGGTGGGGGATGGGGCAAGGAAAGGAGGTATTTAGGAAGGAGCGATGAGTCCGCTCTCCCGTGGTTAATGAAGGCTGCGTGGCTCGTCCATGCCGGCCGCCCGTAACTGGGCGGAGCGGCTAGGAGCGACGATTAGGCCTGAGGTGGTGGGGATGAGGTGGGGGGGGAGTACTTGCAGTTGCGTCCTTCAAATCTATTGGCTCCTCACCCTGTAGGTGGCGGGAAGGGAGCCAATAGGTGAGGGTCGAAGGAGAAGGATCGGTATCCCGCGGCAGCTCCAAGCTAGTTGCAAGGAGCCTGGAGGACGGTTGTCCCGCCCGCCCGCCCTCTGAGGGTGGCGAACTGGGGGGGGGGGCATACCATAGGGTTGTCGCAGTTGGAGGGGGGGGTTAAGCGGGATCCCGGAGGTTTCCGGGGTCTGGACGCTTAAGAAGCTGGGTACAGGGGTGGGGTACCCCCTGCCCGGACAACCCCCTGGCTGGGCTTTTGCTACTGACATGGCGAAGTCGGGGGCTAAGGGGGAAAGAAGAGGCAAGCGGAGGTGCTATCACTTTGCTAGTGATATGGCTGGTGATTGCATCATTCCGCCGGTATATGTATAGTTTGATTTGATTGTGCATGAGTTAATGGTTAATAAAAGCTGCGACCAGTTGTTTACCAAACGTTGGAGTGGTGTCAGTTTTTTGGGGGCTTGGGGGAGATTAGGAAGGTGGGGGATGGGGCAAGGAAAGGAGGTATTTAGGAAGGAGCGACAAGTCCGCTCTCCCGTGGTTAAAGGTTTTTCCTTTGGTAATATGGTGTCAGTTTTCCTTATCTTGAAGTGATTTATATAACAAGCGTGATTTAAAAGAAAAATATTAGTAGGTATAAAGGATAACAGTAATGCTATATTTGCGTTTGTTGTGCGGTTCAACTCTTTGAGTAATATTCATATACTTTCCTTTCATAGTGCCGAAAGAAGACAGTTTATGCAGACATATAATCAGTTGCGGATGAGCAATAAGGATTTAACATACAAATCATTATAATATAATTTGGATCACGCAAGTAGAATAATAAAACGTTTTTTTTAAATCTTTCATTTTGGTAGCTAGCTTGTGCGGAGTTTTTTAGGAGTGTTCAGTATTCCATTACAACAATAGTGATTTGAATGTCTATAGACTATTAAAATACTTTCCAAATCTCATATAGAGTTAATCTAAATGCATGCATTATTTATGTTTTAACATTAAGGCAATATTTATATAGATATGTTAAATAGGATTTAATATGATGGACAAAAGAAAGTTTTTTAAAAATATATTTTCAAAATATTTTTGAGAATCATCAATTTCCTTAGATTTATACTAGTTCTGGGTGGGTATTTCCACTGATTCCTTTTGGTAGTGTAGTTCTATTTTATTATTCTATTTTATTATTTTATCTTTTTAGACCCTTGTTTTGCATTTTTTAGAATATTAAGTATTTGATAATAAGGGTGTCCATACTAAGTGAGGGTATATATACTCATTTTTTCCTTTTCTCTCAATAATATAGAAGGTATTGAGTATGTGAAAGAATATTGAGGAATGTTTTTAATGTTACTTTACAGAATAATGTTGATATAATTCTGTTATGTGACCAGTTCTTTTGAGATAATAGCATCTGAAGTTTTAATTGTAGATTAGACACATTTTTACCTTTATTTAATACATAATTCGTATTACTGTTTCGACTTTTATTGCTGTGGTTCATTTTTTTTATTTCACAATTATGTTTGTACAATATTTGTATATGTATGTTTTTTAATTGGTTATAACAAGGGATACAGTATAATAGTTCATCTGATGGGCTTCTTATCAATTATTTTTTAATGTTTACTTTTGTATGATGTATTTATATTTATACCTGTTTTTATATGTTTGTAGTTAAGCCATCTTTAAGCCCCTGATGAAGGCAACACGAAACATGGCCTGTGTCAGGCCAGTGGCTTAAGTTGAATCAATAAAAGTTGTTCTTCCTCTGCTTTCCACGTTTTTTGGACTGGGTCATTTATTCGCATGTGGAATTGTGCTTTTTTGTTGGTGGTCTGTGAATAACCTGTACACTTTGCCTCCTTAGCACAGTTCCTTCTATAATATGGAGTGGAGTAGTAGCCTACTGGTCTATGACCAAAGCGACCACGGTTTGAATCTTACTGGTATTCCTTGTGGCCTTGGGCGAGTTACTTAACCCTCCATTGCCTCAGATGCAAACTTAGGGGCCTGTTTCCTAAAGGATTTTCCCATTTTGTGTGTATGGAGAAAATGCTTAGTTAACAGAGCCCTTAGAATGTAAGCCCTCCAGGACAGAGCCTGCTGTACCTGATTGTAACTCACCTTGAATTGCTACTGGAAAAACGTGAGCTAAATACTACTAAATATATGAACTTCCCTAATAAAGCACAATAATTTTGTTGTTTTGTAAGTACAAATTGAGTTTGAGTAATTCCTACACTCCTGACCTCCCCCATGCACCCCTCTTTTTCCTCCACTCCTCCCTTCTCCATTCTGCCTGGGTTAAAAGTTGTTATGTTTTTCCTGACTTCTGACTAGGTAAGATGTGCTAATTGCCTTTCCTAATCCTTGAGCTTAAGGAATACAAGGAATGGATTTCTTTTCCTTCATACTGTCTAAGCCTGTTTGTGTTGGGTTTTGGTTAAAGAGCCCAAGAATTCACTGGCCTAGTTTGTAAGAGAAATGCATTATAGTATGGTTTTCTTCTTTTGTGCTATCACTCAGTGTGTTAAGAAAAAAAACATTATCGGGGTTATTCTAAGCCACGAATAGCAAGGATGGACGTCCCAATGGAACATCCATGGGACGTCCATCCCTGCTATTCGTTACTTCTCCTGCCCTCGAATAACTTCCCTGCAGGTTGTGCAGGGAAGTTAGATGGAGGCGGGGAATGGGCAGAGTCTGGGCGGGCCATGGACGGTCTCCGGCCCTGGACATACAAAGCCAATTCTAATGTCAGCCTGTACGTCCAGGGCCGGTGACATGTTCGGGGAAGTGGTGGAATAACTTCCCTGGATGTGTGTTTTTTTACCATGCCAGGGCGCGGATGGGGCAGCCCGACCCTGGCCTTAGGAGGCCAGATTGGGGGTCAGGGTGGAGGGAATAACCACTTTTTTCAGGCAGCCGGCATCACGGCTCTTCAATGGAGCTGCGGTGCCATGGCAACATGACACCATGGCGCTGTGGCTCCATTGAAGAGCCTTGACTGAGTTAGCCGGGGAGAGTCCTGCACGTGCAGGCTGGATTGAATCACAGTCCCGGGCTGCGTGTGCAGGACTGTTCACGATTCTGATCCCGTGGGATAAGACGTGCCCCGTGGGATCAGAATCGTGATCCCCTCTGTGCATCGGGTTCAGACCGGATGCACAGAGGGGATCTATGTGTGGGATGGAATCGGGCCCTATATGATCACTTGATGTACAGAGGGGATCTATGTGTGGGACGGATGCACAGAGGGGATCTATGTGTGGGATGGAATCGGGCCCTATATGATCAATTGATGTATTTTCAGGAAAGAGAATTTAATGTTATTTACTAAGAAGCTTATTCTGACCTCTGACCAGAGCCAGCTAATAAAATCCTGCTGATGGCAACTGAGCCTGACTTGGTATTTGTGTATGCATGGAGGACAGCTGGAAGTGCTATAGGGAAATGCTCCACTACATAAGGCCATTGATGGCATGCTCTGGTCTCGAGAAGTGTTCCCCTAGAGACGTATCTCCATATGGGTTATACCATGACAGTACTGAATTTCACTCGTAAGCCAGGGTAGGTGGACTATGTTCTCAGTTTTTCAAATTTACTGCTAACACTCGCATAGTTCTTGTGTCGTGCCGAAGAGAACTTCCTGTCTCTCCTTGGTTACTTTATGGCATCAGATATGATGTCTATATAAGTTTATTCTTGGCATTAACATCTGGCCTTTTTCTCCAACTAACATCTGGCCTGTCTCCCCTTCTTCACATTTTCTGCATTGAATAATATATACTACAGTAGAGGAAGAGCATGAGTGGGATCCTCTTATTTGAATATTTTTCCCATGTGGGTAACTGTGGCATCCTGTGATATGTGCTGGTACAATTTGAAACTTGGTATATTGCAGAGACTCTTGTCATTCTCTTCCTTTCCGTTTCTGTTGGGGGTGTTTTTTGCTAATTTCTCCTTCAGACTGGGTGGTTGTCAGAAGTCCTTTCTTTTCTGAGGAATGTATTACACTTAGGTTTTGTTCTGTATAGCTGGGCTTGCTTTTGCACAAAAACATGTTTGCACTCTTACTCTTCATGCCAAAGTTTTTCAGACACCATCACAGTATCTAAAGCATCTGCAAATGTTTTCTCCTTACGACTGACTTGCACAAAGCCCTGGATGAGTCAAAGTTGATGAGGCAGGGAAGTCTGCAGTTCAGTCTCCCTGTGGACCCTGTTCTCATTGTCTTGGCATGTAATGCCATACCTCACAAGTGCCTCAGTTTGATCTGTATATCCTAACTCTGTCACCATATTAATATTGCTTCTGTGTCCTAAGTCCTTCCTGTGCTGTCCCGAAAGAGCATGAAACAAGAAGCCATCAAGTTACTATCTGCTGCCTGCCAGTGTCACCTGGTGTTTTGTCATCATCACGGAAGTATGTACTGTCACAGTACTGGTAGGAATGTAAGATCTATGTTTGAGATTCACACCACAGCACCCAAGCTTCAGAGAATGCTGACTTCTGGAGCCAAAGATTTGTTTGGGAGCACATAAAAGCATTGGAGTCCCCAAGCTTTTTGGCACAACTTCAAGGACTTTCCCAATGAAGAGATCTTAACAGCATACTTGTAAACTCCACAGGCCCCAGGAGCTCAAACAACAGATTATTTATGGAGGGATTTCATTGCCAAAATAGCTTTCATATTATGTAGTTGTTTGTTTCTGGGGAAGAAGCAATGTTTCTTACACCTGTTAATTGATGACTGAAACCAGGAGCCAGATTTTCTGAAAATAGTATAGAGCAAGGTATAGAAAGCCTATTTGAAGTAGTTTCACCTACTGTTATAAAAATAAGAGAAGCAAGAGAAAAATAAATCTGCTAACCACAGCATGGAAGAAATAACAATATCATGATAGATTTATTATGATATTAAGGAATTGTCAAGAATTTATTATACAAAATAACCCATGAATCCATGCATAACAATCAAACTGTAAAAAGCGAATAACTAAATAAATGAAGCCATGGTGAGAATCCCTAAAGATTATTATACAGTATACTATTATTAATACTACTAGTACAATCTTATAATGAAGGCTGCAAGCAAACCAAGAGAACTCTCCGAAATAGTCCGCACACTCGTAAAGGAACCCTCGCATGAAAACAACGCTGAAAAACACTCACAAAGAATAGCAGATTACCTAATGACGAAGCAAAAAAGCATCCATTTGGACACAATGCCACTGTCAATATATTCCAAAAATCAACTGAGAGCCACCGGAACATGGAGCAAATTTGCTATACTGACTACCAACCAATTAGTGCACACAATATCTACACTGAACACAACAACCTCACCGAATGATCCTTGCCCTGTATCATGGATAAAATCAGCCAAGGAACAGCTTACCCTCCCAGCCACAAAATAGTACACAGATTCCTTACAGAGGGCTATATGCCTTCATCTCTCAAACAAGTGTCAATAAGGCCTATCTTACAAAACCCAGTACTTGACAGGACAGACCCTACTGCATACTGACCAGTTTCAAGTTTACCCTTCATGGCCAAAATCATAGAAAAGATGGCACAGATATGACTGCAGGATCACATCAACACAAATGCGCCCCTAGATCTACATCAACATGGATTCAAGCCCAACCACAACATGGAAACATTACTAACAACACTCTTCGACAACGTTATCAAAGGAACAGACAATATAAAAAAGAGGTTTTATACTAATTTTCATCGACATATCATTGGTCTTCAACTCTGTATCTCACACCATACTTTTGAGGTGTCCACAGGAGATAGGTCTGCACTACATAACAATGAAATGGTTCCAATCATACTTGGAGAACAGGCAACAGTATGTCAAATGTGGAGGAGGCACATCCTCTTCATTCAACATAAAACAGGGAATACCACAAGGATCAGCAATATCATCACTACTCTTCAACCTTTACATTAAACCAATCTGTGATGTCATAAAAAACACAAGATCCACTACAAACTATATGCCGATGACATCATAATGTAGACCTCAATCGACATTGACAAACCAGACTACACAATCATAACTGATTGCCTCACGGAAATGGTCACATGACTCAAGAGCCACAACCTCAGCATAAACTATGATAAAACAGAAGCCCTCATAATAACAAGAAACAAGACCTTCACTCCCCCTAGCACAATAAGCCTTCAAAACAGAAGCATAACCATCAGAAATGAAGTTAAATACCTAGGGGTCATCCTGGATTGGAACTTAAACCTACAATCCCACATACAGTAAACAGGACAACAAAGAATGCATACCACAAAATGAAGATTGTCCTGAAACTGAAGCCCCTCCTCAGCCAGAATGACTTCTGTATGGTTCTTCAAGCCATTGTCACACTGTTTTTAGACTACTGCAACTCACTATACCAAGTCCTGCCAACACATGCCATTTACCACTTGCAAATGACCCAGAATATGGCTACCCACATCATCACAGGAACAGCTAAATACAAACACATAACACCTATACTGGACCAATTACACTGGCTCCCAATAAAAAGTCACACCAGGTTTAAAGTAACAATCAATATATTCAAAACAGCTCAGCAGAGTCACTCTAGGACCTAATAAAAAGAGACCCTGAAAGCTGTCTGAGGAGGATAAACAATAAGAACATGTTAATTACACCCAGCGATTACTCTGAATCTAAACAGACCACATCTAATAGGGCACTCTTACCATATGCACTGGCCTTATGGAACTCCTTCCCAGAAGACATCAGGGACACATGCGACACTAAGGAATGCAGAAAAAATTTAAAGACATTGCTCTACATAGAGCATTTTGGTAACATCGCATAGGACATCACAGACTGACATGAATCTGACGCATGACTCCATAGACACTACACAACTTGTAAATAAGTTACTTTAATCTTTGTTTAATTTTCCTGCATGCCATGTTATCCCACCCTATTGTAAAGTTAAATGTAAACCGTTCAAGCTGGAATGTAAACCACCTAGACTTAACGAGAAAGCGATATATAAAACCTCTTTAATAAAATAAATAAATAAAAGATCAAATATTTAAACACTGCTGTAGGCAAATTTTTTTTAACACCTGCCATAGTGCTTAAATATTTTGGGGCCGATATTCAGAGCCCTTAGCCAGTTGGCCTATGGGCAGCCGGCCGACTAAGAGTGCTGACCACGATATTCAGCAGCGCTCTTTGGTTAGTGTCGCTGAATATTCCCACAGACTGCCATGGCACTATCTGGTTCATGCAGGGGCAGTCCGGGAGTGGAGCATGAGAAGTGCCAGCATTAACCCAAAAACCTATCTAGTTAGCAGATTTTCCATCGAGGCCTATCTGGCCATCTTAGGCCACAAGAAAAGTAGGTATAAGTTCAAATTGGCTAAGTGCTTACTGAAAATCTGCTAAGCAGATAAGTGTTGGCACTTATCCTGATAGCATCACTCAGCACTGATACCGAGTGACAGCTGATATCCAGAGACTGCCACTGAATATCCTGGTAGTATTTAAGTGCTGTTTGGCTGTAGTATTTGAATATTGGCCTCTTCATATACACTCTGCACTGCTATCTGTAGAAGCAGAGGTGCTGAATACATGTATGTGAGCACTGCCACCCATAGCTATCTTGATAAATTAGGACAGCCTTTTTATTATCCTAAATTCATCTGCATAGCTATAAGGAAAGTGGACTGAATATCACTGCTCTCCATATAGTTAAGCAGAACATGCTCTGTCCTGACACTCTCCGGATAGTGCTTTTGGATATTAACCCATAAGCATTTATATAGTAGTACAAAATATATGCAGCATTTTACAGACCTATAGAAGACAGTCCCTATTCAGTGGAGCTTACAATCTAGTGAACAGAGGAGCAAGGGGACTGAAGGAGAATGAGCACAGATAACAATAAGGAAGAAACATGGATCCTGAAGTGTAGGCATGATGTTAAGCCACCATCTCCTGTCTCTTCATCTTCCCTTTCTCCCAATAACTCTAGGCTATGCTGCATTCGAATCGATCATGAGATATGTAATAGCAACTTTTATTGGAGGGGAAAGAGATCAGTTATGCATGTCAAAAATTACTACCATTACTGTAGATAAACACCACAACAAGCAACACACTTACACCTGTGGATTTCGCCATGTGGCCAAGACACATCAACTTAGATTTTAAGCCTTTGGGGACAGGGAAATATCTAGGGTGGAATTTTAGAAGTCCTATTAGTGCTTTGAATGTCTGAAAATGGGCATAGAGAAATCCAAAGTCATTTTAGAAGCCAGTTCTTGGGACATCCCCAGCATAAGGACATCCATGTCTGAAAGGGGGCATGGCCGAAGCATTCCCAGAACCATTTCCTGATCTCAGAAATAGCCCGCCTGTCTAAGTTGTGTTTAAGGTTATACCTGCTCCAGGCATGAATAAGCATCCTGAAAGAACTTGTTTTGGCTGAAAAACATCCAAAGGATGTAGAGAAGATAGAATTCCATCATCCCCAGTACTCGCACTATCACAATGACAGCAGCAATGGGATTTGAACCCTGGCCCTAGCTCACTACTCTAACCATTAGGCTAGCCTAGATGATTGGGTTCCGAAATATGATTCTAGGAATGCCTATGTAGATGTCCCCACAGATGTCCATCTCAGACATGGCCACATTTGTGAAATCAGATCTGCACCTGGATATACCTACATTTTTTTCAGATGTTCTGGCTTTAACGTGCCAGATTACACTTGGACATCCCTTCTAAAATTCCACTTCATAAGTATCTGAATGCAACTCACCTTGAGCTACTACTGAAAAGGCATGAACTCAATCCAAATAAAACATGTGGAGGCATATTCTGTATTTACCGACCATCTGCCTGTGTGGCCGACCAGAAGAAGGACGTGCCTGTGGGATCAGAATCGGGTCTACAGCCTGAACATGCAGGCTGGGTCCCGATTCTGGTCGGCCTGCATGCATACAAAATGTTTGTGAAAAGGAGATGACGTGATTTGCACTGCTTTGAATGTGTGCAGAGAAGGATGGAGAGATGATGAAAATAACTGCAGGGTTAGAGGCCAAGGGGACGGGTGAGCAGTAACATTGCCCACAGAGATATAGATAAAGGGAAGGGAGGAGTTGGGTTTAGGAAAAATTTAAGAGGAGGGCACTCATACTTGTGTTGTAATCACACACATTTCATGCAAATGTCCTCTTTATTCATTTGCTTTCATCCCGACCTAGGCTTAGATATCCCATTGACAGGGGTTATGTCAGCAAAATAGGCCAACTCAGTAGAAACAAACCTCTTAGGATAGTTTCCTCCCCATTGTAACAGCAGTGATGCTTCATTGAGGGTTCCAAACAATAGGATAGCTTCCCAAAGTGCAGTTCTGCTGCATAGCAGACCAACTCCAACTTAAAGAATAAAAGAAACATAGAAACATGATGGCAGATAAAGACCATATGCTTTATCAAAACTGTCCTTCCATAATAAATACTAAGCTTTACAGTCCTTTTTTTTTTCTTTAGAAATCTTTTGTGTTATGTCCCATGCTTTCCTG
This sequence comes from Ichthyophis bannanicus, assembly GCA_033557465.1. Classification (NCBI taxonomy): domain Eukaryota; kingdom Metazoa; phylum Chordata; class Amphibia; order Gymnophiona; family Ichthyophiidae; genus Ichthyophis; species Ichthyophis bannanicus. The sequence goes on along the minus strand of CM066033.1, from coordinate 964,096,596 downwards.
AATTCAGATACAGTTCTTGACTCTACTGGGAGACTCTTCCATGTATCTACCACTCTTTCCATAAAGAAATATTTCCACCAATTACTCCTGAGTCTATTCCCTTTCACCTTCATCTTATGCTCCCTCATTGCAGAGCTTTCTTTCAGTTGAAAGAGGTTCTCCACCTGTACATTTATGCCACATAAGCATTAAAATTTCTCTACCATATCTCCCCTCTCATGCATATTGAGATAATTAAGTATTTCCCCATATGCCTTATGACAAAAACCACTAACCATTTTGGTAGCCACTCTCTGCACCAACTCTATCCTGTTCATATCCTTTTGAAGGTGTGGTCTCCAGAATCGAACATAATACTCCAAATGAGTTCTCACCCAAGACTTATACAGATGCACTATCACCTGCTGGCAATTCCCTTCCTTACGTACCCAATTATCCTTCTGGCTTTTGCCATCACCTTTTATACCTGTTTAGCCACCTTAAGATCATCAGAAATGATCACTTCCAGATCCCGCTCTTCTTTTGTGGACAGAAGTACTTCGCCCCCTATATAGTACCAGTCCCTTGGATTTTTGTAGTCCAAATGCATGGCCCTGCATTTTGTAGCATTAAATCTGAGCTGCCAAATTCACAACCATTCATCAAGCTTCCCTCCTTGTGTTGTCTACACCTTTCTGGGTGTCTATTTTATTGCAGATTTTGGTATCATCTGCAAAAAGGCAAACCTTACCTGATAGCCCTTCTGCAATGTTACTTATAAAAATGTTAAAACGAATCGGACCAAGGATAGATCCCTGTGGCATATCACTGGTAACATTCTTCTCCTCAGAGTGAGCACTATTTACCAGTACCCTTTGTGGCCTCCCACTCAACCAATTTCTAACCCAGTCAGTCACTTTAGGGTTCATCCCTAGGGTGCTCAATTTGTTTATGTCACCAGTACAGAATAGTGTCAAAAGCTTTTCTGAAAACCAAGTCCACCACCGCTAGGGCTCACCCTTAGTCCAACTCCCTGGTCATCCAGTCAAAGAAATTAATTAGATTTGTCTGACAAGACCTAGCTCTAATAAAACCATGGTGCGTCAGATCCTGAAATCCATCAGATTCCACAAACCTCACTATCTTCTGTTTTATTTTATTTATTTAGCTGGTTTTATATACTGTTTTTCTACAAGGCAAGACAGTTTACATAGAACAGAAAATAAACATTACATGGAACAGATGGAACTATGTACAAGTAACTTTGGTACAAATTTAAGCAATGTAAGAAAAGTGTGTTTACAAAAGTGTATTTTAGCAGTGCTTCCATTAATTTACACACCACAAAGGTCAGGGACTGTCTCTTACATATCTGTGCAGCACTGCTTATGTCTTGTAGCGCTATACAAATGCTCAGTAGTAGTAGTAGTAGTAGACTAACCAGGCTATAGTTTCCAACCTCATTCTTACTTCTGCTTTTCTGTAGAGAGACCATATGTGCCCTTCTCCAGTCCTCTGGGACCATTCCTGATGCTAAAGAAGCATTGAAAAGGTCAGTCAGTGAAGCCCCTAGAATTTCCCTAAGTTCCTCATCTGGCCCCATCACTTTATCCACTCTAGCTCTGTATGAGCACAGTCTTCTAAAAATCATTCAAGATCCACCTCACTTCTGTTCCTATTTGTGGGAGAGGACCTCTATTCCTTGAATCTGCCACCTGGATAAGGCTGACAGGATGCTTGCTAAGGGCGTCAGAAAAGATACCTTCTCTCCAAAAGTAGTAGCTTGTATATGTAGTCTGAAAAAGATTACCTCCCAGTTCCTCCAATGGGATGGGCTCCCTCAGGGATCTTGTGAAAAATTACCAGTCATTGCTGTTACAGAGTGGAGGAGTAGCTTAGTGGTTAGAGCAATAGTTTTCTACCCAAGAGACCAGGGTTTGATTCTCACTAGCACCCCTTGTGACCTTAGGCAAGTCACTTTACCCTCCTTTGCTTTAGAAAAAATGGTCTGTCAATTTACAAGAAAACCCAGGGGCTGCTGGCTTGCTGAGAATCAGCATTGACTTGACGGCACTTTTAAAAAAAAAATTCTTATGCTTCATCTAAAGCAAAACCAAACAGCCTTATATTTCTCAAGCACAGAGTAACAGCGAGAGGAAAGGCCTAGTGATACCCGGGTCACATGTGCATAACCCATGGCGAAGGGTTTAAAGCATAGAAACAGCCTGAATGTAAATATAAAAAGACTAATGAGGTCAGCAAAAGTGGTTTATAACCAAATTAAAATGATATGAAAGGCAAATCCTAAACCATATTACTGAGAAGAACCTCAAAAGTAAAGACTGAAAAAAACCCTCCTCAGTAGCCAGCTTCTACTCTAGGGGAAGTTGCTGTCCTCTGTAGCAATCTGATGGGTATTCCTCCCAGGTTTTTGAGCTACTAGTAAGGCAAACTTTTTTCAATACTTTTGCAATGATTTAAAAAGATCATAGCATGTTTCACAGTTTGCCTTTGGCAGATGACACCAAAATCAGCAACAGGACAGATATCAGGGGCCTGATATTCAAAGGCATTTATAAGGTTTACAGACATGTAAAGCATGTAAATGCCGCTTCGAGGGATATTCAGTGGCACTAAAACTAGCATGGTTAGTGCCGCTGAATATCCCAGATTAATGCAGCTACATGCTTCGATGCTAACCGTGTAGCGTCAGGGCATGTTGTGGGCATTCTAGGGCAATATTGCATTGCTGCCTGGTTAGTGACTCACTGGTAAATATAGGCAAAGCAAAAGCTGTAAGGGTTTCCCTTGACTCTATCTCCTGTCTCCCCTCCATCCTCCTTCCCCCTCCCCCAATCCCCTTTTCCCCCTTCCCCTCCCTCCTACCCCCCTTTTCTCTGTTCTTCCCTCTTTCCTTTCCCTCCCTTTCTCTTTCCCCCTCCCCTCCTCCCCTCTCTCCCCCCTCCCTCTTCTTCCCCCCTCCACTTTCCCCTTCCCTCCCCTGACATTCCTAATTAGCAATCTGGTCTATAGGTTTTTTTTTTCTTTTGGGCTATTACTCCTTTTTTAGGGCAATATTTATTTTATCTTTGATTTAATTCCCTTTTTTATTCTTTTTTAGGGTTGTATATAAGTTTTACTTTTAGTTCACAGCCTGACAGTTTTTAAAGATCAGATCTTTGATGAAGAACAGAGTGTTGTTTCTAGCAGTCATGATTACCATGCTCACGGGACACTTTGCTGAGAGCGTTGCATGCTGGTTCACCGGTCTAGAGTGTTACCCTTTACGCATATATTTTTATTTTTGTCCTTTGTTTCAATCAAAGTTTTTTAAAACAGGGTCGTGATCTCTATCTCTGCTCTTGCCCAGTACCTTTCGGTTTGGTTTGACTACTAAGTGGATATATGAGTCTTGGCGGGACGTTCTGGTTTAAAAAGCTGAGCAGGCGCACACCTTCTCTTTCAGTGTTCTGAGCGTTGCAGAAGACGTGTGTAGTTTTCCCAGGCTCATCAAGTTTGCTCAATTTTCACCAGGAAGTAGAAGAAGTTGCTTGTTTCATTTTTGTTTGCATCTGGGCTGTTTTGAGCACATGGGTCCATTCTTAAATTGGGTTTACAAAGACAGAATGATCACGTGGTTTGTTAAATGTTTTAATGCCATACGGCTATCTCACATAGTGTATGTTTAAAGGGGTTTCATGGGTTTTACGAGATTCGCTCGGATTTAACATTATAGTTAAACTGTTTTTCATCACTTCTGAATTTCGATAGAATGTTTGTAATAGAGCATAGCTTGGCATGGTGACAAAACTTACATTCTTTAAATAGTTGCTCATTTTCTTTTTTAGGGGATATGTTTAAATATATATATTTATTGTTTTGACTGTGACACGGGCTCACTTCATAGGTTTTTAAGGACAACAACATGGGTTCAACTCCTGATTGGCCACTCCAGTGATTTTCTTGGAGTATTGCTCTGTTCTCTCCCCCCCCCCCCCCTTTTATAAAAATTACATTATCCATTTAAATGTTGTTTTTCAGTGGATCTGCTGCATTGATGCTTTATCTTGGTCTTGTTTTATCTTCCTCACATTTTTTTTATATATTTTGCATAATTAGCTCTAATGGTTGCTTTTTCCCTCTCTCCTCCTTCCTCTCCTTCCCTTCCCCTCCTCCCTTCCTCCTCCCCCTTTCAACTCCCTTCCCCTCCCCTCCCCTCCCAACTCCCCCCCCCCCCCCCGTTCGTTCTTATTTATTTATCTTTTTATTAGTTCTTGCTTTTATCAGTTCCTGCTACATCTTCTGATGAAAGGCATGAGACACATTCTTTACGCCTGCCTATGAGTTTTTTCCCTTGGTTATGTTTGGACACTTTACTACTCCTTGGGTACCCTTGAGTACCATGTTGTATTTCTTGGTACGTATATTGCTAATTTATATGCACATATACATGTATTTTTTGTACTTATGAATATATATATTTTGTATGTCTTTTTTTATTTCTTAATTGTTGGCATACATTTTAATGATATTGTACTAATTGATCATTTATGTTCTTATGAGGTAGTGGTACTTTTATTTATTTATTCATCACTGGTCTATGTATGGTTTACAATTATTATATTATTATTTTTTTACCCTTTGGCTCTGATCATTATGATATTTATTATTATTATTATTTAATTTTTATATGTTAGATTCACTGTTCAAGCTCTTATTTCATATTTATGCATGTTTTATTTGGGGGTTCTTTTTAGCAGATTTTAGCCCCTGAAGAAGGCCACGCTGAAACACGGCCAGTTGGGCTTTCGTTCCCTTTGGTGTTTACCCACTTTGGTCAGGTCAATAAAGTTTTTGGTTTGACACTCGCTTACTTGTTTGGTATGTTAAGCTACTTGTGAGTACTTGTGCCTCTTGTTTGTGTACTATTCAATGCCGGTGGCCAGATATGGCCCTGGCATTGAATATCCCAGTTATCTCTTCAGTGCCGGAGGCTAGCTGCTGTAATCATGCTAGCTGCCGGTGCTGAATATCGGGCCCTAGGAGTGCGCATTTGTATGTGTGCATCAGTTTCATTTGGGCTCATGGTTAGTGTGAGCCAAAAACCGTGCTAGCTGGCCCCATAGATTTTCAGCTGAATTAAAGGTGAGAAATTTTCAGACAGCTTATTTATGTGGGTAAAACTATTATTACCAGTGGGCATGACTTTCAAAATTGACCTCTAAACTGTTTTGTGTTAACATTTGTATTAATACAGCAGCCATGCTATTAAAAGCAAGCTTTGCTGACCTTTTGTAAATATTGCTGCATATCATATTGTCTAGTTTTAATAGGAATGTTAAAAATGTTTCCAAGTTGAATGGTAAAAATCTTTTAAACACAAGTTCACTGTATAGGTCCCTGAATCACATTTTTATGTAGAGTACATGATGTAGTCTTTTAATTTAGGTGTACAAAAATCTGTTATTTTGACTATTGCAAATCAATCCAGGAAAACCAAAATATGCATACTAACCTTATTATTATGACAAATGTATGTAAATATTTTTAAGGAAAGTTCCTGTGGATATTCTGCAAACCAAATCAATCTTCACCCCTACTCTAACTCTTCTATGAGGCACACATACTATCTTACTTACAATGATTTAGTGCCCCCTAGTGTTCACATTTGATAGACTGCAAGCCCACTGCAACAAATAAACATGGATATTTATGTATTCAAGTATATAAGGGCTAATGCAAGCATTTAAGTATTAACTGCTGTGTTAGCCAATGTTCATGTTCTCAGGACCCTGTTCACTTGTATTGACATTAACGCACCCATGTTTTAATTCTGATCCTGACTCATGTTAAAGTTGTGCCAATACCCATGTTAATGAATTTATTGGATAAAAATATATGGAAATACAAGTAAAGGGTAATTTTATAACAGGTTGCCTATGTGTGAAGTCATCTAGGCACCTATTTTTAACATATTTTTTTAAAGACACATAGGTGCCTACATGTCTTTGTAAAATCACAGCTAGATTGAAGCTGCAGGCATTTTTGTGTGCTTGAGAGCAGGCATAATATTAGCACATGAAGTATGTGTGTACTTTATAAAATACATGTGTAATCGAGAATCTGCCTGCCTGCCAAAACATGCCAAGTAGGTGGCTAAAAGTAGATGCTTCTTGTCACCGCACATATATTTGCGCATGTAATCCCTTGGGTAATTTTATAAAAACCCTTTTATGTGTACGAAAAGGCCTCTACAAGCAAAATATTCTTTATAAAATTACCTCCTAAGGGTACTCCATTGTGGGATTTGCTAATGCGTTTTTAGTTCCAGAAGGTTTAATGCAGTCTCAGTAAAGCCTAAAAATAATCACACACCTCCAGAGGCAGAGGTACATTTTTGATTAATTGTTAGTTTTAAAGTGGGGATATTAGTGTGAGTGCATTACCAGCCAGCAGCTAACCACACTTAGAAGCCTCAAGGAATATATCATGATTTTCTTCAGAATGCTGGCCCTGGATCATTATTGGCTCCTCAAACAAAAAAGCAGGAGACACCAAATGCAACCTAGAGAAGGAGAGCAGCCTGTAGCCCTGAGTCTACGGGAGGGTTTGCAGGCACTGGCATCGGTGAATTCCTGTACCTGCATCAAGCTGTCAAGCTTTCCAGAAGAGGAGGTGGTAAGAAGGTACTGCCTGAACTCAGTGGCCTACCGGTAATTTGATAACATTGCCTCTATGTGAAAAGTTCATAAAGATGTCTATTTTATGTGCTGTTATAAAATAGACTCCCACAACCAGCTCCAATAGCATGCAAATCCTCACACACAAATCTACACTCTGCATTTACCTTCCTATTTTATAAAATATATGCATACATCACAACTCTGACTCCACTCTGCTTAAACTACACCCCCAGGAATGTTTAAGTGCAGATCACATAAATAAAGGCATGCTCACTCTGTGCTCTTACCTTTTACGTATGTATGCTATCATGCCATTTATCTCTAGTAGACCAGTTTCAAGACATATCTGACTTTCCAAACTTTTGAACTTCTTATTGCAACCAGTAGGTAGTTTGATTAATTATCATATCATCAGTGGGCAGTCCTCTCATGATTCCCCTTTGAGGGAAACTGTTAGTGCAGCCTCACTGGCTACAGTATTCAGCAGCCCATGTACATTTAATAAATAGGGCCAAAAAGAAGAGAAAGCAATATAGATTGGAGTGTCAGCCACTTTAAAAGATAATGCAGAGAGACAAATAGCAGACAGCATCAGGAGCTGTGTGCTTTCAGGGATAGCCAGCAGGAGGTACATAAGAACATAAGATATGCCATACTGGGTCAGACCAAGGTCCATCAAGCCCAGTATTCTGTTTCCAACAGTGGCCAATCTAGGTCATATGTACCTAGCAGTTTCCCCAAGAGACACAAGTTCCACAATGCTTGTACTGGGTCAAGCATTGATATCTTCAGTCACTTCTTAATAATGGTTTATGGACCTTTCCTCCAGGAACTTGTCCAAACCTTTTTTAAACCCAGCTACACTAACAGCCTTTACTACCTCCTCCGGTAACAAATTCCAGAGTTTGATTACACGTTGAGTGAAAAAATATTTTCTTATATTAGTCTTAAATAGTTTACCCTGTAGCTTCATTGCATGTCCCCTAGTCTTTCTATATTCTGATAAGGTGAACAATTGATCTACGTTTACCCGTTCCACTCCGTTCATTAATTTATAGACTTCTATCATATCTCCCCTCAGCCGTCTCTTTTCCAGGTTAAAGAGCCCTAACCTTTTTAGCCTTTCTTCATAGGAGTATCCTTCCATCCCCTTTACCATTTTGGTGGCTCTTCTCTGTACCTTTTCTAAAATCGCTATGTCCTTTTTAAGATACGGCAACCAGAATTGCACACAATATTCAAGGTGCGGTCTCACCATGGAACGATATAAAAGCATTATAATATCTTTTGTTTTATTTTCCATTCCTTTCCTTATCATACCTAGCATTCTATTTGCTCTCTTGGCCGCCGCTGCACACTGGGCCGAGGGTTTTAACATGGTATCCACAATGACGCCTAAATCTTTTTCCTGGATGGTGGTTCCTAATGTGGAACCTTGCATCGTGTAACCATAGTTTGGGTTGTTCTTCCCTAGGTGCATAACCTTGCACTTGTCCTCATTAAATTTCATCTGCCATTTTGATGCCCAGTCTTCCAATTTATCAAGATCCTCTTGCAATTTTTCACAATCCTCTTGGGTTTTAACAACTTTAAATAGTTTTGTGTCATCTGCAAATTTGATAACCTCACTCGTTATTCCACTTTCCAGGTCATTTATGAATATGTCAAAAAGCAGCGGACCCAGCACAGATCCCTGGGGTACACCACTATTCACCTTTCTCCATTGGAAAAATTGGCCATTTAGCCCTACCCTCTGCTTTCTATCTTTTAACCAGTTCCCGATCCACAATAGTACACTGCCTCCTATCCCATGACTCTTTAGTTTTGCCAAAAGTCTCTGATGAGGGACCTTGTCAAAGGCTTTCTGAAAGTCCAGATACACAATATCAACTGACTCACCTTTGTCCACCTGTTTATTCACTCCTTCAAAAAACATAACAGATTAGTAAGACAAGATCTTCCTTGTCTAAAGCCATGTTGGCTGTCTCCCATTAGGTTGTGACTATCTACATGCTGAGTAATTTTATTCTTTATGATGGTTTCTACCATTTTTCCCGGTACTGACGTCAGGCTCACCAGTCTGTAGTTTCTCGGATCACCCCTGGAACCCTTTTTAAAAATTGGTGTTACATTGGCGATCCTCCAATCTTCAGGTATTAGAGATGATTTTAATGATAGTTCACAGATTACTGATAGCAGTTCTGCAATCTCATATTTCAGTTCTTTCAACACCCTTGGATGTATACCATCCGGCCCAGGTGATTTGCTACTCTTCAGTTTATCTAATAGTTGTAAGAGGTAAGATCAGTGGGAGAATTTAAAACAGCTCCTATTGACACTGGTGGTCGGGCTCTGGTGCAGAGAAGCATCAGCCCTTTTCTCCCAAGCATTCCTTGTTTAAGGCAAGGGACCACATTCAGACAGAGTGGAGAAAAGCTAGATTCAGACCAAGATCAGGATTCCTCTGCTGGGAGCAATGAGAGCTGCAAGACCCAAGATAATCATGTGGAGGCATATTCTGTAAAGTGCGTCCATGTCTCTGTGCGTCTGGTCTGAACTGAACGCACAGAGATAGACGTAATTCTGATCCCACAGGGCATGTCTAGCCCCTGCAGGATCAGAATCACGTCAAAGCCAGTATGTGCAGGCCGGGACTTGATTCTAGTCAGCCTGCACATATGGGCTCCTGCCCTGCTAACTCAGTCAGGCTACTGAATGGAGCCACAGTGCCATGGCGTCTGGTTGCCATGGAACCGTGGTTCCATTCAGGAGCCGTGATCCCCAGCCACTGCCAACTTTTTCCTTTCCCTGCAGCCTGACCCCTGATCTGGCCTACCATGACCCCCTCCACTCTTTGACGCTGCCCAGGCCTGCCGTTCCCCAATGTCTAAGGGAAATTATTCCACCTCAGAGGTGGAATAAGCTCCCCGTCTAGTCTGCCAACCCCGGACATACAGGGCCAACACCAGAATCGTCCCTGCACGTCCAGGGTCACGGACTGCCCACTGCCTGACCTAACTCTGCCTCTACCCCACCCCCTCCTCATACAAACTCCTTGTTCATACGGGGAAACTTCTCGGGGATGGGAAGGGTGGACAAATAGCTATTTGTGGTTCAGAATAGACCCCATAGTCACTGAAATAAAAAAAAACATCTTTACATGCTGAGCACTGAGTATTGTTTCAAAACAAAATTATACTTTACTGGAGTCCAAAATCAAGTAAAGCAGTATAGAATACAGTTCAGAAAAATCCAGTAGACAATAAGACAAAAAGAACCCCGTAGAAACTGTACTTTCTCCCAACAGACTTCAATTTCCTTTAGATGTGAGAGAGAACACACTCCAACAGCAGAGAAGAAAGGCAAACGTCCCTTCCATCTCAAGGATCTCAGAGAATCATAGCCTTTGACTGCTTCTCCTTTGCTCTTCCAGACCACTTCTCTTCCCAGTTACTCATGCAGTCATCTTGAAAAATTTGATCCTCCTTGTGCATCACTCACAACCTATTGTTATTGTTAAGTGCCGTCGAGTCATTGTCGACTCATGACCACCCTCTGGATAGTTGTCCTAAATTGTGTTCGGTCATCAGTTAGGCGGCTCATTGTTGACAGACTGGTACCCGTAGCTGCTCCTTAAATACTTCAGCAGCTGGATGTTTCTCTCCTTTAACCTATGATAGCCTTATAGAAGTATTGCAACAAACCTGGAAGTGCCAGGCAGCCCTTGGGGGAGCTGCTGCACTAGAATAAAGGTACTGGACAGATTAGTTGTGGCAAGGGGGATAGAAAACGAAGGAAAGCGCAGCATAACAAGAAGCTTGTGCTGAGAAGCAGGGGCTCGTGCTGCCCCAGAGGTCAGAAATGGGCATGCAGAAAGAGCAATTAATAGTCTTGTTTATTGTCTGTGGCTGTTTCTTCTCAATCCCTCTGAGACAACCCTATCTAATTGATGACATCATTAGGGATATATACAGGACAAACATTTTGCTTTGTTTGACTGTTTTCATGATTTTGGGCCTTTTCTTTGGATCTCTTCAAACATTTGCATTAATAAAACATTTTTAAATATGCATTAAAATTCTTTAATTCTTTCAAACTGCTCAATAACATTTCCCCGTCTTACATATCCACTCTTATCCAAACACTACCAGATTCCAGGTCCCGCAGGCAGAACGCAAACCACTCTCTTGTAATACCTCATTCTATTCATAGAATGAAACAGAACACAAACTCCAGAGCCTTCAATTCACTGCCCCTAGTCTCTGGAAATCATTGCTATTGCCAATCTGCGCGATTAAAGACCTCCAGTTGTTTAGAAGGGAACTCAAAACGTACTTATTCATTGAACACTATGGAAATGCAAATGAAAACCCCGCCTTGCAAACAGACAAACAACACACCCAATGACCACAACTCAGTCTCATACACCTTGTTCTCACCTGCACAACACCTTCTACACACCCAAACTCTTAGACCATATAAGGTCAGTAAATATGTACATAGTTCACAGTCTCCTGTTAAGACTACAGTGTTTATGTAGGAGTTTACCACATGCTAAACGTAAAATGTATCATGTAACTATGTAAAAAGTTCAATTACTGTTCTTTGTAATATGTTTTGTTAATTGTAAACCACCCCTGATCTCTGGAAGGGGTGGTATAGAAGAACCAAATAAATAAGAACATAACATAAGAACATAAGATATGCCATACTGGGTCAGACCAAGGTCCATCAAGCCCAGTATCCTGTTTCCAACAGTGGCCAATCTAGGTCATACGTACCTAGCAGTTTCCCCAAAAGACACAGGTTCCGCAGTGCTTGTACTGGGTCAAGCATTGATATCCTGGGTCCCTTCTTAATAATGGTTTATGGACCTTTCCTCCAGGAACTCGTCCAAGCCTTTTTTAAACCCAGCTATACTAACAGCCTTTACTACATCCTCCGGAAACAAATTCCAAAGTTTGATTACATGTTGAGTGAAAAAATATTTTCTTTTATTAGTCTTAAATAGTTTACCCTGCAGCTTCATTGCATGTCCCCTAGTCTTTCTATATTCTGATAATGTAAACAATCGATCTACGTTTACCGGTTCCATTCCGTTCATTAATTTATAGACTTCTATCATATCTCCCCTCAGCCGTCTCTTTTCCAGATTAAAGAGCCATAACCTTTTTAGCCTTTCTTCATAGGAGTATCCTTCCATCCCCTTTACCATTTTGGTGGCTCTTTTCTGAACCTTTTCTAATAACTCTATATCCTTTTTAAGATACGGCGACCAGAATTGCACACAATATTCAAGGCGCAGTCTCACCATGGAACGATATAGAGGCATTATAATATCTTTTGTTTTATTTTCCATTCCTTTCCTTATGATACCTAGCATCTATTTGCTCTCTTGGCTGCCGCTGCACACTGGGCAGAGAGTTTTAACATGTTATCCACAATGACGCCTAAATCTTTTTCCTCTGTGGTGGTTCCTAATGTGGAACCTTGCATTGTATAACCATAGTTTGGGTTGTTCTTCCCTAGGTGCATAACTTTGCACTTGTCCACATTCAATTTCATCTGCCATTTTGATGCCCAGTCTTCTAATTTATCAAGATCCTCTTGCAATTTTCCACAATCCTCTTGGGTTTTAACAACTTTAAATAGTTTTGTGTCATCTGCAAATTTGATAACCTCACTCGTTATTCCACTTTCCAGGTCATTTATGAATATGTCAAAAAGCAGCGGACCCAGCACAGATCCCTGGGGTACACCACTATTCACCTTTCTCCATTGGGAAAATTGTCCATTTAGCCCAACCCTCTGCTTTCTATCTCTTAACCAGTTCTTGATCCACAGTAGTACACTGACTCCTATCCCATGACTCTTTAGTTTTGCCAAAAGTCTCTGATGAGGGACCTTGTCAAAGGCTTTCTGAAAGTCCAGATACACTTTATCAACCGACTCACCTTTGTCCACCTGTTTATTCACACTTTCAAAAAAACATAACGGATTAGTAAGACAAGATCTTCCTTGTCTAAAGCCATGTTGGCTGTCTCCCATTACGCCATGACTACATACATGCTGAGTAATTTTATTCTTTATGATGGTTTCTACCATTTTTCCCGGTACTGATGTGAGGCTCACTGGTCTGTAGTTTCCCGGATCACCCCTGGAACCCTTTTTAAAAATTGTGTTATATTGGCGATCCTCCAATCTTCAGGTATTAGAGATGATTTTAATGATAGTTCACAGATTACTAATAGCAGGTCTGCAATCTCATATTTCAGTTCTTTCAATACCCTTGGATGTATACCATCCGGCCCAGGTGATTTGCTACTCTTCAGTTTATCTAATAGTTGTAATACATCATCCCGATGTATCGATATTTCCTTCAATTCTTCCGCACCTTTAAATACCACTTCAGTCATGGGTAACATCCCTACATCTTCCTCAGTAAAGACTGAAGCAAAGAATTCATTCAGTCTCTCCGCTATCTCCTTGTCGCCTCTTAGTGCCCCTTTAACTCCTCTATCATCTAATGGACCAACTGACTCTCTCAGAGGTTTTATGTTGCGAATGTACTTGCAAAAATCTTTATTTCGCGTTTTTGCTTCCACAGCAAGCTTCTTCTCAAATTCTCTCTTTGCCTGCTTTATCAATGCCTTGCATTTGATTTGCCAGTGCTTGTGCTGTTTCCAGGTTTCGTCGTTTGGCTCTTTTTTCCATTTCCTGAAAGATGCTTTTTTGGCAACAACAGCCTCTCTGACCTCACCTTTAAACCATGCTGGCAGTTTTTTGGACTTCCTTCCACTTTTCTTAAAGCGTGGAATACAGCTGGTCTGGGCTGCCAAGATAGTATTTTTCAACAACACCCAAGCTTGATGTAAGTCTTTAACCTTTGCAACTGCTCCTTTTAGTTTTTTCTTAACTATTTTCCTCATTTTATCATAGTCTCCCTTTCAAAATTTAAAAGGTAGTACTTTGGATTTCCCTACTATCCCTCCTCCACTAATTAAATCAAAGGCGATCATGCTATGATCACTATTGCCAAGTGGCCCCAACACCCTTATCTCTTGCACTAGATCTGGTGTTCCACTAAGGACCAGGTCTAATATGGCTTCCCCTCTGGTCGGTTCATGAACCAGCTGCTCCAAGAAGCAGTCATTTATGTCATCTAGGAACTTTATCTCCCTAGCATGTCCTGCCATGACACTGACCCAGTCGATACCGGGGTAATTGAAATCACCCATTATTATTACTGCGCTGTAACTTTTGTTAGCTTCCTTGATTTCTCTGAGCATTTCATCATCCATTTGTTCATTCTGGCCTGGTGGTTGATAGTACACCCCCACTGCCACTGCCTTCCCCTTTTTACATGGAATTTCAATCCATAGAGATTCTACAGCAAATTTTGTTTCCTGCAAAACTTTAATCCTTTCTGACTCAATGCCCTCTCTAACATACAGCGCAACCCCTCCTCCAATTTGATCAGCTCTATCATTACGATATAGTTTGTACCCAGGTATCACAGTGTCCCACTGGTTGTCCTCCTTCCACCATGTCTCTGATATTCCAATCATATCTAACCTCTCATTTAGTGCTATATATTCTAACTCTCCCATCTTATTTTTTAGACTTCTAGCATTTGCATACAAGCATTTTAGAGACTATATTTTATTCATATTAATTTGGCTAGTGGTAGACATGGGTAACTTGGGATCTTTAAGCTCTGTCTGCTCCATACTTGAGGGCATTTGGGCTACTTTGCTCTTTTTTGGAACCTCTCTGCTTTTGGTAGTATCCTTCAAGGATACATTCTTCTGAACCATCCGCTCTTGGGCGACTGTCGGCTTTCCCCTATTATCTAGTTTAAAAGCTGCTCTATCTCCTTTTTAAAGGTAAATGCCAGCAGCCTGGTTCCATCCCGGTTAAGATGAAGCCCATCCTTTCGGAAGAGCCCCTCCTTTCCCTAGAATGTTCCCCAGTTCCTAACAAATCCAAAACCCTCATCTCTGCACCATTGTCTCATCCATGCATTGAGACTCCGGAGCTCTGCCTGCCTTTTGGGTCCTGCACTTGGAACAGGAAGCATTTCGGAGAACGCTACCCTGGAAGTTCTGGGTTTCAACTTCCTACCTAAAAGCCTAAATTTAGCCTCCAGAACCTCCCTACCACATTTTCCTATGTCATTGGCACCGACATGTACCAAGACAGCAGACTCCTCCCCAGCACTATCTAAGACCTTATCTAGGTGGCGCGTGAGGTCCGCTACCTTCGCACCAGGCAGGCATGTTACCAGGCGATCCTCATGTCCACCAGCCACCCAGCTATCTACATGCCTAATGATCAAATCACCAACTATAACGACTGTCCTAACCCTTCCCTCATGGGCAGATGGCCCTGGAGAAACTTCCTCAGTGCGAGAGGGTTTTACATCACCTGGAGGACAGGTCCTAGTTATAGGATCACTTCCTGCCACACCAGGGTGTTGCTCTCCTGTCACGTGACCTCGCCCCTCCATGGCAACAGGGATGCTGCCAAACTGGAGGTGGGACTTCAGGACTATATCCCTGTAGGTCTCATCTATGTACCTCTCTGTCTGTCTTATGTTTTCCAAGTCTGCTAGTCTAGCCTCTAGAGAACAGACTCGTTCCCTGAGAGCAAAAAGCTCCTTGCACCTAGTGCACACGTAAGACCTCTCACCAACTGGGAGAAAATCATACATGTGACACTCACTGCAAAAGACTGGAAAGCCCCCATCTCGCTGCTGGACTGCTGTCTGCATCTTAGTTTTAAGTTTTTGTTTAGATCCTTAAGTTCTTTACTTACTAAGGGTTGCCAATAAAACTGTACCTAATACGTTTAATATACCTTGTTCACCTGAAGCTTAATTAATCTCAGGTCCTTAGTGTATGACTGATTTGGGTAACGAGCTTCACCTGAGAGCACCTCCTGTCTGTTAAAATGTGTAAGTACCTATAAAGCTACAATTATCCCAGGGGTGGGTGGGTGTGGTGAGGGAGGGAGGGAAATAACACCTATTAAAAGAGGGCTGCTACACAGTACCCTGTCCTGTGCTGCTGAGGTAAGCTATATTCTTATTTGATTTAAATTATAGCTCTTTGCTGCTGCTAGGCTCTAACTTATTATGAAATTTAAACTACAAGCTCTCTGCTGGGTTCTAAATTTAACCAGAAAGCTCTCTTCCGTGTTTTAAATTTAAACTAAAAGTACTTTGCTGATGCTAGGCCCTGAGTGATTATTAAATTTAAACTACAAATAAATAATCAGCTTAAAGTGCATAAATTCTTAAACTAGCATGTGTTAAATCGATTAAGCACACAACAAAATTTTTTAAGGCATACTCATGAACGGAATGTACACTAAAGAATCCACATCCCTCGACATCATCAAGCTGGGCTTATCACATAGATGCCATGCAGAGGTGTCATACCAAAGGGGTACGTCAAAGGGAGATACCTCTTTGTGTGTTTCTTCATGTACTTGGGGGGTTGTAAAGCATAATTTTATGTTTGATGTGACTGGGGATTTAAATGAGGGAAGGCTTTATGAGTGGTGTGATTGGGAGAGTGGGGGGAAGGGGCTTTAATAGGAAAGAAGGTGATAGGTGGGTTGAAGGTGAGGGGTTATAATAGTGCTAACTATATTGAGGTGGTTAAGGATCGGAGTGAGGAGAGGAGAGGAGAGATGAGGAGAGGAGATAAAATAGGAGCAAAAGTAGATTAATTCTTCCAGTAATGGAAATGGGCAGTATGCAGGTTCATGGAAGGCCAAAGGGAGAGTATTTGAGGGGAAATCATTGGGGCTTCTTCCTAGTTCCCTTGTGAACTGAATTTTCAGACTTCTGCATCTAACAGGTTCACTTTAAGAGCAAATAAAACAGAAGTTCAAACTTGCTAGATACAGAACAGAAGTTCAAATTTGTGAGATGCAGAAGAAGTCTGCATATGTAGTTTTTACCTCTGAAGCAGGCATTGGATCCCAAAACATCAATGCTGGGTCATAAAGAGAAGTATTTTTGCTTCTTTTGAACAGTGTTTAGAAACAAAATTGTTTGGTTTGGAGAGCACACTTATTGCTTGTTCTATATTATATAAAAACTGTTGGAGGTAGATGATAATATTGATGGAATAACCTGAGAATTTCCTAAAGAGAAATGAACTAGAACAGGGTCGTCTCAACTATTAGGCAAACTAAGCAGTTGCCTAGAATGGCAGCTTCTAAGGGGTGTCAAAGAGTAGAGTATTCAAAGCCAACCAATAGATTCTGACAGCTGGGGGGCAAAAGGCATGAATGCACATTCTGAGATGTACAGCTCAGGGCCATCCAGATGTTTAAACATCTAGATGGTCTGGAGATGCACCCAATTCTGCTCCCGTGGGAGCTAGACATCCCTGCGGGAGCAGAATCGCAGCATAGTGGCTAGATGTCCAGGCCGTGCCCCTATTCAGGCACCCCAGACATCCAGCCACCTACCCGGCTAACTCAGTCAGGCTCCTTAATGGAGCCTCAGTGCCATGGTGTCATGTTGCTATGGAACAGCAGCTCCATTAAGCAGCCACAATTCCCAGCCACCGGCATTGGCCGGGCAAAAGCCGGACGTGCAAGGCATATGGACCTGATTCTGCCACCGCACAGCAATGACATACCAGCGACGGCAGAATCGGGGCCATAAATATCTGGGTGCTCCCTGTATGCCAAGAAGATCGATGTACAGGGAGCTGTCTGTCCCAATGCCAGAATGTCACTGCTGGAGAGAGGGAGCAGTGGTGTCCTGGCAGCTCTGAATGCCATGATAGACATCTGCCCCTGCAGCCCACGTCCAACTTGAACATCCAAGCCTGCTATTCACAGGACATGATGCTGGCCTATGTATTCAGGGCTAAATCTGCCAGCATTTACTGTGTTACTCTATATATGTTCTTAGAGGGGATGTCTTCTCAAATCTGAAAAGTTCCATGTTTTAAAAAATGTCAAATTCTAGTGTTGAAAGCAACTTGACGTGTGGTCTCAGGGCCTTCTGAAAAGGATTAATATGGAGAATGGCTTGGAATGTTTCTGACAGTTTGAAGTCTAGCAGCCTGGAGAGAGATGTGTTATAAAAACTAATGTTGTAATTTAGGAGACAGAATGCTTATGTTTTTAGAATGCTGGAGCAGAAATTTCTCTGCTCTGACCTAGAACATCTTGATAAACAAAGCTTGACATAGAACTGAATTTGTGCCATGTAACCATTTTTTCCCCTACTAAAAGGAGATGCAATGGCTTAGTTGAGAGAGGGAATCATTGGAACCTGCACGAGTGTTCACACATATAAATTCACGCAGATGTGTTCCATGGTCCATCATTATTTCATTCTGATCTTTATAAAATAAACATAAAATAGGCACACTCTCCACATTATTAGGTGTCTTGTTATAAAATTCCCCTTTATGGCTTTAGTCAGTAGCACCTCATTTATCATGCATGCTTATTTGATAAAGACACATAAGGGTGTTATGTAGTTAGAATGGTTTTTTAAGGACTATAAAAAGGCACTGCTACTTCCGGAGAGAGATCTGCAATTGTAAGTATTTACTTCTGGGAATTTTTCTAAATCTTGGGGGAAAAGAAATTCTTTAGATTAAAGCTGAATAATCTGTGTAAATTAGAATCCAGTGTATTTGTTAAATCAGTCAGGGCCTAGTATCAGCAAAGAGCTTTTAGTTAAAATATCCCCCAGCAGAGAGCTCTCGGTTTAAATTCAAAACCCAGAAGAGAGCTTTCAGTTTAAATTTAAAACCCAGCAGAGGACTTTCAGTTTAAATTTAAAAACCAGCAGAGGGTTTTCAGCTTAAATTCAAAACCCAACAGAGAGCTTTCACTTTAAATTCAGAACCAAGCAGAGAGCTTTCAGTTTAAATTTAAAACCCAGTAGAGAGCTTCTAGTTTAAATTTAATACTCAGTCAGGGCCTAGTATCAGCAAAGTGATTTAATTTAAATCAAATCAGAGTATAACTTAGTATAAAAGGAAAAACAAGGTCAGTATTCTTTGAGCAATAAATTGTTTCTTGAGACCTTTACAAAGAGACCTTCTAGAAAGGGGGCAAGAGACCTGTGAAATTGTTTTAAATAGGTGTTAAAGCCAAATGACAGATTAAAAAAGCATTTTGAAAGACTCCCTCTATCAAAGCAAGGGCTGTCTGAATCACCAAGGAAATTGGTCACAGATTACCTTAGAAGCATAGGACAGGGTACTGTGTAGTAAGTAAAGAACTTAAATATCTAAACACAACCTTAAAACGAAGATGCAGACAGCAATCCAGCAGCGAGATGGGGCTTTCCAGTCTTTTGCATTGAGTGTCACGTATGATTTTCTCCCAGTTGGTGAGGGGTCTTACATGTGCATAAGGTGCATTGAGCTCTTTGCTCTCAAGGAATGAGTCTGATCTCTGGAGGCAAGAGTAGCAGACTTGGAAGACATAAGGAAGACATAGAGGTACATAGACAAAACCTATAGGAATATAGTCCTGAAGTCCCACCTCCACTCTGCAGCATCCCTGTTGCCATGGAGAGAGGTCACATGACAGAAGAGCATCACTTTGATGTGCCCATGAGGGAAGGGTTAGGACAACCGTTATAGTTGGTGATTCGATCATTAGGCATGTAGATAGTTGTGGAAGTCAACGATGGAAAAGTTCTATAACATCAACAAAGACAAAACCTGGAGCTGACTGTAGTACAGATCATCAACTACTAGTATGCAAACTCAAGCTAAAGTTGAAAAAGAGCAAACCACTCATGAATGCAGCAAAACATGACCTTGAGAATATACCACTGGAATTTAAAGACTGCCTGCAAAATCGATTTGCTGCTTTAGATACAAATGACAGAGCTCCAGAAGAGTTATGGAATGACATCAAGAAGGTTGTGTTGGAAGAAAGCGAGAAGTCTCTACAAAAGGTGAAAAAGCAAAAACGGCCAAAATGGATGACGGAAGAAACTCTGAAAATTGCCCAGAAACGCAGAGAAGCTAAAGCCAGAGGAGAAAAAAAGACAATCGCAGAACTCAACAGAGATTTCCAATGTGCAGCAAGACAGGACAAGGAAAAGTACTACAATGACACTTGCAAAGAAATAGAAGCAGAAACTATTAAAGGAAGAACAAGATCAGCTTTCCTAAAGCTACGAGAGTTAAAGAAAAAGTTCCAGCCTCGAATTAGAATGTTACAAGATGCTCAAGGTTCTATGTTGAATGATGCTGAGAAGATCAAGAAAAGGTGGAAGGAATATACAGAGTTTTTATATGATAAAGATCAAGTGGACCAACAGCCGTTTCAACCTGTACCTTATGATCGGGAACCATTGGTGATGAAAGAAGAAGTTGAAGCAGCATTGAAAGCCTTATCAAAGAACAAAACACCAGGCATTGATAGCATTCCTATAGAAGTATTGCAGCAATCTGATGCAGCTGTTACCATACTTACAAGGCTCTGCCAAGAAATATGGAAGACAACATCATGGCCAACTGACTGGAAAAGATCTGTGTTTATACCAATACTAAAGAAAGGTGATCCAACTGACTGTGGAAATTATCAAACAATCACTTTGATCCCACATGCCAGCAAGATTCTACTGAAGATTATTCAAAAGAGACTACAACCATACCTGGAACAAGAACTACCTGAAGTGCAAGCAGGGTTCAGGAAAGGGCGAGGAACGAGAGACATCATTGCGGATGTGAGATGGAGCCTTGAAAAGACTAAAGAATACCAAAAGGATATCTATTTGTGCTTTATCGACTATAGCAAGGCTTTTGACTGTGTAAACCATGAGAAACTCTGGGCCACATTAAGAAGCATGGGTATACCGGAACACCTGATCGTTCTCTCGCGCAATCTGTACATTGATCAAGAAGCAACAGTTCGAACGGAACAAGGAGAAACAGAATGGTTTAAAATAAGCAAAGGTGTAAGACAAGCCTGCATACTTTCCCCCTACCTGTTTAATTTATATGCAGAACAAATCGTCAGAGAAGCAGGATTGTATGAAGACAACAGAGGTGTGAAGATTGGTGGAAGACTCATCAACAACCTTCGCTATGCTGATGATACTACATTACTGGCTGAAAGTGAAGATGATCTGAAACATTTGCTTCTCACAATCAAAGAACATAGTCTCAAAATGGGCCTGCACCTTAATGTAAAGAAGACAAAGATCATGACAACTGGCATAATCAACAGGTTCATCGTTGAAGGAGAAGAAATTGAAATTGTGAACAACTTTAACCTACTTGGATCAACTATCAATAAAGAAGCAACAAGCAGTCAAGAAATCAAATGACGCATTGTCTTGGCAGAATGGCTATGAAAGACCTAGATAAGATTCTCAAGAGCATACAAAGATTCGACTTGTTCAAACCATGGTATTTTCAATAACATCACATGGATGTGAAAGCTGGACAGTGAAAAAGATAGAAAGGAAGAAAATTGATGCCTTTGAATTATGGTGCTGGCGGCGAATACTGTGTATACCATGGACTGCCCGAAGAACAAACCAGTCGGTACTAGAGGACATCAAACCTAAGCTTTCTTTAGAAGCTCAGATGACAAGACTTCGACTTTCATACTTTGGACACATCATGCGAAGAGAGAGATCATTAGAGAAACACCTCATGCTTGGCAAGATAGAAGGTCAACGCAAAAGAGGAAGGCCAGCAATGAGATGGATCGATACAATAACAGCAGCTATGGGTACCAGTCTGTCAACAATGAGCTGCCTGACTAAAGACTGAACACAATTTAGGATAGCTATCCAGAGGGTCGCCATGAGTCGACTCCGACTTGATGGCACTTAACAACAACAACATAGCTGGGTGGCTGGTGGATGTGAGGATCACCTGGTAACATGCTTGCCTGGTGCGAAGGTAGCGGACCTCACGCGCCACCTAGACAAGGTCTTAGATAGTGCTGGGGAGGAGTCTGCTGTCTTGGTACATGTCGGTACTAATGACAAAGGAAAGTGTAGTAGGGAGGTTCTGGAGGCCAAATTTAGGTTTTTAGGTAGGAAGTTGAAATCCAGAACTTCCAAAGTAACATTCTCCAAAATGCTTCCCGTTCCACGCGCAGGACCCAAAAAGCAGGCAGAGCTCTGGAGTCTCAATACGTGGATGAGACAATGGTGCAAGGAAGAGGGTTTTGGATTTGTTAGGAACTGAGGAACATTCTGGGGAAAGGAGGGGCTTTTCCAAAGGAATGGACTCCATCTTAACCTTTAAAAAGGAGAAAGAACAGCTTTTAAAGTCGCCCAAGAACGCATGATTCGGAACAATGTAACCTTGAAGGATACTAGCAAAAGACTGGTTAGGACATATCGACAGAGAGGTTCCAATAAAGACAAAAGTAACCTAAATGCCCTTAAGTAAAGAGCAGAAGAGCTTAAAGATTCCAAATTACCCCTGCCTACCAATTAACCAGATTAATATGAGTAAAAAACAGCCTCTAAAATGCTTGTATTCAAATGCTAGAAGTCTAAAAAATTAAGATGGAACAGTTAGAATATAGAGCACTAAATGAGAAGTTAGATATGCTTGGTATTTCAGAGACATGGTAGACGGAGGACAACCAGTGAGACACTGTGATACCTTGGTACAAATTATATCATAATGATAGAACAGATTGGTGGAGGGGTTGCACTCTGTTAATGAGGGCACTGAGTCACATAGGATTAAAGTTTTTCAGGAAACAAAATTCACTGTAGAATCTCTATGGATTGAAATTCCATGTAAAAAGGGGAAGGCGATGGCAGTGGGGGTGTACTATCGACCGCCTGGCCAGATTGAACAAATTGATGATGAAATACTCAAGAAATCATGGAAGCTAACAAAAGTTACAGCACAGTAATAATAATGGGCGATTTAAATTACCTCGGTATCCACTGGGTCAGTGTCACAGTAGGACATGCTAGGGAGATAAAGTTTCTGGATGAAATAAATGACTGCTTCTTGGAGCAGCTGGTTCATGAACCGACCAGAGGGGAAGCCATTTTGGACCTAGGTTTTAGTTGAACACAAGATCTGGTGCAAGAGATAAGGCTGTTGGTGGCCACTTGGCAACATAGTTACATAGTATATGACGGCAGATAAAGACCAGTATGGTCCATTTAGTTTGCCCAGCAAGGTGGCAAGAGTAGGTACACCTGCTGCTCCATGCAGGTCACCTCTCCCCATGCCTTTGTTTAGGGGTATACACACCGTTCCGTGTAGGGCACCCCTGTTTGTTGATATATAAGAGATAGTTAAGTTTATTTTGATTTTATCTTGTTGCTATAAAAGGATCCACTGTGTTTGTCCTGTGCCATTTTGAATTCTGTCAATGTATTTTGCCCCCACCACTTCCATCAGGAGGGCATTCCAAGCATCCACCACCCTTTCAGTGAAAAAGTATTTCCTGACATTGACTTTCAATTTACCCCTTGCAGCTTCATGCTCCTTTTCCATCCTGTCCCGTTCTTCCACTTCACCCATATGCCTCTTTTCTGTGGTGTCCCTCAGGGCTCTGTCTTGTCTCCACTCCTCTTCAACGTGTTCCTGGGCCCTCTCGCCCTTCTTGTACAGCAGGCTGGTATTTCCGCATATTATTATGCAGATGATATCATCCTCCTCTACCGCACCACTCCAGCTGCTCCTGATATTACAACCCTCAACACTTGTCTGTCTTCTATCTCTGACTGAATGTCTGTTAACTTTCTTCAGTTCAATCCCCTCAAGTCCACTGCCACTTGGGTTACTTTTGGGTCCCAATCCCTGTCTCTGGCTCCTTCCCTTGACTCCTCCCTTTCCTTCTCAAATCATATCTCTTCTGTCTCTCGTCGTGTCTTCTTTTGCCTCCATCAGTTGCGCGCGGTCCATCCCTTCCTTACATCATCCTCCTTAACCACTCTCCTTTTGTCTCTCGTTGTTTCTTGTATTGATTGTTGTAATGTCTCCCTTGCTGGTCTTCCCCTTTCCCAACTCCATCGTCTGCAGCTCCTTCAGAACACTGCCGCTCGCATTCTCACCTCCTCCTCCCATTATGAACATGTCACCCCCTCCTGGTTCCTCTGCATTGGTTACCAGTACGTTTTAGGGTGCAAAATAAAATTCTCATCCTCACACACCATACTAGTCACTCCTCCTCCCCTCAGTACTTGGATGATCTCCTACAGTTCCATATCTCCCCTCATTTGCTCCGCTCTGTCCACAATTACTGGCTGGTGCTTCCCTCTCCTTCACCTTGAGCGCACTCGTTCCTCTGCTTTTTTCTTCCTGGACCCCTCCCTCTGGAACTCTCTTCCCCTAAACCTTCAGTCTGAGTCCTGTTTCCCCCGTTTCAAGACTGCCTTGAAAACCCATTTGTTTCAGTATGCTTTCAATCTCCCTCTCCCCTCTCCCTAGAGTTCTCTGCTCCTTCTCTTTTCTCTTGCTCTGATGTCCATCCTTTCTGTCCTGTCGATTATTGGCATTCCTTTTCTCATTTCCTCAGCAGTCTTTTTTGTATTGTACACTGCTTTTTGTCTTCTGATGTAAGCAGTATAGCAAATTCCAAAATAAAGATAAAGATAAAGATGTTATGCCCTCTAGCTTTACAGCTTCCCCGTCTTTGGAAGAGGTGTTTTTGTTCATTAATACTCTTTTTAAGTATTTAAAGGTCTGAATCATATCTCCCCTGTCCCTCCTCTCCTCCAGAGTGTACATATTTAGGTGTTAAAGTCTCTTCTCATAAGTCTTCTGAAGCAGGCTCCAAATCATTTTGGTCGCCTTCCTCTGAACTGTTTCCAGTCTTTCTATATCCTTTGTGAGATATGATCTCCAAAACTGAACATAGAATTCCAAGTGAGACCTCACCAGTGACTTGTACAGTGGCATTAGTACCTCTTCCTTTCTGCTGGTAATTCCTCTTTGCATGCAACCCAGCATCCTCCTGGCTTTTGCCAACGCCTTGTCGCACTGTTTCACCACCTTGAGATCCTCAGAAATAATCACACCAAGGTCCTTCTCCTGGTCTGTGCAAACCAATCTCTCCCCCCTATCGCGTACATTTCCCTTGGATTTCTGCTTCCCAAGTGCATGGCACTGCACTTCTTTGCATTAAATCTTAACTGCCAAGCATTAGAGCATTTTTCCAGCTTTTGTAGATCGTTCATCATGTTCTCCACTCCCTCAGGGGAGTCCACTCTGTTGCAAATTTTTGTGTCATCTGCAAAAAGACAGACTTTTCTATTCAGTCCTTCAGCAATATCACTCACAAATACATTGAACAGTACTGGTCCCAGGACCGAATCCTGGGGCACCCATCTAATCACCCTCCTTTCATCCAAGTGAGTTATGTTTACGATCACCTTCTGTCATCTGTCAGTCAATCAATTTCTGATCCAGTTCACCACCTTGGGACCCATCCCCAAACTATTGAGTTTATTGATAAGCCTCCTATGAGGAACAGTATCAAAGGCTTTGCTGAAATCCAGGTAGATGACATCCATCACATGCCCCTGTTCTAGTTCTCTGGCCACCCAGTCAAAGAACTCAATCAGATTTGTTTGGCAAGATTGTCCTTTGGTAAAACCATGATGCCTCGGATCATCCAACCTGTTAGTTTTGAGAAAGTCCACTATTTGCTCTTTCAGGAGCACCTCCATTACTTTTCCCATCACCGAGGTAAGGCTTACCGGCCTGTAGTTTGTCACTTCTTCCCTGTTACCACTTTTGTGAAGAGGTAAAACATCAGCCCTTCTCCAGTCCTGAGAAACTTCTCCTGTCTCCAAGGATCTGTTAAAAACATCCTTTAACGGCCCTGCAGGAACCTCTCTGAGCTCTTTCAGTAACCTGGGATGTATCCCATCCGGTCCCATAGCCTTGTCCACTTTCAGTTTTGGAAGTTGTTCTAACACATCATCTTCTGTGAATGGGGTGTGGTATCTACTCCATTCCCATTTTTATATTTGGGAGTCACAGGTGGTCCTTCTCCAGGATTTTCTTTAGTTAAAACAGAGCAGAAATATTTGTTTAGCAATTTCGCTTTTTCAATGTCACTTTCCATGAGTCCGTTCCCAGCACTTCTGAGTCCTGCAATTCCACCTCTGATTTTCCTTCTCTCCCGAATATACCTGAAGAAAGTTTTGTCACCACAGTTCACATCTTTAGCCATCTTTTCCTCTGCCTTTGATTTTGCTTTCCTTATTTCTCTTTTTGTCTCTTAGTTTGATCCTGTATTCCTTTCTGTGTTCCTCTGTTTGCGAGCTTTTGAATTTTGTGAAAACTGTGTTTTTTGCCTTTATTTGAGCAGCCACTTCTTTGGAGAACCAAATAGGTTTCCTTCTCCTCTTGTTTTTATTTACTTTCCTTACATATTTATCTGTTGCCCCTTTTATTGCCACCTTTAGTTCAGCCCATTGCAATTCCACTTCCCTTATCCCCATCCCCCAACCCCCTCCTTCAGGTACTTAGCCATTTTATTGAAGTCAGTGTTTCTGAAGTCTAGGACTTTGAGCTTGCTGTGATTGGACTGCACCTCGGCTTTTATCTCAAACCAGACCGTGTGATGATCGCTGCTGCTCACAGGGGCACCCATCGGACATTCGACATGCTATCTCCGTTGGTGAGCACTAAATCCAACATCAAGCTTTCCCTGGTCGGTTCCATCACCATTTGTCTAAATAACGCATCTTGAAAGGCATCCACAATTTTTTCACTTCTTTCCAGATTTGCAGGAGCAGTATTCCAATCCACATCGGGTAGATTAAAGTCACCCAATATGATCACTTCCCCCCTTTGTGGCTATCTTTGCAATATCTATAATCAAGGATACTGGGCTTGATGGACCTTGGTCTAACTCAGTATGACATCTTATGTTCTTGGCATGTGCTAACCACGAGCTGTAGTCAGCGGTAACTGGTAGCACATGGCCATCGCAATTAGCATGAGTCAATTTACACGGTAGAGGGGGAGAGTGGATGTGATGAGTGCTGCACTGTGCACTTTACAAGCATACATGTGTATTTTCTAAAATACATGTGTAAATCATGGCGCCACCTACACTCTGCCCAGACTCCACCCCTACGCTTCGCTGCTGTGCAAAAACACATTGGCATGAACTGTGTATACTTTTTAGGCATGACCTAATTTTATATGAGCCATTTACATATGTGAAACACTGTTTTACGCATGAAAATGGTTTATAAAATAAGCCTCCTAGAGGGCATGTTTAGTTCAGTGTGCACACTGACTATTAGCAGACTTTGGTTAATTGACTCTTATGTGCTCTAGCAAATACTGACTGAATTTTCTTCCCAATCCCTACTGTTTTGTGGAGGGAAGGGATAGAGGGGCAAGGGGAGGGCAAGTTCACTTGAGCCTGAAATTGTATGCATTGGTGCAACTGTCTTATAGGGAAATGTAGTCAGTCAAAAAAAGGCCAAAGCAGATTTCTAAGAAGGTGGACACTGCAATCTGAAAAATAAAATTAATTACTGGTCCTTCAAAGGTGATTTTTGCATTAGAACAAGTTAAAGAAAAATGTATGTTAATACCATATTTCCTATTTGATAAAGTATATTTTACAGTATTAGAATCAATCAGGGGAGGAGGAGAAGTGACCTAGTGGTTAGGGGCAGTTCCCAAGCCAGAAAGGCCAGGGTTCAAATCCCACCGACATTTGATGTGGCCTTGGGCTAGCCACTTAACCTTCTATTGTTTCAAGTATAAACTTAGATTGTGAGCCTTTTGGGAACTGGGAAATGCATATTATACATGAATGTAACTCACCTTGATCTTCTTCTGAAAAGGCATGAGGTAAATACTACTAATAAATCTGATAACAATAAATGAGAACAGGATAAATATATTCACAGTCAAAGAGCACACACATAAGGAGGAAGGAATAGCCTAGTGGTTGAGGCAAAGCACCACAGGCCAGAAGGTCAGTGGTTCAAATACCACTAGAGGACAGCAACCTTGGGCCAGAAGGACTGGGGTTTCTAGTCTCACAGGTGCTCCTTGTGGTCTTGCTCATTGCCCATTTTCCCTGTATGTGTCTCATATCCCCCAATTTGCCTTGACCCAGTGAAACCATCAAAAGTAGAATACTAGATCTCCCAATAGAAATCACCAACTTTTTGTCGAGTATAAACCGCAAGGTAGAGAGGAAAGACCTCTAAACCCCACGCAGTACATGCCCCTTTTTTTATTATTGAATATTCTTTTATTGTCAAATTTTTCATATATAATATTAAAATCCAAAAAGCAAATCCCACTTATCTGCTCTGAGCAGATAAGTGGGATTTACTTTTTGGATTTTAATATTATATACGAAAAATTTGACAATAAAAGAATATTCAATAATAAAAAAAGGGGCATGTACTGCGTGGGGTTTAGAGGTCTTTCCTCTCTACCTTGCGGTTTATACCCGACAAAAAGTTGGTGATTTCTATTGGGGGATCTAGTATTCTACTTTTGATGGTTGTTGATTGGAATACTATTATTTGGGAGCATTTGCTTTTGACCCAGTGAAAAGCAGGATATAAATGCAGCTAAATAAATAAATTGCTTTAATATTTACATTTATTTAAAAATGAATGAAACTTTTGGGGGCTGAATGAAAGAAAGATGAATCATCACTGTAATGAAAGAAGATGGCTGAAAAGTTCCTATTTTTATGGCAGTAGCTTTTCAGTTTCTTTCCTCTATTCATCTTCCAGAAGCTACATTCATTTTGAGTGAATCCTCTTTTCTTCTCTTCTCCCCCCCCCCCTTTCCCCTTCCTTTCTCTGTCTCTGTGGATAATACTCAACTTCTCTGTTTCCTCAGCTGGCAACCATGGGGTATGTTTGACTCTTCTCTCTCCTTCTCTGAACACATCTAACAGATAGCTAAAACCTGCAATTTCTTTCTCTGTGTGGTGAGATGCAGAAGTGGTGTTCCCCTGGGTTAAGATGGCTATGAAGTGATTCTGATTCAGTGGATCATATTGCGATGTCAGTGCTTTGAAATTAACTGCTGATGCAGCCTACATTGCAAAATGCTGCCAGCCTTGGGGTGTCTGATGTCATGAAGCTGTATTGAGGCTCTAAGGCATATATGTTTTTGAAGATGTGTGTTTTGTGTATTTTAAGATGAGGGTGTAAGCACTTGATGTTTTCTGTGGTTCAGTTGATAATGGCTCCTTTACGACCCACACTGAATTTGTATACCATTTTTTATTGATGCCTATCACTTTTATTTGTTCTAGTTTTGAAATTCAGATTAATAGTCATTTTTGATGGCATTGTCCGATTTGGTGTTTCTTTCTCTATAATATCAGTAAAATGTGTCCCTTCCTTTCTGACCACACTAAGACCCTTATCCACTCTCTAGTCACCTCCCATATAGACTATTTCAACCTGCTGCTTTCCAATCTTCCTCAGAATCATCTTCATTCTGTTCAAAATTCAGTCTCATGGCTAATCTTCAACTAGTCTCGCTATGCTCACATAACCCCTCTTATCAAGTCACTTCACTGGCTCCCCATTTGTTTCCACATTCAATTCAAACTTCTCCTACTGACTTATAGGTGTACTTATTCTACAACTCCTCATTACCTTTCCTTTCTTATCACTCCCTACACACCTCCTCAGGAACTCCACTCCTCTGGCAGATCCCTTTTATCTGTGTCCTTCTCTGCCACTGCCAACTCCAGACTTTGCTCATTCCATCTTGCTGCTCCATATGCTTGGAACAAACTACCTGAGTTAGAATGCCAGGCTCCTTCTCTGGCCCTATTCAAATCCAGGCTAAAAGCCCTCCTCTTCGAGGCTGCATTTGGATCCTGATCCTTATTCTCCTGCTTATCTGTATCCTGCCATGCCCCTTGAATTACCCTAGTCCCTAGTGGTTATGTGGTCTGTCTTGATTCGATTGTACACTCTGATGAGCAGGGACTGCTTCTTACTTATACATATACAGCGCTGCATATGCCTTGTAGCGCTATACAAATGATAAGTAGTAATAGTAGTAGTTTATTGTATCATGAGCTTTGGAATAGTTCTTCTTTCTCCACTTCCACCAAAATACAAAAAAAAATCTTTCAGATCTTTAAGGGGTATGTCTACTAAACCAAGGTAGCACGGGAAGTCCCATGAGTATCGTGGGTCTTTTTTTGGTAAATCCAACGGGAGGACAGGTAACGATCGAGTGCATAGAAATCTCACTTGCTCTGTGTCCTGATTACTTCCATGCTCCCCCCCCCGTCCGAATTCCCCCCCCCCATCAGAGAATATTGTCACTGCCACAGTTGTGGAGATCTGCAGAACCAATAATATTTAAAAAACTGGCTTGCCCTCCCCCTTCAGCACTAACCTCCCTGAACAGTTTCCAATCCCCATTGGGAACTAACCAGGGGGAACTGATGCACCCCCCCCCCCCAGCCAAGATCACAGCCCAGCTAGCCAGTTGGGTGCCCAATCAGTACCAGATAGCCAGTAAGCTTGGGAGGCACTCGCCCCCCCCCCCACCCAATCCATACCTTTTATCCCTGCTGGTCTGATGGTCAATGACGGCAGGAGTGGTCCTACCCACTTCTGCCCATGTCATCAGACCTACCTAAACGGACATGATCAAGTGATCCTGCCCCTAGCTTCATGCTAGGGGGCAGAACAGAAGATCCCAGTCATTTTTGTTAGAGCAATTGAGGAGGTCAGCACTCTCATGTGAGGCTAGGGTGCAGGATAATGTGATCATAGCCATTTTGGGTGGACCCAATGAGAGAGGCAGGAGTAGGGAGGACCACTTCTGCCCCCATTGACCATCCAACCATCAAGGATAAGAGATATGGATTGGGTGGAGGAAGGGGGTAGGAGGCCCAGGGGGCCCCCAATCTAACTGGCTAGCTGTTCTAATTGTTTTTAATGAGGGGTAGGGGGATTGGAACCCCAATTGGATAGCTGGACTTTTTTTAAAGGATTGGGAAGGGGGACCCCTTTGGACACCCAACTGGCTAGCTGAGCGGGGTTTGGGATCTGTCCAGGGGGTATCGGTGCTGAAGAGAGGGGCCAGCCATTTTTAAAATATTGCTGGTACCACAATCTATACAGCCATGGCACTGACAATATTCTCTGATGGGGGGGGGGAGCTGATCATGGCAGAGGGTCTGCTTGGCTCCAGGGCAGATGACTGCTGCCTGAGCCACATGATTGCCAGCAGAGAGATGACATTATCTGCAACTGCGATGGGGCCCAATTTTTGTTGCCACTGCACAGAAAAGTTTTGCACGATGACTGCAAACAATTAGCACGCCTACTCTCCGCTCTGATCCTACCCCACTACCCATTCAATATATAAAAAGCAGATAATCACTGAAAAGTGCCTGTGATGTCTGCTTTTCTCGCATGTTAGCTGCTACTGCCGGGCGATAAATCTGCATTAGCCCTGTGGTAGCTGCTAGTGCCCTTTAATAGACACGTTCCTAAATTCCTTCTTTATGCAGGTATCAGCATTCTCCCTGATGCATTGCAAAAACATAGCTTTGATTTTAAAGATATATTGGGTAATTTCATAAACATTTCTCACAGTAAACTGTTTTGCCAATGTAAAAGAGCTTTCATAAAATTTCTCTTGGGGCTATGCAGGTATAAAGTAAGCAAGGAGAACAGTCACCTCTACTTTTACGCTATGTGTAGGCGTGTTTCGAAGAGGCAGAGTTGAAAAGTTTGTACATAAATTTACACCAATATTTGAGCAGGTATAAACACACGCAAGTATATTTACCCATGAGTGATGCAGGCTTTGTGAGACTATTTCACACAAACAAGTGAATGCACATTTTACAAAGGACATCCAAGTGCAAGCCAGAAAATCTGAAAGAATCCAGGCATGTCCAAGTTCAGGTACAATTTCACAAACATGGATGTGCTCAATATGGACATCTGCAAGGGCATCTGCATACAGTAGATGTTCCCTGCATAGTACCCAAGACCAAGGATGACTAAGAGACGATCAGTAGTAGTGCAACACAAAACACTTGCTTAAATTACACAAAATATAACATTGTGATTGTGGAATATACTGAGGATAGTGGAGTGCCATCTTCTGTATACCCTCCAGATGTTTTCGGTCCTGATCAAGCATTTTCCCGATGCTTATTTATGCCTGGAGCAGGTCTAAAGTTGGACGAGGTCACAGACATCCCAGAGGTTTCTGAAATTGACTGGGGATGTCTACGTCCATTGCCCCACCCTGGCCATGCCTCCAGCACACTCCTAACCTATGTAGACATCCCAGCACCAGAGCAAACTGGAAAGACAATTTGTAAAATAGCTCCAGGGCAGTCTTCATGATTTGGATGTCCGTATGCACATTTCCGGATATCCAAGTAGCAAATAAGACTTCTAAAATTACCACCATAGGGATCTATGTTGTCTTTCTAAAATAGTCCCAAAAGAGCACCTGTTTGGACTTGTTACACAATTTACTCAAAGAGCAATTTAATGTGAATGGCTTTTGTTTGCTCTAAATTGAGGATAACAACAATCTACTAAAAATAGCTCTTTTTCTCTTTAACAGTGGTGCTGAACAGAATTTTTTTGGTCAATAGTCCATGGGTACCTTGTTTGTTGTATAGTTAACCCGTTTTGGACAGCTCGCATATTCTTTCTCTGTTCTGGATGATTTATTAGATTTCTTACACTCAAACAACTATGAAATACTGGCAATAATAAAAAATATTAAAACTTTGCAGAAAATAGAAGTTTCACATAGTGTATGTTTTTCATACACTGGTCCAATATAGTATATTGTCCGTCTTCAGAAAAGATAGGATTCAGTTCCAATATTCATTGACATAAACATACTGTATGATACTATTGAAACTGCAGTTTTCATTTAAAACACTTTATTATGATATAATATACTTTGTCAACAGTCCATTCTGACGGCAGAATATGATACACGTGAAAACACTTCTGAAGCAGTGCATCGATATTGCACCATTGAAACACCTAGAACAGAATGCTTGACAGCAATTAGTTTCGACAATATATTACAGTTCCAAAAATACGTTCAATCAAAACAGTATAATGAAGTAGAGCTATTTACTCTCTTCGATGGCAACACTTCAAACAAGGTCTCAGACTTATACTGCACTTTAATCTAGACTTACGTCCATTCATATAGTGCTATATTTGCATCAATGTAGTAGTGATATATTAAATCTATGTTCACTAGTACTCTATTCAAACTTATAAACGATGGTCAAGGACTTAACTTAACTATTCCACCAAGTCTTGACCAGCTTGCAAAGCGGATCCCGACGCACTGTTTAGGCGCCGCAAAGGCGTTTCAAAATTGTGATTTCATCAGGAGATCTATTTGCATATTCTAAAAGACAAACAACAACTACTTTAAACTGTATATACTAAATAATTATCGTGTCACTCTCTACTCTCTAAAACATTGAAAATGCTCTTACTAAGTCCTTGACCATCGTTTATAAGTTAGAATAGAGTACTAGTGAACATAGATTTAATATATCACAAGGTCATTGATGCAAATATAGCACTATATGAATGGACGTAAGTCTAGATTAAAGTGCAGTATAAGTCTGAGACCTTGTTTGAAGTGTTGCCATCGAAGAGAGTAAATAGCTCTACTTCACTATACTGTTTTGATTGAACGTATTTTTGGAACTGTTATATTCATATACACGTTCAGAAAGAGACCGTGAAGCATTGTGATTCGACAATATATTAGCCCAGTGTATGAAAAACATACAAGGCCGATATACGCACCAATAACTCTGACACTAAGGGGGACGTTTACTAAACTATCTTAACATAGCAGCACCCATGTTATCGCGCGATATGTAACGTTATCACGCAATAACGTAACATTATCACGCGATAACATCGGCAGCAGCGTTAAGACACACTAATGCTGTGAAAGACGGTTCTGAAGGGTGGAGTAAGGCTCCCCAGAGGGCGGAGATTAGGGTCAATGGGCGGAGAGTGGGCGGGGAGAGGCTCCATGCACACTAACGCCGTGAAATGAATGTCTGAAAATAAGCGCCAGTGAAAACCTCGCGCTAGAGGCACATTTGCAGGAGAGAGAAACCATTTCAGTCGGCAATGTACAGCAAAGGCAGGGAAACCCAGAAAAGTGATAGTAGTGATACATGTGCAGGAACCAAAAAGGCAAATAAACATATAAAATGACCAAAACCACATTTGAAATCCCAATAACCAAGCTGGCCAATAGTGATATTAATGATAAACATAAAGCAACACTACTGACAAAGTGTAAAAAGGAAGATATCATGTTTGGAAGGGTCTATGCTCTGTCCCCCTACAAAGTGAATGATCCCACATTGAAATAGCGGTGATCAGGGTTTTTGTTGTTTATATTGGGCAGGTTTGTTATGGCGTGCACATGTGCAGCAACAGGAGAGTGGGCACGTAGGAAAGGGCAACTGTACTGATGCTGTAAATGGGATACAGGGGGCTGCAGGCGGCACATGCTGTGGTCCAACTGGGGCACAGTGCGGACTAGGCAGATGCCTAGGTGGCACATAGGAATGCCAAAACTGTAAAGCAGCAAGACAGCAACTGACAAGGGTCCAACATGGGCATGAGTGTGTGTCCCACAGTGTCACAGGGGATATTACCCAGCAGGTACCCCCAAGGGCACATAACATTGGCAGGCGATGAGGGGGAAAAGCGCACATGTCCATGTAGGCACCCCTACCCAAGAACCCACCCCATAGGCAGCTGCCTACCGGCACACTGGATGGCCTGGGACTGCGCACCACCAGCACCACCGGCATAAGGGCATGTCAGCATGGTGGCGGAGGGGTGCTGGTGGTGGAGGGGGCAGTGATATCTGCCCACAGCAGACCACGGCCAAGCCCCATTTAGGTGGGTGCCTTGCACTGCAACAGACAAGGTCTCTCTGACGAACAGTCATGGTATCCCCAGGGAATGATCTGCCCCTGTGGCAACAGTTTGGTGCAGTACACACAGCCAGTGTGTTCAGGAGCAGAAGGTCACAAGGTCAAGTCCCAGCTGTGGCTCCTGCCAACCCTGTCCCCATATTTTACCCAGTACTAAACCGTGGTAATAAAGACGGAACCTTTATTGCAGATAAAATAAACATGCCTGAAATGCATATATTTTACCCTACAGAGCACAGACACCATAAACATGTGCAGTCCCTAGAACAGAGTTTCCCAACTGCAGTCCTGGAGGGCCAAACACCATTCAGGTTTCATGCTGTCCCTAATAAATATGCCTGTGCTGCATTTGTATGCGCTGCCCCCCTTGTTTGCAAATGTATCTCATGCATATTCATGAGCTGTGTTTCCTCCCTGAGGGCAGTTTTACCCATATAAACATTGCTGGTGCGGTCTTCCATGTTGCGGAGGTGCACACCCAAGGAGCAGGTCCTGCTCCTTGGGCGAGCTCCTTGGGGCGAGTCCAGAGGCGAGTCCTTTGAGCCCATGTGACCACCACAAGCCCATGTATTGCCCCTACCACTCACGCTTCTACTCACTCGGCGTCTATTTGGTATCCTCAACACTCTGACTTCCTGGTATATGAGTACTCTTGGTTAATACACTATACTCATATTCATTAATTCACAACTTACTTTTTCCTTTTTCTTACTCTTACAATACCCAATTCTCCACATTATCACATTTACTCTTTACACTAATAATTCTAGTGAACTACAATACATTTTTCCTTACTCAGATAAGATGATAACATTTTTGAAATTTGTAAATATTTAAATCTGTATATATGTTTAAACTATCTATATACCTAATCAGCATTTACTCAGCATTGTAACCCTCAAATTACCATTTTTATTATATACAATTTAATGTTCACTGTAATTTCAATTGTTTGAATAAGTTTCAATGTAATGTTCAAGTTTTGATCTATGTAAACCGCTTTGATTTTTCTGAAAGGCGGTATATAAAACCATTCAATAACTAACTAACTAATTAAATAAATAAATAAATAAAATAATACCCCTACTGCTCCTCCTTTTATTTTTTCCCATCTCTCTGTTTACCCCTCTATTTTCTATTACTATGGCTACTATTCCAGTGCACTGGGGCCATCGTCCCGTTTCTTCTTCCCTGTTATCCCCTTTACCCGGATGCCAGGCATGAAACCTTGCAAACCTAACCTATTGTCACACACATCCTTCTGCTCCATCTCTTTTTCCATCCCTTTTGTTACTGCAACTTGCTTTACTGAACTGTCGCTCCAAAACTATATTGGTTCACGATCTCATTTCCCAGCATTCCCTTGATATCCTTTTCCTGACAGAGACATGGTTGAGGGATGGAGAAAAGCCCCTCCTTAACCGCTGTCTGACCCCGGGCTTTGCTGCCTTATCTACCACTCGTCGGGGTAGGAGTGGCGGGGTGTTGCTGTTCTCCATCGCCCCTCCCTCTCTATCCAGGAACTTTCGTCACCAGTCTTACACTATCCTGAATCATTGCTCTTCCGTTTAGACCCCTCCTTCCCCTCCTCTTCCTCCTCTTTCTATTTTCTGCTCATCTACGCCCCCCCCCCTCCCTGTCTGTCCAATCCTGGGACTCCTTATTAGCCACCATTACTGAAATTTCCCTTCTTTATCCTCACCTCCTAATTTTAGGAGATTTTAACATTCATGCTGACTCCCCATCCACCCCCCGTGACTCTGCTTTTCTAACACACCTGTCTGATCTCTCCCTTCACCAACTAGTCTCCTTTCCCACCCATGCCGCTGGCCATTCCCTAGACCTTCTTATTTCTAATGATCCTTCTCCTTTTCTAACTTCTTCTCTTTCAGCCTTATCTCTTCCCTGGTCTGACCACTCCTGTATCCTTTTTTCCTTTGCTACCCCATCGCCTCCCCCATCATGTTCTCCCACCTCCGCTCCTAGTCCTGCTTCATCCTCCCAGTCTCGTCATATTACCGCACTCTTCTCCAGTTCCCATCCTCTGAAACCCTTTTCTCCCCAGATTTTTACTCTCTTTCAGTTGATTCCCAGGTACATACCTGGCATTCGACCCTTGTCTCTGCTCTTGATACCCTTGCCCCACTCCGCCCTCTGCGCACCTCTCCTGCCCCCACTCGACATCCTTGGTACCACCCCGGTCTCTATCTCTATCGTCAATATCTCCGTCGGGCTGAGTGCTCTTGGCATAAGCACCCCTGTTCTTCTACTCTCTCACATTTTCACTACTGTCACAAACTCTATCGCTCTCTTCTTCATTCCGCTAAACAAGATTATTATTCCAAACTTATTTCTTTATCAGCTAATTCCTCTCGTACTCTTTATTCTGTTCTTCGCTCCCTCTCAGCCCTGCAGTCGCCCACTCCCTCTCTCTCCCTCCCCTCTCCCTCCCCCGCTACTTTAGCATCCTATTTCTCCTCTAAAGTCCTCTCTCTTCGTCTTTCTTTTCCTTCATGCCCCTCCCCTCTCTCCCCAGTACTCTCATCTCCAACCTCACCATCCTTTTTGTTCCGACCATCATTCCCCCTATCCTCTGCCTCCCCCCCCCCCCCTCTTTCTCATCATTGGTCTACTTTTGACCCAATCACAGCTCCTATGCTCTCTAAGGTCTTCTCTTCTTCATGGAAAACTACCTGTCTTTCTGACCCCATCCCCTCCTATTGGCTTTTAGAACCATCTCTCGCTTTGTCCTCTTTCATCCTTTCTATCTTTAACTCTAGTCTTGCCTCTGGTGTCTTCCCCTCTTCCTGGAAACATGCTTTGGTCCGTCCTATCCTGAAAAACGGTTCCCTGGATCCCTCTTCCCCTTCAAATTGGCGCCCTATCTCTAACCTTCCTTTCCTCTCCAAACTCTTAGAGAAAATGGTTTTCCTCCAGCTCTCCATGCACCTTGAGGCTTCCCTTACCCTTCACCCCAGGCAATCTGGCTTCCGTCCTGGTCATAGCACCGAATCTGTTCTTCTTTCACTTCTCAATGAACTGCATGCTGCCCACGGTCACAGTTCTCTCCCCCTTGCTGTCTCACTAGATCTTTCCGCTGCCTTTGACCTTGTTGATCATCACACCCTCCTACTTCGACTTCAAGATGTTGGTCTCTCTGGTCTGGTCCAAAAGTGGTTCCACTCTTTTTTGTCTTGTCGTTCTTTCTCTGTCTTATCTGGTGTTACTTCCTCTCCCTCCACCCCCCTTTTGTGTGGGGTTCCTCAAGGCCCTGTCCTCTCTCCTGTTCTCTTTAATATCTTTTTGGCCCCCCTCACTCTCCTGGTTCAACAGTATGGTGTTTCCGCAATTATGCTGATGACATCTTTCTCCTCTATCACACTGATTCCTTGGCTCCAGACATCACCCCTCTCAACAACTGTCTCTCCGCTGTTGCTTCTTGGATTTCTTCCAACTTCCTCCATCTCAATCTCAAGAAAACTGCAGCGATCTGGTTCACCTTTGGTCACTCCCCTCCTCCTCTTGTACCAGGTTCTCTCTTCTTTTCCTTTCCCCTTAGTCTTCTCCCTTAGATACTTAGGTGTTACTCTTGATTCTGCCCTCACCTTTAAGAGTCACATTTCATCCTTGGTCCAACGTTCCTTTTCTGTGTTAAAGCAACTCTGTGCTGTCTGTCCTTTTCTCTCCTCCTCCTCTCTGGCTACCCTTCTTTGCTCCTTAGTTCTCTCACGCTTGGACTATTGTAACGTTTGCTTAGCTGGTCTCCCTCAATCTCAACTGTCCCGCATCCAACGTCTCCAGAATACAGCTGTCCGTATTCTCTCACATGCATCCCGCTTTGATCATGTCACCCCCCTCCTTTTGCATCACCATTGGCTCCCTGTTTCATATCGCATACAATTCAAAATTCTTATCTTTGTCCACAGAACTATTCACACTGGTGTTCCTTTGTACCTTGCTGATCTGATACACCTTCACACCCCCCACCGTTCTGTTCACTCCAACCGCTTGTTCCTTCCTTCCCCGTCCCAAGCCCACTTAGAATCTACACTGTCTTCCACTTTTTACTTTCTTGGGCCCCGCCTCTGGAACTCGTTCCCCCCTGCCCTCCGATTGGATTCTTCTTTCAAATCCTTTAAAACCCACTTAAAAACTCACCTTTTTTGTATGGCTTTCAACCTTCCGCCCCCTCCCTCACCTCCTACTACCTTTCCCCTTAACGAGTATTGTAATTAACTTTTTTATTGGTTGTCTTGTCATTTTTTTACTTTTCCGTTCTCTTTCCTTTCCCCCTCTTGGAAACTTCTAAATTGGCGTTCTCTTTCCTTTCTGCAGCCTTTTATGATTTTATGATTGTAAACCGCTCTGATACCCTGTGACGGGTGGTATATAAAGTTTTAAATAAACATAAGCATAAACATTAGAGACAGCATGAAAACCTGAACAGTGTTTGGACCAACCAGGACCGGAGTTGGTAAACTCAGCCCTAGAGCAGAGGCCAACAGGGGTACAAACACCCACACCCACAGGCTCCACTATCCAACGCCTCATGGAGAGTCAGGCTGTTGGGCCCTGCGCGGAGCAGCATCTCCCAATACTGGCACATGCATACCTTAGCAATGCTGTCCTAAACTTGGGAACACATTCCACATATATCAAAAGGTTGCTATAATTAATGTCAGCTAACAAATCCTAAGTTAAACACAATTTGTTGATAGAGATTCATCATAGCAACCTTTCTGATATCTGTGCAGTGTGTTTCAGTTAGTGATTCTGACAGTGTTTACCACCCCAGGGAGTGACCCTAACACTATTGAGTACCATAGCCATGCCCGCCCTGTGCTCAGGACTAGTGTGGTGGCCAGGGCTGCCACAAACCTCTATATTTGCACAATGCTGGCATAGGTGTGGGAGTGTGTGTCTGTCTATCCGGTGTGTTGTGGCTGCCTACACCTTACTGAGCCCACATTGCTTGCACTGTTTCCAGTGTTAGCCTGCCAATGTGCATAATGAGGAGCAAGGTACTGTGGGTATGGCCCGGACAGGGAGGCCTGGGCAGGATGCATCTGCACAGGGTATAGAGCAATGGCTGGGACATTGTAGT
Organism: Ichthyophis bannanicus; assembly: GCA_033557465.1. NCBI lineage: Eukaryota > Metazoa > Chordata > Amphibia > Gymnophiona > Ichthyophiidae > Ichthyophis > Ichthyophis bannanicus. The sequence continues at coordinate 964,056,891 of CM066033.1, read as the reverse complement.
GCCCGACCACCACCTGCACAGACAGGGTGGCCATAGCATATCATGCTGGGAGGTCACTCTCACCCTGACCGAGCAGTGAACACGGCATGGCTAGGTTCCCCCATAGTGCTATACAGCATTTCTCTCAAGTGATATTTATGGGTTCTCTTTTCTGGGGCCCAATCACTGACATACCTGCTTGGTGTATGTGCTCACATCACATTTTTGGGTGCACACAGTTTCTCCAGGAACATGCACTATGTACTAGCTAGCAGACTGTCTGCAGTTAGCATGTGTATGGCTGGCACGCCATGCAGTGGGTGGAGACTGACTGTGCTCTCTGCTGGTGAATGTCAGATAGGGGTGGGGGCAGCTGAGTTTCTCCAGCATTCTGCCTCTCTGCCACTGCCTTATGTGATGCGTACAGATCTGCATGGACTGCCCTGTAGGGTGCCTGTTCCCCAGCAGGACTGGGGTTGATGGTCCTCTCTACTGCCACCATTGCAGAGATGTACAATGTGGATCTGTTGGTGGGAGATCCTGTCCCCCCACCCTGAGCCACAAAGGGTGGGTTGGGTGGTGCTACATAACCCGCTTTTGGGTCCAAACACCCCCCTTCACCTATAACAGTGGTTCTTAACCTGGGTTCGATCGAACCCTAGAGGTTCGGTGAGTCAGTCTCAGGGGTTCGGCGGAGGTCAAGACACAAGACACGCACCCGACTCATATGATTTGTGATGACATGCCCCGCTTGGCCATCATTGGCTGCAGGTGATCACGCTACATTGCTTGGCCAATCTGTGCTGCAGGGAATTTGGTGCACTCAGTAATCAACTTGTGACTGTCGTGATGGTATGTCATGTGATTTATTTCTTAATATTTTAATCCATACTAACTATGTCGAGCAAAAAAAGAAAGTGGTCAGACGAATATGTACAACATGGATTTGCATATATAACAGAACGTGATGGGAGTCAGCGTCCTATCTGCATGATTTGCAACGCCAAGTTAAGCAATTCTAGTCTAGTACCGGCAAAACTAAAGGAACACTTCCTTAACCTGCATGGAGATGGAGAATACAAGAACACAACGCTTGCTGAATTCAAGGTGAAGAGAGCCAGATTCGATGAAAAGGCTACTCTGCCTGCTCTCGGATTTGTACCCATCAACACACCGATCCTCACAGCATCGTACGAAGTTGCTTACCTGATCGCAAAGCAGGGCAAACCACACACCATTGGTGAAACACTCATAAAACCAGCTGTGTTGAAGATGGCGAATCTGATGCTGGGAAAAGCGGCCAAAGTTAAATTATCCCAAATTCCTCTTTCAAATGACACCATCAGCGACAGAATAGAGGACATGAGCAAAGACATCTTGGCTCAAGTAGTTGCAGATCTGATTTCAAGCCCGGCAAAATTCAGCCTCCAACTCGACGAGACCACAGACGTTTCTAATCTAAGTCAGCTTGCTGTATTTGTGCGCTATGTGAAAGACAACATGATAAAGGATGATTTTTTATTTTTTAAGCCTCTTACAACAACAACAACTAAGGAAGCCGATGTGAAGAAACTTGTGGATGACTTTTTCAGAGACAAGAATCTTTCGTGGGATATGTTTTCTGCAGTTTGTACGGACGGAGCTCCAGTCATGTTGGGAAGAAAGTCTGGTTTTGGTGCGCTAGTGAAAGCCGATGCACCACACATCATTGTTATGCATTGTATTCTGCACAGGCATGCGTTGGCAACAAATACCTTGCCTCCAGAAATGACAGAAGTATTAAAAATTGTAGTGGAATGTGTGAACTATGTGCGAAATAGTGCACTGAGGCACTGCATCTTCAGTGAGCTGTGTAAAGAAATGGGCTCTGAATTCGAGGTGCTTCAGTACCATTCTAACGTTCGGTGGTTATCCCGGGGACAGGTGCTGAATCGTGTTTTTGCCATGCGTGTGGAATTAGCCCTGTTTTTGCAAGAGCACCAACATCGTCATGCAGATTGCTTCAAAAATTCTAAGTTCATTCTCATTTTAGCGTACATGGCTGATATATTCGCATCTCTTTACACCCTGAGCTCCATCGGACACCAGCAGAAAGCAAAGAGAGGTCAGAGCACGTTTATTGCCCCTACCGCAGCACCTCCAGCCCAATCGGGGCCTTCCAGCACACTTTAAAAGAAGCTGCACGCTGTCGGGAGTCCCTCTCTGTCATCGGAACACCCCGAGCTACATCGGACACCAGCAGAAAGCAAAGAGAGGTCAGAGCACGTTTTTTGCCCCTCCCGCAGCACCTCCAGCCCAATCGGGGCCTTCCAGCACACTTTAAAAGAAGCTGCACGCTGTTGGGAGTCCCTCTCTGTCATCGGAACACCCCGAGCTCCATCGGACACCAGCAGAAAGCAAAGAGAGGTCAGAGCACGTTTTTTGCCCCTCCCGCAGCACCTCCAGCCCAATCGGGGCCTTCCAGCACACTTTAAAAGAAGCTGCACGCTACCGGGAGTCCCTCTCTGCCATCGGAACACCCCGAGCTCCATCGGACACCAGCAGAAAGCAAAGAGAGGTCAGAGCACGTTTTTTGCCCCTCCCGCAGCACCTCCAGCCCAATCGTGGCCTTCCAGCACACTTTAAAAGAAGCTGCACGCTGCCGGGAGTCCCTCTCTGCCATCGGAACACCCCGAGCTCCATCGGACACCAGCAGAAAGCAAAGAGAGGTCAGAGCACGGTTTTTTGCCCCTCCCACAGCACCTCCAGCCCAATCGGGGCCTTCCAGCACACTTTAAAAGAAGCTGCACGCTGCCGGGAGTCCCTCTCTGCCATCGGAACACCCCGAGCTCCATCGGACACCAGCAGAAAGCAGAGAGGTCAGAGCACGTTTTTTGCCCCTCCCGCAGCACCTCCAGCCCAATCGGGGCCTTCCAACACACTTTAAAAGAAGCTGCACGCTGAAGGAGTGCCCGCGCCTGAAGGCCTCGCCAGAGGGCCCTTTGGTGTGGCCCTTAGGCGTGGAACTCTTCATAACAAGATTGAGCCAGCTGCCTGTTCTACCACAGCAGCCTCATGTTCTAACTCCAATTTGAACCCTCTCCAACTTCAATTGTAAGCAACACCTTTTTCATTTTCCTATCCTAAACATATTCTGTTTTCTCCAGCTAATTGGTTGCCTCTCCTTGTTCTTTATGCATATCTACCTAACTCTCACTGTGCTAACCTGTGCTTCAAGGCAACCAATTATTGTTCCATCCACTGCTCTCTGAGTTAACAGCTGTTACAACTATTAAATGCTACATTTGTTTCAACTGTACTCTACCCCAACTTAATGTAACATTTGCCTCTGTACTTATTGTCAATTTAAGTAACATTTGTTTCTTCTCTATTACCTCAATTCAATGTTCATTCAACTCTGCTAATTTAAAAGTATCCAACTAGCTGTAACATTTACTGTTCCATTCTCACTCTTCTGAACTGATATACTTCCAACTAGACCTCTTCCCTCCCTCTTTCCCTTCAACCAGATCCTGTCCTTCCTTCCAGAATGGCCCCTCCTAACTCCTGCTCATTGGCATTCAGGCTTGCCCTCGTCATCCTATACCTCACCTTGCTCACCCTCCCCTATGTACTTTCTCTGACACATAATATCCCCATTCCTATAATCCACTCTCCCAGACACCTATACATCCCACTGCCTCTATCTCACTCACCTCATAACCCCCATTACCGTACTAGCAAACTCATACCCATTAACATACTTCCCAACCTTAAGCCCAACTCTCCCTCTAACATCCCCAATCCCCCCCTCAAATGTGCCCTACTCAATGTCCGCTCTGCCAGAAATAAAATCCCCCTACTCACTGACCTCATAACTGACTATGACCTCGATATATTTTGCCTCACCGAAACCTGGTTTCAAGAAACTGACATGGTTCTAATAAACCAACTATGTCCTAATGCATACTCAATTTATACATGTAACAGAACACAAGGCAGAGGTGGAGGTGTAGCTATTATTGCCAGATCTAACCTGCAACTTTCATAGTTGAGTCTATCTCTGCATCAGGCATGGACACCATAACAGTCTCTAACTCTACTCTATCTTTACACCTTTTATACCGTGCACCCCAGGCAATCTCTTCTGACCTCTCTACGATTCTTGACACAGCCTGCTCCCCCCAACCTGCCTTACGCCCCCTCATAATCCTAGGTGATTTAAATTTACACTCCATAACCCCTAATCAATCGTCTACCTTCCTCCAAGCTATGAATTCCCTCCACTTCACTCAAATCCTAAATCATCCCACACATTCCAAAGGAAACATTCTTGATTTAATATTTATTCCACAACAAGCTCCATTCGCTGAACAAATCCTTCATACCATTCAATCTATTCCTTGGTCTGATCATGCTCTCATCCTCTTTTCCTTCCCCTACTCAACTCACAAAGCTCAACCTCCCACCTACCCTCAACACACTCGTAAATTTAGACAATTCAATGCGCCCATCTTCCTAGAGCAAACGATCCCATCCCTCGACCTACTAAAAGATATGGGACTTATTCAAGAGTCTCACATCTCCAAATGGAATGAAATCCTATCTGCAGCCTCTCTCCTCCCACCTAAAAAATTCCCTCAAAAGCACCGCAATAGAGCACCCTGGTTCTCTACAAAACTAAGAAATCTCAAAAGAGAACTTAGGCGTTTGGAACGTATCTGGAGATGCTCACATAATCCCAATGCACATTCTGCATACATAAATAAACTCCAAACCTACTGCTCTGAAACCCTCAACCATAAAAGAGAATATAATGAAAACATAATCCAACGGTCTCTCAATAAACCTAGGGAACCTTTCGCCATAGCAAAATCCTTTATAAATGAACCCTCACCGCAAGACCAACCCCCGAAAATATCTGCACAAAATATTGCCAACCACCTTACCTCTAAATTCCTCCCACCCTCCTCAATCGATAACTCCTATTTAACTCCTGACTACAATACCCAACCTCCAGGACCCTCTTGGGATGAATTCGATCCCATCACACTTGAAAATGTCTCCAATGTAATAAAAGACCTGAATACCTCCACTTATGCCCTTGACCCCTGTCCTGTCCCTTGGATCAAGGCTACTAGAGGTTCCCTTAGCCCCTACACATCCTATCTATTATACAAACCTCCCTCCAGACTGGTTTTGTTCCACCCCCTCTTAAGCGCGCCTCTATCCGGCCAATACTAAAAGGAACAAAACTTGACCCCACTTCCCCTACCTCCTACAGACCTATTTCTAGCATCCCTTTTCTTGCCAAAATAGCAGAAAAACTAGTTCAAACCCAACTTCAAGACTATATTGATGAGCACTCTCCCCTCGACCCATTCCAACATGGTTTTAAAAAGAACCATGGTGTTGAAACACTCCTTACCTCCCTACTAGATTCCCTGTACTTGCATACCCAGAATCCTACCCAGGGATGCCTACTCATATTCCTTGACCTATCAGCCGCCTTTGACTCCCTTCCTCACCATCAACTCGTATGCAGGCTCCATGAAATAGGGCTCAGAAGCACAACCCTAAACTGGTTCCGATCCTACTTAGATGACAGAACCCAACAGGTTCATATTGGCAATGATATCTCTCTCCCATTTACACTAAAACAAGGTGTCCCCCAAGGATCGAGCCTCTCCGCTCTCCTTTTCAATATTTTCCTTCAACCTGTTTGCATCTTCTTTCAGAGCTTTGGCATTCAGTACCAATTATATGCTGATGACATGATGTGCTTCACCCCATTTAATCTCTCCAACCCCAACTTTTCTAAACTAAGCGATTGCTTACTTACACTGAAATCATGGCTATCTCAACATAACCTTCTAATAAATCAAGCTAAGACTGAAGTGCTACAGGTGTTCTCCGCTACCTCATACACCCCTCTCCCCCCCTCCAACCATCACTATTGGAGATTTCACCCTCACTATAAAAAACCAGGTGAAGTATCTTGGCATTATCCTCGATCAGAACCTCTCCTTCACTAATCAAATAAAAAGAACTACTAACACAATATATGCCAAGCTACGTACCCTCCGGAATCTCAAACCCCTCTTAAGCCCCACTTCCTTTTGATCTGTCTGTCAAGCCCTCACAACCCCCTCTCTTGATTACTGCAACCTAATCTATCATGGCCTTCCCAAGAATGCTATACAACCGCTCCAACTTGCCCAGAACACGATTGCTCAACTCAGAACCAGCACTCCCAGGCGATCACACATTACACCAGCCCTATATGACCTCCACTGGCTCCCCATCTACTGTAGGATTAAGTTCAAAGTCCTTACCCTTATACATAAAATCATCTCCAACGAATCAGCTCCTTGCCTTTCCCCTCTCTGCTAGCTCTAGAACCCGCCGTACTATTACCAAAAACCTCATCTCTATCCCAACAACCATAAGATATAGTAAACAATTTACTTGTAACAGGGCCTTTTCCCTTTATGCTCCTACCCTATGGAACTCCCTTCCCCATGAGCTGCGGAACTCTAGAACTCACCTTGAGTTCCGAAAGAACTTAAAAACCCTCCTTTTTCAGGAACATTTTTCCCTTCCACCTTAGTACTAACCTTCATCTGCTTCCCTCCAGCACCTACCCCTTCTAAACCTCATACTGACAACTGATATCTCGGTAATATCTTTGTAAATAGTTGTTTTTATTCTTATAACTAGTTCATTGTTATTTTATATATATTTGTTACTTGTTCTATGTAAACAGTGGAAACACTCTATTTTAAATGTTTTATGTAAACCGTCTTGATTTGTAGAAAGACGGTATATAAAATCGGTTAAATAAATAAATCTCTCAATCAGCAGATGCAGGGTGGTGGAGTCAACATCATTGAAGCGGAAGAAAACCTGAAGGCTTTTCAAAAAAAGCTACCGTTATGGAAACGATGAACAGAGAACAATAACTTCGCAAACTTTCCCCTGCTGGACGACTGTGTAAGTAAGATCGAAGATGTGTCTGGAATCAGAGACATTTCTGTACCCACGGAACTGAAGCAAGCAATTGCCACGCACTTAGATGAGCTTGCAAAGTCTCTCAACGGATACTTCCCTACAAGAGAGTCATATCCAGCATGGCTGAGACAGCCGTTCACGTTTGGTGTTGAGACAGCAGATGTCAATGATGAATACCTCGACGAAATCATTGAAATTCAGCAGAGCCAGGTTCAACAGCAACTCTTCAGAACAACAACGCTCTCAATATTTTGGTGTCGACAAATGGTAATGTATCCTGTTATTGCTAGGAAAGCCCTGGAAATTTTTATACCATTTGTTACAACATATCTTTGCGAGCAATCCTTTTCAAGGATGCTGGACATAAAAATGAAGAAAAGGAACAGACTTTGCTGTGAAAATGACATGAGAGTGGCACTTGCCAAGGTGAAGCCACGCATTTCTGAACTGGTCTCTCAAAGGCAACAGCAGAAGTCACACTGATTTGCAGTAAATATTCATTATTATTGTAGCGGTGTAGCTTGATGGAAATTAGGTGATGGGTGTGTGTTAAAATGTTAAAAATAATAATTAGCATAAATACAATAAGTTCATTATAGGAATACATAAGGTTAAAAATTAAAACCATTTCAGTGTGGTAGTATTAAAAAAGGCCATGTCTTTGTGAAAAGTTATGTATGTAATTTGTTGTGAGTTCATGCATTGTGTTGGTTTTGTTCTTTGAACACAGTGATGTTAATGCATGATTCATTTTGTGAACCAGTAAAACATATACCTATGTCTTGAATTTGAAAAAAAATCATATTTTATTTTTCAATAAAGAAGGGTTCGGTGAATGTGCATATGAAACTGGTGGGGTTCAGTACCTCCAACAAGGTTAAGAACCACTGACCTATAACATTTGACTATGGCACCCACACAGGACATGCACTATTCTGGGTGCATCATAGTCCACAAGGGCTAGATATGACTGGGAAATACAGCTGGACACAGGTGTATCCTAGGTGTGTCTGCAAGGACTACCTATCACACACTGGCACTGATGGGGACCTGCAGCATAGCCTATCTCAGCCAAGCCAGGTGCTGCGGACCTGGTGCTGGGTGCCCCACCTCACCTTCAGGGTGAGCACAGGACCCGCACAATGTCACGGTCTGTAGCTACTCTGTGCCAGTAACACACACGGTCAGTTCCCCCTACCAGGCCTAGGTGCTGTGTGCTGTGCAGTGCATCATGGGTACAGGTGGGTTTACCCTATCCTGGTAACCACAGCAGATAGTTTGTGTGGTGATCTGCAGTCTTTCTGTAGCCAGCCAGCAGTGTGGTAGTAGCTGTAGAGATGTAGCCTACTGGTTACTTCAATGACTGTGGAGGCAGAGGTCATGGGTTTGATCCTGCAGTGGTGTAATCTAAAAAGACTGTCTGAGGCATTTTCTTTTAATTTAAATCAGTGCTGCCAGCAGAAACACCCTCACAGTGCTGTAGCCTAAGGTGCCTCAAAGGCGCCCTGTAAGGCACTCTGTAGCGCCCTATACAGTGCCCTTTAGGGCACATTATAGGGTGCCTTTGCAGACAGGGCACTTTATAATGTGACCTATGGGGCACCTTATGAGGCACCTTAGGTTACGGCACTGTGAGGGTGTTTTTGCTGGCAGCACTGATTTGAATTAAAAGAAAATGCCTCAGACAGCCTTTTTAGATTACACCACTGCAGGATCAAACCCATGACCTCTGCCTCCACAGTCATTGCAGTAACCAGTGGGCGACATCATTATAGTTTTTAACACTGCGCTGGCATGTACTTAGGGTTAATGTACATTAACGTGCCACAGCGCCCACTATCGCGTGATACATATTCTTGCTACCTTAGGACTGGAATGCCCACTCCTTATATGGCATTCTTCACATTATCGCTGCAACTAGCGCCGGTAACATTAGGATGGTTTAATAAACATACCCCTAAGTAACCTACAGTTATCTAAGCCTATTTTCTAAAGTCTACAAATACTTTTATTTGCAAAATAGTAGCTATTACAGCATTATAAGCTACTTACTATTTTTTGTGATCTTTTTATGTTGAGCTGCCAGTACCGTCAAAATCAGCAAACTTCGAATACCTATTAAACTAACTAGATCTCAGATAAAAAATCTGTATATAACGCTTTTTGACATAACGATAATAGCTAAACATAGTTCCATTGAATTTATAACCATTAATTAGTAAACAGTTGAGTAGTAAGTATGGAAACCTTATGTATGTAAAACATACGCTGGTCCAAAACGGGAAGTGCTTATGACTCTTGCCTCTCATGTAATAATGGGATAGGCTTTCCTACTTTTATCCACTAGATGTCACACTTCGCTAACAGTTAACAGCTTTTGGGTCTCAGTAAAGATTCTGTCGACAAGTAAGGTAGCAGACATGTGAGGGATAATTTTATAACAGGGCACCTAATAAATACCAAAAAATAATTGCCTTTACAAAATAGGATCCTACAGTGACCCCCCCCTCCCCCCAGTAGTCACAAATTCTCTCATATACGTTTATCCCTTCTCCAAAGAGATGTATATGTGTGCAGGTGCTCTATAGGAGTCATTTTATAAGATATGTGTCAGCCACACACGTAAATCATGCATTTTCAGTGATTTGCATAGGTTAATGGGCCTTTATACACGTACTATAGCCGGTCACTATTCATAAGTATGTATGTCAGCCTGATGGTGCATACTTTCACTATCAGCACGCACATGGACAGAACTTAGGGGTACGTTTACTAAACGGCGGTAAAGGAGCAGTTTTTTCCTGTGCGGTAGCAGCAGCGATAAAGGGTTACCGTGTGCTAAGTGTGCTGTGTGTGTCAGAGGCGTTCCGGCCTTAAGAGGTGCTAGTGGACACTTAGCTGGCTGTAACTGGATAGCGCGTGTTAAGTTGACTATTATGCATTTTCTGCAAGAAAAAGGCTGCAATCCCAATGCAGATAAAGGTGCAGCACTGGAAGACAATCAGAATGTGATGGATGAATGGGCAGGTGGTAGTCAATGGACCCCTCAGAATCTTTGCCACATGATGGTGGATTGAGTAAGTGTGATGTGGAGATTGCACAGGAGAATAATGTACTGGTGTGATCTGTACCTGTAAATGTCAGAAAGGTCAGTCGTTCTGACCTAGAAGTAGGTGTGCCATGGGGACATGGTGAAAGTTTGCTAGTGGGTATGTCAGCTGCCGTACCTGGTCCCCAAACCACATGATCTACCAGATGTGTGTGAATGACAAATATGTTGATGTTTGTGTTGCACTCATAATGTGGAGCAGGCAATGGTGTATGATGATCTCTGATGTTGGACAGTGAAGGAGTGGGACATAGCTGCATGTATAGCATATATGTGTTGGAATTTCCAATGGCTGAGTCAAGTTAGGGTATCACATATTACTCATGTGCTGCATGTGTATCAGACATTTGATGTCCTAGCAACATCAGTCCCCTGCAATGTTGTACGTATTAGGCAAGAAAGTATTGCTGTCAGATGTGCATGACTGGAATGTGCATGCCTGATCTATGTTATGCTCCATTGTGAAATGCCTACATTGTTAAATACAGACCTTGGTTTGTGGCTCACATTAGTGTGACATGATTGTAACCAAACTCTGTAGAGAACTACTGGAACATCTACTACAAAGACAGTGTTGCAAGCATAATAGTAAACATTCACATAACCTCACAGAGGAGGTTGTATCAATTAAGGGAATGTGTGTTGCAACATACACTGCAGCTAAAGGCTGTCTGTACAAAAGCAGTTTAGTGTGAGACCATGGTTTGATTCCCACTAGCACTTCTTGTGGCCTTGGGCAAGTCACTTAACCCTCCATTGTTCAGAAAAATCCAAGTTATCAGTGTCCCTGTTTAATGTACATTTACCAAGTTTAAGTTACAATGTAAACTGCTTTGATTGAAATGATAAAGTGGTATAAAAAAACCTGTTAAATAAATATGGGAAAAAAGACAAACAGAGGGAATACCGGTATGTGTGTCAAGTGGAAACAGCCACATACATCTGCATCACTCATGTTGGATGTGGCTGCACATGCAATATATGTGTAAAAGGGACAATGTGGATAGAACCCAGTATATGTGTACAAGGCCAAAAAAATTGACATACAATGGGGTTTGAACCAGAATCTGCCATGTTCAAAAACAGTGCCCTAGCCATTATGCTGAACCTGCACAACACCTCTAGTTGGAAGAGGTGCTAATAGTGGGGATGTATGTATCTGTGTGATATTTAAAAAGAGGTTGATAGAGCCACATAACCCTTGTAAGATGTGGCTGTTCAGTATATATGTGATGGAGTCCCACATTGGTCTTCTCTGTCAGGGTCTAATCTCTCCAGCCTCTCCACTGTGTGGGCCATGCATCAGCTATGGTCACCTTACCAATATTCTGTAAGGGGTCACAGCTGAAGCAACATACCCTGCCTGTCTGATAGCCTGGATAGAAAAGAGTATGCATCAAATATCTCACAATGCATGGGCCTGGGCATGGGCTTGGGCTGGGGCTGAAAATTCACTCCTTTGAAAGGTGTCTCCACAAGCACAGAACAATGATCTTTGTGCTGTAAAATGCACTGAAAGGGAGCATGTGGGTATTGAACTAGAGTATTGCTGTGTTGAAAGACAGTGCTGTAACCATTATGCTAAACCTATACGCCAGCAAGCCTGGCAGGAATGTCAAATAAAGAGATTGCATCTGTCTGCCAGCAATGTACCAACAGGTCCATAGAGTTACACCACTCCTGTAGGATGTGGCTGTATGTGCACAATATATGAGATGCAGGGCAAGACCATCCTTCCCACTTAGGGTCCAATCTCACAAGTCTCATCACCGTGTGGCCCTTGCCTCACCTGGGATCACCTTAGGGACAGTTCGTCAGGAGTGTAATTAGCATGTCATAAATATATATGTACATTAATAGGGACATGGCTACATGATTTAATACAGACCATGCACCTGTGTGTTGCATAGGAAAATGTTGCTATCTGCCAAACAACTGTTGTTTGGCACATGTCTCATCATAGAATGCCCCTAACACACTCTGATGCCAACCACATAGCACATGTTAGGGATATGTGGCATTTTCCAAAGCCAGCACCTATATATGCGCCTCCCAAAGTCCCAAAGAAGCCATTTACACAGGCAACTAGCATATTTACCTGTGTAAATACCTTTGCAAATCTCGCCCATGATCTATCATGGTAAGATGAAAGTAGTGATGAGATGTACCTGTGTTGTTAGAGTAAAAAACATGTCTATCACAAGTGCCAATTCCACTCATTAAAGAAGCCTTGGAATATTCCAGTATGGTCCTACCTACCTGCTGCTTACAGCTAATACAAAGTATACACTCTAAGCAATGTGTGAAGATTCTGATAAGCACATCATTAAATGGCCTTTGCCAGGTGTGTGACACATTGTTATGAGATGCACAGGATGAAGCACACATGTGACCCTGTAAGCTGCATACAATCCAAATACAAGATATTTATTGGACAAAAATAGGTCAACATAGTTTCTGTATTGGCTGACCATGAAATATATGGTACAGTCATCTTCACTACGTGCACAGAATGTGAGGTCACTGTGTCAGAACATATACATGCACACACATGTGCACACTGTAAATGCAAAAATGACACAGTGACACCCTGTATGCATATAAATACCACTGGATATGGGTAAAGAGATGATACAGGTTGTTGTGGTGCACCTTATGGGGATGTGTGACATCTTGTTTTGGACATATTGTCCAGCTCAAGGGTGTCAAGGAAATCAAACACCCTATACACAATGTGCCTCTGCTGCAACACACCCAATGTGATGCTTTTAGTCAAAAACATTTGTGCTCAGTAATACAGCCATGGCACTGACATGATAATACAAGCACAGTATCAATGTCCATGAGCATTGTTTGACTGTGGATGTCAGTGCTGTTGCAGCTGTAATTTCCACCAGCAGTAGTCTCTGACTCCCAGTTTGTTTTGGTGTGTGGAGGATAACACCTGTCTCCAGGTCCTTACTTGCAGTCATGGGTATCTGCATAGAGGCCAGCAGTTTGGTGATGATGATGGCAGACTCCATTGTAAGTTACTGTGAGAGCTAGGGAGTGACAAGTGGCCTCTCCACACCTGTGTTGGACTGTATTGCCAGATCAGTGTGGCCCTCCCCCTGGATGCCCTGGTCTACCATTTAGATATCAATGTCCTGCATTGGCATGTGCTCCCAACATATGAATCATGACTGTTTGCCTACCCATCTCTGGCATCACTGTCCTGGATCTAAGCAGACAGTACCATTTGCATAAGAACATAAGATATGCCATACTGGATCAGACCAAGGTCCATCAAGCCCAGTATCCTGTTTCCAACAGTGGCCAATCCAGGTCACAAGTACCTAGCAGTTTCCCCAAAAGACACAGGTTCCACAATGCTTGTACTGGGTCAAGCATTGATATCCTGGGTCCCTTCTTAATAATGGTTTATGGACCTTTCCTCCAGGAACTTGTCCAAACCTTTTTTAAACCCAGCTACACTAACAGCCTTTACTACATCCTCTGGTAACAAATTCCAGAGTTTGATGTCCTGTCCCTTTTTAGTGAGACCGTCCATCTGAAAGAAAGCAGTACATGGCATATTGGGTCAGCATCACAGCAGTCACCACATGTACAAATAACATGACCATATTATACTGCAGCACACACTATCAATGTGATATTTCTGAACTATATAAGGTACATCATTGTTTTTAAATAAACACATTGCTCTGTCATTACCAAATATTGAGCCCTGTGATATCAGTCCTTGATCAGCACAGTTACTTACCTGTAACAGGTGATCTCTGGGAACAGCAGGAATAAGTCTTCACATATGGGTATCGTCGGTACCGACGGAGCCTGCACGGGAACGCTCCCCAGCGTCCAAAAGGAAAGCTTTTGGGAGCATCCCACAGCGTCTGTGCGCTGCCTTCCCGCCTTTCCTAACCGCCTCTCTCCAGTTCGAGTTTTAAAGCTGAGACAAAGAGAGAGTGAGGAAAGGAAAGATAGAGAGATACAACTCCTAGGGGAGGTGGGTGGGTTGTGAAGACTTATTCCTGCTGTTCCCAGAGATCACCTGTTACAGGTAAGTAACTGTGCTATCTCCAGGAACAAGAAGGAATGAGTCTTCACATATGGGGACTCCCCAGCTAGAGATGCCTGGGAGATCACCCAGGTTGTGAGTCCCTGGGAAGGACTCTACCTCCACCCATGAATCTCAGGCATCCAGTCAGGGATGGAGGGTAGGAGTTGATTAGGCATGGAACAGGTGTTTGAGAACAGCCTGGCGGGAGTCCTTGTCCAAGCAGTAATGGGCTGTAAAGGTATGAACCGAGGCCCAGGTGGCCGCTCGACAGATTTGGTCGATGGACACAGAGTTTAGATGAGCCATACAGGCTGCCATGGCCCTCCAGAGAAAGGTTCTTACTCTGGTAGGTGAAGGAAATACACTGAGCAATCCAATTGGACAGAGTTCTCTTAGAGACTGGAAGTCCTAAATGAGAGGGATCAAAAGCAACAAAAAGTTGAGAGGACTTTCTATGTTGCTGTGTCCTTTGTAAGTAGAAAGCAAGTGCTCTTTTACAATCCAGGGTATGAAGATTCCTCTCTGCACCTGATGCATGAGGTCCTGGAAAAAAGACAGGTAAATACACCTCCTGGTTCAGATTAAAAGGGGAGACCACTTTAGGCATAAAGTGTGGATTAGTTCTGAGGACTACCTTGTCATGATGGAACCTTGTATAAGGAGGATTAGCCACTAAGGCTTGCAACTCACTGATACGGCGAGCTGAGGTGACTGCAATGAGAAAAACAACCTTCCAGGAAAGGAATTTCAAGGAGGTAGTGGCTAAGGTTTCAAAGGGTGGCTTCATAAGCTGGCCAAGAACCAGATTCAAGTCCCATGCCACTGGAGGTGGTCTAATGGGAGGTTTAGTCAAAAGAAGGCCTCTCATGAATCTTGCTATAAGAGGATGAGAGGAAATAGGATGTCCATTGAGACGCTTAAGGGATGCTGCAATAGCACTCAAATAGACTCTTATTGAATTCGTTTTAAGGCCTGCATGGGATAAATGCAGCAAATACTCTAGTAAAGAATTCAGAGGTATTGCAAGAGGGTTAAGACCCCTCTCTGCACACCAAATGGTAAACCTCTTCCATTTAAAAGCATAGGAACATCTGGTGGAAGGCTTTCTGGAAGCATGAAGGATATCCTTCACTTGCTGAGAAAGATGTAGATCTTGAAGGTCTAGGCCTTCAGCAACCAGGCCCTGAGATGAAGAGACTGGGGATTTGGGTGCCACAACGTTCCCTCCTCCTGGGAGAGGAGGTCTGGAGCAGACCCCAAGTCCAGGGAGGGAGCTTGAGAGAGATGCAGAAGTAGAGGGTACCACACTTGGCGTGGCCAACGTGGTGCTATGAGGATCATAGACCCCCTGTCTCTCTGAAGCTTGAACAGTGTCTTGGGAATTAGGGGAATGGGTGGAAAGGCATAGAAGAAATCTTGCCCCCAATGGAGGAAGGCATCCCTGGCCTGAACTCCCTGAGACGGAATCCTGGAACAGAACCGGGGAAGTTTGGCATTCCACGGACTTGCAAACAGGTCTGTGTCTGGGGTTCCCCAAAATTCGAAAGATCCTGGCTATCTGGTCCCCATGGAGGGATCATTCGTGTGGAAGCAGAACTCGACTGAGTCTGTCTGCCCAAGAGTTTTGAACCCCTGGAAGATACACTGCCATGAGATGGATTTCATGCTCTCTGGCGAAGGCCCACAATCTCAGTGCTTCATTGCAAAGCGACATAGAGCCTGTCCCCCCTGCTTGTTCACGTAGAAGATGGCTACTTGGTTGTCCGTGTGGATGAGGACTGTCTTGTTGCTGAGCAGGGTGTGGAAGACTCTGAGAGCCAGAAAGATTGCTCTGAGCTCTAAGAGGTTGATATGTAGAGATGTCTCCTGTGGAGACCAGATGCCTTGGGTGGAGAGATCTTGTAGATGAGCTCCCCAACCCTTTGGAGAGGCATCTGTTGTAAGGGTTGCTTGGGGTAACACCTGTTGAAAGGGGGACCCCAGCAACAGATTTTGAGTGGACTTCCACCACTGGAGAGAGCAAAAGAGGCGACTGGAGGTTGCTATTTTGTCTGACAGGCACCCTGATGCCTGGGTCCATTGGGTGGACAGAGTCCATTGAGCTGCTCTCATGTGAAGGCGAGCATAAGGAACCACATGCACAGTGGATGCCATGTGGCCTAACAGTTGTAACATCTCTCGAGCAGTTAAATGGGATTTTAACTGAATCTGCGAGGCTAACTGCACCAAGCGTAGGCAACGGGCCTGGGGAAGATAGGCCCTTGCAGGTGTGGTATCCAGCAAGGCCCGTATGAACTCTAGAGATTGAGTAGGGGTGAGATGGGATTTTGGAATGTTTATTACAAGTCCCAGATACTGAAGAACACGCCTTGTGCAGGCCAGGGAAGTCTGGGCCTCTGACTGCGATGGAGCTCGGATGAGCCAGTCGTCCAGATATGGGAATACGAATATCCCTAGAGTGCGTAGAAATGCAGCTACTACTGCCATGCATTTTGTGAACACTCTTGGTGCAGAGGCCAGACTGAAAGGAAGCACTTTGTATTGGTAGTGCTTTTCTCGGTAAAGGAACCGAAGGAACCTTCTGTGTGTTGGATGGATGAGGACATGGGTGTACGCATCCTTGAGATCTAGAGAACAAAGTCAGTCCTGACTCTGGAAGTATGGAAGGAGAGTACCGAGAGAAGTCATCTTGAATTTCTCCTTGCATAGAAACTTGTTCAATTCTCTGAGATCTAAAATGGGTCTGTAGCCCCCTGTTTTCTTTGGAATGAGGAAATAGAGGGAGTAGAACCCTGAGCCCTGTTGAAGAAGGGGTACTTCTTCTATTGCCCCTTGGGCAAGAAGGGTAGCAATCTCCTGACCTAGAAGGTTGAGGAGAGATGTTGGAGAATTGAACTGTTTCACCATGGTGTGAGGGGGAAGGTTTAAGAAATGAAGCTTGTACCCGTCTCTTATGATGGAGACGGTCCATTGCTCTGCTGTGATTTGTTCCCATCTGGGAGCAAAATGAGCTAACCTTCCTGGAATGGTGAGAGGTTCTGGATGTTCTAGAGCCAGAAAGGCTAAGTTCTCTAGTTGTAAGTCAAAGGCCCTGAGGAGGCTGAGGCTTTTGGGCCGTAGCAGTCCTCGCAGCCTTAGGCTTGGCCTGTTTTGGTTGCTGCTGTCTCTTTGTAGCAAAACGACCTGCAGAAGATGCCTGCTGACCATAAGCAGAATAATATTTCCCTTTTTTTGGGAAAAATCCTTTTTTGAACAACCTCTTTTTAAAAGGAGCAGAAGTAGACTTTGAAAGTCTATCTAAAGCAGAATTTTCAGCATCCATCTGGTTGGCCTTTGCTTGCCAATCTTTGCCAAAAAGGTTTTCACCTGTACAAGGAAGGTTTCCTAGTCCATCCTGAACCCAGGGTTCCAAATCAGAAGCTTGTAACCAAGCAACTCTGCGTGCACATATGGCAATAGCCGAGGCTCTGCTGGCACCTTCAAAAGAGTCAAAGGTTGCACAGTTGGAAAACTTGGAAATATCCTGGGCATGTTTAAGCCAGGTGAGAAACTCTTCCCTTTTATCTTCTGAAATAAAAGGAGATAAGGTTTGCAGATGATCTGCAACTTCCTTTAGAAACATCCCCATATAGAGACTATAGGAGTTGATTCTGGCAACAAGCATACTGGCCTGGAAAATTCTCCTGCCAAAGGCATCTAAGGTTCTGCATTCTCTTCCTGGAGGAGTAGAAGAGTGCCTTTTTGCACTCTTGATCTTTTTCACAGCAGACTCCACCACAATGGAGTGGTGAGGAAGCTGAGTCTTATGAAAACCAGGACAAGGAGGAACAACCTACGAGAATGAGGGGAGGTGGTGAGAGGAGTCTCCCATATGCCCAACATGTGATCAAAAAGAATCTCATGTATTGGTAAAGTGGCTGCCTCTTTAGGAGCCTTAGGATATTGTAAAATATCTAATTTTTTGGCTCTAGGCCCTGTCTCAGAGGCCACTGAGATGGAAAGGCCCCTGGTCACTTCTCTAATGAAGTCTTGAAAAGACAAGTTTTCTGGAGGAGACATTCTCCTTTTTGGAGAAGAGTGCTCCTGAGGAAGGATCCCCGATGCTTCGATAGAGGCCTCTGATTCATCAGAGTCTTCAGAGAAATCGAAGTATCGCCTCTCTGGATGCTCTTGCAGAGCCTGATACGCGTACCGGGGGGGTATCGACATCGGGCGTGATCGGTACCGATTCGGTACCGATGGGCATCACAGAGCAGTGTACCGCTGCCGACGACGCCAAAGCCGATGTCGATATTGGGTCCGGTACCGGAATCGGTACTGACAACGGAGTTTGTTGCGGTACCGAAGGCATCGCAGCTTGTATGAATGCCATGATGGCACACTGCATGGTCAGAATATTCTGATCCATCGAAGCCACCAATGTCTGGATGTCGGTACCAGTGGAAACCACCGGTACCCCAGAACATTGCAACAGGTGATCGGTCGAGGCCGAGCCATCGATGTCAAAACCTGTGACCCCATAGATAAAGCTTTGGAAGCCGGAGCCTCCCGCCGGGGTAATTTTGCCGGTGCAGATTCCTCGAGAGCAAGCCCGAAGGCATCTCGATACTTAGAGGGAGATCTACTCTTCGAGGACCGGCTGGACTTAAGTTTGGTTACCTGAGATCCATGGGAGGAAGAGGAAGCCCTGGAAGATGTCGATGCCACCGAAGCTGCATCAGAGGGAAACAGGGTACTGAGCTTGGCTGCTCGATTCTGTAGACCTCTTTTAGACATCATGGAACAGGACTCACAGTCTGTCATGGAATGGTCAGGACCTAAACTTTTGAGACACCAGTCATGGGTGTCGGTGACAGAAATAGTGCCTCTGCACTTCGTGCACTTTTTAAACCCAGAGGCGGGCTTTTCCATGAGGAAAAATTTTTGTAGGCCTAAGGCCACAGAAAGAAAAATGCACTGAAGTGAGAAAAACAGTAGTTATTATTATTTTTTTTTTTAAATAAAGAAAGAAAAGACCAGAGGTACCGGTCCGGCGTCGAGAAGGCAGACACGCGACTAAAGAAATAAAAGAAAATAAGAAATTCTTCAGCGGTGACAGGAAAGACGACCTGCTGGCTCCGTGGAAAAGAAGAACTGGAGAGAGGCGGTTAGGAAAGGCAGGAAGGCAGCGCGCAAGCAATGTGGGATGCTCCCAAAAGCTTTCCTTTTGGATGCTGGGGAGCGTTCCCACGCAGGCTCCGTCGGTACCGACGATACCCATTTGTGAAGACTCATTCCTGCTTGTTCCAAGAGATCTACAGGACAATCAGACATCAAACATGGTGAAACAAATCACAGAAGCATCTCCTGGCACTCCTCAATCACAGAAGCATCTCCTGGCACAACTTACTCAACAAAGACGACCCAGCATCCTACCGCCCCATCTCCAGCATATCTCTCCTAGCAAAGATCATTGAAAAGGCAGTCCTTATGCAACTACAAGATTATCTGGATGACCATGAAATCCTGGATAGGCAACAATACGGTTTCAGACAACTTCACGGGGTTGGAACGCTACTAATAGCACTGCTTAACAACCTCCTCAAAGACCTTGAAGATAAGAAGAAAATGTTTATACTCATCTTCATTGACATCTCTGCTGCCTTTGATACGGTCCATCATGGAATCCTCATAAACAAACTTGAATCGATAGGGATATTGGGAACCCCCCTAAAATGGTTCTCCTCCTACATATCAAACAGAATGCCACAGGTTCAATTCAATGGCGAAAAGGCAGAAGCATTCTCTCAAACACAAGGAATACCTCAGGGCTTGGCTCTCTCGGCGCTACTTTTCAACATTTATATGCAGCCCCTCTGTGATATTTTCCAACAGCATAATGTCAAATACCACATCTATGCAGATGATATTATGCTATACACGCAACTGGATACCGTCGACCCTAACTATACGATACTCGAAACATGCCTGAATGAGATGTTGCAATGGTTACAGCAAAACAACATGAAGATCAACCATAAGAAAACTGAGGTGATGTTTATCTCCAGTAAACCAAACTTTGAACCTCCCGCGACAATTACACTCTGTAATAATACGTACCACACAAAGAATGAGATAAAATACCTGGGAGTCACATTTGACAACAACCTAAAGATGGAAAAAGCACCTACGCAAAACCAACAAGGCCATCTTCCACAAACTTAGAGTGCTACAACCTCTACGGAACATCCTCGAACCTCACGATTTTAGGACTGTTGCGCAAGCACTCATTATACCACACTTAGACTACTGCAACGCCATCCTGCAGGGTCTTCCAAAGAAAACGCTAAACATCCTGCAAATGGCCCAGAATGTGGCGGCGAGGATCATCATGCGAAAAAGCATCGCTGAACACATCACGCCTGTATTGATCGAGCTGCATTGGCTCCCCATTACTGCCCGGATACAATATAAAACATTGATAACCACTCACAAACTCATACATAACACAGCTCCATCCTTTCTCTACACCCTTATCAGCACGCAACCACCCAACAGAAACAGAAGAACCGTCAACTCAGACACCCTACAGTTCCGCCCGATATCAGATCCGTCAAATCCAGTACTAGCCGCCGAGCATACTCTTATTCTGCCCCGACCCTCTGGAACCAACTACCGCTTGAGCTAAGAGCGACCAAAGACCTTATTGCATTCAGGAAAAAACTAAAGACACATCTATTCCAGTGTTATTACAATTTGATGTAAATCCCAGGGGACTACAAGATGTCACAATTTGCAACATGAATTCTGTTATGTAAAATGTACATATGTAAATTTCTGACTCCTCTCCTATGACCTTATTACTGTGTGCCGTGCTCTCCTTTCAAATCAATGTGTTGATACTCCGAAATTTCTGTCTTGATTTGGCAATTTTCAAGCTGTAATCAAACCGCTGCTGATCGCTGGAAGTAGCGGTATACAAATGTATTCTAAATAAAATAAATAAATAAAATGGTGAAACAAATCACAGAAGCATCTCCTGGCACTGTGAAGGCATGTGATGTCACACATCATAAGTGTCCCATCACTGCTATCAGGTGCAAGGACTGCACATATGGCGTAGCAACATGGCATGTAAGATAGCAAACAGATGTATGAAATCAGCAAGTAATGTCATTGGAATGTATGCAGGTATCTGAGTTAAACTATACAGCCCTGATGCATCTCTGCGGTATGTAGAAGTCCAAAGTCAGTGCCACCTTTTCATTTGTCTGAAGCCTCACAACATTGTGCTGCATAGAGAGCCTCCCTGGCCAATCCGGTACATCACCATAACAGTATGAGTGATAGCCTCCACACAGATTCTGTACAGTCACAAACACAGCAGGCACACATATTGCAGGTTCATAGCATGAGACACATAGGATAGTAAGCACATTGTACACATATGCATTTCATGATATACACTGAACTTACATGAGAAGAGTCTCTCAATCAGACATTGCCTGATTACCATGCCCACTTGTGTGTTTCCACGGTCACATACAGAACGGCACATTGGATCCTCCTCCAGATCTGGATTAATGTCAACTGGGATATTATGCCTGACAGGAATGTTAAGCAGGATGCAGCAGGCCAAACCTACCTGTGCAAGAGTCTTGGGTTGGTATTGTAAGGCCCCACCAGTTTTATCCAGACACCTGAAGCGAGTTTTCAAAATGCCAAAGGTGCGCTCGATGACAGAGCGGGTATAGGCATGGGCCTCATTGTACTGTCTCTCTGCAGGTGACCGTGGAAAATGCACAGGAGTCAGCAACCAGGCCCGACATCCATTTCCTGCATCAACTGCATAAAGAAAATGTGACAGTTTAAAAAGTAACATATGTCTACACACAATGTCATGATATACATGCCTGCTATCTCATTTGCACTTGGCCCTTGCCTTTCACACTCACATATTATATTTCCCCTCTGTATAATGACCAATCACCTATCATGCTACAGCCCTCCCTGCACATCGCATGATCGCAGGTTGCAGCCCCACCCAGCATCTGCTACTGTTGGGATGGAGTGCTTTGCATGCCACCTGTTATCATGCCCTAAAACAGTCCTGTGGCCTGTACTAACAGACTGGCTCCAAGCAGAACTATTGGAAGATACAAAGTTTAAGGTGGCCACTGATTTGTAACAGTGCAGATTTCAGCAAGCACAAACTGCCTGTAGATACATGCCCTGAAAGCATGGCATAGGGACAGGTATAGGACATGCAAAAACAGGAGATATGCCACAACTTACTAGACAGACCGGGGAAAAGGTTGTTAGCAACAAAGAAAAGACCAGCTGGTATTGAAGTGATATCAGAAACCACCATAAAATCTGGATGTCTGAAGTTTGAAATGTTTTGTACTGGAAGGAGAGAGATATCTACAAATAATATCCCAGTATAGTACAAATTCCCCAATGCAGCAAAGTGACAATCTGCATTAATTCATATAAGAATAGCACTTGGCATCATCTGGGTGGTGAAGGGTTGAACAAAACATCATTGATACAGACAGTCTGTTTGGTAACTCAGCTTCTGTTCTCTTTCCCTTCCACTCTCAGCCTCAGGCAAATTGGAATGATGAGAATATAATGCTGCATTTGCATTTTGGTCTAAGATTGTAACTGACTGGGTATAAGAAAGATCTCATTTACTCATATGTGTGTGAGTGTGTTTGGAGCAGTGTGAGGTCCTACTAGTTTGGTCTGGCCACAAATTGGGAGCCTTAGTCCATCAGCATACCTCCCACCCTGTTCTCATCCTCCAACTGACCATGACAGGTCATCCCCCCCCCCCCCCCTTGAGATGAAGAGCAACCTTGTACTGGAATAGAGTTGCAGAGTGTTCCTGTGGCCTGCAGATGCAGGGACTGTCGTGAAGCATATGCCTGAAAATCTCTGCCATGATAGTGGTCTACAGTTGAACACATCCACCTGGGGGACTTTAAAGGAATATAAAGCATGAGTGGAGGAGTAGCCTAGTGGTAGAGCAACTACCTAGTACCCAGACGATCAAGGGTTCAATTCCCACTGGCACTCCTTGTGACCTTGGGAAAGTCACTTTACCCTCCACTGCCTTGGAAGAAAAGGCTGGCAATCTACTTCTGGTGATACACTGCCAAGAAAACCCAGAGGTAGCTGGGTCGCTATGAGTCAACACTGACTTGATAGCACAAAAAAAAAAAAGCACCTTGGCAGCTGTATCTAGGTGAGATGGGGGCTAAGTGTCTCCCTCTGAATCTGCCACTGCTGTGAGTGAATATGCATGTTGGTACATCAGCCACCTCCAAGGCACAGGGCTGTGTGCAAACAGCACACATGCAGAATGGACAGGCCATTCAGTGCTTTCCACAATGGTTGTTGTTTGGATGATATCTGCCCCTTTAATTGTTCTCATTGCTGGTATTGCATCAGTACACAGCCTCACTAAGAAAAAGGCAAACTGCTTCAGGTGATAGCAAGCACAGGTTAATAGCTCATCAACCATAGAGAATACCTGTTCATGAGTGTTCAAGCTCTGCAAGTACCTCACAGGCACTGATTGCCAAGAGTGTACAATAGGGAGTTAATACAAAGGTCAGTACTTTGAACTGGAGCTATTCAGGATATGAGAGGAAAAACTGCAGAACACCTGTGGTGTATAACACACTTGAAAATATCCTATGATGACCACATCAATTGCTTTGATATACTGTATACCTGCAAAGGCACAAATAAAATGCACATGCAGCAGAGGCTACGAATACTGATACAAAGCACAGACATGTTGGGAAAGGGAAAGGTTTACTGGAGAAGGTTTCATTTACAGAGGGGTCCCAATGGCCCCACACCTAACACAGGCCAAAGTCAGGGCACACACATCTTACTGATAATGCAAACATTGATGTGCACATTAGTATGGAGATAGTGATCAGCTGAGACTAGGGTTGCCAATTGGCCCCAGATGCGCCCAACAGGTTTGATCCAGTCCTGATTTTACCTCATTGCATGCAGGCATATGTAGTTCTGATTTCTCCATTGCACTCCATACTAAAACGAAAACTACAAGCCACTGCATGCAATGGGGTAAATCCAGGATGGGATCAAGCCTGTCGGGCGCATCTGGAGCCAGTTTGCAACCCTAGCTGTGACAGGTTCCAGACTATGCAGAGTTGCACAACAGAAATAACAGACCTCTGCAACAAGTGACTACTATATGCATTTGAAATGCAGCAATAGCAAATTATGAAAGCTCTGGTTGTGTTTTGATGTGGCAGGGCAGAAAAAACACTTTGTAGCACATCAGATCCAAAAACAGTCTCATGCATTACCACATGTGTCTCCCTGCTATGTGATCATTTTTAGTCATATTAGCACAGAAAATTGTCTGTGACATTGCACAATCTCTGACACCAGCCCCGCGAGCTGTACATCATAGACACTATGCACATAGTAGAAAGGAGAAACCTACTCACCCAGCAGAACGCAGTCCTCATACTGGCCATCCTCAAACTGTTGGAATATAGCTGAGTGATGCAGGACATAGGAGTCATGGGTGGACCCTGGGAACCTAGGGACCACATTCAGAATGCACATATTTGCATCACAAACCACCTGCACATTCAAGGAATGGTAGTGCTTTCGGTTGCAGTACACTGCCTCCCTGCCTCTGGATGGGACCAGGGCAATACGTGTGCAATCAATGGCTCCCATCACGTGTGGTATCCCTGAGATTTGCTCAAACTGATGGTTCAGGGCCACCCATTGTTGCCTACTATTAGAAAACACAATGTAATTCATTACCCAGCTGATAATGGCTTGCAGTACCTGGTGGAGACAGTGTGAGAAGGTGGGATGGCTCATTCCTCCAACTGCAGCCACAGATGTTTGGAAACAGCCGAAGGCAAAGAAATGTAGGGCATTCAGAAGCTTCACCAACCCTGGTATGGCATGAGACCAGGCAGTCATAGGCTCGAGGTCAGATCTCAGATCCTCATAGAGCTCCATGACAGCCTCTGTGCTCATATGGTACAGAGAGATAACCTGGTCTTCCCTCATGCCTAGGAGCCTGGCTCTGGGCCTGTAGAGGTGACGACGTCTGGACCGGACCTCTCTATGCCTATGGCGCTGTGGTCCCCCATACCTGGCATCTCCACCCTCCACAGTTGCAGGCGTGTGCTGCAGCGGGCCAGGACCCCTGCCCATTGCCGCTCTCCCTGGCACATGATCTCCTTCAGCAATTAAACACTGTACTGCACTAGCTACAAGGACAAAGTGAGACATCTTGGTCAATGGGAGCAGCATTACAGTGTGTCATAAATAGATTAAAGGGGTCTGGCAGTTGATGACAACAAATGCAGCACACCTGGCCCTCTATGGTTTCCACACGGTAGCATTAGCACACCATATGCACCATGTGGTAATGCCAGTACTGCATTGTAATGCCACTACCACACAGTAAATCAGTAACACTCTGTAACCTCAGCACCACAACGTACATCCCGCACAGCAGCATCACAGCACACCCCACATTTTCATATGTGATCATCAACACCTATACACCATCCATTCATTGTTAACGCCAGTCATGAAGGACATCACGTACAGGGCAGCAACCATGTGCAAAGGGACAAGCAGAGAACAGTTAGCATGTGCAAAGTACAGATAGGCAAACTCAAAGACAAGCTTAACAGTGTCATCATGCATAGCAGTCTACACAATTGTTATGTAACACACAGATTGCACACAGAAAGAAAAAGGCAGTATCTGGCTGGAAAGACCCTGTCCAACAAGCCACATAGATGCAGGACCCCACACATCCAGACCCACTAAACAAAATCTCAGGGGGTGTCCCAGGGAATAGCAACACACGACCTTACAACACAGAAACATAAACAGACATAAAACACAGCAATCCTGGACTTAAAACCATATCCATAACAATGCTGCTTCACTCAGGCACTCGTATGAACATAAGATATGCCATACTGGGTCAGACCAAGGTCCATCAAGCCCAGTATTCTGTTTCCAACAGTGGCCAATCTAGGTCATATGTACCTAGCAGTTTCCCCAAGGGACACAGGTTCCAAAATGCTTGTATTGGTTCAAGCATTGACATCCTGGGTCCCTTCTTAATAATGGTTTATGGACCTTTCCTCCAGGAACTTGTCCAAACATTTTTTAAACCCAGCTACACTAACAGCCTTTACTACATCCTCTGGTAACAAATTCCAGAGTTTGATTACACGTTGAGTGAAAAAATATTTTCTTTTATTAGTCTTAAATAGTTTACCCTGTAGCTTCATTGCATGTCCCCTAGTCTTTCTATATTCTAATAAGGTAAACAATCGATCTACATTTACCCGTTCCACTCCGTTCATTAATTTATAGACTTCTATCATATCTCCCTTCAGCCGTCTCTTTTCCAGGTTAAAGAGCCCTAACCTTTTTAGCCTTTCTTCATAGGAGTATCCTTCCATCCCCTTTACCATTTTGGTGGCTCTTTTCTGAACCTTTTCTAAAATCGCTATATCCTTTTTAAGATACGGCGACCAGAATTGCACACAATATTCATGGTGCGGTCTCACCATGGAACGATATAGAGGCATTATAATATCTTTTGTTTTATTTTCCATTCCTTTCCTTATCATACCTAGCATTCTATTTGCTCTCTTGGCTGCTGCTGCACACTGGGCCGAGGGTTTTAACATGGTATCCACAATGATGCCTAAATCTTTTTCCTGGGTGCTGGTTCCTAATGTGGAACCTTGCATCGTGTAACCATAGTTTGAGTTGTTCTTCCCTAGGTGCATAACCTTGCACTTGTCCACATTAAATTTCATCTGCCATTTTGATGCCCAGTCTTCCAATTTATCAAGATCCTCTTGCAATTTTCCACAATCCTCTTGGGTTTTAACAACTTTAAATAGTTTTGTGTCATCTGCAAGTTTGATAACCTCACTGTTCAGTCCCAGTATGGAAACCTGGTACCACATGGTAATGCACCATGTGGTACCAGGGTTCCATACTGGGACTGAACAGTATGGCTGTGACTGATGTACCCTGAGGGATGGCCTGGGTAGGAGTGAGGGGAATGGATGGAACTGTGCCACATATAAGGTGTTGTTGTCTGTTGGCACAACAGGACAAGACCCTAACATGTGTATTACCCTGATAGTTTTAACTCTGGAGTCTCATTACTAGAATATGTGTCATGGTTTGCAATGCATTGCATACGGCCATAAATGTGAGAGGAAACCTCACCTGCCTGTTGTCAAATGGCCTAATGATGTTATCCAGCAGTGAGGTCACTAGCACAACTACATAATGATGTGCTGGCAAGCAAGAATGGTGGCGGTCTAGGAGTGTGTGTGTAGACTAAGGTGTTCTCTGAGGATTGCTCTGTACTGCGTTCCCATAGGTTCTCCACCTTATTGTGTGACTAGCAATTGGCTAGTAATCATTTGTTCCACATGTGTTCAATGAGAGGTTCACCAGTATTGGGCATATCTGGTGAGCACCTCAATGAACGTCTCCGTGTCTGGGTATGGCTGGCATATATCCATGGATGAGGATAGAGGTGACTAACTGGGGTATGAGGTGTCCAGGCTGCCCTCTCTATAGCACATGTCCAGGATGTGGGCCTTTGGTCCGGTATCGAGGTGGTGTTGTGGAAAAATGATATGATGTGTTGTATATGTTAACTGCTTTGTTTCTGAAACATGATGCAGTTACATGATATATATGTATCAGGGATCTTGGCGTGTAAGGTTGGGAATGCTGTCACATGATCCTGCCTCTGGTCTATATGTTGTGTGCTGAATATCTGTGGCTGGAATTATGATGTCTTGTTGCAATGCATCTTTCATGAGTGTCCCTGCTGTTGAGAACCTATAATGTGGTCACACTGATTTTTCCTTATGTGTGCGGTGTCAACTTGTGGGATGCCTGGAGTTACTAGGATGGTATAAGCATGTTTTTGACAACAGCATCCTAAAAGAGCAGGGGCAGGGGGGGATATGTTCTATCACCATTGTCTGTAAAGTTGTGGTACTCATTATTTGGGACACCTGATCTGGCCAGGGTACCTTGGACCTGGGTCTTAACATGTGCCTCTGTGCCCCTTGTTTGGGGATGCTGTAGTAGCAAGGATGGGTTTGGTTGACAGATTAACAGTCATGTCCAGACCAGGAATGTTGTGCTTCAGGAATGGGCATAGATTAAGGAAGGCTTCCTCCACTGTGCAAGGACCTAAATCCTCAGTCTGTAGGTTGTATGGGTGAGGTATCAGTAGCTTCTCACAGAAGCTGCAGAAAAGCTGTGCAACGGTAGTCCAGACATGGTTAATGCCTGGGTTGTCAGTCATTTTAAGGAGATGCACTGAAACAGTCTCACCAGTTGTTGATCTGTTGTAGGGATTATTGTATAAAATCAGAACATTCCAATTGACCCCCACATATGGCCTCAAACCAATGTCGTTTGCTGAGCCCATAATGCAATCTCCCAGCTCTATGGGAGGTGGCTTTAGCGTATTCTAGGTCAATGCTGTTAACAGCCTCTCCATCTCCTTTTCCTGACAATGAGGTAAGACCCACTGGCCTGTAGTGTGTCATGTCTTCTCCACTACCACATTTGTGAAGACATGACACCTCTGCCCCTCTACAGTCCTGTCTAACCTCTCCTGTCTGCAAGGATCTATTAAGAAATTCTAAGGGCCCTACTGGAACCTAACAGAGCTCTTTCCGTATCCTGGGATCTATCCCATCTAGGCACATGGCCATGTACACTTACCTTTCTGCAAGCTGTCCCAACACATCATCTTCTGTAAATGGTATTATATTTATTATTAGTGCTTATTTACCGCCTTTCGTGAATCAAAGCGGTTTACAAAGAACTCAAAACTGGTAACAGTTACATTTAACAGTGTTGACATAATTAACAAGATGAACATAAAACAACTTAGCATGAGATATACTGTAGTTAACATGGAGTGAGGGGGGTGAGGGGAAACAACTTAGGAGTCCTGTTGATTTAACTTTGTAATTATTTATAGGAGAGGGGCAAGTTCATTGGAGAGAAATTGTTCATAATAATCGTCATGTAGAGGGGGTATGAATAATGTTTGATTGAGTAAGTTGTAAGAAATAACTATTCTGTGGAGTTTTATTTAAGCAATTAATTCACGAAAGTGTTTGTTGAACAAATACGTTTTTAACTGTTTACAGAAGGCTACTGGGTCCTTGGTGGCTCTTAAGTCTTCTGGAAGGGAATTCCATAATTGTGGTATGTATAAAGAGAATGCTCTCTTTTTAACATCTTTGTTAGTGATATAGCAGAAGGGTTGTCGGGTAAGGTTTGCCTCTTTGCGAATGATACTAAAATCTGCAATACAGTAGACACCCAGGAAGGTGTAGATAACATGAGGAGGGATCTAGCTAAGCTTGAAGAATGGTCTAGAATTTGGCAGCTGGGATTTAATGTTAAAAAATGTAAGGTCAGCAATGACTTATACAGAGACATTATCACCTCCTTTTTTCTGCTAGCCATTCCTCTCCGTATGCACCCAAGCATCCTTCTAGCTTTTGCCGTTACCTTTTCTACCTGTTTAGCTACTTTAAGATCATCAGACACAACCACGCCTAGGTCCCACTCTTCTTTAGTGGACAAAAGTACTTTACCCCCTATACTATATTGCTCCCTTGGATTGCTGCAGCCCAAAAGCATGACCTTACATTTTTTAACATTAAATCCCAGCTGCCAAATTCTAGACAATTCTTCAAGCTTAATATATGAAGCAGTTTTTCGTTCACTAACACCTTCAATTTCAATGGATTGGAATACCACACTGTTAAGCTCAAAAACAATCCAAACACAGTTTTTTTCGAGGTCTCAGTTCTACAATCGCAAAAGCCTCATCGACTTACGTCAAAACTGGCTATTTGCTTAAGCACATCAGTGACATCTATAAACTGTGGACACCTCCCTATTCTTACATAGAGCGCTTCTTTAAATAAACTGCTTCCAAGTGTTACTAGACTTAACTTAAAAACTTTTGTAGCACTTGAAGAACTTTTGTAGCACTTCTCAATGTTATAGGAAGTCTGCCCACTTCTAATATGTGTTTCGGATCCCAACGTCAAGTCCCTGGCACCACTTAGACGTTTCACTACGAAGTTTCTTCAGGGGATCATTATCAAGAGATGCTGCCCGCGAATTCTCTCAATGGTTTCAGAGCCGCACCCGGAACAACGGGAACAGTCAAGCTATCAGACAAAAAACGGCTTGTCTGATAGCTTGACTGTTCCCGTTGTTCCGGGTGCGGCTCTGAAACCATTGAGAGAATTCGCGGGCAGCATTTCTTGATAATGATCCCCTGAAGAAACATCGTAGTGAAACGTCTAAGTGGTGCCAGGGATTTGACGTTGGGATCCGAAACACATATTAGAAGTGGGCAGACTTCCTATAACATTGAGAAGTGCTACATAAGTTCTTCAAGTGCTACAAAAGTTTTTAAGTTAAGTCTAGTAACACTTGGAAGCAGTTTATTTAAAGAAGCGCTCTATGTAAGAATAGGGAGGTGTCCACAGTTTATAGATGTCGCTGATGTGCTTAAGCAAATAGCCAGTTTTGACGTAAGTCGATGAGGCTTTTGCGATTGTAGAACTGAGACCTCGAAAAAAACTGTGTTTGGATTGTTTTTGAGCTTAACAGTGTGGTATTCCTAGCCATTGAAATTGAAGGTGTTAGTGAACGAAAAACTGCTTCATATATTAAGAACATTCGTTCAAATAGTAAGGGCCATTGAATTTTGTGAATTCTTCAAGCTTAGCTAGATCCCTACTCATGTTATCTACACCTTCCAGGGTGTCTACTCTATTGCAGATTTTGGTGTCATCCGCAAAGAGGCAAACCTTACCCGACAGCCCTTCCGCTATATCACTAACAAAGATGTTAAAAAGAATCAGAACAAGGACATATCCCTGGGGCACACCACTGGTAACATCCTTCGCCCCAGAGTGAGCTCCATTTACTTGTACTCTTTGTCGCCTCCCACCCAACCAATTTCTAACCCAAGCAGTAACTTTAGGGTCCATCCCTAGGGTGCTCAGTTTGTTTATAAGTAGCCTGTGAGGAACAGTGTCAAAGGCTTTACTGAAATCTAAATACACCACATCTAGAGCTCTCCCTCGGTCCAACTCCCTGGTCACCCAGTCAAAGAAATCAATCAGATTTGTCTGACAAGACCTGCCTCTGGTGAATCTATGCTGTCTCGGATCCTGTAATCTGCTGGACTCCAGAAACCTCACTATTTTCTCTTTCAGCAGCGTTTCCAATAATTTACTCACCAATGAAGTTAAACTAACCGGCCTGTAGTTTTCAACCACATCCTTACTTCCGCTTTTGTGTAAAGGCACCACATGAGCCTCTCTCCAGTCCTTTGGCACCACTCCCGACTCCAATGAGGCATTGAAAAGGTCAGTCAGTGGAGTTGCTAGAACGTCCCCAAGTTCCCTCAGTATTCTAGGGTGTATCCCATCCGGTCCCATCGCTTTGTCTACTTTAAGTTGAGCTAGTTTCTCACGAACACAGTCTTCTGAAAATTGTTCAAGATGTCCCTCGCTTCTGTTCCTATTTGTGGGTGTTTTCTGAGGTACTGCTCCTGGTTCTTCATCTGTGAACACAACAAAAATATTTGTTAAGCAATTCCGCTTTATCCTTATCAGCTTCTACATATTCCTCCCCTGCACCCTTGAGTCTGACAATACCACTTTTGCTCTTCCTCTTCTCACTAATATATCTGAAAAATGTCTTATCCCCCCCCCCCCCATTTTATTGCATTGGCTATTTCCTCCTCCTTCTGAATCTTTGCCTTCTTGACTACTTTGCTAGCTTCTCTAAGATTTTCCAAATACAGATGCCTGTCTTCCTCTCTCTGTGATCTCTTGTATTTCATGAAGGCCTCTCTCTTTTTCTTCACTTTTTCAGCTACTTCTTTCGAAAACCATAGCAGTCTCCTTTTCCTTTTACCTTTATTTACCATTTTAACAAAAAGGTTGGTTGCCCTTAAAATATCCCCTTTCAGTTTTGCCCACTGTTTTTCTACATCCCCCAGCTGTTCCCATCTCACTCCCACTATACTCATTTGGAGTATAGTGTGCAATTCTGGAGACCACACCTTCAAAAGGATGTGAATAGGATGGAGTTGGTGCAGAGGGTGGCTACTAAAATGATTAGTGGTCTTCATTATAAAGCATATGAGGACAGACTGAAGAATCTTAATATGTACACC
Source organism: Ichthyophis bannanicus (assembly GCA_033557465.1). Taxonomy (NCBI): domain Eukaryota; kingdom Metazoa; phylum Chordata; class Amphibia; order Gymnophiona; family Ichthyophiidae; genus Ichthyophis; species Ichthyophis bannanicus. The sequence goes on along the minus strand of CM066033.1, from coordinate 964,024,464 downwards.
TTAGAGGAAAGGCGGGATAGAGGTGATATGATTGAGATGTTTAAATACCTCCGTGGCATAAATGTTCAGGGAGAGAGCCTCTTTCAATTGAAAGCAAGTTCTGCTACGAGGGGACATGGGATGAGGGTGAAGGGAGATAGATTCAGGAGTGATATGTGGAAATATTTCTTTACGGAAATAGTAGTGGATCTGTGGAATAGTCTCCCAGTGGAGGTGGTAGAGACGAGGACAGTAACTGAATTCAAAAAAGCATGGGACAAACAGAGGATCTCTAAAGGTAAAAAGGGGACTGTTGTAGTTGTTGATATGGAAGGATAGACTAGATAGGCCATGTGGTCTTTTTCTGTCATCATGTTTCTATGTTTCTATGTAAGTAGAAGATTTGCAGTTCCTGAATTCGGCGGGAACAATGAAGTCTTTATTGATGCTTCTCCTTGGTCTGTTTTCCGGTGTGAAAGATATTAGCATTTTCAGATATGTAGATGTCGATTATATGTTCCCCATTCTCATTTGTAGTTGTGTCAATTACAGCTAGCCCTTCCCCAGGATCATCAGGAGTTACAATAGAGCTGAGGTGGTTGTTTAGCATTGGCATAACAGAGTAGCACACTCGACCAAAACACTATACTGGGAATTGAACCACTAACCACTGGATATGGTGGCAGCATAATACCCATTTAGTCACTCTGTCTGAGACATCAATGTGAGGATCAGAGAGGCTACGGGTCAGTGTTTCCACTAGCTGCTGTGTGCATGCTGGTCTGGCAATGACTCACCAATACCCATGAGGCACTGCTCAGGATGTACAGCACCCTGCCAACGATTGACACATAGAGAATTCCATGCATATACACATTTGCACAGTTGGAGACAATGAGAGTGTGTGTGTCAGCGTGTGGGTGGGGGCCCAGCATCTGTTCCCAATTGCTTAGCCTGTTGGACTAGCCATCTGGTGGCTGTGCTGCAGCTCCACCTGTCTGTGGCAGGTTGTGTCTGCAGTCTATGATGACACTCACCCCAAGGACTGCATGATAGCAGTAACTGGCATGTACCACTACAGCCTTTCCGTGTGTCTGGGACCTCAAAAACTCTGAGTGTCCCAGACCTCCATATGTCAGATGCACATAGTAAGAAGCAGCTGCCAAATGCAAGGGAATGGTGCTAGCATGCAGTCCATGATACTGGCATAGGGCTGCACACAGTCCCTTATGGGTATAGCTGGGATGACTGCTTATACACCTACTATTGTGTTATGGGCACATGGCATACACCAGGAACCACTTCAGTGCCAAACTTCAACAATAGCAAGCTAGAGTGATGTACACTTGATGCAGCATACTGGTTTATTTCACCCATGTACATACACAGTGCAGGCAGGCTGCTGGGCAATTCACAAGCCATGTGCCTAGAAAGACTGTGCAAATGATGGCATGTGGTCCACTGTTTGGGGCTCTCCATACAGAGAATGCACCCACAACCAGCCAGCATACAGCCACTATGAGTATACCTAGGTGAACTGTGGTCACATCTTCATTAGAGTGAGAATACCCCCTCCCCATGAAATGCTGTGACCACACAGGGTGTCATCAAGGCAGGTGGCCACAATGCTGTCACATCCAATGTGCGTACTGCTGAAGTGGACAGATGCAGCCCAATAGCATCTGTGACAGGCCATACCCACAATCCCCTGCTCCACATTATGCAGATATGCATGTGAACTCTGGGTACAGCCAGGCAATACTTCACACTGTGAAATGCATACCACCATTTCCCTGTGCAGCGACAAACACACACATAGACACTCACTCCACAACACTCAGTAGATGTGCTGCTGGTCATCTGATCCTGTCCGTAACATTGTTCCCTGTAACATACAGAACATTGGTCATGTTTTGTCATTATGTGTTAGTGTACTGTAATCACAGTACTGTGCCCTACTAGCCTTCCTCCCCAAACAGTTATGGATAGTGGAGACTGTCAGTGTGGCTACTGTGTGTTTGTGCAATACCAGCGCTTATCATTGGGCATGCACATACTGGCATTGTACCTGCTTCCTAATCTCTAAATGGGACACAGATAAAAAAAGAATAGTGATCCTCACAGGGGACTTGAACCAGTGACCACAGATTCATGTACACACAGACCATGTGTGAGGAGTCACATTGATAACATATTAGTACACACCTCCATTGGGATGTGATGAGTCACCTCAGGTCAACCTTGTCATACCTGACAATGTACATGGCATACAGGCCTCCTGTGTAGCCCCCGTTTGGTGTAGGAGCATGCTCCCGTTGCTGTAGACCATGTCTGCAAATGCAATCCATACACACTGCATACAGACCACGTTGTATGGCCAGACCTGTGATGTGTCTTAGAAGAAGTGCATACACATGTATATAAATTGCAATGAAGTATTCCATGGCACCCATCATGGCAAATGTGACTCACTGAGACACATGTTGTCAGCATGGGCAGGATGTATGTCTGTGCTATGCATGCTTGCTCAGCAAGGGTAATAAACCATCACCATCCTATGATGACACAATAGATGTAGAGGACCGCAGCACACTACATGTATGCCAAATTGATGCAACACTCCCCAGTGGTGCAATGTGTCAGTACCTTTCACACTCTATCCCCCTGTGTATGATGATACCCAGACACACATTTGCACACAACACATCACACAAAACATTTCACCTATGACCAATTGCAATTACTTTTGCCAACATGCCACACCTCCCCTATCCCCTTCAACTGTTACACCATGATGGCACATGTCTGGGATTGCAAGATACAGTAGAGAATTGCCAACAGTGGACCTGTTGTGACCTGTGGCTGTACTCCTGTAAGAATGAGGCAGATTGTTGCTGGTGCTCTCATCCTATGGGATTCAAACCCCCATCCCGATACCCACAGATTCCCCACCCTATGTTTCTGCAGCTGTGCAAATATTAGACATACTGTGCAACACAGCACACACACAGCTACATAGCATATGTGCCATATCCATATGTTCAAACCCACATGCTATGTAGAAGGCTACACCAGCAATGTTTACCTCTACACCATTTTCCACATTGGGGGATCGTGATGTGTAGGTGTACATGTATATACATGGAAGGTGGCTGGATATGCCCTCAACATATGTACCCATAGACATGTTCCCTGTTCACTCCCTTGCTGCAGATGTGGGGCTATCACTGTGGAAGGGGCCTAGATGTGGGTGGCATGATAGATATGGAATGTGTAGTCCTACCTCTGGGCCATCATGTATGTGACAGTCTGACTGAAATAAGTGTGGTAGGTCATAACAACCACAATGTGCCCATTCTACCACATATATCTGCAATCCTTTTTTCAACAACACCCATCATTGTTGTACATCAGTGGCCATGAAACATGCTGGCAAAATATGCATGCTCACAATGTAGCTGCTGCACAGACTCCCAAACACATGGTGCATGATGTGTACATGGTCATGGGTGCTACATGAACATATACCACACCCTCACATCATTCCAGGGGCTATGGGAACGGCATGTCCCATCATAACAGAACATCACAACATATCCAAGCATGTACCAGCTCCTTATTATGGGTATATACTTGCTTCCCCATTTCATGGCAGAGAGACACTGTCAGCAGGTAGCACATCACTGAAAACCATGCCTTTGTACACACATTAATACATGACAGAGCAATCATCCACAGGATGACCCACTATGTGTCCATGGACCAAGCACCATGATGTAGCACATACAATATTGCGCTGTAACCCTGTACCAGATGGACAACATCTTAACATACATGATGTGAATACTGTGTCAAACCACACGCAATTGTGACAAACTACCAACCATACATTCTCCACAGCAATCACAGTCAAATGGGAGCCAGGCTAGCCACCAGCCCATCTCACACCAACTGCACCACATATGTGCATGTTTGCAGCAGGCCATCTTACACAGCAGGCCTGCCCTACTCCACTCACACAGTCAGCAGAGAACCACAGTTGACTAGCTCATCTATCATCCAAACAATAATATAAAAGTGAACATGTGTTGTGGCCAGCATGTGCACTGCCGATTGTTGCCATCAGAACCATCTACCCACTTGCTGCCAATCCAGGGTGTTGGGGAAAGGTTCTGCCAGAGTCACATAGCAGTCCTTGATGGAATGTTGTTGAATAACAGGCCAAAAGGAGAATTATGACAACAGCAGTATGCAACTCACTGTGTGGGATGTGCCTACTGTGCCGCACATATGCCCTTCTCACCACTGGCTGGTAGCACATGAGAGACAACAGGCAGCTGTGTGTGTCAGACTCAGGGGATGGCTGTAGCGCATAATGTACTAAGATGCTGCTACAGCTCATGGTATCATTACCATCCCAAACCAAGTGGTGTCCATAACGTAAACAAGCATTTCACTGTGTAAACTCAGGCAACTGAACAAATGTTTGTCACCCTGAAGATGAATGTCCACACACACAGAGGCCATGACACTGAAACACATGACACAATATGTATACAAATATATGTCATTATATTACAGGTTGTACATAAATAACAGAAAAGAGGTATTCAAAACAAAATAAGTGATACATCTCACATAACGTATTCACACAAAGGAAATCAAATATAAAAAACTAGACAGCTGCCCATTACAACATGCAGCTGTTGGGCACCTTTCAGCATGTAACCAATGCACCTTGAGATAAGGCACACAGACACCCATTGGTGTGCTCAGGGTTCCACTGGGGGCAAGGTGGGGGCCCAGACATTCCAGGTAATATCCACAAATATCTTTACAGGGATGTGCATTCATTGTAGTGGTTACTGAGGTGCTGCAGCTCCCAAAGATCACTGACTAAATGTATGCCTTTGGAGGGGACAGCACACATATGTTTAATCAGACATCAGGAACAGTGCCTTAGAAATGCCTGCACTTCCCCCCCCCCCCCCACCAGTGCCTGCCAAGTTCTGTTGCAGCACATATGACCTTTCATGAGAGACGTGGTTCATAAGGATGGATGTTGATGGACCAAACCATATGCTTCACCCTGATGCTGTAAGATGACAAAGGCATACCTCATACATGTCTAATGTAACAGTAGAGGACATGTGCATGCATATGACATCCTCATATGTGCCTGATGATCCCTCTCTTAGGAATGGTGCAACCACTGAGACCTAGACAACACAGATGTACTTAGAATGGCATGCTATGTGCAATATGTATTGCATGATGTGACACAGGTTGCCTGTCCAGATGTACCTTCTCTAATGGCAATCACACCATGCCATGACACAGGAAACACATGATGAGTAACATGGGGCAGGCTACCTCACTCTAGCCAAAGCATGTGGAGACGGATATCTTGCATTGCTCAGATGAACATGACCCTGATCTTAGACATTTCTGGGGACACCATGACATCCATTGTGTCATAGTGGACATCATATGTCACATACACCTTACTGAGATGTGAGGCAGGCACAAGAAGAGGGACACAGAGATGGCAAGATGCCCATTATTTGACAATGCCACAGTCAGAAAAGGTCATGGTGAACGTACTGCAATGGTCCTCAACCTACATGGGACTATATGTGCCATGGACCACATAAACACTGACACTACACCAAATACTCCATTAGTTGACTGGGGCCATGAGAGGGGCATTTGCCACATCAGGCAACAATTTGTCATGTATGCCCTTTGCAACACCAAATGTTCAGGATACCACTTGAACACGGTGTGCTGATGAAATGGCACATCGATTGTTCATTTGGAACATCATGGGACATGGCCTGTGTGCTGCAGATCAGTTACATCACATGGCCCTTATACAGGACATCCAAGGTGCAATAGGGTAGTGACAACAGCATTGTGACACACGATGTTCCATCATGTGTCACTGGACATCTGTACCACCTCAATGCAACACTGGATGCCAGAAACTGTAGGTCAGTGCTTGATGGTAAGCTGATTAATTCTCTCAATGAGTGGAGACTGATATTGGTTGAGTATGCAGCAGGACACTAGCAAGGACCATACATGGCGGCCCACAATAATCTGTTTATAACATCTACCTATCTGTGTGCTGTAACAGCATAGTCCACACACATCCCATAATATAATGGAAAAGCAATGGCATGTCTTGCATATTTCTGTACAGCAATACAGTAATTAATTACAAGGAGCGAAACCATATGTGGCTTGGTCAACTGGTGCTATGCCAATAGGCATTTATCTATATATTGTACATACATGCACCTGATGATCCAGATCTGAGTCCTGCAAGAGATGTGGTCTGACATGATAGCATTTGGGGAGACAGGATACACATGCATACCTAAACATAATGTAGTCTTCTATATACTTGCTTAGGTCACACTGACAGATAGTTGGCACCTTCATAGGTTTCCATTTTCCATGGGCCATATAGGGAAGGCCCAAATGAACCCATGCATGTTCACAGTTGTATGACAACAGTTCAGAGCAGACACAAAGGGGATGCTGAGATTCGCAGGACACGGTATGTTTTGTCCGGTTGTGGCTGCCTATGCAGATATTTGTTGATATCACCTTGTGTGTTTGTGGACCACTGCCTGCAGCGGAGTCAGCAGCACATTTGTGACCAGCACTCATGATGGTCATGGGGTAGAGTGCTGTGTAGGTATGTCTGGTGGGCTGGCTGTTGACTCTGCCCCAACCATCATGTTGAGCAGGTGGTTGAGGATGGCCACATTGGCATCCAGGTTCTCCGCAACTTCAGAGAAGTGGCAGTGTGCCTCAACCATGGAGGCCATCATCACAAACACAACACTCTGTGGGTCTCCCAATGTGACAGCCTACATGTACGGCATCTGACATGAAAAGTCAGATGAGGTTGTGTTTGTGGCAGTGGTCCCCAGCACATGTGTGCACCTCTCAAACCCTGATGTGCTGGGCAGACTCTGGAGGCCACCACCCACATCCATTGCAGACAGGGGTCCCTCATCTGGTGGAGGCAAATGCATGGGGCTGCATGACGCATCATGCTACCACAGCTGCTGGTGGATGGAGCTGCAAGCAGCGTCCATCATGGCATGGTGCAGCACAATGCCACTGCTGCTGTCCCCCAGGGTTGCTTGGTGGATGGGGCTGTATGATGCATCCACAGTGTGGGGTTGCATCAGCCTGCCCCTGCTGGTGTCCTCTGATGGTGTTTGTGGATGGGGCCGGCGTTCATGGTGGCATGGTGCTGCACCATGCCAATGTGTGTGCAAACAGCGCCATACACATCCTCCACTGGGCTGACTCTGGCCACCCCCACCTGACCCACAACATCCTGCAGGCCTCCAGGTGGCTCAGCCATGAAGGGATGCATCTCCCCCTCCTCCTGGGCCATCCTCACTATATCCATCACAGTGTCACCAGCAGGCTGGCTGCCACCTTCCAGGCCAACATCAGGCATGACTGGCTGCTGCTCCTCACTTGAGATTGACAGCTGTGCATTTGTAAGTTTGAAGCAGAGAGAGATCTATAAGCACTGAGACACATAATGGTATATCTGGTCACATTCACGTTTTCACAGGAAAGGGTCTCACATATTGAAATCAGCACAATCATGTGTAAATCACACATCAGGACTGTATGACCACACAACATGGCTGCTTCAAATGTGAGGCCACCCGTCACATGCACATACCCAGTGAAACATGGGGAGCGGTCAGTAGCAGTGTTGGGGTCCACAACTCATCAGATATGTGCCACTCTGAAGGTATGTTTTACCTACATTACCCATGTAATAGATCAACAACACGTACAATGCTGTTTCTACGCATTTCCGTGCAGAACCAGGTTTGCAGTGTGTGCATCACCAGAGGATGGGACACCAGTGTGATGTGGTGACATAGGTTGCCTTGGTAAACTTGTCAACTCTGTGGACGCACATGTTTAGTATGGCACATGTGCCACATATGTGTCCACACACAAATAAATGCCTGGTGACTGTCCTGGAGAGCACACAGTACCATAGGTCTGCTAACCCACGGATATCATAAATACTGGACTGTAGCCTGCATATGTGCGTTAGAAAGCATACATGAGTATCAGCATCTATTAGCACATTACATGACTAATGCACCTCCCACATAGCAACCTGGGTAGCATAAGACACGTCAATGTGCAATGAGACAATCTCCATGAGCAGACTATGCCCACTGGACATTGCATGACCATGACGCCATTGCAAGATCATCACCATCCCCAGAAATTGTACCTTAACTATGTGTCACTGCTGCAATATGCTTGGATGCATATACACGAATGAAGCAAAACATACAAACTGTTCCCCTGGTAAATTACTATAGACATTACACAGACAGGGTCATAGATGCACCACAAAGCCAGTTGGGAGGGGAGAGGAGGTGTGAAGAGAATCAGGCATGTAAGGTTGGTAGTACCTATGTGCTCTGAAATATTCCAAATGCATCCCATGTTGTGGGAGGAAAACAGTTTTCAAAATGGTGGGACTGCACCACATGATGAGCGTGAGCCATCATCGTGCATTCTGTACTGTCATGAGCTTTCAGTTGTGATTTAGGTCATCCACCTGGTGATGTCTGTGCACTTAGGTGGTTTACAAATGTTTTGTGGAGGGTGGGAAGATGATGCATACAGTGTATTGCATTACATACACTGCATCTGATATTTGTGTGGGACCAGGTTGCCGAGCTGTGTTGGTTTTGCATATCCCATGGCATTGTGGGCCTATGAATGATGTATCATTCCTCAGGCAGAGGCTAGCAGTCTATGCATCATAGACACTGTCAATTTACAGCCCACCTATGCAGTGTTGTGTCACACAAGTGTTTGGTTACAGGAGGACTGTACCCAGTATTACACAATGTCTGTTGTGTACCCAGGTATACACAATAATGTTGATGTCAGGGGTTTGGGGCGAGAGGGTGCTGCCCAATATCAGTGAGTGTGTACGTGTGTGGGTATTAACACAGGTACGTATGCTCACAGGTGTTGGTGTGGAGGGATGGAGATGTGGAGATAACATCTCTCCTGACCTTTTTTTTAAACAACAGTGGGGGATGTGTGGTGACCACACCAACTGAAGATGACTACTGGGTGGTTCATGTTTACATGGCACCTAGCTGTGTTTCAAATACCTGGTATACAGACACAGTGGGGGTTGCCGCATCTCGTTACACTCATCATACTTGATATGGGAGATGGGCAGATGATGTTTGTTCAACCACAGGCATTGTAACACATTGTTGACAGGTGTCTTGATATAATGCGGTATAAAACCAAATAAATAAATAAATATCAGTGCACACCAATGTCATGGTCTGACAGCAGCCATATTGGACATAGTGACTATACAAGCGGATATGGATGCTTTGTATCTGATCACCAGGGACATGCGCATTTCTCTATACATCACACTGCAATGGGAGGATGGGGGTGTAACAACTCTGTTGCAAGAATATGCTGCCACCAGGTGCACAATGTTTTGGCATGGATGTACACAGATGCATGACTTTTGCAGGCCAAGGTACAGACCTAACTGATTTGTAGCCTGTGTCAATGGACATGTGCGAGGTGACATGCTCACCTACATATGTACACACTGGAAGGGGGGAGGAAAGATAAATTGATGCCTACCTCACAGATTTCTCTATACTAAATGAACACACAAACAGCCCTCTAAAATGTGGACGACTTCAGACTCAGGGACATTACCTGACTTGCAATGTTCATGTGATCTACAGCTCTGGCAGCACATACATAATGTATTAGATGTTGTGTGTTGTCATGACTGCCCTCACAATGGAGGTGATGCAAGCAATTTCAGTGACGGGCATTCAGATGTTCTGTGCCAGAGACAGTGGATGGGCTCATGGCAGCATGTGCACATCAAGGTACGCATGAGTGTCTTGGCTATCGCATACCATTGGGATGGCCAGCATGGAGTGGTGGATACACCCCTTAAGCTGTGTATGTGTTATGTCTTCACTAGAACAACAGGATCACCTCATGTGCCTACCTTGATGTATCAACTATATGACCCATGACACTCATTATCTACCATCACCTGGTATGTTGCTTGGTCAGCCTGTTGCCTGCATATGGCAGCCACCACAATATGCATGTGTTCAAGATACACATGTGGATCTGGATGGGAGCAAGCCATGGATGGGGCAAACAATTGCCAGCTGTCCATTCACCCAGCATGGGAACCTATGTCAATGCACCGTGTTCATCACAATTCAGTAGGCCATCATTTCATAGTGTGTAAAGCAGGCAGAGAGGCTGTGGCTGGGAGGATATTGGGGTGTTGGCCTATCCACATGCAGGCCTGCCAACCATTCATTGTGAAAAAATAGTCAGTACAAGATACTCATATAGACATATCATGGACATTTGTAAGGACATTACACAGACAAAGCAACACAATGCATGTAGTACAATATTGTAGCAATTGTGTGGCACAGGACAATGTGATGGGTCCATCACCAGTTCATATAACCATGTATACCCATTACAGGCCACTGGCAACACCATGTGTGAGCACATTATGTATCTACCCACAATACAGAGCAACAGGGGGAGAGTGATGTGACCCGTACAGGGTATGCATGTTTCTGGAACCCATGATGTGCACATTACAATATATTTTTGTGCTTACAGCCAGCATACATAATGCATGACTGATATGTGTTACACATATACTCACCATCCTCTGTGGGGAGCATCTCATCCCGCACCTGTCGCAGGTATTGTGGACACAGGCATCTTAGCTCCTGGCCCTTCTTCCACAGGTCCTCAATCTGTTTGGAATAAAGCCATGCTAGTGTTCACATGTAGCATTGGTGATGATATCAGTCATAAATGGACCCCTAATTGTAGGCCTTGGTGACATTGAATTTGCTGTTGATGACCCAAATGTCACCTCTGTATATGTGTGGGCGTGCCATACAGGCAGCATATGTTATTTGTGTCATCCGCCATCTAACCTTTGTGTGTGATGTGTGTTGGCAGTGCTACTATGAGCTGATATTTCCCATGTGCATGTTGATGTGTGCATTGGACATGTTGAGGCACATGTATGTCATGGGACACAGGATACAGTAGTGTGGAACACAATCAAAGGTGTAGCAGCAGGAAAGTGTTAGGCAGGTACAGAGCATGGCTATAATGCATAATCTGTAATAGGAAACAGTGTTGGGATCATGCATGTCCTTGTGTCATGTGACACTGGTGGGGGTAAGTGCTAGAGGTGCTTTTTGGGGACCATTCCTTGGACTCCCACAGGGATATCAGCAGGATGTGCATTGCATGGATTCAAAGGAGCATTCACCCAGACCGTGTACCAGTCATGTTTCTGCGCGCCATTGGCCAAGGAGTGACACAGGGGAAGTGGGTGTATATGTATGGAGGATGATGTCCCTATCCCTGTGTCTTCCTATGCTGTGTGCTATGCACACACCTACATAACAGACAGATTCGCTTGCAATCACACAAGACATGTATGCCCCACATTATCTCTGTTGACATGAGAGGCATACAAGTTGTGGGCACAGTGGGGGATATCACACATGGCACTGGTTTCTTTTTTGGTTTGATGAATGACCGTTAATATTGCAGGTGCCATTTGATGTGTGCCCATGTTGATATTTGTAACCCCTAATGGGGTACAGCCCCGGGTCCATGACATACATACTCCCACACTAGACACAGACACTCATGATATGTTAGTGAGATGAGGAAGGGCAAAGGTGGTAGTTTCAGACACAAGGGTGACGTGGTGGAATATGTAGACGCTGATGAAGATAAGGCGGAATTACCAAACAAATGATCTTGTTCTGTGTTCACAGATGAAGATCCAGAAGCAGGACCTCAGAAAACACCCACATATAGCAACAGAGGCGAGGGACATCTTAGACAATGTCCAGATGACTGTGCTTGTGGGAAACTATCTAAACTTAACGTACACAAAACAATGGAACTGGATGGGATACACCCTAACATACTGAGGGAACTTGGGGAAGTTCTGGTATCTCTACTGACCTTATCAATGCCTTGTTGGAGTCGGGAGTGGTGGCAAATGACTGGATAGAGGCACGTGTGTTAACTTTACATAAATACAGATGTAAGGATGTGTTTGAAGACTACAGGCTGTTTAGATTAACGTCGGTGGTGGGAAAAATATTTGAAGTGCTGCTGACAGACTGATTAGTGAGGTTACTGAAGTACAATGGCTTACAAGATCCGAGGCAGCATGGATTCAGAAGAGGCATGTCTTGTCAGACAAATCTGATTGATTTCTTTGACAGGGTGACCAGGGAGTTGGACTAAGGGAGAGGCCTGGATGTGGTGTCTTTTGATTTCAGTAAAGCCTTTGACAACATTCCTCACAGGTGACTTATGAACAAAGTGAGCACCCTAGGGATGGACCATAAAGTCACTTTCTGGGTTAGAAATTGGTTGTATGGGAGGTGACAAAGGGTACAGGTTTATGGAGCTAATTCTGAGATGAGGGAGGTTGCCTGTTGTATGCCCCAGGGATCGGTCCTTGGTCTGTTTCTTTTTAACATCTTTGTTAGTTATATAACGGGAGGGCTGTGGGGTAAATCTGGCCTCTTTGCGGATGATACCACATTCTGCAAAAGAGTGGACACCCAGGAAGGTGTAGATAACATGAGGAGGGATCTAGCTAAGCTTGAAGAATGGTCTAGCATCTGCCTGCTGACCTTTAATGTGAAACAAATGCAAGGTCATGCATTTGCTCTGCAGCAATCCATGGAAGCAAGCTAGTATGGGGGGGAAGTACTTTGGTCCGCTGCAGTAGAGCGGGACCTAGGCCTGTTTGTGTCTGATGATCTTAAAGGAGCTATATAGGTAGAAAAGGCGATATCAAAGGCTAGAAAGATGCTTGGGTGCATAGGGAGAGGAATGGCCAGCAGAAGAAGGTGGTGATGGTGCCTCTGTATAGGTGTTTTTTCTGACCTAAATTGCAGTATTTTGTGCAATTCTGGATACCACACTGTCAAAAGGATATAACCGGGCTGGGGTAAGTACAGAGGGGGGGGGGGCTACTACAATGGTTAGTGGCTCTCATTATAAAGCATATGTGGACAGACTTCAGCATCTTAAGATGCACACCTTAAAGGTGGGATACAGGTGATATGATTGAGATGTTTAATAACTCTGTGGCATACATGCACAGGTGGAGATCCACCTCCGATTGAAAACAAGCTCTGCTATGGGGGGACATGGGATGAGTTTGAAAGGGTATAGATTCAGGAGTGATAAGTGGAATCATTTCTTTACGAGAGGAGTGGTGGATCTATGCGATAATCCCCCAGTGGAGGTGGTAGAGATGAGGACTGTATCCGGGTTCAGAGATGCATGAGACAAACACAGAGGATCTCTAATGGGAGAAAGGGGACTGCTGTAGTGATTGATATGTTATGACAGACTAGATGGGCCATCACCATAAACCTTATATACAGAGCCCCCTGTTCACCTTCAGACGACATCTCCACCCTCATGGACCTAGCCTGCAACCCCGTCAATCCACACAATCCCAATTGGCTACTTGGAGACTTCAACTTACCATCCCTACAAACGGATCAGGCAGTAGCCTTCCTGGATGCAATGCAAGCTCTTGAATTCGAACAATTGGTGACGGCTCCCACGCACCAGAAAGGAAGCATACTCGACCTAATCTTCGCCCCCATCTCTGTGGTACGACACAAACCTGACCTCAACATATCCATCATCCCTGTTCCTTGGTCCGACCATAACCTGATAAACTTCCAAATACCCTCGCAGCAGGACCTAACTCCAAACAAAGCTTCCACAAATGCCGTGAACACAACACGCCCCAGACCTCTTGTCATAGATGATTTCTCCAAAAATGTCCTTCCGACCCTCCAACAAAAGTCATCCAACCTGGAAGAAGCAATCCTCAACTGGAACAGCACACTGAAAGCCTTCGCCTATCCATCATCTTCCGACAATTCGGTAACTCACAAGAGCAACAAAAGTAAAAGACGACAAGCTCCATGGTACTCAGAAGAACTTCACGCTTCACTCATCGCACACAGGAAGCATGAAAGGAAGTGGAGACGCTCTCGCTCCCAAGCCCACAAATCAGAGTACCTTGAACACCTGAAGTCCCACCGTGAAACAATATACCGCAGAATGAGCGATTACCATGCCCAGCTCCTACTTCGCTCAATTAACAAACCCAGAGACCTATTCACCCTAGTGAGATCCTTAATTAAAGAACCATCCACCACCCAACCGGACTCAATACCCCCTCAGACATACGCTGACTTCCTCCACTCCAAGAACTGCACAGCAAATAAACCCCCAGCAGCAACTGCGTCCACGTCATGCCAAACACCCACATTACAACCACCAATCATAGAATTTTATCCACCTACCGTGAAGAATATCCAAGACCTCATTGCTAACATCAACACGTCCACAGCCCCGAACGACCCCTGCCCAGCTTACTGGATTAGAACCCTTCGGGTTGAACTTAGCCCAATCTTGCTGAACATCATTAGTCTATCATTTGCAACAGGAGCATTCTCGCCACTCCTCAAACAAACCTCAATAAGACCACTCATAAAAAACAGCAGACTCGATCCTATGAAACCAGACTCCTACCGCCCAATCTCGAGTATTCCTCTACTTGCCAAAATAATCGAGAAGGTGGTTTATAGACAGATCCAACAACATATAGACATAGCAGCCCCTCTTGACCCCTGCCAGCATGGGTTTAGAGAATCGCATGGAGTAGAAACACTCCTCACCACCCTTATCAATGCCCTGAACAAAGGAATTGACAATGCAGAAAATGGATTTGCTCTTATATTCCTGGACATCTCTGCTGCCTTTGACTCTGTCAATCACAACCATCTACTCACCCGCATCCACGACAAGGGTATTCATGGCCTCGCCTGGGAGTGGTGAAAGTCTTATCTATCTGATCGCTGGCAACAAGTCCGGGTTGGCTCTCACACCTCCGCACCTTTTCACCAACAACAAGGCGTTCCACAGGGCTCATCCCTATCTGCTCTACTTTTCAATATCTACATGCAGCCGATATGCAATCTCATCCGTTCTTTCAAAATCTCTACACTAATCTACGCTGATGATGTGCTACTATTCACTCCATTCAAAGTCAAACACCCAGATTTATCCAACCTTGTCAACTGCTTCAATGCAATTACAGACTGGCTATTCACCCAAAACCTCCTCATAAATTTCAAGAAAACGGAAGTTCTATTCATATCAAGGAACAAGAATTTCTCCCCTCCACCCATCCTAAGAGTAAGAGATGCAGATCTTCCAATTCGAAGTACCATACGATATCTCGGAATCACACTGGACCAGCATCTTGACTTTAAGGAACACATAAAAATTATAACCAGATCCATCTACAACAAAATCAGAACACTGCGACACCTCAAACCCATGCTACCCCCCAAGGAGTTTCGAACCATCTTCCAGGCCCTCATACCACATTTCGACTATGCAAACGTAATTCTATATGGTCTACCAAAGAACACCCTCAACCCCCTTCAACTAGCTATGAATGTAGCTGCCCGCGTCCTCTGTGGTCTATCCAGATCAGACCATATCACGCCAATACTTAAAGATCTCCACTGGTTACTGATATACTGCAGGCTAACATACAAGATCCTGCTGATTACATTTAAGATTAACAACAACAATGCCCCCAAATCTCTCAAGAACCTTATTACACCAACTCCACAAATCAGAACTAGAAGAACAGCAACAGCCAACACATTGACCTTCCCTAAAGACTCCATAAAGTGCACCCAAGCAACCAGGAAAAGAGCTTTTGCCTACTATGCCCCAAAATGCTGGAATGACCTCCCACCAGAAATAAGAGCAAAGACCTCCTACAGTTTCGGAAGGCTATAAAGCACCATCTCTTTCTGCTACACTTTGCTCAATCAGCTACCCCGCCCCAGAGAAAGCTACCCCCGTCCCCTACAAACACCTCAGTCACGACATAACACCCATGCTTTAAGCAATCACACTCATGGCCGTCAGCACTTCTTGTCTATTCACACCATGTAATATTTATTACTCCATGTCAACCTGCATATACTTACAGCACAGTTACTTACCTGTAACAGGTGATCTCTGGGAACAGAAGGAATAAGTCTTCACATATGGGTATGTCGGTACCGACGGAGTCTGCGCGGGAACGCTTCCCAGCATCCAATCAAAGAGCTTTTGGAAGCATCCCACCACACCTGCGTGCTGCCTTCCCGCCTTTCCCAACTGCCTCTCCTCAGTTAAGTTTTAAAGCTGAAACAAAGAGAGAGAGAAAGGAAAGGAAAGATAGATAGAGATACAACTCCTGGGGAGGTGGGTGGGTTGGGAAGACTTATTCCTGCTGTTCCCAGAGATCACCTGTTACAGGTAAGTAACTGTGCTATCTCCAGGAACAAGCAGGAATGAGTCTTCACATATGGGGACTCCCAAGCTGAGATGCCTGGAGTCCCAGCATGTCATAAGTTGGAACATGCTATCCCCCACAACACCAGGCATCCTGAGGATGGAGGGTAGGAGTTGAAGAAGAAAGATGTTGTGGAACAGCTAACCTAGCATAGGACTGCAGAGAAGGAGTCCATGTGTGGATGATGATTGTCATCAATGATATTGCAAAGAATATTGCAATATGGACCTCCCATGACAGGATTTCACAGAAGTATGGAGGTTCATGGATCTACTGGGAACCCAGTAGAGGAACCGTGAAGAGGACCTCACTGTAAAGTGGAGGTAATAAACCTGTAGGAAAACAGTGGAGGTCAGAATTCTGAAAGGTAAGAGGTAAACCCAGTAGGAAAAACTGGGGTAGTACAAAAACGGTGGGCCTTCAGCGGAAGGCTGTATGATAAAAACCTAACTCTTTTGGCGGCAGAGTGGCTCACTCTTAGAAGCAAAAAGAGAAAGGCTAACCGATTTGGACAAACAGGCACAGTCCTTGTGGGGAGAAAGGGTATGGGAACCCCTTGTATCCCAAAAAGAGAGGAAAAATGCCTGAGGCGTTAAAGCCTGTGATTAACTGAAGATCCACAATATCTCTCCTAACTGGGGTAAGCTAGGAGAGATATTAGGTACGGAGAGCTTCAGAGATACCTAAACCCTTAGGTTATGGTATAAAAATTGTTGACTACCACAGGAGTGGTTGTGTGTGTAGAATCCCAAACCTGCTGGATAGCAGAGGTATGGGTAAAAACCCCCCTGTCAGAAACAGATAGCTATATGAGCATAGACAGTGAGATAGATAAGTATGTGGAGACATATCTATCTATAATGAAATATCTCGACAGATACATATATATATATATATATATAAATATAGATATATAGATAGACATATAAGAATATATCTATAGTGAGATATGGAAGGGCATAAAATACACACAAAAGATAAATATGAATATGTAGGCCTAAATATGGGTGTCTGTAATTAAACAGACAGATATATTGTCACGAGGTAGACAGCACTAAGCCAGAAATATTAAAGAGTAGTGCAAAGGAAGAGCTTACTTGTCATGAGCTAGACAGCACTAAGCTTGAAACATTAAAGAGTAATATAAAAGAAGAGCTTACCTGTCATGAGTTAGATAGCACAGACCCTGAGATATTAAAGAGTAAAATAAAAGAAGAGCTTACCTTACAGCCACACGTACAGTTGCAGCATACACAATGCAGAAAGGCAGGGAAAGGAGAAACAAACTTTCCTCATGGCCTTAGTGACGCAGTAAGAATTCAGGGTCCCAATCAGGCTCACCTGGAGCCAGAGTCACATTCTACGTCTGATGAGCAGAGAGATAAAACCAGGTGGGAAATCACACTGGGGGAACTCAGGCCCAGGGAGCTCATGCGGGAGCTCAGGCCCGAAGAGCTCAGGCCTAGGGAGCTCATGCGAGGGCTCAGGCTCAGGGAGTTCAAGCATCTGGAGGAAAAGGCTGGAGTTGAGCATTCAGGGCTGCAGTCGGAGCTGGAGTTTGAGCTCGAGGAAAAGCAGTCCAGGAGATTGAGAAGTCAGTCTCAGAGAGAAGGTGAGACAAGAACTCCAGAGCAGTTTCAGAAAGACACGTTGCCTTGGAGAATCAGGACAGAAGAAAGGCAGGCTGAAAAACTCGAGAGAGCTAGGAAAGACAGTGGCAAAGTCTTCCCAGCCAGAGGGGTCCTCGTACCGAGGCAAGCAGCCAAGCCAACAGAGAGCAAAGGTCACGTACAGGGAAGATCACTGAAGACAGGAAGTGAGTGCTGCTCAGTCAGGCACAGCAACCGATGCTCACAGAGAAAAGCAGGGAGCCAGTCAGAGAGAAAACCTTGGCTGGAAGAAGAAGGGCTGGAAACCATCTTCTCCCCGAAGAGAGATAAGTACCCTGTCTTTTGTAAAGGGAAAGAAGTGGGTCCTTATAGGAGAAGCCGGGCTTACAGCAAGCTAGAGAATCCCTATTGGCATAGGACGGGGGAGGAAATCCCCAGCATAGCTCCAGCTAGCTTTGACACCCTAAAGCAGCTCCAACTATCAGAAGCTGAGGTCTCCCGAGGGCAAAGCTCTGAGAGCAGTTTCACAAGTACTCAGTGCCCATATACAGGACCAGGTCCCGACCTTATGCAGTGGGAAAGCTCTATCCCAGAAAACATCCCCGAGCCCATGGAATGTGCTTTGTGTGTAGCAGATGACATAGAATCTCTGTGTTAAAAGGGAGCAGGAAAGGAATTGTGTTTTGCACATATGGAATGTGATGGTCTCTCTTTGCTGAAGAAGAAGCATAATTATTGTTTGTAAGAATCCTTTACACCGGTGAAGCAACCGTTCAATTTATGTTGTCCTTGTTTGAAGACATCCTCAAGGGAAAGGGAATAAAACCTAACCTTAACTTTCACTCTGGACACGACTACAGAGTCTTTATTCCACAACTTCAGGCTATACCCATGTCTAGGCAACCGCCTAGGACCGGCTTAGTCTCACAATATGCCTACAGCATGGTATTCACATAGGACATGTGGAGAGGAAAGATTCATCTAATAACAAGGAGGTGCAACCTACTTGAGAAGATATATAGAGAATCTATTCCCCCTGGTTATGATCTGCAAGGATGCTAGCTAGTGAAATAACCAGGATGGTTACATGAAAAACAGAGGATAATATCAATCTGTAGCCAGCAAGTCCCGAGTCGTCCAAGACTCTAGCATGGTAAGTAGACAGAAGACAGATAGGGATGAGGTACCATGTTGACCTGCTTAAGGGCAAAAAGTATCATGCGTTCTTACCATGAGGACGAGCTGCAAGGAGAAAGAGCATATCCCCAATTGGGAATGCCATGGACCAAAGCAGGGAATTAGCAACTCCTTAAGCCCTTAGGTAAGAGAAGACCTATGTCCTTTATGGCAAAAGGAGATAGTAAAAGAAGAGAGAACCTTCTAGTCATGAGAGACATGACTGAAAAGCCTTTTCCAACCATCTAAGATAGCTGTTGGAGAAAAAACCCCATGCTCTCTAGCAAGGGCCCATAGTGGAAAGCTTCTCTGTATAACTGCAGAGAGCATGATGCAGGAGAATGAGGAGATAGAACTGGCTGCTAGAGAGCCAGTATCTCAGCCCACTATGCTGCCAAATCCAGGGGAATGGAGATAGCAGAAATAGAAGACCAACCCAGAAAGCTTGTAGTGGGATAATCTCCAAGATAGATGAAAAACACTGACTTGGAGCCACTACTAAGACCAGATAGAATGTTAATGGAGGACAAATCTGGTTGTTTGTGGACAAGAACCAGTGGACCAAACATTAAGGCTCCTGCATAGGCAGCTGCTAGCAAGACAGCAGAAAGAATATTACTGTTTAAAAACAGAAAGAACAGACAGAACAGGAGTAGAAAACTTTGGACATGTCTGATAAGCTGCCTCAAAGTAAAATTGAAACAGGGGAGGAAACTCAGGGAGGAAAACTCCGCACTGGAAAGTGACAAACCTAGAGAGGCTGAAGAAAAGCCCTCCAGCAAGTAATTCCGCTCTTACAGTGGTAAGAGGGTGAAGAGAATAGAGCTGAAGAAGACTTACCAAGTAGTAAGTCTATAGAAAGGAAAAATACATGCTGGCACAGGAACTATCATCTGATAGTGGTCAGGCCTCTTTCCCTAGCAGGAGAAGAGGAGAAACCTGTGACTTATAGGCATGAACATTCTGACAGCTCATAGAAAAAATGGATGTCTTTTGGAAAGAGATCCATGTGTAGGGGTTAGAATGAAGTAGTGGATTGCCTCTGTTGAGAAGAAGCAACTGTAGATTCTAACCCCAAGGGTCACAAGCATCTGATGATGATTGATCAGAAACCCTGCAGAGGCCGGGTTTGCTGAGCCTGGTGAGAGGTTGGATTCTTCAGACCAGGACGATGCCTCCCCTGTAGGGGAACATCTGTATGATGGGCAAGTGAGGAATAAAACCTTCTTCTCCTGTGGGAAGAACGTTTGGTAGGACATTTCCTACCTACTGGGACAGAAGAAGGTGTAAAACAACCCTTAGGAACAGGTAAATCAGTGGACAACTGAGTAACCTGACGTAAAGACTCCTTGTTGAAAAGATTTTCTCCTGTGCAAGGAGTATGTCCCAGCCGTTGTTGTGCCCACTTGGCCAAATCTGAAGCTTGGAGCCAGGCTCTACGTCGTGCCCCTATAGCTATAGCAGAAGTCCTGCTAACAGACTCAAAAGAGTCTAGGGAAGCACGAGAAAGAAACCAAGAGATATTCTGGATATGCTTAAGCAGTGAGGAATAGTCTGTACTCCTGGAATCTGGAAGGAAAGGAGTCAAAAGATGTAATTGCTTTGTGACTTCCTCAAGAGAAAGACTCATATAAAAAATATATGAGAGAATTCTTGCAGAAAGCATAGATGTCTGGAAGGTTTGACATCCAAAGGCATCTAGTGTCTTAGACTCACGACCTGGCGGATAAGAAGAGTGCTTTTTCTTACTCTTTACCCGCCTCATTGCTGATTCCACTACTATGGAATGATGAGGAAGTTGAGTCTTTTGAAACCCTGGAGAGGGGGGCACCTGATATAAGAGATCAGTTGCCCTGGGAGGTGGGGGTACCCTTAAAGGTGTTTCCCACATTCCTAGAAGGAGATCCTGCAAGGAATGATGCAAAGGAAGCATTATGTTGTCCTTTGCTTTGGTAGAAAGAGAGCCTGGTGCAGGATCATGTCCTGGAATAGGAATGGCAAGGGATCTTGCTATATCTAGGAGGAAACTCTGAAAAGAGGGATCCCAAACAGGAATCTCCCTTGGACAGGTTAGATCTAAAGAACTAGCCTGAGCACCCACAGAGTTATCCAAATATATAGGAATAGAAGATCCTGCAGAGTGCAGTGTGGAATGCTTAAGGGATGGTTGCTGGTACTGGCTGTCAGGAGCAGCAACCATCCTTACCACATTGTACATGCCAGGAATCGACTCCAAGCTTGGTATAGAATGGAGCGATCCTGTTGAAAAAAGCATGGCAGGAGTTGGCCACGATGCTACTGTGGATACCGGTACCGATGGCAATACCGGTACCGATGTCGGAGTCGAGCCCGACAAAGACATCGGAGCAGTCATCGGTGACAGTTCAACCGGTACCAAGGTAACCGAAAACCTGCGGCTACTATCCTCGGTACCGAAGCCCCGGTATCGATCGGTGTTGGTACCAAAACCTATTGGTACCCAGTCTTCTAGACTAGAGATTGATTCCAAACTCGGCATCGAGGGCAGAGAGCCTGATAAGCGAAGCATGGAAGGCACCGACCGTAAGGGTAATGAGGACATCGGTACCGACTTCGGTACCGTGTCTGATACCAGAGAAGGAAGGTCAACCAGTGGCAACTCAATCGGCCTCGGGGGAACCGAGAGTTGCGGATCCGAGTCATCGGAACCGAGCCTTCGGTACTGCCACGAGATGGTACCAAGGCGAGTCGGTACCCAATCCTCCAGACTGGAGATCGATTCCAGACTCGGCATCGAAGGAAGCGAGGCTGTCGATGCACATCTGGAGGGTACCGACGTCGGTGGTAGTATCGGTGCTGGTACCGATAATGGAAAGTCAATCTGGGAAGTATCCACCGGTCCCGAAGGCACCGAGGATGCCAGATGACGATCCCTGGTGAGGAGTGTTTCATCCAACACCAGTGCCAATACCGGGGTGTCGGTACCGCTCGAAGCGGATGCCACCACCGTACACGGCTTAGGTATGTTCTGTGGGGGGTGAAGCCCACGAACAACCTGAAACCCCTTATATGCTTTGGAGACCAAAGATTCCCGCCGGGGTTTTGAAGCCAGTGGGCCATCGAGGGCAAGGCCAGAGCCGTCTACATGCTGTGCATGAGACCTACCACTCGAGGACTGGCTAGTCTTAACAGACTGTTTGTGGGTTACCTGATCCTGTGTGGAAGAAGGGGACAGTTCCCCGAAGTTGGAGGGCAACCATGTATCGAGGGATCCTCGATGTTGAAGACGTCTTCTCACCAAACTGCTGTCAGGACCCAAGCAGGTTAGACACCGACTTCGAGGGTCTAAAAATAAAGTTGTACCGCCACAGTCTGAACATTTCTTGGAGAAAGTGTTCGGCGGTTCCATGAAGGAAAAAGAAGAGGCCTAAAAGGCCTAAGAGACCGTGGGACACTATGAAGAAAAAATATCCCGTGGAAAAGAAAAGAAAACACCGGTGGTACCAGTGGCGTCGGGAAGACAGCCGCGACCACAAGAAAACTAAGAAATAAGAACAAGAATTTTCTGCGGTGACAGGAGGACGTCCTGCCGGCTCCGCGGAAAAACGAAAACTGAGGAGAGGCAGTTGGGAAAGGCGGGAAGGCAGCACGCAGGCGTGGTAGGATGCTTCCAAAAGCTCTTTGATTGGACGCTGGGAAGCGTTCCCGCGCAGACTCCGTCGGTACCGACGTACCCATATGTGAAGACTCATTCCTGCTTGTTCCTGGAGATTATGTATTCCTTGTCTATTCTGACCAAACTCAGTGTGTAAATAGTTAATCTTTATCTGTATCATTTAAAGCTATTGCAACTTGTAAATAGTTACCCTGTGTGGTCCAAGTTCTAACTCCTGTTATAATGTAAAACTCAAAAAGTCTTGACTGCTCTGAGCTCTTGTTGTTGAATGTAAACTGCACTGATAACAAATAGCGCGGTATATAAGAATTGTTAAATAAATAAATAAAAATAAATGTGGTCTTTTCCTGTTGTCATGTTTCTATGTGGCAGTTGTTAGTGACTGCATGGATACAACGTTAATCCAGTAATGGCAGTTTGCAGTGCCATACATGTTGTGTCACAGAGATGGTAGGATTTCTGCCCAGCGTAGTGGAACACTAATGAATGGATATGCCATTTGCCAAGGTTGAAGTGCTACTGAATGGAACATTATGGGTAGGGGTGGAGGTGTGTTCATTCGAAGATGGTGTCTCCACAACCATGTCAGGATTGTATAAGGAGAGATTGCATGGGGGTATGAGTGGCGTGCACCCTGTTGAATGACTACATCTTCCACACCCCGCCACCACACCACCATATCTCGGTCATCACCATCCCCCGCCCCCCATATCAACATCCAACCACTGCCACATATGTATGTGCTTCTCAGAGCCTAAAGTGGTAAGGGCATCAGTGAGGCTAACACATATCTGTTCTAGGTAATGTTCCACTTTCCCTACCCTGATGTGTGCTTATTTGGATATGGGAGGGAGCATTACACCCAGTCACATGCTGATTTTCAAGGATGCCCCTTGGAATGGTTTAAATGTTTCCTCCATTCAATTATGGTGTCTGCATCAGAGATGTCTGGGTCCTGCCTATGAGCATGTGTGTGAGCCTGCAATGGTAGCGTTGGTCAGTCCTATGACATAAACATGTTTCTATGACTGCAGGGCCACACTGGGGGGGGGTTAGGCATTGTGGGGTACAGTGCTAGGGGTGTGTCAGTGTGTGTGTCTGTATGTGTGTGTGCATATGGCGCCCTGTATCAACAACAGGTCTACTTATGGTCCTGGGGTATTGACATTCTGCGAAGTATCTCTGGTGGAGATACTCCCAGGACATGAGATACCTCTCACGATCAACTCTGACCGAGGAGATGGGGAAAGGTTTTTCTGCCTCCTGCATACGTGGAAAAACGCGGCTTTCTGCATTGCAAAGTCATGCTAGCCATGTGCTTTGCCACCGCACATCCATGTACGTCAGACGTTGCATCTACCGCACATTATGTTTTACAGCATGGTAATTACCATGCAGTAATTAGCGCACGGTAAAACATTACAGGACGGTAAGACGTCTGCATGCTGTATTATTTTACGGCACTGTAGGTGGGATTTCAGAATGGAGATGCTCAAAACGTCTGACATCTGTGGGTGGGAACAATGACACACAACAACCTTATCTTTCTAAACAATTGACTCTCTATGATGAGGGAGGAGGAAATGGAGAGGCAGCAAGAGTCTTCAGATGTGGTAAGTCCTGAGCAGGGCCAATTTGCTGTGCCAGGTATCCAGCAGCAGCCAGAAGACAGGCCACACCGCTGCACGACGATAAACAGCCAGGGCCATCCAGAGCCGGACAGTATCATCATGAAGGGGTGTCAACAACACCAACATCTTTGCGAAAGCGGAAACGGAAAACCATCCCAGAGTCACTGAGGCAAAGGGGACAGCGCTTCACCCCTGAGGAGAATGACATTTTCCTGGGACAGGTGCTCGAACACTATGATATATTATTTGGCATACAGAGCACCAAGACACCAGAGACTGTCAGAAATGCCACAAGGGAGAGGATCTGCGAGGCTGTGTCAGCCGTGGGGGGACCGGCACGTGACATGATGTGTATCTGCAAAAGATTTGCTGACATCAAAATACCTGTGCATGCACGGCTGAATGATGCTTGTTGCCATACATTGGGGACTGGAGGTAGGAGGGCACTACCTTCACCATTGAGCCCCTTGGAGGAGCAGCTGGCATAGCACCTGGGACCTGAGTACATCTGTGGCCAGTCCGAGGAGCTAGACACTGCACACCCCAATGCAGGTATGTGGAACCCCTACTACATGTGTCTGTATGTACAGGAGATGTGGATAGGCCATAGCCACAGACACTTTACAAACATACCTGATTTAGTGGCCCAACCTATTGACATGTGTGTTTTTGTTTTCACTCATTACATAGTGATCGCCATGGTGCCCTCCATCCCATCCATGACAATGTCCATGTACTACCTGAATACCTCCCTACTGCCTCAGCATACCTTACACAACCAGCAGACATTTACTATCCAGCAACATACATGACCACCAGGTGATGTATCACAGCCTGATGCAACTCTGAGACACCATCTCAACAGACCCATCTCCAGTGTCAGACAAACGTCCAGCAAACATCATGTCACATTCACATAGCCTGAATTTCCAGGAAGCTCCTCTGACTAGCCCTGATACACAAGGATTTTTATGCTTTTGACTTATTACCAGTCCATACACTTACAAGACTGCTGTCACTTTGGTAACAGAGACACATCTTGACTTTGACAGTGAACCTACATATTCATCATTCTCACAGTATACAGTGTCCCTAACACCATGCATGCATGCAGCATTACACAGGCCTGCAAACATTCATTATACCTGCACTCGACCACCTTGTTCTCATGTCTCCCAACCCACCTAGGGGCTGGTTTAACACACTTTCTTAGCAGCAGCAGCTGATTGATCTTGGAGACTGTGTCCCATCAACATCATTGGGGCCACAACTCTAATATCAATTAGAGGCCACTGGCTTAGCATGATAAACCAGAACAAAAGCCATCAACTCATATCTCCCAACACTTCACCCAAAGAACACAATGCACAACTGTTCCCAGACCAACTACAGCACCCAGCCTAGAACAAACTTTTAACACACTATCCCCTCCCCCTCTTAATTACTGACACCTAGAGGCATGTCAGGGTGGCCTAATCTAACAAACACCATCACACATTTGTGCTACCACATTCACCTCTAAGTAGCAGCATTCGCACAAACATTTGCATGTACATCAGCATCACAAAGTGGGGTATGACAGAGTCCAGCACATACCATCATAGGTGAAGGGTTTCCTACAGCTCACACGTAAGACATACGTGCACCCTATGGGTGAGGCACTGTATGCCCACAATGTGACAAGTAAGAGTAGTTACTCACCTGTAACAGGTGTTCTCCAGGAGCAGCAGGAATCAGTCCTCACATATGGGTGTCATTGGCGCCGATGAAGCCCCAGCGGAGCATTTCCCCAGCCTTAGAGAATGCAGGCACGCATGCGCAGTTCCCTTCCCGCCTAAAGGTGCCATCTTACCTCAGTCAAATGACATAGCTAAGAATAGCACACAAAAATGAAAAAATAAACTATGTACAACTGCAACTCCAAGGGGAGGAGGGAGGGTTGTGAGGACTGATTCCTGCTGCTCCTGGAGAACACCTGTTACAGGTGAGTAACTACTCTTTTTCCAGGACCAAGCAGGAAGTCAGTCCTCACATATGGGTGACTCCCTAGCTCTGGGCTACCGAGGAACCCAGGCTGAACAAGAGTACTCCCTCTAGTCTCAGCAGCAAAGAAAGGCTTTTCAAGGACACAACCTCCACCGGTAGCCCAACAGAGGGCAGGAGGGCAGGAGTTGCTTAAACCTCAAAGAGATTCCGGAGTACTGCCTGGCCAAAAGCACTGTCCCTACGGGACTCCCTCTCCAGACAGTAATGGGCCGCAAACGTCTGGCTTGAAGACCAAGTTGCAGCCCTGCAGATGTCTACCAAGGGCACAGAGCGGAGATGAGCCACTGAGGCAGCCATTGCCCTGACATGATGGGCCGTGACCCGACCCTGCAAAGGAAGGTCAGCCGCCTTGTAAGCCCAGGTGATACAGTCAGCCACCCAGATGGACAAGGTACGCTTGGACACAGCCAACCCCAACTTATTAGGGTCAAAGGATACGAAGAGCTGAGTAGCCCACCTATGCCCCTGCATATGGTCAAGGTAGAAGGATAAGGCCCTCCTACAGTCCAGGGTATGCAGGACTGCTTCAGTCTGGCTTGCATGAGGCGTAGGGAATAATGTTGGAAGAACCACCTCTTGATTGAGGTGGAAAGAGGAGACAACCTTTGGGAGGAACTTGGGATGAGTCCTGAGGACTACCCTGTTCCTATAAATCCTGGTGTAAGGCCTATCACAGACCAGGGCCTGAAGCTCACTCACTCGCCTAGCTGAGGTAAGGGCTATCAAAAAGAGTGTCTTCCAGGATAGGAAGCGTAGTGGACAAGTAGCGATCGGCTCAAAAGGTGGGCGAGTCAATTGCTGCAAGACCACATTCAATTTCCACTCAGGGGCAGGAGGACGGATTGGAGGCTTGAGCAAAAGCAAGCCCGTGAGAAAGCGGGACACCAAGGGGTGACCTGACAGAGAATGTCCCTCCATCATTGAATGGTGAGCTGCTAGAGCTGAGAGGTGGACCCGAACAGAATTGGACTTAAGTCCCTGATTTGATAAATGCAGTAAGTACTGAAGCACTACTGGCACAGCACAGGAGAAAGGATCTTCTGTACGTAGCTGACACCACACAGAAAACCTTTTCCATTTGAGAGCATAGGTTTTCCTAGTGCACTGTTTTCTAGAGGCTAGGACAACCTCCTCAACTTCCTGAGGTAGGCCCCAGGGAGCCAAAACTACCCTTGCAGCCTCCAGGCCATCAAATTGAGAGCTTTGAGATTGGGGTGCAGAAGGGAACCCTGCTCCTGTGAGAGAAGGTCGGGTTGCAACCCCAGATGCAGTGGGGGATCCACCGCCAGTTGAAGCAGAAGAGGAAACCAAGGCTGTCTCAGCCACCTGGGAGCCACCAGCAGGACCGAGGCCTTGTCCTGAAGAATTTTGAAGAGAGTTCGGGCCACCAAGGGCGTGGGAGGAAACGCATACAGGAGGCCCCGAGACCATGGAATCAGAAAAGCATCTGCTGCTATTCTCAGAGGATGCGGTTACATGGAGCAGAACTTTGGCAGTTGATTGTTCATTGGGCTGGCAAAGAGATCCACCAAAGGGAGACCCCATTTTAGGAAGATCCTCTGAACTACTGAAGGATGCAGCTGCCACTCGTGGGGCTGCAGAATTCTGCTTAACCTGTCGGCCAGGTAGTTGTCCTGGCCTGGGAGGTACACAGCCTTGAGGAGCATGTTGTGCTTGAGGGCAAATGAACAAAGGTCCTGAGCCTCCCGACAAAGGATTCTGGACCCAGTCCCGCCCTGTTTGTTCACATAAAACATGGCTACTTGGTTGTCTGTCTGAACCAGGACAGATTGATGAGCCAGGGCAGGAGAGAAAGCTTTGAATGCTAATCGAATAGCTCTGAGCTCGAGGAGATTGATCTGCTGTGCAGCTTCCCAAGGAGACCACAGGCCCTGGGTGCATTTGCCTAAACAATGAGCTCCCCAGCCCTGCAGGGAGGCATCTGTGGTCAGTACCACCATGTACCCAGGAATCTGAAAAGGCACCCCCTTTAGTAGATTGGGTGGGTGCAGCCACCAGTTGAGGGAGTTCAGAAATTGTCTGGACACCCTTATCCTGTCTCTGAGGCTGCCTGTGGCTTGTGACCACTGAGTCCGAAGGCACCACTGTGCAGGCCTCATATGGAGCCTGGCATTGGGGGTCACATGCACTGTCAAAGCCATGTGGCCAAGCAGCCTTAGGCAGAGCCTGGCGGAGACCAGTGTCCTGTTGAGAAACTGATTTGCCAAGGCCACCAACCTTTGGGCCCTGTCTTCTGGCAAGAAAGCTTTTGCCAGCAGAGAGTCCAGCCTTGCTCCTAAAGTTCTGGGAGGGGAGCAAAGTGGACTTTGCGATGAGCCAGTCGTCCAGATAGGGGAAGACAAAGATTCCCTGATTTCTCAGGTAGGCCGCCGCCACTGCCAGGCATTTGGTAAAGACCCTGGGAGTGGAGGCGAGGCCGAAAGGCAGCACTCTGTACTGATAATGGTTTCCTCCCACAATGAACCTGAAGTACTTTCTGTGGTCTGGATAAATGAGGATGTGAGTGTACGCATCCTTTAGATCTAAGGAGCATAGCCAATCTCCCTGCTGGAGGTAGGGCAGAAGTGTTCCAAGAGTAAGCATCTTGAACTTTTCTTTCTCTAAGAACTTGTTGAGGTTCCTGAGGTCCAGAATGGGTCGAAGGCCACCAGTTCTTTTGGGTACCAGGAAATACCTGGAGTAGAATCCATGACCTTGCAAGTGGGGAGGCACAGGCTCCACTGCCCTGTCCACCAACAGACCTTGAAGCTCTTGAAGGAGAAGGTCTGTGTGAAGGGGAGGCCTTGGAGGCTCCCCTGGAAAGTAAGGAGGAGGCAGTTGGTGAAAATGCAGTGCATAGCCCCTGCGGACTATGTCCAACACCCAACTGTCCCCGGTGATAAGGGGCCACTGGTGGGCAAAGAGGGCTAGGCGACCTCCTGTGCAGGGTTGGGAGAGCAGGGATGGAGAGGCTATGCTCAAGGAGTCAAAAACTCCCACCCTGCTGAGTGGGAGCAGGGGCCGGAGGCTTGGGGGTCCTCTGCCTACGGGGCCCATTACTCTGCCCCTTGGCTTGCTGACCCTGAGGAGCAGCCTGGGCAGCTTGATATTGAGGGTACTGTTTGTAGGCAGTGGCCTACCTCGGGTAAAAGGGCTTTTTACCCGAGTCCTTCTTTTTATGAGAAGGGGCAGAGGTCTTCCTAGACAGCCTTGTCCGTGTAAGGTGCTCTGTTTCGAGCTGAGCGGCCTTCTCGGTCATGGGCTTGCCAAAAAGGTTTTCACCTCGGCAAGCCCAAGGACATCGACCCACTTGTCCTGAACCCATGGCTCGAGGTCCGATGACTGCAGCCATGCCGCAACTCGGGCCGAAGCCTTCGTAGGCAGCGCGGGACATGAACTTCGAGCAGTCCCGAATCCCCGAGGACAAGGACTTAAATCTCTGCAAGGGTTCCCCGGAGAGACCAGCAGAGAACCCGGCCAACTCCTTGGCCAGGTCCCGGAAGTACATGCCCGTGTACAGCTGGTACGACTGGACACGGCAAGCAAGCATCCAGCCCTGGAAGCACTTTCTACTGACGCCATCAAGGTTTCGGGCCTCCCTGCCAGAGGGCACCGTGGAGTGCATCTTCTGGCTTTTCAGACAATGCATGGCCGATTCCACAACCATAGAATGGTGTGGTAGCTGTGCCTTCTGAAAACCAGGGCTCTTCCTGAGTCGACAGATCGAGTCAACTCGCTTGCTCAGAACCGGCGCCGAGGCCGGTGCCTCCCACATACGGAAGAGGAGCCGTTCCAGCATTGGAGGAACCAGGACAGTAAAGGCCTCTTTCGGAGGAGAGTCATACTGCAGCGCCTCGAGCTCTTCAGCTCGAGGCTATTCCTCGGGGTCCGCTGGAATAGCCAAGGCAGTGGCCATATCCCAGACGAACTCCGAGAACCGAGTATCCTCCAGAAGGGATCTACTCCGGGGCTCAGACTGCGGTGAGTCCGACGGGACGCACCGAGTCTTGAACGTATCGGGAGACTCCTCGTCCTCCGTCTCCCAGGCGGACTCATCCGAGGAGGAGTCAGGGTCCGACCCCGCGGGCCCTGGAACACCCGCCCTGATGCCAGAGGCACCGGCGTCAACGCCCACGGTCCTAAACGGGAGGTCGAGGGAGACCGCGACCGAGGTCGACTTCGAGCCATGATGGACTCGAGTATCGGCTCGGTCTCCGGGGTCGACTTCGAAGTCGATGTCCCGGTGGTCGGGGCAGATGCGCCAGACAGGCTGGCCATCAGTGCTCGCTGCTGCTCCATGAAGGCAGACAGTCTCCTCTCCAAGGCTGTCATCCTGAGACTCAGCTTGGGAGATGCAGCAGCCACCGACTTGGGCCCCGGCGGCAGCTCTCTGGGAGGAGAGTTCTCGAGGACTACGGGGCTTACGTGTCCAGCAGACTCTGGCTCCATGCGAGGAACTTTGGCAGGCTTCTCTTCTTCCACGGACCCGGGACGACGGTCAAGGGTCTTAGACCTGGCCCTTGAGGAGCCAGGGACCTCTTCCAATGACACCCTCACGAGCCGCTTCTTCCTCTTCCATTCCCGGTCAGGGGACCCCCTGTCCGAGGAGCTTCAACGGCGCTCGGGATCGGAATTCCGAGATGTCGAGGCCTCAGACGAGGTCCGGGCCCGGCCAGAGGCTGAGTTCGAGAAAAGCCTTTCTTTCTGCTGCTGGCGAATTTGGAGTGCCTTGGAAGACATCTTCCCACATGGCCCGCATGACTTAGGGTCGTGATCAGGGCCGTGTGTGTCAGTGAGAGACATTAATTTCTTACACCAATCATACTTTTTAAAATCACTGGAAGTCATCGGGGAAAAAAGAGTCCCCGCGAGGTCAAAGGACTGGCCTTCCAGGGAAAAATGGAAAAAAGGGCGCGAACGCCAGCCACGAAGGGCAAAAACCGAAAAAGAAGAATCGGGCTCAATACTGGTGTACCAAACCTGAAGATTGGAGGATCGCCAATGTAACACCAATTTTTAAAAAGGGTTCCAGGGGTGATCCGGGAAACTACAGACCGGTGAGCCTGACGTCAGTACCGGGAAAAATGGTAGAAACCATCATAAAGAATAAAATTACTCAGCATGTAGATAGTCATGACCTAATGGGAGACAGCCAACATGGCTTTAGACAAGGAAGATCTTGTCTTACTAATCTGTTATGTTTTTTTGAAGGAGTGAATAAACAGGTGGACAAAGGTGAGTCGGTTGATATTGTGTATCTGGACTTTCAGAAAGCCTTTGACAAGGTCCCTCATCAGAGACTTTTGGCAAAACCAAAGAGTCATGGGATAGGAGGCAGTGTACTATTGTGGATCAGGAACTGGTTAAAAGATAGAAAGCAGAGGGTAGGGCTAAATGGCCAATTTTCCCAATGGAGAAAGGTGAATGGTGGTGTACCCCAGGGATCTGTGCTGGGTCCGCTGCTTTTTGACATATTCATAAATGACCTGGAAAGTGGAATAACGAGTGAGGTTATCAAATTTGCAGATGACACAAAACTATTTAAAGTTGTTAAAACCCAAGAGGATTGTGAAAAATTGCAAGAGGATCTTGTTAAATTGGAAGACTGGGCATCAAAATGGCAGATGAAATTTAATGTGGACAAGTGCAAGGTTATGCACCTAGGGAAGAACAACCCAAACTATGGTTACACGATGCAAGGTTCCACATTAGGAACCACCACCCAGGAAAAAGATTTAGGTGTCATTGTGGATACCAAGTTAAAACCCTTGGCCCAGTGTGCAGCGGCAGCCAAGAGAGCAAATAGAATGCTAGGTATGATAAGGAAAGGAATGGAAAATAAAACAAAAGATATTATAATGCCTCTATATCGTTCCATGGTGAGACCGCACCTTGAATATTGTGTGCAATTCTGGTCGCCGTATCTTAAAAAGAATATAGCGATTTTAGAAAAGGTTCAGAGAAGAGCCACCAAAATGGTAAAGGGGATGGAAGGATACTCCTATGAAGAAAGGCTAAAAAGGTTAGGGCTCTTTAACCTGGAAAAGAGACGGCTTAGGGGAGATATGATAGAAGTCTATAAATTAATGAACGGAGTGGAACGGGTAAACGTAGATCGATTGTTTACATTATCAGAATATAGAAAGACTAGGGGACATGCAATGAAGCTACAGGGTAAACTATTTAAGACTAATAAAAGAAAATATTTTTTCACTCAACGTGTAATCAAACTCTGGAATTTGTTACCGGAGGATGTAGTAAAGGCTGTTAGTGTAGCTGGGTTTAAAAAAGGTTTGGACAAGTTCCTGGAGGAAAGGTCCATAAACCATTATTAAGAAGTGACCGAAGATATCAATGCTTGACCCACTACAAGCATTGTGGAACTTGTGTCTCTTGGGGAAACTGCTAGGTACATATGACCTAGATTGGCCACTGTTGGAAACAGAATACTGGGCTTGATGGACCTTGGTCTGACCCAGTATGGCATATCTTATGTTCTTATGTTAGATGATACAGCAGGGATGTGCCAATCAACATCCGGCATATTGAATTCACCTATCAGTAGCACTTCTCCTTTCATGGCAAAACTATGTATGTCTTCTATTAAATCTCTGTCCACATCTTCAGCCTGTGAAGGAGATCTGTATAATCACACCAATGCAAATGGATTTCCCATTCCTTCTTTCTAGTTTTATTGTTGTTTATTGAGAATTTAATAGACCGCCCATCACAATAGCGTCTGGGTGGTTTACAATGTGCAAAGGCTGCTTAGAAAGTTAGGAAAGGAACGCCATAGTGTGATAGGAAAGAGGAGAGAAGAGTAAAAGGTTGAGGTTAGAATACAGGTAGCAGTAACATGGGAAACAATATCATGGGGGTGGTGAAAAAGGGTGTGGGGGAGGAGAGAGGCCAAAAGCTAGACAGAAGAGGTGTGTTTTCAGATTTGCCTTGAATGTTTTAAATGAAGGTTCCAAGCGAAGGTCAGTGGGGAGCGAGTTTCATAGGCGGGGACCGAGGAAGTAAAAGGCAGAGGAACGGGTGGTTTCTAGGTGGGCCTGGGATGGGGAGGGAAGGGTTAAGCGGTTCATGTGGATGGAACGGAGGGAACGGTAAGGAGTGTGCAGGTGGATCAGGTCAGCAAGGTAAAAGGGGAGTGCCAGTGTGAATAGACCTGTGGACAAACAGAAGAAATTTATATTGAATACGGAAGGGAATCGGAAGCCAGTGCAAGTGAATGAAAAGAGGGGTGATATGGTCGAAACGGGAAGAGCAAGTGAGGATACGGGCAGCAGTGTTGTGGACTTGTTGCAGACGTTGAAGTTGGGATTGGGGGAGGCCAGCTAAAGAGATGTTACAGTAATTGGCGGGAAACAACAAGGGAGATGAGGAGGGTGGTCATAGCGGAGAAAGAGAGGAAAGGGAGTACAGATCGGAGTTGTCTTAGTGTGAGAAAGCAGCGCTGGACAACAGATGAGATATGTGCTTTGAACGATAGGGAGGAGTCAAGGGTCACACCAAGGTAACGTAGAGAGGTGACAATGGGGATTGGAGCGGAAGAGAGCAGAGGAGTGAGGGAAGGGGCAGGGCTACCGGCGGTGTACCAGATGACTGAGGTTTTAGAGAGATTGATATGTAAGAAGTTGGAGGAAAACCAGAAGCTACTGAGGAAAGACAGTAATTGAAGGGGTGATATCGGGGGAGACGGAGTTAGTGTGATAGAGAAGGAAGATATCATCAGCGTAATAATATGCGGAGACACCGTGTTGTTGGACTAAAAGTGCAAGAGGAGCCAAAAAGACATTAAAGAGGAGGGGAGCAAGGACAGAGCCCTGGGGGACACCACAGGGAAGGGGAGTGGAGGGTGAAGAGAGAGAACCGATGGAGACTGAAAAAGAGCGGCCAAAGAGAAAAGAGTGAAACCAGTAAAGAACTGTGCCAGAGATGCCGGCATCTTGGAGACGTGAGAGGAGAGTGCAATGATCGACGAGGTCGAATGCGGCAGAGAGATCTAAAGAGAAAGCGAGAGTGACAAGGCCATGATCATGAGCGGTATGTAGTTCATTTAGAAGGGAAAGAAGAACAGACTCCATGCTGTGGCCGGGGCGGAAACCTGATTGTCGGGGATGAAGAGTGAGAGAAGCTTCAAGGTGTGAGGACAATTGGGTGAAAACAAGTTTTTCTAAGAGCTTGGAGAGGAAAGGAAGATTAGAAATGGGGCGCCAGCTAGAGGTGGAAGAGTGATCTAGTGAACCCTTTTTCAGAATGGGGCGAATGGTAGCATGTTTCCAGGAAGAGGGGAAGACACCGGTGGAGAGACTGGAGTTGAAGATAGAGAGAATGTGGGGAGAGAGAGCTAGAGAGGGATCTAAGAGCCAGTGGGAGGGAATGGGATCAGAGGAGGAGAAGGTCTTTCGAATGGAGTTAAAGGTCTTGGAGAGGGCGGAGGCAGATATGGGGGCTCAGAGGAGGACCACTGATGAGAGAGGGAGGGGGGAGAGGAAGGAGGAATGAGATCTAGAGCTGATGGGGGCGAAGGAAATGAGAGGCGAAGGGAGAGGACTTTAGAGAAGTAGGATGCCAGAGAGGCAGGCTCAGGTGTGACTGGGGGGAGGGAGGGAGTAGCAGAGGAGTGAGGAGCACATAGGGAGCGGAGGGCAGAATACAATTGACGGGAAGAGTTGGCGGAAGTGGAAATAAGGGAGGAAAAGTAATCCTTTTTACCCACTGTGCCTCCTTGTTTCCTTTTAAGCCCTGTAATTCTATAGCTTTAATATTATTTTTTACATATAGTGCCACTCCTCCTCTCCTTTTTTCCTAGCTTGTCCTTCCTGAATAAAGTATAGCCTGGTATAATTACATCCCAGTCATGGCTGTCCATGAATTATGTCTCCATAGCTGCTACTAAATCCAAGTCAGCCTCTTCCATTAAAGTCTCAACATCTGGAATCTTATTTCCCATACTACGGGCATTTATGCACACCACTTTCCAGATGCTGCCCCTTTCACCCTTTCCCATGGAGATACTTACTATTTTACTTACCTGAGGGCTTAAACCTATCTGGGAACTTTCTTCACCCATCCTCAATGAATCTAGTCTAAAGCCCTCTTCAGTAGGTTAGCCAGTCTGCTGCGGAAGAAACTATGTCCCTTCTTGGATAGGTGGATGCCATCTCTGCTCTGCAGCCCTTGGAAAATCATTCCATGGTCTAGGAAACCAAAACACGCTGGATGACACCATCCATGCAGCCATGTATTCATCTCCAGGATGTGAGCTTCTCTGCCTCAGCCTTTATCCTCGACAGGAAGAATTGAAGAGGACACTACCTGTGCACCTATCTGCTTCACCCTCTGTCCCAGAGCCATGAAGTCACTCTTGATAGATACAGAGGAATACCTAGCAGTATCATTTGTGCCGACATGGATGAGCAACATTGGATAATAATCAGTAGGCTTGATGAGTCTTAGCAAACTCTCCGTAACATCTTGGATTTTGGCACCTGGTAGACATCACACTTCCCTGGACATCAAATCTACTCGACACCTCAAACCCTTCAGAAGAGAGTCACCAACCAGTACTACCTTTCTCTTCCTTGTGATCACTGATTCTACAACTTTGGGGTGCTTGAGCTCTGGTTTTTCCCTTTCCTGGGATGCTTTCACCTCCTCCACTTCTATGGCTGCATACTGGTTCTTCAGTTCGAGGGTTGGAAGAATTGGATTGTCAGTTCTGCAAGGCTCTTCATTCTGAAGCATACCATCTTCACCTCTGTCAGGGAGCCTGGATGCCTCAAAAAGCATCTCATCAATATACTTCTCATTTTCTCAAATGCTTCTCAGCCTTACCACCTCTTCTCTGAGCTCCTCCACTTGTTTCATGAGGGCTTCAGCTTGCAGGCATCTTGCACATGGAACTGGTCCCTCGACCAGTATCAGGCAATCTGTCTGGACAGAGGCAGAAGCTGTAACGGGAGAAACAGCTTTGGCAATTTGATTTTTCCCAGCCATCATTCAGTTTGTGGAGCTTTAGAACCTGTTGACGTAAACGAGAGAGACCGGACAGCTATACAGATAAGTCTTCTGCTGCTGGGAAGAGTGCATGGTCTGGGGCAGCTCTTGTCTGGTTGACTCGCAGTGACCTCTGGAGTCCTTTGCTGGGGCTGCAGGGATGGATATGCAGATGAGTCTTCCAGTCCTCTGCTGCTGGGATGAGTACAGAGTCTTTGGCAGCTCTTGCTTGGTTGAGGGCTCATGAAGTCTCATGTTTTCATTTTGCTATACCACTGAATGTCCCCTTATGCTAATTTGCATAAGATGGGCATTTCTGCTCCATGCTTTCCTAAGGGGGATATCTATGTGACTGCCAGCACAGACATCCACATCAGGGACGTCTATATAACTAAAATTGGGCGGAGACATAGGGGTATGTTTACTAAACTATGGTAAAGTCACAGGGGGTAATGGCAGCATTAAAGTGCCTGAAGCCATATAAGGCAGTGGGTAGGTAGGAGAGTCCCGGTATTAGGACTTCTTGGGTCTTTTAATGTGCGCTAACAGGAAAATGTGTGGTAAAGTACCCTAAGGGAAGACAAGGCTTCCTAAGGAGAGGCAAGGTGCCCTAATATGAGACAAGGTGCCCTAAGGGGAGACAAGGCGCCCTAAGGGGAGACAAGGCATCCTAAGGAGAGACAAGGTGCCCTAATATGTGAGAAGGGCATAAAGGGAATAACAAGTGAGGTTATCAAATTTGCAGATGACACAAAACTATTTAAAGTTGTTAAAACCCAAGAGGATTGTGGAAAATTGCAAGAGCATCTTGATAAATTGGAAGACTGGGCATCCAAATGGCAGAAGAAATTTAATGTGGACAAGTGCAAAGTTATGCACCTAGGAAAGAACAACCCAAACTACAGTTATACGATGCAAGGTTCCACATTGGGAACCACTACCCAGGAAAAAGATTTAGGCGTCATCGAACATGTTGAAACCCTCCGCCCAATGTGCAGCGGCGGCAAAGAGAGCAAATAAAATGCTAGGTATCATAAGGAAAGGAATGGAAAATAAAACAAAGGATATTATAATGCCTCTGTATCGTTCCATGGTACGACCGCACCTTGAATATTGTATGCAGTTCTGGTCGCCATATCTTAAAAAGGATATAGCGTTATTAGAAAACGTGCAGAGAAGAGCCACCAAAATGGTAAAGGGGATGGAAGGATACTCCTCTGAGGAGAGGCTAAGAAGGTTGGGGCTCTTCAACCTGGAAAAGAGACGGCTGAGGGGAGATATGATAGAGGTCTATAAATTAATGAATGGAGTGGAACGGGTAAACGTAGATCGATTATTTACATAGTCAGAGTATAAAAAGACTAGGGGACATGCAATGAAGCTACAGGGTAACCTATTTAAGACTAATAAAAGAAAATATTTTTTCAATCAACGTGTAATCAAACTCTGGAATTTGTTACCGGAGGATGTAGTAAAAGCTGCTAGTATAGCTGGGTTTAAAAAAGGTTTGGACAAGTTCCTGGAGGAAAGGTCCATAAACCATTATTAAAAGGGACCCAGGATATCACTGCTTGACCCAATACAAGCATTGAGGAACCTGTGTCTTTTGGGGAGACTGCTAGGTACTTATGACCTAGATTGGCCACTGTTGGAAA
The DNA here is from genome assembly GCA_033557465.1 of Ichthyophis bannanicus. NCBI lineage: Eukaryota > Metazoa > Chordata > Amphibia > Gymnophiona > Ichthyophiidae > Ichthyophis > Ichthyophis bannanicus. Next base: position 963,986,167 of record CM066033.1, on the reverse strand, counting down.
CAGGATACTGGGCTTTATGGACCTTGGTTTGACCCAGTATGGCATATCTTATGTTCTTAAGGTGCCCTAAGGGGAAGGCATCCCAAGGAGAGACAAAGAGCCCTACTATGAGACAAGTTGCCCTAATATGTGACAAGGTGCCCGAAGGTGGAAAGCATGCATCTTAAGACACGAAAACGGCTGTAACCCAAATGCTGGATAGAGCACCAAGGAACGTCAATGTAAAAGTGATGGAAGGAAGGACAGGTGTGAGGTGATGGACCTGAAATATTGGTAGGCACCCCATGTGGCAGTCAGTAAAGTGGACGAGCATGTGGGAGGCAGCTGGACCGATGCACATGGTGGTGCCAGTGTAAAGTGCTGCAATATCAGGATAGGGAAGACATGTTCCACAGCGGAGGCAGAAGCAGCAGGATGTTTGCAGCAACAGGAGGACAGAGTAGTTATGGTGACCTGCAGATCAGGCACTGGAGAGGCGAGTTCAAAGAGCTGAAATGCGGAAAAAAGTACCAGTGTAGGTCATGAAGTAGCAGCCTGCACAAGAAGAGAGGACTGTACACAGCCGACAGAGGCAGATAAATGGGCTGAAGGATGGATGGCGGCTGAGGAGAGAGTGGTATTGGCTAGCAGCACCAATGTACGGAGGCCTGACTATTACAGACATGAAAATGATCTGAGTAGCACAGTCACAAAAGGAACAAGTAGGAATCAAACCTCTGTCCTCTGCTTACAGAGAACTTGCACTAACCAGTAGACTATACCTCCGTACTTCTCTGCACAGCAATTGCTGGATACAAAGAGACTGCAGGTCACTGCCCAAAATGTCTGCTGTGTACGCCAGCATAGGGTAGGACCCCCCCCCCCCACCAGTACCAATGATGCAATGCACATGCAGAACAGCGGTCTATAGTTCATCACTGAATGGAGAATGTTCTTATCTATCACCTCAGCTCAGTAAGATGCACTGACAGTGTGTGATACAAGCACAGAGCAGCTACAAACCGTGCTACTAAGCAGTTTCTGCGGTCATCCTGAGGGTGAGGATGGGCACTCAGCATCAGGTCCCCAGTATTTGCAGTACTAGAGATGGTCTCTGTTGCCTGTGCTACAAATCCCCTATCACTGCTAGATTGTGGCAGGTATTGTCTGCAGTGCGATCTTCTAGTCACCTTGTGTCCTGCTGTATGCTCCAGTCACATCTGCCCTTGTTGGGCAGGATCCTACCTGGAGCAGTGCATGTCAATACCCTCTGTTACAGTGCTAATGCCATGGCCACTAACTACCCAGAGGAGGTGGCACATGTCTAAACTTGCAGGAGGTTGTTACTAGGCGTAGGTGTAGGCCTGGAACACCTTACATCCCAACTACATAGATCTAACATTCACCCGCAGCTCATCACTGGGTTTTCCAGCCAAGCACATACCAACTGCGGATAGTCCGCTGGTCAGTACCCATTGCCCATGCACAGAGCAACCATTGACACCCAACAGTTGGATCAGTGATTGGGCCACCAGGACAGAAAGTGCACCCACATCACTAGAACCAGACACTATAATAGCACTATGTGGATACATAGCCGTGCCATGGACACTTTCTTCGTTTTGGAGGGTATGATTTCTATAGGCTGCTGCTTTCAGATAGTTATTGTTCATCTAATAGTGGAAAGTAGGGCTATGCATATTCTGGGTTACTCTATAGGAGATTGGGGTCTGTCAGTAATTCTTTGAAAATTTTCCTTTAACACAGGTTTTCTCTGCTCTCTTCTACAGCATTCTATATTTTGTGGGGCCCTTGAAAAAGCGTTATTCGAAACGCTTAGTTGACAGGATTGTTGGTGAAAAAAGGGGTGGTTTTGAAGTCCTGGATATCTAAATGTAATCATTGGACTGCTTTAGTTAAGTTTTTGAATGAAATGCTTTAGAGGAGAGTGTGACTAACCTACCATGTTGAAAATGTAAAATATTGAAAATGTTGATAAAAATATTGCAAATAACTTTAGAGAGGAGTTTTTTTTTCTGGCTGTTGATGTTATGGATGAAGGCATAGGTTTGCTTTGATGCTCTAGCCTGATCTGTGTATTCTGAGGCCTTTTTCTCCTCTTTTTAATACCTGTGTAAGGGTTGTCACCGGCATTTGACATCTAGCTAAGTCTATAATTAGAGTAGAGTGAATTTTTGCTTTTTTTATGGTTACTGCTCGGTCAAAGTGAAAATGCCCTCCCAGCATGACATGCTGTGGCCAGTGAGGTGTGGAAAGCCACAAAACAATGGATACACACACACACACATATCGACACACTGTACAAAAATGGGGATGGTTGGCATTCCTGCCGGCCACTCTGGTCCCAATCTCAGCTCAGGCATTATTAAGGTGTGCTCATTGTGCAGGAGCTAGTAGTGCTCTCTGATGTTAACGGCCACTCAGTGTGCCAGTGCTGTCAGCCTGACTCTCCATCCAGCTGAGGATAGTGGAGTCTGTCTGTGTGGGTATTTGTACACTTTTTGGCCAATTCATTGGGGGTTGCACATGTTGGTGTTGTACTTGTACTGTGGGATAAAATTTAGCCACAGGGACATGCACTGCATGAACCATAGCCAGTACCCGAACCTGTGACTCCCTACTTATGTACACACCAACTGTGTGCAGTACACCACAGTACTGCCACATGGTTACAAGAGTCCCTTGGGATGGCATGCTTCCCATCAGACAGACCTTGGCACATTTTGCACTGCGCAGTGGAGCAGGGCATGGCTTTGGTCTGTTGCAGGCGGGTGCTGCTGCCCCCTCCGCCAACACCCCTATGCCATGCTGACATGCCTATGTGCTGTCAGTGTTGGTGCGCAGTCCCAGGCCAGCCAACATGCGGGTTGGCAGGTGCCTAGGGCGCAGGGTCCGGGGGGCGGAGGCCTACATGGACAGATACACATCCCCCCCACAACCATCTGCCTCTGCAGGGACCCCATCACCGCCTGCAAATGTTATGTCTCTTAAGTCTGGGGAAGAGATGGCTAAGGGGTGTTATGTTAGAGGTCTATAAGATATTGCCTGGAGTGGATTAGGTAAACGTAGATCGATTGTTTATGCCATCAAAATGTAGTAGGACTAGGGGACATGCAATGCGGCTACAGTGTAAGCCATTGAGGACTACTGGGAGTGAATGGTTTCTCAGTCAATATGTATTCAAACTCTGTAATTCATTTCTGGAGGATGTAATAAAGGCTATTAGTGTAGCTGGGTTTCAGAAATGTTTGGACAGGTTCCTGGGGAATTGTCCATTAACCATTACTAATGAGGGGCCCAGAATATCCCCTGCTTGCCCAGTACACATACTGTGGATCCTGTGTGTTTTGGGGGGAACCTGCTTGGTACTTGTGACCTAGATTAGCCACTGTTGGACTCAGGATACTGGGCATGATGGACCTTGGTCTGACACAGTCTGGCATATTTGCACATCTTCTGTTCTTATATGCCACCTAGACAACTGCCTGGTCTGCCCTGTGCAGCAGCAGCCCCCACTGCATGATCCACATGAACTCACTTTGCCCCATTTGCACCATCAATATAGTGCCCTTTCATACTTGGGCACTTTGCTGTTGCTGCTAATGGAACACTACTATCACTGTCTTTGGCTCGCCTGTCTTTGCATCACATTGCAGACATTCAAATAGGCTCTCTCTCCTCAAAATACACCCTTTTCACGAGGTTTTAATATGCGTTAAGGTGCCTTCGTTAAGGGAGCAAGCCTTGTCCCTGCCCACTTCCCACCCATTGACTTCCACTCTCCGCCCCACAAATGCCTACATTCTGCCCACAGGGCACTTCACGCTGCCAGTACCGTTAGAGCACGCTAAAGTGGTGTTTTGGACACACTAAGGGCGCAAGTGTGCCATTAGCGCATGCTAATGGCACACTTGCTCCTTTACCACGGTTTAGTAAACATACCCCATAGACATCTCTGGCATTTCTCAGTATATTCTGCCCTGGACATCCCTAATTTGACTTGGACATCCTTTCTAAAAGGCCACTTTAAATCAATTTAGTATGCACCAAATTCTCTAATGCACAGGAATGAACTGAATGTGAACTGATGAATGCATATCTCTACTTTACAAGCAAAAAACACTATAACATTACCTCCATAGATGGACTGAATTAGCCCAGGTTTAAAACTTGTGAGCGGCATCACCTATCCTTAACACTATAACCTTGACACAGAAAGGGAAAAAAATCTTCTCGATAAGGCATATCGTGTTGAAAGCTCCCTCTGTCCAACTTAAGAATTTTGATAAACTGAATATAAATATTTGAATTTAAAAAGCCAACAAACAAGTTGTAGATAATACCTTTTTTTTAGGCTAACAATACATTTTTGACAAGCTTTTGAGAATTATCCCGTCTTCATCAGGTCAATGAAGAAGCAATGCAATTACACTAGATTTAAGTAATATACATTAATCTAGGTCTTAGGCTGTCTGCTTGGGTCATTATAGCTGAATGAATGGGGGTGGAAGGATAGATGGAGGTGATGAGACTTTTTAATCAGATAATGGGTGTGAGAGAGCCAATGTCTTTATTGAGTTCTTTTGTGTCAGGTTCAACATGTTTAATCATTCTGTTTCAAATGTTTCACTTCCTGTGTATTCCTGCAATTTCCTCTCGGTGCCTTTATTGCATTCCATTTTTTACTGGTACAGCCTACAGTATGTCTATGAAGACTGATGTGCGTATCCTCAATTTTTGGCTTGTTTCTCTGATGTAGCACCTCTCTTTACATTTTTGCACTGGACCATATATACTACGAGCCAGATATTCACCTGGGCAGGGCTAAGTGCCATAGCCACTGAGCCCTGCCCGCTGACCCCTTAACTCTGGATATTCACTTCCACGGTGAAAGAAGTGAATATCCGGATCTGACCACACTGCCCACTAGCCACCAAGGCTAACTGTGCAGCATTGATATTGGATGCTGCACAGTTAGCGCTCAGCACCTGATAGGCGAGGTTTTTCCTCGCCTATCTTATAGGTGCCGAGCACTAACCGTGCTGCTTCCAGGCATTTACATGTAAATACCCTTTGAATATCGGGCCCTACATTCATAAAGAAGCATTAATATGAACTTTATATTTTGAATTTCTCATGTGGGCCACTGTAAGGTCCTGTGATAAGTGCTGGCATAAACTGCAGCATGATGTCTTGCAAGTATTTGTGTTATTTTCTTCTATTTGGGATTCTGAACTGAAAACTATACATAACAATTGTACAGGTTTAAACACATACTTAAGTAAAATGTGTTTACCTGATGCAATGATATGTACTTTTAAAATGTTGCTAATGTACAGAAGTTATAGTTTTCCATTAACTAAAATGTAGCCAGGATGCTAACCAAACACTGGGTATAGTTAATGATGTTGCATGTAGAACGGATGATAAACCCAAAGTCTTTTAGGGACTGTCGGGTCCTGCTACTTTGCTTTTCTTTCTGGTATTCCCTAAAACTGAAAAGCCTTCACAGAGCATCAGGATAACTGTAGTAAATTCTTGCCTTTAACGTGTGTTAACTTAAACTTTACTGTGCATTGGGAAGGAATCAGCCATGCTAAAGGTTTTGGCTGAAATGGAAGCATGTTGTTCTCAAAGAGCCAGGAGCATTTTAGCAGCCACTTATCGTGCTTTAACGGTAACTGCACAGTATGTTAGAGGTAACCTTGTGCAATCTCGTCTCGGAGGGATTCTGAACTATCATATACTGGATCAATAGTGATCAATAGTGATTAGTGTATTTTTGCTGCACATATAGTCAGCTGTGCTGAATACATGGGTAATACAATGACTGCCACTGGCTATATACATAGCAGCTAAATATCGCAGCTATATGCATAGTTCTGTAGGCTCCCACCCTCACCCTGCCCTAACTCTACCTAGGAACTCTATGGTTAGGGCTGGAGCCGTTAGAATGATGTTACTGGCACAATCTGTACAGCGCCCTTTGAAATCAGCAGCTTGAGGAGTTAGGTGTTTACTGACAGTCGGTTAACATATAATTTCTTAAGAAAATCATCCCACAAATTTTTAGTCCACAAATAAATAAAGATTACAAAAAAAGTATTTCTGCTCGAAAAGAATGACGGGACAGATATACAACGAGCACAGTGCTTAACTTCATCATTAAACACACATATAAAAGACAAACAAAAAACAGAGGACAAAATTGTCAACCAATATCATGAAAGCACAACAGCTGACTGAAGGATCTTCACTGTTCTTCATTAGAGTCCAATATCTTCAAAGGAATAATTTATCCTACTGCTGCCAGCATACAGTATGTGACCTGCTCTGAAGCTTTGTTCGATCATCTGAAATAACTGCTCAGTTCTGCAACTTGCAGACAACCGTGACTTTATTTCCTTCTCACAACCCTTCCTCTTCAGACTACAACACAGCCTGAGGCATTAGGGTCATTCCAGGCATTTAAATACTAGCATGCATAAAACTCCCTGCAAAAACGAAAAACACAGTTTTCTACTGTCAGCTGCCAAGTTGCCACAATAACAGCCTTCTCACATGGATCAAAGAAATGCTGTACTAATCCAAGCTTTAACATGAGCCAATTCATCTGCCTCTACTATTCTTGCACATGAAGGGTAAAAGCACTTTAACATATTGCTAGAGGAAATGTTAGATGTAAATGGTAACCAGAAAGCCTGACTGGTCAATGCCAGCACAAGAAAACTCTGTTAGTCCATATAAGATTCATGATCATGACATAGCCCTGCTGAGCCACCAAGGGGTAAGATTTTTCTGACTTTCTGATATTTATAGATAAGATTTAAGGAGGCCCGAGAACATAAAGATAGGTATTAGATTGGTTAACAGGTCTAAAATTCATGTGCCCTAGATTTATTTAAGGGCATGTTAACTAATGTGTGCTTAACCATTAACGTGGGATTTGCTATGCACTAAGCACATCACACTAACAGCCCCATGCTAACTGGTTAGTGTGTGACAGGGCAGAGATTGGTCGGGTTAGGGATGTAACAGGGGCATTTACAGCATGTCGCAGTTAGCAGTGGTGTGTTGGTGCACATTAACCATGCCTGTTGCTGTTAGTGCGGGTGCACTTAACGCCACCATAATGGGTGGAATAAAGTGCACCCGAATGCCACTTATACTACTACTAATCATTTGTATAGTGCTACAAGGCGTATGCAGCACTGTAGATATAGATGTAAGACACAGGGGTATGTTTACTAAATGGAGATAACGTAGCAGCGGCGCACTTATCGCACGATACGTGACGTTATTGTGCGAAAACCCAACTTGTTCGCGCAATAACATGCCATTTTGCCCGACAATATCCCTGGCAGCGATAAGACACAGAAAAGGTGGAGTAAGGCTCTCCAGAGGGCGGGGAGAAGGGGGTCAATGGGCGGGGTGGGCGGGGAGAGGCTCCAGGCACATCAGCGCTGTGAAATGAAGGTCCAAAAAATAGCCCGAGTGAAAACCTGGCGTTAGAGGCAAAAGTGAAGGAGAGAGAAACCATTTCAGTCAGCAATGTACAGCAAAGGCAGGGAGACCAAGAACAGTGATAGTAGTGATACATGTGCAGCACCACCAGAGAGTGCCCAAGTATGAAAGGGCACTATGGTGTGGCTGCACATGGGGTACAGGGGGCTGCAGGCGTGACATGCAGTGGGGCAGCTGGGGCTTAGGGCATGCTAGGCAGATGCCTAGGTGACACATAGGTAGAAAAACAGAAACACAATATCAGCAACTGATCAAGGTCAAACATGCCCACGAGTGTCTGTGTCCCACAGTGTCCCAGGGGACAGTACCCAGAAAATACCCCAAAGGGCAAAGAACATTGGCAGGCAGTGCCAGGGAGAAGCATGGATGTCCATGCAGGCGCCCCTACCCCAGATTACACACCATAGGCAGCCGCCTACCGTCACACTGGATGGCCTGGGACAGCGCACCACCAGCATAAGGGCATGTCAGCATGGTGGCGGAGGGGTGCCGGTGGGGGAGGGGGCAGTGGCATCTGCCCACAGCAGACCAAGGCCAAGCCTTGTTTAGGTAGGTGCCGTGCACTGCAAAAGACGTTTGACCTCTGACGAACAATAATGGTATACCCAGGGAATGACCTGCTTCTTTGGCAACAGTTTGGTGCAGTACACCCAGCCAGTGCATCCAGAGGCAGAAGATCACAGGTTCAAGTCACAGCTGTGGCTCCTGCAGACCATGTCCCTATATATTACCCAGTACTAAACCGTAGTAATAAAGAAGGAACCTTTTTGCAGATAAATAAGCATGCCATAAATGCCTATTCTCTACCCTACAGAGCACATTCACCATAGACATGTGCAGTCCCTAGAGCAGAAGTTTCCAACTGCAATCCCAGAGGGCCAAACACCATTCAGGTTTCATGCTGTCCCTAAGAAATATGCCTGAGATGTATTTGTATGTACCGCCCCCATTGTATGCAAATGTATCCCTGCATATTCATCAGGGTCAGCATGAAAACCTGAATCGTGTTGGGCCCACCAGGACAGGAGTTGGGGACCTCTGCTACAGAGCATCGGCAAGTTCCACTATCCAAAGCCTCATGGAGAGTCAGGCTGTTGGGCCCTGCGCGGAACAGCATCTACCAATACTAGAACCCGCATACCTTAGCAATGCCGTCAGAAACTCTGAAACACGTTCCACATATATCAAGCGGTTGCTATGATTAATGTCAGATAACAAGTCCAAAATGAAACACAATCTGTTAACAGAGATCCATCAGAGCAACCTGTCTGATATCTGTGGGGTGTGTCTCGGTTTATGTTTCTGACAGTTTTTACCACCCCGGAGAGTGACCCCAACAGTATTGAGTACCATAGCAATGCCTGCGCTGTGCCTAGGACTGGTGCGGCGGCCAGGGCTGCCAAACACCTCTATATTTGCACAATGATGAAATAGGTGTGGGAGTGTGTGTATGTCTATCCAGTGTTTTGTGGCTGGCCACACCTTAATGAGCCCACAATGCTTGCACTGTTTCCAGTGTTAGCCTGCTGATGTGCATAATGAGGAGCAAGGTACTGTGGGTATAGGCCGGACAGGGCAGCCTGGGCAGGATGCATCTGCACAGGGCACAGGGCAATGTCTGGGACATTGTATTGGCCAACCACCACCTGCATGGACAGGGTGACCACAGCATGTCATGCTGGGGGGGGGGTCAATCTCACCCTGACTGAGCAGTGACCATGGCATGTCTAAATCCCCACATAATGCTATATAATGTTTCTCTCAAGTGACATCTGGGAGTTTCTCTGTTTGGGGCCCAATCACTGACATACCACCTCTCGGTGCACACAGTTTCACAAGGACCATGCACTATGTACTAGCTAGCAGACTGTCTGCAGTTAGCGTGTGTATGGCTGGAGCACCTTGCAGGGTGAAGACTGACAGTGCCCTCTGCTGATGAATGTCAGGTGGTGGTGGGGGGGCATCTGAGCGTTTACAGGCCTACTGCCTGTCTGCCAGTGCCCTGTGTGATACAAACAGATCTGCATTGACTGCCTTGGAGGGTGCCCCTACCCCTGCAGGACCGGGGTTGCTGGTCCCACAGCCCTTCATCATGTCCCTCCACTGCCGCCATCCAGCAGTCATCCTGGTGGTGTGGTAGTTGCTGCTGTTTATGTGTGGAACATCACCCTTGGCCTCAAAGGCTCCCAGACCTGCGTACAGAGGTGTATCAAACATCCTGGTGTCAAGGTGGTTGCTGTAGTTGCAGTGTCACAGGTCTGCCCTAACCCCAAGAGGCATCAGACCAGCTGACACAGGTCTACTCCACATCCTGGTGTTATGGTGGTTGCTGTTGTTGCAGGTTCCAAGCCCTGTCCTAACCCCAGGAGGCATCAGACCAGATTACACAGGTCTACCCTACACTCTGGTGTTATGGTGGTTGCTGTTGTTGCAGGTTCCCAGCCCTACCCTAACCCCAGGAGGCATCAGACCAGATTACACAGGTCTACTCTACATTCTGGTGTTATGGCAAGTGCTGCTGTGTATGTGTGGAACACCACCCTATCCCCAGGAGGCCCCCCAGACCTGATGACAGAGGTGTAGTACACATCCTGGGGTCATGGTGGATGCTGCAGTTGCCGTCTCCCAGCTGTGGCCCACTCCCAGGGGGCCCCAGCCCACAACACAGAGGTCTATCAGTCACCCTGGTTTTATGGCTGCTGCTGCTGCTGTTGCAGGCTCCCAGCTCTGCCACATTCCCAGGAGGCAGCACACCAGATTCCAGTGGTCCACCAAGCATCCCAGTGTAATGGTAGCTGATGTTGGTGCAGGTACCCAGCTCCCCCACACCCCCAGGTGTCCAAGCCCGCACCACAGAGGCTGGATCAGCATCCAGGTGTCATGGTGATGGCTCCTGTTCATGTGGGACGGGCTGCCCAACACCGAGGTGTGTGCTGGACTGCACTGAGGGTATGGAGTCACACCCCCTGGAGATCAGAATTAGAACACCGCACATGCCATGTTGCTGTCATGTCATGCCAGGAGATGACAGGGACATGGCATGGAATGGCTGTGAGGCAGCACACAGGGCACATAGATGTCACACCACACATGCCCAGCCTCAAACCCACACATGCAGGCGGTGGTGCCAACAGCTAGTATGGGACCCACTGCCCATAGCAGGAGCAGCCCCCATTGCATGCAGACATGTGTGCCATGTGGTTCGCCATGGCCAGGGATACAGGGCCCTAATGGTTACAAACATTGCTAATCCCCCCAGGTAGCGGACCTATGGAAGGGCAGAGAGATGCGGCTACACTGCCCTGGATACCTCCGCTGCATGCAGCAGGAGGCAATGGCCGGGGGTGACAGTGAGTGTCCCAGTCTCTGCATTGCACCACATCATGTCCCAGTGGCATGGCAGCCTGTGATGCCACATACAATATGTCTGTGCCGTAACAAACGCATGACGCCCTGTTCATTTCTGCCTTCTCCACAGAGGCTGCAGATGCTGGGGAGGGGACCTCTGCGCCCACACCACCTGGTGGCAGCCCCCCTGGGACCACTGGGAGTACCGATGTGGAGGACGTACCTACAGCGGCGGAGGACACCATGGATGTGGGGGAGGAATACATGGAAGGTGGGGAGGTGTGGGAGGAGGGGTGGTGGAGGGTGCTGGGGAGGTGGAGTGGGAGGGTGGCAGGGAGAGTGAGGGGATTGGCCAGGGCGGGGAGGGCGGGGGGCCATGGAGGGTGGGGAGGGGGAGCCTGTGCCTGAGGGCGGCTACAGTTCACCACAGGGCACTGGGAGCCCCTGCCACCTGCCCCATGTACATGGCCAAGGTGTCAGGCCGGGTGTGGGACCCCCACAAATTGCCACACACAGGGCCCACAAAGATGCCACCACCCAGACCACAGCCACATGGTGTGGAATGCGGTGCCAAATGTGTGGGTCTCCTGTGTGTGGCAATGGGCACCGTTATGCGGACCCTAAGCGACCATGGCCACGCCATCAGGCAGATGACAGCTGCTGTTCAGGGTATGGCTGACGTGATGCACCACCAGCATTATCATGGCATGTTCACGGCACATCCCCAGCCATACACTCACGGCGGGACCCGGGTGTGTGATCCACATATGTAACTGTGGCCATCTCCCAGTGTCTGCAAGGTAGTTAATTGGACGCACAGATGGCAAAGGTGGCAACCCTAATAGCCAAATGTATCCCCACTAACGTGTGAGAAGGATGTACATGCTGGGCTAACGCCAAATGTGAACTAGTTCTAATGTTAACCTGCCTGTGGGAGGGTGCTGTTCTGTTGTACCTTTTAACGTTTGTATGGCACCTACTGACACATATTTGTATTAAAACATTGTGTAGGCAGCCAACTCTTGCAATGGTCATGTGTCCTCTGTACAATACATGCTGTAGTGGTGAGTGTGACACCTGTGTGCATGTCCCAGTGTGTATGTGTGCCACATACATTGCCCCTGCCCCACAACAGGCTGTGTGGAGCGCCATGTGCACTGCTGGATGTATCCCCTGATTACATTGTGATGTAACCATGTGCTGCACCGTCCAGCAGACATGGACACATTCATGTTGTCACCAATAGTCAATCTATAGCAGGGATTCACCACATGATAAGACAGTGAGGAGGTGTGGATGTGCTACCCATGATGCAGTCCAGATGTGATGTATGCGGGGATCCACGTGTCTGACAGGGTGTTAGTCGGTGCGGCTCACCAAGATGGGTTCTGGTGGGGTTGAGGAGCAGCAGCTCATTACAAGCACTGGAGAGGGTAAACAACTGACAGCAGCTAGGTATATCTGTACGTCGTATCTGTCCGACAAGTATGTGCGGTTAGTATGCCATGGAGACCCTGGTGCGTGTCTGACAGATGGGTCAGCCATGTAGATAGCCTGATGTGGATGATATGCAAGGACAGAGGGGAGCTATACCCCACAATGTTGGTGAACAAGCAGACATATACAGCAGGTGTCAGGGGGAGGGAGGGTGTAACCCCAGGCATATGTATGGCCGTGAACACATGGCACGGTGCATGGCACACAGGGCATGTGTGGACCTCTCTGTCATGACTGCTGCTGGTGCAGACACCCCGCCAGCCTGTGACATGGTAGGGCACATGTGACCATGGCAACCCCAATTGGGACGGCCCACTCATAGAACTCCCAACACAAACAATGGACATATGCACATCAGTGACCAAAGGTAAAGCGGTCTTTAATGCGATGGCCAGTCCAACGTACAATCACAGACCTACGACTTGCGTGACCACCCACGCCCATGCCCCTTCCCCCTCCCATGACCCCCACACTCCTTGCCACTGCTGCTGTAGCTGCCTCTTGTGCTGCTGCTAGCTGCAGGATACGTCCTGCCACGGCCTTGAGGGCATCTGCCACCCGGCCTATTCCAGCTGCGATCTTCACGGCAGTCCCTTGCAGTTGCCATGTCTCCAGGTTGTGCTCCCTGACATCCCTGCGGAGCCTCACACTGCCCGCGTGAGGGCCCACCACGCCTGGCATTGGGCACGCTGTACCTGCTGCTGGCCAAGCATTTCCGCCCGGATAGCCATCAGCACCTGGCGAGTGCCTGTGGAAGGGGAACAGAGTGACCTGTGAGACATCTGTTGCCTACACCCCAGCGAGTATGACCTGCCCATTCCCCACCGTGCCACACCAACCACCCCAGACATGGCAAGGTGGGCATATGTATGTGTGGAGGCTCACTGTCATTGTGCATGTGTGTGGTCCCACCGCTGTAACTGGGGGTTGGTGGGCCACACCAGCACATGCAACCATCCTGCCAGTCACCTACCTGCAGCATCCCTGTGTGCCGACGCCATATGTGAGTATATACTTCTGGGAATTTTTTGAAAGGAATTCTTTCTATTAAAGCTATTTAATCTGTGAACCCACTATTTTTTGTTAAATCAGTCAGGGCCTAGTAGCAGCAGTTTAAGTTTAAATTTAAAACACAGAAGAGAACTTTCTGGTTACCTTTCATACCCAGCAGAGAGCTTGTAGTTTTAATTTAATAGTCACTCAGGGCCTAGTATCAGCAAAGTACTTTTAGTTTAAATTTAAAACACAGAAGAGAGCTTGCTGGTTAAATTTAGAACCCAGCAGAGAGCTTGTAGTTTAAATTTCATAATAAGTTAGAGCCTAGCAGCAGCAAAGAGCTATAATTTAAATCAAATAAGAATATAGCTTACCTCAGCAGCACAGGACAGGGTACTGTCTAACACAGGGGTCTCAAACTCAAATTGCTTTGAGGGCCGAATGAGGACTTGTAAAGTAACCCGGGGGCCGCATAAGACACGGGCCTCATTTGCATAAGGGGCCTCATTTGCATAAATATTTGCATAATGTTGCATAATGAGTGCATGGATAAAGAAAGACTAGAAAATTTCTATATTACTATAATCCAGTGCCAACCGCCAGGCACATTAGGAACTACTACTAACACTGCCCATTTGGAACCCATAGCAAACCCCCCGTATCATAACAGCACTACCAGGACTCACAAAGCACCAGACCCTACCTATCAAAAGGCAACACTGCAAATATTAAATCAATACATTTCAGAGAACAATACATGACCTACTGGGAAAAGAGAACAAGTAGCAATGTCAAATAGGAATTACACAGAATACCTCAGCACTGTAGAAATAAAACTATAAATAATTTCTTGTACCAAAACACAGACATTAATGATGCACATTTCCCAGAGCTGACATATTCCAGTTAATAAATTCAAAATAAAGAGATATTTTTCTACCTTTTGTGCATTTTTTTTCAGTTGCAATTGCTCCAGCCACTTCTGGTTTCTTCGTGTCTTCTGCTATCTCCATCGTCTGCTGTCCATTTGTCCTTTCTTCTCTCTTCTAGTTTTTTTCCATTCTCTCTCTACATCTGCTTTAACATACTAATCTTTCTCCTTTTGCTCTTTCCTCATTCCTATTTCATCCACTCAAATTTTACCCCTCCATCCTCAATCCCCACTTACTCTCCCAATACCTGGCCAATTGTAGATTTGTCTTCTCTTCCAGACAAAATATTTTTCCCCTCTCCATTTCACTTTCCCAGCTCCATCCCATTCTAATCCTCCCCCAACATCAGCTCCCTTCTAGTTCCAGCCCCACCCAGCATCTGCTCCTTTCTAGTCCCTGCATCAGTCCATTTCCAGTCCTATCCTAGCCTCACCATCAGCCCATTTCCAATCCCCGCCCCCCTGCAGCCAATTTACCATCCTAGCTCCCTCCCCTCACAGCCCATTTCCATTCCAAGCCCCCCTCCCCATCAGCCATTTGCAGTTCAAGCCCCCCTTCCACTCATCCCATTTCCAGTCCTAGCAACCCCCCCAGCCCATTACCAGTCCTAGACCCCCCATAGCCCATAACCAGTCCTAACCTCCCCATAGCGCACTTCCAGTCTTACCCCCCCATCACCCCATTTTCAGTCTTACCCCCCCCATAGCCCATTACCAGTCCTAGTCCCCCCATAGCCCACTTGCAGTCGTATCCCCCATCACCCCATTTTCAGTCCTAGCCCCCACCATAGCCCATTACCAGTCATAACCCCCCCTGCCAATAGCCCACTTCCAGTCCTAACCCCCATCTGCCCATTTCCAGTCCTAGCCCCCACCATAGCCCATTACTAGTTATAACCCCCCCCAGCCCATTACCAGTCATAACCCCCCTGCCAATAGCCCACTTCCAGTCCTAACCCCCATCTGCCCATTTCCAGTCCTAGCCCCCACCATAGCCCATTACTAGTTATAACCCCCCCAGCCCATTACCAGTCATAACCCCCCCTGCCAATAGCCCACTTCCAGTCCTAACCCCCATCTGCCCATGTCCAGTCCTAGCCCCCACCATAGCCCATTACCAGTTATAACCCCCCCCAAGCCCATTACCAGTCATAACCCCCCCGCTCACCCCTCTGCCAATAGCCCACTTCCAGTTCAGTCAGCCCCTCCATAGCTCATTACCGGCCAACAAAAAACCCCCCAAAACCCTGGCTTCTGCTGCTGCCGTTGCCGCCGTGGCAGCAGCAGAATCAATTGTCAAATTTAAAAAAAAAACTGACTTCTGCTGCTCAAGCAGCTGTCCTGCGGCCCCTTTCCCTCTGCCCGGAGATCCGACTCTGCTCTCAGCGGCGTGCTTTTCAAGCCGCGACGAGAGTATTCCCCTCTCGCGCGGTTTTTCAAGCCGCGCGAGAGGGGAATACTCTCTTCGCGGCTTGAAAAGCACGCCGCTGAGAGCAGAGTCGGATCTCCGGGCAGAGGGAAAGGGGCCGCAGGACAGCTGCTTGAGCCGCAGTAGTCAGTTTTTTTTTTAAATTTAACAATTGATTCTGCTGCTGCCACGGCGGCAACGGCAGCAGCAGAAGCCAGGGTTTTGGGGGATTTTTGGTTTTCCGCCGTCGCGGGCCGCACAAAGTTGTCTCGCGGGCCGCATGCAGCCCGCGGGCCGCGTGTTTGAGACCCCTGGTCTAACAGCCCTCTTTTAATAAGTGTTATTTCCCTCCCTCCCTCCCCACACCCACCCACCCCTGGGATAATCATAGCTTTATAGGTACTAACACATCTTAAAAGACAGGAGGTGCTCTCAGGTGAAGCTCATTACCCAAATCAGTCATACACTAAGGACCTTAGATTAATTAAGCTTCAGGTGAACAAGGTATATTAAACGTATTAAGTACAGTTTTATTGGTATAAATATCCAAAGCAACCCTTAGTAAGTAAAGAATTTAAAGATCTAAACGAAAACTTAAAACTAAGTTGCAGACAGCAGTCCAGCAGCGGAATGGGGGCTTTCCAGTCTTTTGCATTGAGTGTCACATGTATGATTTTCTCCCAGTTGGTGAGAGGTCTTACGTGTGCACTAGGTGCAAGGAGCTCTTTGCTCTCAGGGAACGGGTCCGTTCTCTAGAGGCTAGAGTTGCAGACTTGGAAAACATAAGAAAGACAGAGAGGTACATAGACGAGACCTACAGGGATATAGTCCTGAAGTTCCACCTCCAGTCTGGCAGCATCCCTGTTGCCATGGAGGAGAGAGGTCACGTGACAGGAGAGCATCACCCTGGTGTGGCAGGAAGTGATCCTCTAACTAGGACCTGTCCTCCAGGTAATGTAATACCCTCTCGCACCGAGGAAGTTTCTCCAGGGCCATGTGCCCATGAGGGAAGGGTTAGGACAGCCGTTATAGTTGGTGATTCGATCATTAGGCATGTAGATAGCTGGGTGGCTGGTGGACCTGAGGATCACCTGGGAACATGCCTGCCTGGTGCAAAGGTAGCGGACCTCACGCACCACCTAGATAAGGTCTTAGATAGTGCTGGGGAGGAGTCTGCTGTCTTGGTACATGTCAGTACCAATGACATAGGAAAATGTGGTAGGGAGGTTCTGGAGGCTAAATTTAGGCTTTTAGGTAGGAAGTTGAAATCCAGAACTTCCAGGGTAGCATTCTCCGAAATGTTTCCCGTTCCACGTGCAGGACCCAAAAGGCAGGCAGAGCTCCGGAGTCTCAATGCGTGGATGAGACAATGGTGCAGAGATGAGGGGTTTGGATTTGTTAGGAACTGGGTTAAATTCTGGGGAAAGGAGGGGCTCTTCCGAAGGGATGGGCTTCACCTTAACCGGGATGGAACCAGGCTGCTGGCATTAACCATTAAAAAGGAGACAGAGCAGCTTTTAAACTAGATAATAGGGGAAAGCCGATAGTCGCCAAAGAGCGGATGGTTCAGAAGGATGTATCCTTGAAGGATACTACCAAAAGCAGAGAGGTTCCAAAAAAGAGTAAAGCAGCCCAAATGCCCTCGAGTATGGAGCAGACACAGCTTAAAGATCCCAAATTACCCATGTCTACCAATAGCCAAATTAATATGAATAAAATACATTCTCTAAAATGTTTGTATGCAAATGCTAGAAGTCTAAAAAATAAGATGGGAGAGTTAGAATATATAGCATTAAATAAGAGGTTAGATATGATTGGTATCTCAGAGACATGGTGGAAGGAGGACAACCAGTGGGACACTGTGATACCTGGGTACAAACTACATCGTAATGATAGAGCTGATCAAATTGGTGGAGGGGTTGCGCTCTATGTTAGAGAGGGCATTGAGTCAGAAAGGATTAAAGTTTTGCAGGAAACAAAATTTGCTGTAGAATCTCTATGGATTGACATTCCATGTAAAAAGGGGAAGGCGATGGCGGTGGGGGTGTACTATCGACCGCCTGGCCAGAATGAACAAATGGATGATGAAATGCTCAAAGAAATCAAGGAAGCTAACAAACGTTACAGCAAGGTAATAATAATGGGTGATTTCAATTACCCAGGTATCGACTGGGTCAGTATCACGGCAGGACATGCTAGGGAGATAAAGTTCCTAGATGACATTAATGACTGCTTCTTGGACCAGCTGGTTCATGAAACGACCAGAGGGGAAGCCATATTGGACCTAGTCCTTAGTGGAACATCGGATCTAGTACAAGAGATAAGGGTGTTGGGGCCACTTGGCAATAGTGATCATAGCATGATTGCCTTTGATTTAATTAGTGGAGGAGAGATAGTAAGGAAATCCACAGTACTACCTTTTAACATTTGAAAGGGAGACTATGATAAAATGAGGAAAATAGTTAAGAAAAAACTAAAAGGAGCAGTTGCAAAGGTTAAAGACTTACATCAAGCTTGGGTGTTGTTGAAAAATACTATCTTGGAAGCCCAGACCAGCTGTATTCCACGCTTTAAAAAAGTGGAAGGAAGTCCAAAAAACTGCCAGCATGGTTTAACAGAGAGGCTGTTATTGCCAAAAAAGCATCTTTCAGGAAATGGAAAAAAGAGCCAAACGATGAAACCTGGAAACAGCACAAGCACTGGCAGGTCAAATGCAAGGCATTGATAAAGAAGGCAAAGGGAGAATTTGAGAAGAAGCTTGCTGCGGAAGCAAAAACACGAAATAAAGATTTGTTCAAGTACATTCATAGCAAAAAACCTGTGAGTCAGTTGGACCATTAGATGATAGAGGAGTTAAAGGGGCACTAAGAGGTGACAAGGCGATAGCGGAGAGAATGAATGAATTCTTTGCTTCGGTCTTTACTGAAGAAGATATAGGGATGTTACCCATGACTGAAGTGGCATTTAAAGGTGCGGAAGAATTGAAGGAAATATCGATACATCAGGAAGATGTATTACAACTATTAGATAAACTGAAGAGTAGCAAATCACCTGGGCCGGATGGTATACATCCCAGGGTGTTGAAAGAACTGAAATATGAGATTGCAGACCTGCTATTAGTAATCTGTGAACTATCATTAAAATCATCTCTAATACCTGAAGATTGGAGGATCGCCAATGTAACACCAATTTTTAAAAAGAGTTTGAGGGGTGATCCGGGAAACTACAGACCGGTGAGCCTCACGTCAGTACCGAGAAAAATGGTAGAAACCATCATAAAGAATAAAATTACACAGCATGTAGATAGTCATGGCCTAATGGGAGACAGCCAACATGGCTTTAGACAAGGAAGATCTTGTCTTACTAATCTGTTATGTTTCTTTGAAAGTGTGAATAAACAGGTGGACAAAGGCGAATAGTGGTGTACCCCAAGGATCTGTGCTGGGTCCGCTGCTTTATGACATATTCATAAATGACCTGGAAAGTGGAATGAGTGAGGTTATCAAATTTGCAGATGACACAAAACTATTTAAAGTTGTTAAAACCCAAGAGGATTGTGGAAAATTGCAAGAGGATCTTGATAAATTGGAAGACTGGGCATCAAAATGGCAGATGAAATTTAATGTGGACAAGTGCAAAGTTATGCACCTAGGGAAGAACAACCCAAACTATGGTTACACAATGCAAAGTTCCACATTAGGAACCACCACCCAGGAAAAAGATTTAGGCGTCATTGTGGATAACATGTTAAAACCCTCGGCCCAGTGTGCAGCGGCAGCCAAGAGAGTAAATAGAATGCTAGGTATCATAAGGAAAGGAATGGAAAATAAAACAAAAGATATTATAATGCCTCTATACCGTTCCATGGTGAGACCGCACCTTGAATATTGTGTGCAATTCTGGTCGCCGTATCTTAAAAAGGATATAGCGTTATTAGAAAAGGTTCAGAGAAGAGCCACCAAAATGGTAAAGGGAATAGAAGGCTAAAAAGGTTAGGGCTCTTTAACCTGGAAAAGAGACGGCTGAGGGGAGATATGATAGAAGTCTATAAATGAATGAATGGAGTGGAACGGGTAAACGTAGATCGACTGTTTACGTTATCAGAATATAGAAAGACTAGGGGACATGCAATGAAGCTACAGGGTAAACTATTTAAGACTAATAAAAGAAAATATTTTTTCACTCAATGTGTAATCAAACTCTGGAATTTGTTACCGGAGGATGTAGTAAAGGCTGTTAGTATAACTGGGTTTAAAAAAGGTTTGGACAAGTTCCTGGAGGAAAGGTCCATAAACCATTATTAAGAAGGGACCCAGGATATCAATGCTTGACCCAGTACAAGCATTGCGGAACCTGTGTCTTTTGGGGAAACTGCTAGGTACGTATGACCTAGATTGGCCACTGTTGGAAACAGGATACTGGGCTTGATGGAGCTTGGTCTGACCCAGTATGGCATATCTTATATTCTTATGTGCCCACAGCTCCTGGAGGACGACATGCATAGCGCCGTTGTTGCAGTCAATGGCCCTGGCGGTGGCAAAGTGGGGCTGACCCCCACATCCTCGGGCCCCTCCCCAGCCACTGTGGTGCCTGTGTACCTGCTTCGCTGTTTTTGACTGTTCATCCTCTTGGGCAGCCAACTCCTCAGGCATCACATAAGCCCATGGGGTGTCTGGGGCGTCGCTGGCGGCAGCCTCTGTATGCAGCGCCTCTTCGATCTCCGCTGGCTTGGGCTCACCGCCATTGTCCTCCTCGGCCACCTCAATAGCCTGGATGTTACCTGGGGGGGGGGGGGGGGGGGGGGTGGAACAGGGTACACAGTAGATATGGGGTTGACACAGACACATACATAGAGCACATTGTAACGTCACCACCGTGGGCAATGTGTGTACCGCCTGTACGTGATGTCACAGCGCCTACACTGGGGCAGCATGTGTGTCGGCTGTGCTGTACCTGGGAGGGGGGCAGCGCCACATTGTCATGTCTGACCTGGGGGTCGGTGTGGCGAGTGCTGCACACACAATGCACAGCACCAGGTGCGCACTGTGTGTGAGACATGGGCTCTAACCACAGAGCTACCTGTGGCCGGTGTGTGTGTGTGTGAGGCCTTGCAAGGAGTGTGGGGCTTGTCACAGTGTGTGTGAGCATCATGTATGCACTGTGGGGTACGGTAGATGTTGGTGCGGGCGTGCCGGTCAGCCAGACATGTGTGGGGACTGGTACAGTGCTGTACGATGTGTGTCATGGGTGGAGAGCTATGCAGGACTGTGCACCTGTGGTTCGGGTTCTGGGGGATGGGGGACCCTTGCGTGCATGAGGTTGCACTGGGGAGGGGGTGGCCTTGGAACAGTGTCACCCAGCACCGTGGTGCATGTTCGGGGTTCAACCTCGGCTGGTGTCGGTGTTGGGGCAGGTGCATCTGTTCCAGAGGTCGCTGGGACTGGGACTGGTGCTGGGACATAACATGGGGGTGGGAGAGTGTGTACACTGTGTCTGTGGGGGGTGTCTGCACATATTGCCATGGGTTGGGTGTCCTGGGGTGGTCAGTACAAGGCCTGGCTGACTGGGGCCACACCTATGCTGGTGGCGGTGGCACGGGGTTGGTGGGCCTGGTATGTGTGGTTCACCTGTACATGTGCACAATACATTGCACATGGCATGAGGACATGACATATCCCTCATCGTTAGATACAGGATGTACAGGATACAGGATGATACTCCGTGGTGTCACACACCTATCGCTGGACATTAGGGTGGTCCATAAAAATGAATTCCTGAATTCCTTTGCTCCCTGGCCTGATTCTGGTTCCATTTAGATAGAAAACACTGTGTACAAAGTTTGAAGCCAATCAAATAATATTTAGGGGTGGCTCAACAAGTCTTGAGATATCCCCCTGGGAGCAGATGACGAAATGTTGCATCATCTTGTATCATCCACTCAGTTCCACGCTGATTACATTTGATTGCGTCATATTTGAACTAATCTCGTCTCTGAGAGGTGGCAAAGACATTGTACTACTATCTTTGTATCTTTATTCTTTTCAGATGGCGAAAAAACGTGGTTTTTATCTCATTGAAGAAATGTCCACCACAATTCTGGGGGCCAAGCTCCCCAGCAAGGAGCAAGTGTTAAGTGTATTTTTACATCACCATATGACATTAAACAAAGGTGTTAGTGAAAGTGCATCTATTGTAACAAGTGAAGTAGAAGCTTACTGGGAAAAGGCCAGGCTTCCTGTTCAAAGAAATGACAAAATTCAAGAAAAAGTAAAGAAATTGTTCAATCAGTGGAAACCTTTGAAGAAAAACAAGGGAGAGGAGGGAAACAAGAGGCAAATGAAAAAGAATTCCAGGTTGCAATGAAAAACCTATTTGATGTGGCGCATGCCAATGCAATGTCTTTAATTCATATTCAAGAAGACAAAGAATTCTTAATAGCGCAACGAGAACCAGGGCGCCGCGGCTCAATGTGCGCGATGGACAAGAAACTGGCCAACACGGAAGCAAGATCGCAACAGCGAGAAGAAGAACTGAAAAGGCGCAGACAAAAACATGTTGCCGAAGCCGAGGCAAATACAAGCCAAGTTCAGCTTGAAGGATCTTCTTCCTCAGCAGAGTCAGGTGAAGACTCGTCGACATCTGCAGATTCAGATAACGGACAGAAGAAAGCAACTCCACAAACGAAGCAGTATCGACCTAACAATGTCTGGACCCCAGAGCTTACAGCAGCCCTGGATCGGACAGGGACAACGGATCGCAATGCTCTGTTTGTGGTAGCTGAAATCGCCAGAAGTCTGGGACATTATCCTGGGGAGCTCAATATCAGCCGCTCCAGTGTCAAGAGCCATAGAGAAAAGCACCGTCAGCAACAATGAACGGACCTGCACAACACATTCAAAGCCGAAGGCAAAACATGCATTGTGCATTGGGATAGCAAGTTATTGCCATCTCTCCTCTGTTCAACCACATCCATTGACCGCCTTCCAGTTTTGATAACGGCTGTCTCCACTGGAGAAACACAACTTCTTGGTGTACCAAAACTGACATCAGGAACGGGCGAGAATCAAGCTGCAGCAGTTTATGAACTGTTACAGGAATGGTGTTTGGATGAAAAGGTTGCAGGCTTCTGCTTTGATACAACTGCATCAAACACGGGACGTCGATCAGGAGCGTGCATTCTTCTAGAACAGAGACTCCATCGCACAGTCCTTCATTTGGCATGCCGCCATCACATTTACGAAATAATTATTGGTGCAGTATTCTCTACATGCTCTGGAGCTTCATCGGGTCCCGATGTCCAACTCTTTTGCCGGTTCCAAAAGAATTGGGGCTCCCTTGACAAGTCCAACTATCAAACTGGAAAAGACTTGGAGGTGCTGCAACCTGACAGGGATCGCATCATGAAGTTTGCGGAATCCAAGTTGGCAAAGGGCAATCACCGAGATGATTACTTGGAATTCTTGGAGTTAACGATTGTCTGCCTTGGAGGGAATCTTCCTAGTTTCAATTTCAAGAAACCCGGAGCTTTCCATCATGCCAGATGGATGGCAAAAGTCTTGTACTGTCTCAAGATTTGGATGTTCCGAGGACAACTCAAAGATCTTACCCAACGGGAGGAGTCCTGTGTTCTTGATGTGAGCATTTTCTCCATCCTGATTCATGTGGAAGCCTGGTTTTCTGCCCCTGATGCCGCAGTTGCTCCTCGAACAGATTTGGAGATGCTGAAGAAACTACACTCTTACCACAATGACCGTGTTGGAAGAGCGGCCAGAGACAAACTGCAACAGCATCTGTGGTATGTGTCAGAGGAGCTTGTGGCACTGTCACTGTTCGATGAAGCTGTTTCAGCACCGACAAAGCAGGCCATAGTGTCGGCCATGATCCCGGCAGAATCAGATGAAAGCGATGAGGATGATGATGAAGACGAAGATCCCCCAAAGTGGGTCGAATTGAAAAGTTCCATGATTCCACCACTTGAATCTTTTGCAACTCGCAAGTCAATCCGTTTCCTGAAACACCTCGACAACAACAGTGATTTTCTTAATGCAGACCCAGAAGACTGGGAAGAGAATGCATCATTCAAAGACGGTCTGAAGAAAGTAAAAAATCTTCCAGTGATCAACGATGTGGCTGAGTGAGGGGTCAAACTCATTGAGGAGTTCAATGGCCGACACACCACATAAGAAGAGCAACTCCAGTTCCTTCTGGGTGTTGTCTCGCAAAACCGTAAGATGTTCCCAACATCGTCAAAGTCCTTACTAGAATCTGGACCACATTGAGTGCTTGTCAAGCATGATACCCCCGTCTATGAGCGGATAATACCCAGTGGTCTGATGAACCCTGGGGGGGATCCAGGGGCCTGATAGATAGGGACCTTGAGCCACCCCTAAATATTATTTGATTGGCTTCAAACTTTGCACACATTGTTTTCTACATAAATGGAACCAGAATCAGGCCAGGGAGCAAAGAAATTCCTACTTTTATTTTTTCCACTATGGCAGTGGACCACCCTACTGGACATGTATGCCTCCCACTGCCCAGGCTGGGGACAATACAATATCTATGGTCCGCACCTGGCAACCAATGTTCCCTCTAATTTTCTGTAGGCTGTGTGCGCATAAAATATCAGCTGTGCAGCTTTTGAAGGAAGGTTAAATTTTTGTGCGCCACATAATGACACTCGGAGTTCTATACTTTAAAATTTGACTACATGTCAGAATACAGTATGTACGCCACATTGATTGCACTAGAAAATATTGTAGAACTTGAGAAAACTGTAAATACACAACAACTTTTAAATTTTAAGACGTCTGTGTTTTCTATCAGAATCAGAACCAACCAAAATTTTTGTGCGCTCTGTTGTAAAGTATGTGCGCTCACTCGGCGAGGTGTGTGCACGCGCACACGTGCACAGCTTAGAGGGAACAGTGCTGGCAACATCAAGTATATGGGGGCCCCATGGGTATGAGGGTTACGTGTCACTCCTACATGCTCTGAAGGCCACTACATCCTCTATACCCGCTGTTCCATGGAGATAGTTACTGGAAACACAGCCACCATGTGACAGTGGTTGGTATGGTAGGTGTTCAGCTGACATGTTATAGATCAGTGATGGCGTGCATTACGTTGTAAACACAGGGCCATAAGGGACCACAGATCTGTGGCTTACAGGGTGTGCAGAGCTGACAGGGCAAAGGGACGTGCGAGTGTGAACGGCAGATGAAAGGCAGGGGCTACAATGGGTCTGTTGCGAATTTCACAATGTAACATGACAGGTCTGTTACTGTGCTTGTGCTGTACACCTCATGCCCTTGAGATGTTAACCTGCAGATTCCCACGGTATGCCAGCAGTGGTGTGTGTCATACGTGTGCGATGTCTGTGTGGCATACACCCCAGCTCATCTCAGGGCTCAGATGTGTAAATCTCTTGTCAATGTGCTGTGATCTGCCCATTGACAGGACATATCTTAATGTTGTCTGGCTCTGATCGGCGGGTGTGGAGTGGAACCTCCAGGGCACTCGGTTTTGCTGTCACTTGGTTTGCATGATGTGTGTGTCTGCCTCTGTGACAAGGGTTTGTGATGCTGCATCCATGCGTGTGTCAGATGTGTGACATATGTGGCTTGTAGGGGCACACCCGGCATGGGCTGTTATGTTTCCAGTGGGAGTGGTAGGCCGTCCCTGTCTTGGGAGCAGTGTGTTGACATGTGCGTGGTGGGGAAGGGGTGTCATTCCACATGGCCAACTGTGTGCCCCCCCCCTCGTTCAGGACACCTGTTTAGTGTTGTATCATGTCTGGTACATGCCCCCAGGTACCTGTCGTGGCCCCCTGGGGACACGTTGCAACCCGTTGCTGTTCCGGTGGCCTCCTCTGCGTCTGGTTGGCCACACCTGCTCCCAGGACATGGGCCCGCACCACCCTGTGGCATGCCCAGCGTGTGCGTGGTAGATAGTTGTATGTGTGTTGCATGTCTCGAACATATCTGCTTGTGGGTCAGCCGTGTCCAGTGCCAGGGAGAGGCCATGTATGTAGATTGGGCCTAGGTGCTCAGCAAGCTGCTGCTCCAGCGGCGTGAGGCTTGGGATGAAGGGGCCATCCAGGTCAGTGCCGCTAGCATGTCGGCGTTCTGCAGTCATGTGCGCATGGACCCCCCACTTGATATCATTGAACCTCTTAAGGAGACTGTCAAGGTCCCTTGGTGGCCCCCTAGCCTGTGCCATGGCCCCCTGCACCTCCTCCCACACCTGGGTCCTTATGCTCACAGTTGTGCGTGACTTCATGCGCCCATACAGCTCCTTATAGTGTTCGAGGACACTTGCCAGCAGGTTGTGATTTTCCTGCTGGCTGAATCGTATGGCCCTCTTCCTCTCCCCATCCGGCACAGGTGTTCGCCTACGACTGCCTGTGTTATGCCCCTCAGGCTGCTCCTGGATGGGGTCGGACAAGCCCGATGGGCCCGCAACCTCGGACTCTGGATGACCCATCTGTCCCGTCTCGGGGCTGCGGCCCTGGTGTTTCCCCGGACACCCCACCTGTCATGTCCAGATGCAGCATGTCCCTGCTCTCCCTGTCCTCCCTCTGCATCCCAGACCTGTCTGACCTCCTGTGGCCCTTGCCCCCTCCCCATCACCTTCACCAGTCCTCACCACCTAAGCCACTCACCAGCCTTGCCTCTTATCACCCCCACCAGGCACTAACCCAGCCACACACCACCACCACCGCCGACCGACCTTGCCACTCACCTCCCCCACCACACACCATCCCTGCCACATACCTCACCCACCACCCACCAACCCAGCCACCTACCTCCCCCACTGCTCACCAACCCAGCCAGCTACCTCCCACGCCGCTCACCAATCCTGCCACTCTCCATGCCTAACCTGCCTCTGACCGATTGCTTCACCACCGGTAACGCACGCCTTCAAACTCACTCGCCTGCACTAACCCCGCAGTGTGTACCAGGTGTTCACATTAATTTATGGTATGTTTGGCCATCTGCACATGTGTGCGCGTGTTGCGCATGCGCAGAGGTGATGCATAGGGTGCGTATGCGGAACCATGCGCCGCATATGCGCATACACATACACGTCTCACGTATGTGCTGTGCACGCTTCCACTAGCCCCTGTCATGTGTGTGACGGGCGTGGAACCAGGTGTCGCACATGCACATGCAGGTTACGTATTTGCATGGGAGGCGTATGCATGTGTGGCGGCAGCTCCCACCATACCGTCCATTATGGCTTGCGCGTATCCTGGGACAGCACATGTGCAGACATGTACACCTCTTGAGCATGTGCGGTGCATGGTTCCACTAACCCCTGTCGCCTGTGGGATGGGCACGGAACCAGGCACGGCACATGCGCAAGACATGGACGTGTCTGTGCATGTGCGGCACAGGGTTCCATGTACACATCCTATGCATCGCCTCTGCATATGCGCAATGTGCGCACACCCGCGCAGATGGCCAAACATGTCATAAATTAATGTGAACACCTGGTACACGCTGAGGGGTTAGTGCAGGCGAGCGAGTTTGAAGGCATGTGTTATTGGTGGTAAAGCGAATGGAGGGTCAGAGGCAGGTTAGGCATGGAGAGTGGCAGGGTTGGTGAGCGGTGGGGGAGGTAGGTGGCTTGATTGGTGAGTGGTGGGAGAGGTGAGTGGCGGGCTTGGTGAGTGCTAGGGAGGTGTGTGGATGGGTTGGTGAGTGGTGGGGGAGGTAGGTGACATGGTTGGTGGGTGAGGTAGGTGGCAGGGTTGGTGTGTAGTGGGGGAGGTAGGTGGCACGGTTGGTGGGTGGTGGGGGAGGTAGGTGGCAGGGTTGGTGTGTGGTGGGGCAGGTGGGTGGCAAGGTTGGTGTGTGGTGGGTGTGGTATGTGGCAAGGTTGTTCGGTGGTGGGTGTGGTGTGTGGCTGGCTTGGTGAGTGGTGGTGGAGGTGAGCGGCGGGGTTGGTGTGTGGTGGGGAGGTAAGTGGCAGGGTGAGTGTGAGGTGGAGGAGGTGAGGGGGTTGGGTTAATAGTGTTCACTATGGCGGGCTTTGTGGTTGCTTCATATGCACTGGGGGATGTGCAGGGCTTGCGATTGCCTGATGAGGGAGATAGTGTCCATGGGGCTGGGGCACGGGGCAGGAGTGCAGTCCCACTGCAACACCGACTGCAGCTGTGGGGCAGGCCAGGCAGGGGCTGTGCCGGCATGGCGCAGGAGGCGTGCCAAGGTGCAGGCTCGCCAGCCTCGCCTCTACAGGCCCAGGGCCCAGCTCCAGGACATGCGTGAGGACCAGGTCATCTCCCTCTACCGCCTGAGCACAGGGGCTATTAGTGAGCTCTATGAGGATCTGAAACCTGACCTCGAGCCCCTGACTGGTCGGTCACATGCCATACTGGGTTTGGTCAAGCTCCTTGGTGCCCTACATTTCTTTGCCTCTGGCTGTTTCCAGTCATCTGTGGCCGCAGTTGGCATGAGCCGCCCCACCTTCTTACGCTGTCTCCACCAAGTACTGCGTGCCATGATCAGCCGGGTTGGGAATTACATTGCATTTCCCAACACTAGGCAACAGTGGGGGACCCTGACCCAGGACTTTGAGGCATTTGCCGGGATACCATACGTGATGGGAGCTATTGATTGCACACATGTTGCCCTGGTCCCGCCCAGAGACAGGGAGGCAGTGTTCAGCAACCGCAAACACTACCACTCCCTGAATGTTCAGGTTGTATGTGATGCAGGTATGCGTATTCTGAATGTGGCCCCGCGGTTTGCAGGGTCCACCCATGACTCCTATATCCTGCGTCACTCGGCACTGTACAGACAATTTGAGGCCGGTCAATTTGAGGACTGTATACTGCTGGGTGGGTATTTGTCATCTCTGACATGCACATCGCATACTCCTGCTAGCCGTCTGCACACATGTCTGTCTTTGACGTGTGTCCCAAGTTGTGTGTGTGTGTGTCATTTGTGTGTGTGAGAGCTGACACGGGGGGGGGGGGTCACTCCAGGTCTTCTGTGCTGCGGTGCTGTGTGTTGGTGGCACACTGACATTTGACGTTTCACGCCATTTGACATTGTGTGTTTAGGTTGGCACAGTACGACACACATGTATGCTTCATGTTTATCAACAGTGTGGTGTCGTCTATGCCATCCTGCCTGCCACGGTGGGGTACCTGTTCCTGTCGCACCATCTGTGTGTGGACAGTAGCATGACCATCACATGCTTGCACATGTGTGCACCTCTGCCCTGTCTCTGATATGTTCAGGGCTGGCGCTACTACCTTTTGGTCTCTGTTGTCTGTCCATGTGTCTGCTGTGGTTCAGGATAATGTTGTTTGCACTCCTTCTACCTCTCCCTTGCTCTGTATCTCACACATTCAGACACTGGCGCATAGTTGTGTCCCATCATGTGTTCCCCTATGTTTCTGTCTGACCTGTACATGCTGTGGGTTTGCACGTACATTCATGTGTGCATGTGTGTGGACATCAGCTCCTGGTTTAACGTTCAACATTTCATTCTGCAGGTGATGCAGGATATGGGTGTCGGCCCTGGTTGCTAACCCCTGTGCGTCTACCATGGACACGTGCAGAGCTGAAGTACAATGAGGCCCATGACTCCAGTCGCTCCGTCATCAAGCACACCTTTGGCGTTTTGAAAAGTTGCTTCAGGTGTCTGGATAGGACCGGCGGGGCCTTACAATACCAACCCGTGACAGTGGCAGAGATCATTATTGCCTGTTGCATCCTACACAACATTGCTCTCAGGCACGATATCAATGTCCAAATTAATGAGGACCTAGAAGACGATCCAACGTGCCCTCCTGTGTGTGCCCGTGGTGACACACGTGAGGGCGCAGCCCTCAGGCGGCAGCTGATTGAGGAGCTATTTTCATGTGAGTATTGGATGTTTTGGAAATAACATTTGGATAGATATATGTACTACTGCTACTACTGAGCATTGGTATCACACTACCAGTCATACGCAGTACTGCACTGACATTGCTGACACAATGCCTGGCCATCTGAGCTTACAATGTAGTCCAACCGCTAACACAGAAGGTGTGGGCAGGGGACAACAGCGGGTGGCGGTGATTAATGTAGTCAGGATTATTAGGCTTAGGTGATGTGGTAGGCTGTCACACAGGGTTTTGAGATGGTTGGTGAGGGTGGCTGCCCTGCAGCCACAGGTAGTTAGGTCCAGACATTGGGTGCTGCAAGGTGACAGGTGTGTGGTCCCATGTTAACAGTGGGGGAGCGGCCCATAGATAGGACAAGTTGCCTTGATGTGTGGGGATGACATTTGGGGGATGTGAGGGGATTGATTGGATTGTATGCTCTGATGAGCAGGGACTGTGTATTACATTTTTCGGTATGGCGATGCATACAGGTGGTAGCACTGTTTACATGCTCAGTAGTAGTAGTAGTATTTGTAGCACTTGGGTTATGCGAGTCAAGGTACAGGGCAACCACAGCGATTGCATGTATAGATCAGCAGGTGCATCTTGACCTCGTCTGGAGCCTGTGAGGTGTCCTGACTGGTGGAGTATTATTGTTATGCTGAGGCTGTTGGTAGATTAGCCATGCAGTGCAGTGTTGCATACATTGCATACATTGGAGGGAGGAGTGGTCTAGCGGTTAGGACAAGGTACTTCAGGCCGGAGGGCCGGGGGTTCAAGTCCCACCTGGGGACAGCAATCTCAGGCCGGAGGGACTGGGATTTCTAGTCCTATAGGCACTCCTTGTGGTCTTGGGCAAGCCACTTAACCCCCATTGCCCATGTTCCCTGTAAGTATTAGCGTATGTGTCTCATATCCCCTCGTGTTAAATGTATCCCCCAATTGACCGCTTTGACCTGGTGAAAAGCGGGATATAAATACAGCTAAATAAATAAATAAATAAATTGCGGCGGAACAAGATAATTTCAAGGCAGACCAGCAAGGTGTAGGTTACAGTGACCAGGATGGCAGTGATGAAGGGGGGCATTAGCGTTTTATTTGTGTGTTCAGGGGTGATGGCAGGAATCTTGCTGATGTTATCTAGGGGGACACCGCAGGCCTTAGCTACATGATGGGTATGTGTGGGGAAGGGGAGCGAGGGGACGTAGAGAACTGCTACCTTGATGACCACGTTGACAGAGGGTGTACTGACCTATACACAGATACTGTAAAGGTTGGAGAGGGTTTATGGGCAATGCCCAGATGTTCGATCTTGGCCATACTCAATTCATGCAACGGGGGAATCTGCAGCCAGCAATGTCAGGGAGCAAGCTGAGATCGGGGTGTGGATTGCCAAACATAGTTCAGGCATGGAGAGATATCTTTGGGACACATCAGCGTACAGCTGCTATTGATAGCCAGGGGATGTGCCTGCTGCATCAGGGAACTGGGTATGGGGCCAGGGGAATGTAGCAGCCCCTGCATATATCCCTTTCGCACAGCACCTGGGAGCGGGTTAGCAGGGGAGGTGGACCCACAGGAACACACCCTGAAGGTGCTATGGGAGACATATGGGGGAAGCAAGATTGTACCGAGACCTTTGGGCCGAGCACGTACAGGGTAGCGCGGTGACGGTTGTGGTCAACGGTCTCGAGGGCAGCAGAGAGGTCACAAAGGGGATGGAGAGGCTACAGGCCCTTGGACTTGGCCAGGAACATGTCAGTGGCGGGTTTGGGTGGGGGCAATTAGGTACAGTGTCATGACGAACTGCTAGACTGTGACAGATCTAGGGGGTTATGAGAGATGAGGACATGAAGCTGGTGTATTTGTTGCACAGCTCCATCATGACATATGTATGTTTCCCTTGTGTTTCTCAATCCACAGGACATGCTTGGTGACGTTCCTGGTGCTGTAGTGCAGTGGCAGCTGTGTGTACCTCATTCAACATGCAGGACACTGGGGTAGGTGGACATACAGGTAATTTTTGTGTGTGGACAGTCAGGAGCAGCACATGTCAGAGGTTATCTGTCTAATGCACATATGTTGTGGATGACCTATTTAGCGTGCTCCCCCGTACCCCATATGTTGATGTTGGCCACACATATCCACATGTGTTCATGCCCAGTTTGTCCTCTCCAGCCCTGTCTCTGGGACACATCCAACAGGGCTGCATGTGTCTACAGGTCCTAGGTGTTCTGGTGGTGGGCCGCACTTACACCCTTCCCTGACATTGTAGCATCGGCCAACAGCAGTGTATCATAGCATTTGCAAGACCTTTATCTCCACTATTCTCCAATTGTGCACATACAGGCCGTATGTTACTGGTGGCACGCTCACCTTCTCATACTGTGTGTGTGTGTGTTTGGGGGTGGCTCTGTTATGATACAGTGTGCATTCAGTTTGCATTATCATGTGGTGGGCGGGGTCTGCACACCTGTGGAGCGGTGGTGAGTGTGCTATCTCTACCTTACTGGTGTTAACCTTGTGCACAGTGTGCGCATGTATTGTGTGTTGACCTATCTCATGTGTGTTGATAGACCACTACACAACAGCATTTATGTATCCCAGATATCACCATAATTTGGACATGCTGCAACGGCAGCTGGACATGGGGACATGGCTATTCGACACATTTTGATGACATCTTCTGCTTTTACTGAGACGTGTTGTGGACTATGCCTGCCTGTGAGGATCCCAAACACACATTTGCTGCAGACACACAGTAGGTCGCACCTTGGATCGTATGGGTGTAACATCAGCCTTTATATCTTTGTGTTTTGCTGTTTGTTTCATGGACCTTTTCTGTTGGGTCTCTGTGCACCAATGCTGATGGACATGGGGTGCAGCTGTGATACGCCTGTGTTACTTGGGCATGGACATGACCATATCCATGGGACACGCTCGTCTGCGGTTGCATTTCCAAATGTCCACAACATGCACAGTGTTCTGTGTTATGATCATGTTATGTTTGCCTGTGTGACGTTTATGTCGATACTGATGTTTGACTCCCTGCAATGTGCCCTGATGTTGCGTCCAGCACACCAAGATAGTGTTTGTCCTTATTCTGACACACGGCAGCGGACACACACAGCACATCTACCTAAGTGCATCTGCGGGCGACATCACCCACCACCATTCAACTATCCCTGGGAGATGGTGCCATAGGATGTTTGACCTCTACGAGTGGGACACATGCCTATGATGAACATTACTGTTGGACTGCTACTTTCCGTATAACAGGCCTGTCCAACACACCATTGCTACCGTGGTCTGGCTGGGTTTCCTGTTGATTGCACAAGATACACATGACCGTTAGAGTACTGTGGCAGATTAAGATATCACACTTGACTATGCATGCCCAGTGATTCACGGACAGTCTTAACGGGACATGTGGGGTTGCAGATGCCCTTTGCACTGTGGACACTATACTGGTCCTTATGTGTGCATCACGGACTGGAATAGTCACTGTATGTTCTACATCCATCTGACATTGTGTTAGTGTGTGTTGGCCATGTGTGAAACATGCACCGCGCGATATCCTCATCTGTTGAGGTTATGGGGGCATACAGCCATGCGTGTGGCACAGGAGCAACATTGTATACGTACTCTTGTATATGTCGACCTAACCTGCACTTGGACATGACACAGTTGTTACCACCACAACAGTTTAATGGCCGCCAACATTTTGGATTGATGTTTGCCCTCACCAAGGGAGTTACAGTGCATCTGGGGCATCACTGTGTCATGGTTCACCGTACACGGCACATGTGCATGTGACTGAATATGTTGGTACACCAGAGCATTTGGCAGTGTGGCTTCTGTGTGGGGTACTGGCCCATTTTTGACCTATCTTTCACACACCATATATAGGTCATTGTGTTTGGCCACTGTACAGACGTGCTGCTGTACATTGATTTATAAACATAGCATTGCATGTCTGCACAGTCCTCTTTATCCCCTGGCGTTCCGCCACTCACCTTCACCCATGACATTTGCAGTGTGGCAGTGTGATTGTCCATTTTCATCCTTCATTTGTGCATCCCATGTACCGTGATCTATGTGTACGGTTCATGTATCCACACCACCCATTGAAGGGGACCTGCTGCATGGTGATATCTCTGCATGTCTGTGAGGTTCCTTTTTTGGTCTTCTCTGGGATCATGTGCCTCTTGTACCTGCTACCTTATCCTCATTTTGCATTTGGCCTTTGTTTTGGGTTACATTGGTGACGCTTTCATTGCTATATCAGGCATTATGGGGCAGCTGTGACATATATATCTATATCTGTGTATACACTTGCTTACATGTTGCTACTTATGCTTTTTCAGGCTTTTGCCACCAGTATTGGCAGACGGATATGTTTTTGGGGACAATTCATGACTGATGTGTGTTGGTCCCTCATCAAGCACCGCCTAGGGTCTACATGCGACTAGGGCATCTGGGACGTGCAGCAGCATGTGGGGGGTGGGGGGATACTGCATAGTGAACACCATGTAACTACGGCACATTATCTCTCCTACCCATCATCTGTAGACGTGCCAGTGACTTTGAGGTGACATGTGAGTAGCTGGCATGCTCAATGTGTTTTCAGTTTGTTCACTGTAAACCAACCACCTTAATATGATGACAGGCGGTATATACGATATGTCTACTGACTGACCACAATAAAAGTATGTGTTTGACCCACATTTCTCTCTGCTGCTGCTTGACCACAATGACATATGTCTTTCGTTATGTTCTGGTAATGTACATGGCCCACCTGTGTTCACATCCTCGTACGGTGGCAGCTGGCTATGTGGCAGCCGTCTGACACATCACAGGGTGCTAAGGGTTTCCATACCGACATTACCTTTGTGGGGACATATTTGGGTTGTGTTTGCTGTGGTTGTTTGGGATAGTGGTTGCGGGCATGTGTTAGCACACCATAGGTTGCAGGTTTGAGTCCCACATGTTCCTTGTTTTGTGCTAACCTGACCAAGAACTGCCTGACGATTAGTCACCTCTCCACACACCCTTCCATCTCTTCACTTTACACCACAGTATGCCCTCGATGCAGCCTATCCGTCACATATTAGCTGTTACATATGGCTCGTTCTTTGTACTGTCCATATCGGCTTGGGGGATTGGCATTGCTGTTGTTGATCTGATCTGGTCCATGTCTGTTTGTAGGTTCATGTCTCACATGCTCCTTTTCCATTCTGTTCCCCATTTTGCCCTGCTCTATAGAGCATCCCCTGCCGCCCATTGGGTTTAGGTTCTTTACTCTTTTGCATGCTGTGTCCACTGCATAACATTTCATTGTGTGTGTGTGCATGTGTTTATATGTGGCTGTCGTCTCAATTACTGACTGTGATATGAGCTCTACACACCGGTTCTGCATGTGCATTGCATATTCGTTACTGTTGGGGTTGCCCTATCCTGGCAGCCAGCTCTGTTTTGGTGTGGTGCCCTTCAGTGTTCTTGTATGCAGCCTTGCTGTGGCACTCACATTGGTGTTGTAGCCTACTGGTTTGTGCATTGTCCTTTGTGCTAGTGCTCATGGGTTTGATTCCTCTCTGTTCTAATTATTTTATGCCTCTTGTCCACGAGTACGTTGCATTCCTGTCACAGTCCTATCTGTGACGATCTGTGCTGCTGGCACATTATACCCTCATCACTGTTGCCAAACATCCTTCTGTCAGTCTATCTGTGTCTGCAAGCTCTGTGGCGTTCTGCTCTACTGTGCAGGCTGCTACCCCATGTCCTGCACTGGCACCCTTTTCTGCATCGCGGCTCTTCATTCTTGCCTCTCTTGTGTCTGCTCTGCATGGCACTGCTACTCCTCTATCCTCCTGTCATTGCACTTCTCCTACCACCTCTGGCTCCTCTGCTGGACACGTATTCCCATCCTCTGCCACATACTGTCATTTTTGCACTTTACAGTACCATCACTCTGTGCATCGGTACAGCTGCCCCTGATATATTTGTCCACTTTACCAGCTGCCACATGGGCTGCTCGCAGATTTGGCAGGTCCATCACCTCAGACATCTACTTCCTTACATCACTTCTTCATTGGCTTCGTTACTGCTCTATGCAGTGTTAGGGTTACATCTGTGTTTGACCTATACATTTCATGCTTGTGAGGTTGGTGCACCTTACTGCCCTTGGCCAACATTTCTTTGGTCACCTTAACCTTCTTGGGGCATCTTTGGCACCACCTTGGGTTGGGCCAGCTTCTGGGGCGCCTTATATGATGCCTTGGAGGGTACCACACATTCGTGCCACCCTCTGGGCCACATTCTGATCCACCTTGGTTGCCGTGGCACTTAATGATGTTCCTTATGGTGTGCCCTAAAAGGTGCTTTTGGTTAGGGCACAGGGATGAGCGTTTTTTGGGGGGACACTGCAGATTGTTGAGATGTGTCTGACTGTTACAGGCAGGAAAAGGGATTGGCTCAGACAGCCTAATCACATATCACTACTGTGGAATTGAACTCATGACTGCTGTATCAGCAGTCATTGTATTAACCAGTGTGCTACACCTCTAGTCCTTTGATCATAGCTCAGCGCGCGATCTTAGGGTTACTGCACGATGACGTGCCACGGCGCGTCTATCGCATGATATTGGCCAGGGCACCCTCTATTGCGCGATATGCTGCCATTGCTTCCCTTACGCCCGAACGCCCACCACCTAGTATGGCATTCCTCACGTTATCGCTGCAACTAGCGCCGGTAACATTAGGACCATTTAGTAAACATATCCCACAGTCTCTGCTTATCAGAGCTTACAAATTAATCAAGATGAAAAAACATTGCAAAACTGGGGACTAGAGTATGGCAAGATACACATAAGTGGTGGACAAGAGAATGTGGAGCATCAGGTTTCAAAAGCAGCCTTAAAGAGATGGTCTTCAGCCTGGACTTGAATAGGGCCAGAGAAGGAGCCCGATGCACTGACTCAGGTAGTTTGTTCCAGGCACATGGAGCAGCAAGGGGGAATGAATGAAGTCTGGAGTTGGCAGTAGCAGAGAAGGGCGCAGATAAAAGGGATCTGCCAGAGGAGAAGAGTTCCTGTGGAGGAGTGTAGAGTAAGCTATGAGAGGAAAGGTAATGAGGAATCGCAGAATGAATGCACTTGTAGGTAAGTAGAAGTTTGAACTGGATGCGGAAATGGATAGGGAGCCAGTGCATTGACTTGAGAAGAGGGGTTACATGGTGTCACATGTTAGCAATGTGCTAACAACAGGCAGACAGGCACACATGCCCCCCAAATTTTGCATGGGCCTCCAAATAAAGTTTGTACTGTAAAGGTACACTACTAGCACAGGCTTTAGAAATCATGCCCTTACTCTCCTTTTCCACGAAACTCCCCAACTCCCACTCACTCCAGGCACATCCCTTAATTTATAGTTTGTTATCCCAATTAAACAGACAAGAGGAAATTTTGTCACCACTGGGTATTTAAATCAGCAAGTGATTATTTGCAGTTCATTCAGAAGCAAACACCAAATAGCAACATAAAATATGGCAAATAATCTTAAGGAATTTTAAATTAGTTTAGGCATCCCTACTCCTTTAGCAGCTTTAAACAAACAACCAACTCAACATACTAAGATAAAGTCCATCAGTGAATTGGGTGCTATCCAGTCTTTTGCATTAAATGCCACTTGTATGTACTCAATGAAAGGAGCTCCTGGTTCAGAGAATGAATATGATCTCTGGAGGCTAGAACAGCAGATTTGGAGGAGCTGAGGCAGACAAAGGTTTATGTAAAAGACCTACAGGGACATTAAAAAAGTTTTACTTTCAGTCTGGCAGAATTTGTGCTGCATTGGAGGAAAGAGGTCACCTGGAAAGAGAGAATTACCTTGGTATGGCAGGAAGCAATCCTGTAGCCAGGACCTGCCTTCTAGGGGATGCAATATCCTCTCACACTGAAGGGTTTTCTACCCAGGAGAGATGGGTTAGGATGGACATTTTAGTTGGCGATTCAATCATTATGCTGTACATGGCTGGTGGGAATGAGAATCACTTGGTCACTTGAATGCCAGCTTCCATAACCTCTCTCCTATGCTTTCATATGTTGTTGGTACCTACATGTACCAAAACAGTTGGCTTCCCCATGCACTGTCTAAAATCTTATCTAGGCAACTCATGAGACTTAGACAAAGAACGGAGAGTTCTGAAGAAATGTGTTTATCAGTTAAAACCTAAATACAGAAATATTGATTATATGATGGACAAAAACATAAGGGGCCCACTATTCGAAAGGCACTTACATGGTTTACAGCCCTGGAATACAAGACAAGTGACTAGAACATTGAAATTGCAGATTTTCCTTACAGGAGATGAGTTATGCAACAAACTCCTGCAAGGAGTCTGTTGTGCCATGCCAGAAGCAAAAAACGTCATCCAAGTATCTCTTCCAAATCTTAATGAATGACATCCATTGGGAAATATAAAGACACTGCTCTCCAAATTCCTCTGCATATAAAGTAACTACAGTGGGTGCAACAGTGACTTCCATTACAATGCCATACGTTTGATGATAAAAACAACTGTCAAAACAAGAATAACTATTGGTGAGCACCATTCGCAGGAGCTGAAGGACAAAGTTTTTTTGTATGCGAGAGGGTAAATTCTCCCCCCATTCCAAGGGTGCAACAGCTGCTAAAGCCTCCTGTTGATCAACATTTGTGAATAGGTATTTAATATCAACAGTCACCAATAAATCATCCTGTTCAATACCATTGCAATAGGAGCCATTGTTGCACCCACTGTAGCTACTTTATATGTAGTTGCTGCGTCCTTGGAATGGGGGGAGAATTTACCATCTTGGATACCAAAAGACTTTGTAATTCTGGTCGCTGTATCTTAAAAAGGATATAGCGGAATTAGAAAAGGTACAGAGAAGAGGCACCAAAATGGTAAAGGGGATGGAAGGATACCCCTTTGAGAAAGAGGCTTAAAAGGCTAGGGCTCTTCAACTTGAAAAACAGACGGCTGAGGGGGGATATGATAGAAGTCTATAAATTAATGAATGGAGTGGAAAAGATAAATGTAGATCAGTTGTTTACATCATCAAAAAGTAGAAAGGCTAGAGGACATGCATGAAACTACAATGTAACCCATTTAAGACTAATAAGAGAAAATATTTTTTTTCTCAACGTATAATCAAACTCTGGAATTCATTACCAGAGGGTGTAGTAAAAGTCATTACTGTAGCTGGGTTCAAAAAAGGTTTGGACAAGTTCCTGGAGGAAAGGTCCATAAACCATTATTAAAAAGGGTCTGGGAAATCCACTGCTTAACCCAGGACAAGCATTATGGAACCAGTGTGCCTTTTTGGGAATCTGCCAGGTACTTGCGACTTGGATTGGCCCCTGTGGAAACAGGATACTGGGCTTGATGGACCTTGGTCCAACCCAGTATGGCTTTTCTTATGTTCTTAGTTAAAATAACATCAAATAAAAAAGAATGCCATTAAATAAAAGAAAAAAACATGTTATAAAGTATAAAAAACAACTAAACCAATAAAATTACATTACATAAAAAAGGAGAGAAGCAGAG
Source organism: Ichthyophis bannanicus (assembly GCA_033557465.1). Lineage (NCBI taxonomy): Eukaryota > Metazoa > Chordata > Amphibia > Gymnophiona > Ichthyophiidae > Ichthyophis > Ichthyophis bannanicus. Next base: position 963,946,995 of record CM066033.1, on the reverse strand, counting down.
TAAAAGGGGAGGGAAAAAAAAGAAAAGGGTAAAGAAGTTAGGAAAATGGGAAAGGAACACAGAGAAGAGGGAACTGCCAGACATAAATATCCAGTAGAAAAAAGAAGCGCCACCTAGAAGGAAGATGGCAATTTAAAAGGTCTTAAGTTTCTTAAACGTTTAATTTGTCTCGGTGCACACCAAAGTAGGTAGAAACATAGAAAAATGATGACAGAAAAAGACCACATGGCCCATCTAGTCTGTTCTTCCAAATCAACAACTACAACAGCCCCCTTTTTTACTTTAGAGATTCTCTGTGTTTTCCCATGCTTTTTTGAATTCAGATACTGTCCTCAATTCAAAAAAGGTAGACAATTCTAAAGTAGTGGAGCAGCTACAAACAATGTTGACTTGCACGTAGACTCATATTTAATAGTCAAAGGAGAGGGTATATTCCAATCGTGTACAACTCATTTCTCATACATATGCAGGATGAACATGTCTGACCCTTTGCAATGGGCTTCAGCAGAGCCAATAAAGTCATGCTATCAGATGGGCATGATCAGACCCAATGTACTATCGTAACCAATGTTCTCTCTAAGCTGCGCTAGCGTGCGCTGGCACACATATTTCGGGCTCGTAGCGCACAAACGTTCGGCTCAGCGCAGAAGCTGGCACTGCGGTGAAATTTGTTGAAACAAAAGCTTAAAGTCAATCCAAAAGATGACGAAATGGCGAAATTTGTTGATTGTTAAAATAAAAATGAATAAAAATGTAAGCTTTCAAGCCGCGTTTAAACGCGTCGCTATAACAATACAAAACTCTTCAAGAGGAAGTCTGCGAAAAGCCTCCCCGTTAATTATTTAACTGCCATTTTGATTCTTTTTGTCCTTTTTATTAGTCCGTAGAGTCATTAAATTTTTATTATTTAACATCTATCAAAATGTCGAAGTGAAAAAATGAAAATCATCTTTTCGGGAAATTGAAGAAAAATAAAAGTAACAATTTCAATCTCGATTGGTTGACGGAGTTTTCTGTTGAAACTGCTATGCCGGACGTGACTGGACGTAAGAGTGTACAACTGAATGAAATTTTCGAATATTGTGAAGCAGAGGACGTGGTAGTCTGCAGAATACGTCTAAAAGCAGAAGTTCAAGGAGACTGGAGCACCGGAAAGAATTGGGGTGAGTGGAAAATTGATTCTTAAGCGTCACGTTACTCACAGATGTCATTTGGATGCAGTAACAAAACTCAAGAATCCGAAGCATGGATCTCTAATTAATTTTTTACGAGAAACACCTGAAGATAGGAACAAAAGACTTGAACAGGCAAATCGAGATAGGGCAAGCCCAAAAGAGGTAAAGATTTTAATTGGCAATGTGCTACTTGCAATAAAATGGAATATGTCCATGTTGGCTGTGCAGGAGATTCACGACTATATTGAAAAATTGGTTAAAATTCCAGCAAGCTGGAGAAACAAAAATTATGCCTTCAAATTCACCGAATGAATAAATGGTGTTGTTAAAAATCAAATTTTAACTGAAATCAGGGAATCTCCTTTCCATACTCTTATAATAGATGAAAGCACCGATATCACTACCTCAGAGATGCTTATAATGTACATCAAATTTAGAAGGATTGGTGACTATATTCATAAAACAGTTTTTGCTGGAATGGTATAATTGAATGCCTGCAATAGCACTGCAATAGTTGATTCAATAAGGAAGTTGTATGATGAAAATTGCTTGGACATGAATTGCATTGTTATGTTTACATCAGATGGTGCTTCTGTTATGCTCGGAAAGAACAATGGAGTTGCTGCAATTCTCCGTGAATCAATTCCTCATATGCTGGAACAGTATTGTGTAGTTCACAGAGAAGATTTAGCAATAGACGATGCTTGCAAAAAAATTCCATTCATTTATGTCGAAACTCTATTATGCACTGTTTACAACCTCATCAGTAGATCGAGTATACGGCAAGGCAAACTGGAGGAAATTACTAATGCAACAGACAGTGACGCTGTTTCATTTAGGCCATTGAATGAAGTAAGATGGCTCTCTCGACATTTCACTCTAAGGTCACTGGTTAAGAATTAAGACGTTTTAACTGAATATTGTCAAGCACAGGTAGATGAAGATAATGATCCAGTGCACAAACATTGCCTTGGGAGATTAAGAAAACCCAAATACAAAGTAGCAATATTTATTCTTTGTGATGTTCTCGGTGACTTAGCAGAACTTTGCAAAAGTCTTCAGAAGAGCTCTTTGACCACCATGGAAGCATATCAGTTCACCAAAGCCAAAATGCAGAGAATTAGATCTCAGTATCTTGGAGAAAATGTCTACCTGAGTGAAAATATACAAGACTTAATTTCATCTTATAGCTGTACAATATAGATGACATTCTCAAATTTATTTGACAAACTTGCGATCACATGCATAAAAATTAATAGCTGTTTGAATGATATGAATAATTGGCTCAATAACAAGAATTTAAAAATAAATTGACAAAACGGAAGCATTGTTCATATCGAATTGTCAGTCCTTAAAACTACCAAGTGAAATTAACCTATTAAATAAAAAAATAAAAATTAAAGATGAAGTAAGATATTTAGGTATAACCTTAGATAAATATTTAAACTTAAAATCTCATATAAACAAAATTTCAGCTAAAGCATACCATCGCTTAAAGATTATAAGAAGACTAAAATCAATATCAAATACAAATCACTTTTGCATGGTATGTCAAGCTGTCATAACGCCCCTACTTGATTTTGGAAACATCTTGTATCAAGGTCTTCCTAAAAACGCTATCCATCCTCTCCAATTAGTTCAAAACACTACTGCACGTATAATTACTGGCTCTGCAAAATTTGATCACATAACTCCTGTCCTTAAACAGTTACATTTCCTTCCAATTACTGCAAGAGCAAAATACAAAAACCTAATGATTATTTTCAAAATCTTTCACCAATCTTCAGCAGATATTCTACAGCATATAATATCCAAAGACAAGAGCCTAAGACCTAGACGATCTCATAACTCCAGTAAGCTTAGTACACCTTCAAACTTCAATAGATGAAAACAGGTGACCTCCAAAAGAGCATTTTCCTGCATGGCACCAGAGGTATGGAATTCTATTCCTGAAGAATTAAGAGCTCAGGAAGACATCAAAGACGTTTGCATATCTTTAAAGACTTATTTATTCATAGAATCATTTGGTCAAATAACTTAAATTGATCAACTTCTATATCCAATTTCACTATGAGATAATAATATAATTTACTGTTCGTACTGTATTTATATTGTAATGTATTGTATTTGATCTTCGCATGCCCTCAACATGTAAGTCCTTTGTTGTCTTGTCAACTACTTTGATTGAAGGATAAGGTGGCATACAAAACCGGTTAAATAAATAAATAAAAGTTTTCCGGAGAATGAATTACAGAATTGGCGTATATTTGATATAGATTGCGTATCAAATCCTTCAAATCTTGATGAATTTTCATTTGGGAGATTACTGTAGAGCTGTCCAGATTTGCTAAGCGTTACTGCAATTTATTCAAGAAAGATGAACAATCTTATGAAAAGGAACTTCATAGAGAGTATGTAGACCTCAAATTTATCATTGCAGAGAAGGTAAAAATCGGAGCCATAAAAACCTTTCAAGACATACTAACATTTACACGACAACAGGAACAATTCAATGCACTTAATCTTTTACTAGATGTATGTGGGACTTTTCAAGCCTTGAGTGCTGATTGCGAGAGAGGTTTCAGCCTAATGAACGCCATTAAAACCAAGAGTAGAAATCTGCTGGAAACAAATCACCAGGAGAATTTGATGAGAATTAAACTTTACATGTCTACTGAAAACATTAATATTTACAATGTTTATGAATTATGGAAAACAGTTAAAGGAAGAAGAGAGAAAGTAAATTAGAATATTCTCTATATATAAATGTAACTTGAATTTGTTTTGGTTATCATACCATTATCAAAGTATAGCTTTAATTGAATTATTGTGTCGTTTCTGATTACAATTATTTAATTATAGTTTATTTATTTAATTTCACTAAAATTTTTGCATTTAAATAATGTAATAACAGCACGCGCGTGTGTAGGTTGTAAAATTTTGCACATAAAAAAATTGATTCTGTAAAACTATGCTCACGAGTTTTTGATTTTGCACACGAACCAGCAATCCTTAGAGGGAACATTGATCGTAACACATAAAAAAGAATAATAATGTGTGTCCTCCTGTCAATGCAGATCCTGAATTGTTTCTGGCAGTATATTGAAGTAAGTTTCCCATAGCCACAAAGAGAACAAGTGGCATTCAAACCCTGGTCTGTTGCTTATTGAGCCTGTGCTCTTACCATAAGGCTATACCTCTACACCTTTTGTCACAGCAATGGCCGAAACACAGGACATGAAACAACATAGCTGGCACATTCTGAGACAGTGGTAAATCACACCTAGGGCCTACCTACAGTGGCAAACATGCAGATCGTACTACACTGGACACTCAGTACTGTAGCTGCATAACAGACACACAGATGCAGAATACATCTGTTGTCCAAAGGCCAAGCCACATGTGAGGGCAAGATGCCTGTTCCTTCACTGTACCTCCAACACCAAACAACAGTCACACACAGAGGTCCGCTGGGCTGCGGTGTGGCACTAACCCCTGAGGCAACACATGTGCAGGGCATGCAGTCACTTGTGACCTGCTGTACACTGCAAAATAGGTACATTTGCACATTCACCTAACTCAAACCACATTCATGACCCATGAGATCCATCGCAGACCATCTTGCCTTCTTCAGGGGCCATGCACACTTCTTCCACCATCATAGAAGACATGCAGGTACTTGGCAATGCTCCAGTGATCATAATCACCACTATGGCTGCAATTGGGGCTCTGGGTGCCGGTATTGGTTAATGCTTCTATTACCCATGATACACCTCACAATCTGAGCAGATAAATGCAATTGTTTCCCATATGGAGAATGCAGCGAGCCATCACATCAGCTCTGAAATATGCAGGGATATTGTGTGCTTCTTGCACATAACAGCCACCATATGTGCAAACGATCTGTTTCACAAGTCACCCTAAAAGTGAGGAAGGGAACACATCACCTGGTCCCCAGCGCAAGCACTGCAATAGATAGACTCTCAAGGTTTTGGAGCAGATCTGTATCAGTGCTTGTGTACTATAGGCGTTGTCTGCAGTGTGTGATTCTAGGCATTTGGTATTCTGTATGATTGCAGCATGGAGTGGCCTGTCTTATTTGGCCCTTGTGTCCTGCACCTCTTGGCCAGAGACTCTCCTATAACATCTTATGTCATTACCTAAGGTTGCGGCAGCTGTTTCCAAGGAACTCCAATGCAGTGAGTGTTGTCGAGGCAGGCAGGAAGAAAGTGGGGGGTGCTGACACCAAGCACAAGGGCCTGCCAAAACCATAGCTATCCGCAGCTTACCAACAGTCCAAGAACAGCTGCTAGGCTCTCTTTCTGAGAATTCTAATCAGCTAGACCAATCACAGGCAGCCTGCATATGTTGAACAACAGCGGGCTGTGTCAGCCACTCACATACCATCTGTGCCCAGTCTGCCAGTCACCACCCACTGCATGTACACATAGTCACTATGAAAACATTGGTGTTGTACAAACAGCATGGTCATCTAGCAGCCTGTCTAGTGACTGGACTGCCAAAAAAGAAACAGCACCCATATCATGCAGCTTGACCCTATATAACACCATGTGGATACATAGCTATGACATGGTCAGAGTGAGAGTGGCCTCTTAGCATGAACAGATGTATGCACCCAGGCCATGCCTGTGGCAGGCCCACGTTAAGATGTCTCAGCCATTTACCTAACCTCTGACTCATATATATCCTGTGCAAACCACTCTGTTTTAGGCAATACCCAGAATCCTCTTCTCCTTATTTTGTATCCTTTTATAATGAACTTGGGGTTAGCTTATGCAATGCAAAGCACAGTGGAAAGTGGGCCAGAGATAGGCTGCGAGTGAATGCTGGCCCACAGTGGCCTACGTCTGTCACATACCCAAATACAGTGTCCCCCTACACCGCTTTTGGCAGTGAGCATTGAACATAGTACCATGCCTGCACTCCCATATAATGTTATGTCCTTAGCCATGGATACTGCAAAACTGGCAGTGCAGCACATGTACTCTCCCACACTGCAGATGCAGTGCCCCCGCTCTCCCCCCAAGAGCGCGTGGAAACATGTCAGGTTGGACATGGGATTGGATGTTGGTACAGTTGCTGGCTACACATATGCCACCATTCCCTGCCTCTTTGTAATCTAACAACATCCTTGTGACTGACACACTCGGTGCCCATGGGGAGCCAGTGAGGCTGTCATGTAGGCCCTCTGATGTAACACATGCAGACAGTGAGTAGGCCTGCATAGCTTCTGGCATCTGAACATAGGCTTTGGCCAGCAATGTTACCTATGAAGGGCACATTCTAAACTTATATGGTACTGTTCTCCCCACCCCTACTCCCTTATTAACATTCACCTCGAGGTACTGCCTTCCCATATGGCGGCAGGCGATGCAGAGACCAACATGATATCCTGTGGCACATTTCGGCAGCTGGAATTGTGCATGCACCATTCAGAGGTCAGTGTTCCAGTCACAATCAGGCAAACAAGTGCATTTTGACTCTGTTTTGGAGTAATAGGTAATGTACTGCTGAATGTTTTGGTCAATGATCAGTAGACAGTGTTCAGATGGTGCATATTGTATGCAAATTTGCCTGATATGGACCTGCCTGTGTGTGCATACTGTGCATGGAGCAAAGAGTACCCCGGATTGCACTCTGTAGCATAGGACAAGAGCAATGCACATGCAAGTAAATTGCAGAATCTTTCCAGTGTCACCAACTAAGTGACTGAATTAGACATTCACAGAGGCAAGCCCTCCACTTGAGCCTAGTTATTTATTTATTTATAGTTCCCTATAGGCTGCAGCTGCACCAAGTGGGCTAACAGTGTTGCCACGGATACAACTGTTATAGCAGTTGGCATTAATCAGGCTTCATACCTGTGCAAATTGGTGTGTTCTGAGGGCTGGAGGCTCAGTCAGAGGTGAGGGTTGCAACACACACACGTGTCCCCCCTGCTCACTCCAGTCAAACCAGCAGATGATATGGGAGCTGCACAACAGTGTCATGTTGGGAGGTAAGTAGGGGAATGCTGTGGAGATGGGCCTTGATGATGGTGTGAAGAGACAAGAAAGAGTACCAAGTACCCGCAGCACACAGAGACAAAAGAGCTGGTACAAATACTGGCGGTAAAACAGGACTTTATTGAGCCCTGACACGTTTCGGCTTTCTAGTCCTTCCTCAGGGGGATCGTGCCTCAAAGAACAAGGGTAAAAATACAAAATTACATAAATACATGTGTAAATAAATTAAACATATCAATGATACATAAAATTATATCAACCAGTATAATACATAACAACTAAATAAAACAATTAAATGTATCAATGATACATAAAATTATATCAAACAATATAATGTCAAATAAAACCAATATTAAAACATAAAGTGACAAGGAGAGAAAATAGTTCAAAAACATGTTTTTGACAGCCAGTGTCTGTATCAGCTCTTTTGTCTCCCTTGACAGTGGTGTAACTGGGAATGCATTGAGTGTCACAGTCACAGGTTGCAACTACTTACCTAAAACTAACCTTCTGCTTGTAAATGGTGCCTCACACAATATGTGGAGTTGCTGAATAGCTGACCTGCAGCATGTTGTATGCACAACCAAAATGCCTGGGCATCACATGCATGCACAGTGCATTGCAGCAGCTCACAGTCCTCTGGAGACACATACACATGACACCGCTGTCCAAAAGTGGTGCAAGTTGGCATTCTTACCTGCCCCTTAGGCCTCCTTTAATACTCCATCATTGTCAATGTCTGCTTAGTGTGCAGATGCCATTAGCACACTCTGCAGTGCTTGGAAGCTGTCAACACCTTCTCAGTGTGCCGGTGCTATTAGTATACTCTGCCATCCAGCAGTTGGTGGTGCAGCTTTTCAGTGTAGGAGCTAAGTGTGAGGACTCATGCTGGACAAAATGTTGAAGGTTGCACATGATGATACAGTTCTGGAAATGTAGGATAAAATTAACATACATGAACATACCATTACTGATCCACAGGCTGGTCTTGAACCTGTGTCCACTCTCTCATATGCACATTGACCATGTGCTTGGAGCCACAGAGCAGCTGTGTGGGTGTCTCATCTATGGGTATATATGTGGTCATTGTCAGGATGCACGCGTGCATGAGTTGGGGTATGCCTATGTCTGCTTAGATCTCTGCAGGCTCTGTGCCATACTTGTCTGACAATGTATGTTAGCAGGTATGGGAGAAGGGCATCTTGTTAAATCTGTATGTTGCACTGCACTGATATGCTGCTGGTTCAAATGACATTCATGTCTTACATATAAGATCTGTTCAGCCAAAGGGGAAGGCCAGATACATGAACACACACATTCCAGACCATGGGTGACCTAGCAAACTGACCAACGCACTCATTTATTGGTATGTACTTATGGACCAGTCATGGAATAATCTCATATTTTGCAGACCACAATAACTAATTGAGATTCACATGTGGCTTAGATGGTTGCATCTGATTGACTATTTACTTATGAAGGAATCACCGGTTCATGCACAAATTATGGTCAATGTTTGGCAAGTGAGAGAGCAGCGTGGCGTTTTTCCTCAGACATGGATTGTTATGATACTGCATAGTCTTCCTGCCTCAGTGGCATATTTTTCGCCTCACATGCACATATCCACTCAATATGTGTAAGTGGGAAGCATCATGATCCCAGGGCCAGCACATCCACTAGACAAACTAGCTGGGTGCCAGGGTCCATTGATCATGGTAGACAGCATGCCGGCCAATCCTCCCTCCCTGCAAGTGTGTCACAGCCATCACTCCAGTCAGCCTTATTGCAGTTGCACACATGCAGCTAGTCACAGCATGCTGCTCCTGCCCCCCTCCAGTAGGGTATGTGGGCATATGTGCTGCTGCCTTAGACCTTGGAAGGGAGGGATCAGCATATGCTCCACTGTACCTGCTGAGGACATACTTGGCATGCCACTGACAGAGGCAAGTCCAAAACCAACCCCAAAACGGTAATCACAAGAGGCATATAATACTGTATAACAAGATACCGTTGAGACCCTCAGTGATATTTTTTATAGTATTTTTTTGTCGGACATAAATTGTGAAGGGAAGGCACTGTGAACCATCCCCCAATAACAATACATATCCCTTTTATTCAACCCTGAAAGGTTTAAAACAGACTCAAAAGCAAAATAATTGCATGAATGAAAGAAAAACCTCACTTATCTGAAACACACGCGACGTGCACATTTCGGGGAAAGAACTCCTGTATCAAATGCTCTCAACTCCGCTTACACAGAACTCAATCCACCATGTAACTGGCAAAAAACGCCGAAACGTTGGCTGCTCAGAATGAGGATACTGATTTAAGATTGGCTAACATGAGTCTGCCTATCATCTCGGATCACCAATCACAAGAAGGGAATCCCCACATGTTAGGGAACCCCCTGCCGTGAGAGGTTAATGTCAAACTACTCCCCACCAATCGATCTCACAATTTAGTCCAGTAGGGGAAACAGCTTGTAGAAGAAATATCCAGCGCTGTTCAAGCTTACGTAATTTGAAAGTCCGGTCCTCCCCTCGAGGGTCCTCTGGAACATGATCAATTACTGTCCACCTCAAATGTTGAAAATCATGATTAAACTGTAGACAATGTTGGACGATCAGAGCTGTCAGTAGCGATTATCGAAGACGACTAGCATGCTCAGTTAAACGAACCCTAATCTTCTGTGTAGTACTGCCCACATATCTCAGAGGGCAGTCACATTCAATAAAATAAACTACATAGATGGAATTACATGAGGTTTGCCACCGACGATTAAAAATGTGGCCCATATGTAAATCAGTCCAGGAAGAACCAGAGATAGTGGTATCACAAAACTTACAACTAGTGCAAGGCATATGTGTCCCAGTTCATCGCTGGAGGTATACCGGACGATCCAAGGGTACTGTAGTAGAGACTAATTTGTCCCGAAGGTTGGTCCCCCTAAAATATGCTATCCGCAATGGTTTATTAAGACTCGTGTGTAAAGACAAAAGTGGCAATACTTTTTCAGTATGCCCACTACTTTGAATGAATTAGGCATATATGGTAAAACCCCTGTCACAATATCTTCACCAGTTGTTTTGGCCGGTTGCCAATCCAAAAACCACTCCTGATGAGAGTATAGAGCCCTACGATAGGCCCGAGATATCACCGATTTAGGATAATCTTTATTCATAAGTCGAACATTCAGATCAGAAGCATGATGCTTAAATTGATCCACCGAAGTACACAGTCGTCGAAGCCTCAAAAATTGCCCATACGATAAGCCCTTTCGCAAGGGTTCCGGATGAAAACTATGATAGTTCAACAAGCTATTACGTTGAACCGGTTTTCAGTACAGGGTGGTAGCCAAAGAGATCCCCTCGCGAAAAACAACCATGTCCAAAAAGTTCTACCCGCTCTGGGTCAATATGAGCTGTATATTTTATATGGGTTTTTAACCCGTTCAACCAAGTAACAAAATCATGCAAGGAAGGTAAATCTGAGGTCCAAATAAAAAAAGATGTCATCCAGAAATCTCTTCCACAACAATACATGGGAAAAATGTGATGATCCATAAATGAATCTTTCCTCCACATCTGCCATATATAACCAGGGCTCCACACATCAAACAGTAAGTAAGGATTTGAGGGTTTCTTTGTTTGGTTTTTTTTTATTACATTGCTAGCTCTCTGACTGGGAGCTCTTAAAAGGGTTTTGTGTATATTTTTTAAAGCAAGGTTACTTTCATTTTTGCTGTTTTAGGGGAACTTTACTTGAGCACAGTAGGTTGCTGACTCCAGTAACCTCCTCAGGTTTAGAAACTCTTAACACCTAATCAGGTGTTAGTTCCCTCCCTACACACCCCGACTCCCACCCACCCCTAGTGAGCAGTCTTGCTTTATAGGGCACCTCCCCCTTTAACAGATCACAGTGAATTGGACCAGCACATTTGTATATAATTAAAGAGTTTTAACTGCTTTTTCTCTGAAAGGACAGCTGCGAAACCGGCTGGTACTTGGTAGATCTCTCTCTTTTGCTCTAACAGATACCTAAGCTCCATGAAAAGAACAATGGCTAGGAAAAATCGTATTGCTAAAGCTGTTGCCCTTGTTACAGCTTCTGCCTCGGTCCAGACAGAGGTCCTAATGCCGGTTGAAGGACCGGTCCCATGTGTAGGGTGCCTGCATGCTGAAGCTCTGAGGAAACAGGTGGAGAAACTCAAAGAGGAGGTGGCAAGGCTGAGGAGCATTCAAGACAGTGAGAAGTACATTGATGAGATGCTTCTTGCAGCAACCAGCCTCTCCAGCACAGGAGAAGATGGGTGCCAACAGAATGTCGATGGTTGGACACAAGTCACCAGGGCCTGCAAAATCACCAATCCAACTTCTCCAGCCCTTGAATTGAAGAACCGTTATGCAGCCCTGGAAGTGGATGAGGTGAAAGCATCCCTGGAAAGGGAAGAACCAGAGTTCAAGTACCCCAAAGTTGCGGAATCAGTGACCAGAAGGAAACGGAGGGTAGTGGTGGTTGGAGACTCTCTTCTGAGGGGTACTGAGGCGTCCATCTGCCGATCAGACTTGATGTCCAGAGAGGTATGCTGTCTGCCTGGTGCCAAAATCCAAGATGTTACGGAGAGTTTGCCGAGACTCATCAAGCCCACTGACTATTACCCAATGTTGCTAATCCATGTCGGAACAAATGATACTGCCAGGTATACCTCGGAATGTATCAAAAGTGACTTCATGGCTCTGGGACAGAGGGTGAAGCAGTTAGGTGCACAGGTGGCGTTCTCTTCAATCCTCCCTGGTGAGAGTAAAGGCCAAGGCAGAGAGGCTCGCATCCTGGAGATGAATGCATGACTGCGTGGTTGGTGTCATCGAGAGCGTTTTGGTTTCCTAGACCATGGGATGCTGTTCCAAGGGTTGCAAAGCAGAGATGGCATCCATCTGTCCAAGAGAGGTCAACGCATCTTTGGTAGTAGACTGGCTAATCTACTGAAGAGGGCTTTAAACTAGATTCGTTGGGGATGGGTGAAGAAAGCCCCCAGGTAGGTGAAAGCCCCCAGGTAGGTGATACATTAAATACCTTTATGGAAATGGGTAACAGGGGTAACATATGGAAAGCAGTGTGTATTAATGCCCGTAGCATGGGAAATAAGATCCCTGAAGTTAAAGCTTTGGTGGGAGTGGCTGACTTGGATTTAGTGGCAGTTACAGAAACGTGGTTCACAGAAAACCATGACTGGGATGTAACTATACCTGGCTATACTTTATTCAGAAAGGACAGGGTAGGAAGAAGGGGAGGAGGAGTGGCACTATATGTAAAAACTACTATTAAAGCTTTGGAATTACAGAGCTTAAAAGGGAGAGAGGAGGCATTGTGGGTTAAACTAGAAAGAGGGAAAGAGAAATCTATTTGCATTGGAGTGATATACAGACCTCCCTCACAAGAGGAAGAGGTGGACAGAGAGTTAATTAAAGACATACGCAGCATTGCTAGGAAAGGGGAAGTGCTACTGATAGGAGATTTCAATATGCCAGATGTTGATTGGCACATTCCTGCTGCAGTATCATCTAGAAGTAAGGAGATCCTGGATTCTCTACAGGGAGAACTATTCAGGCAATTGGTAACAGACCCCACACGTGAAGGGGCCATACTGGACTTGGTGCTTACCAATGGTGAAAGTGTTTCTGATGTTGTAGTGGGAGATCATTTTGCATCCAGTGATCACCAGATGGTGTGGTTCAGTATTAGGACTAGGGCTGTTAGAATCCATTCCAAGGTGAGGATCTTAGACTTTAGGAAGACTAACTTTGCGGAGATGGGCCAATACCTCAGGGAGTCGTTAGTGGGATGGGAACAGCTGGGGGATGTAGAAAAACAGTGGGCAAAACTGAAAGGGGGTATTTTAAAGGCAACCAACCTTTTTGTTAAAATGATAAATAAAGGCAAAAGGAACAGGAGACCGCTATGGTTTTCGAAGGAAGTAGCTGAACAAGTGAAGAAAAAGAGGGAGGCCTTCATGAAATACAAGAGATCACAGAGAGGAAGACAGGCATCTGTATTTGGAAAAACTTAGAGAAGCTAGCAAAGTAGTCAAGAAGGCAAAGATTCAAAAGGAGGAGGAAATAGCCAATGCAATAAAATGGGGGGATAAGACATTTTTCAGATATATTAGTGAGAAGAGGAAGGGCAAAAGTGGTATTGTCAGACTCAAGGGTGCAGGGGGGGAATATATAGAAGCTGATAAGGATAAAGCGGAATTGCTTAACAAATATTTTTGTTCTGTGTTCACAGATGAAGAACCAGGAGCAGGACCTCAGAAAACACCCACAAATAAGAACAGAAGCGAGGGACATCTTGAACTATTTTCAGAAGGCTGTGTTCGTGAGAAACTAGCTCAACTTAAAGTAGACAAAGCGATGGGACCGGATGGGATACACCCTAGAATACTGAGGGAACTTGGGGACGTTCTATCAACTCCACTGACTAACCTTTTCAATGCCTCATTGGAGTCGGGAGTGGTGCCAAAGGACTGGAGAGAGGCTCATGTGGTGCCTTTACACAAAAGCGGAAGTAAGGATGTGGTTGAAAACTACAGGCCGGTTAGTTTAACTTCGGTGGTGAGTAAATTATTGGAAACGCTGCTGAAAGAGAAAATAGTGAGGCTTCTGGAGCCCAGCGGATTACAGGATCCGAGGCAGCATGGATTCACCAGAGGCAGGTCTTGTCAGACAAATCTGATTGATTTCTTTGACTGGGTGACCAGGGAGTTGGACCGAGGGAGAGCTCTAGATGTGGTATTTAGATTTCAGTAAAACCTTTGACACTGTTCCTCACAGGCGACTTATAAACAAACTGAGCACCCTAGGGATGGACCCTAAAGTTACTGCTTGGGTTAGAAATTGGTTGGGTGGGAGGCGACAAAGAGTACAAGTAAATGGAGCTCACTCTGAGGAGAAGGATGTTACCAGTGGTGTGCCCCAGGGATCTGTCCTTGGTCCGATTCTTTTTTTTTTTTTTTTTTTTAAACTTTTATTTTCATTTTGCAACAAACAAAAGAAACAACACACCAAAGGAGACAAAACAAGTATACAATAAGGAAAAGCAAACCCTATTACCCCCCACCCCCATGCTTCTTCTCTAAGCCGACAGTATCAGCATGTGAGCGCTTCCAAACAACAGTAATTGTACATCAAAACGAACAGAAATAGAATCTGCGATACAGAATGATCATGTGACAGAGATTTATACAAATTTAAACAGTCAGATGAGAGCATTTAGCAGTGTGAACATAGTCATTGAGCATCTTCCATTTAGACAGATGATGGGGGGTCTGAACGGAAGAAGCAAACATACGAGGTATTTGTTCATATTTACTGTAGAGACAGACATGATTCCACCATTCATTGGGGCTCAGATGGGAGCTATTTTTCCAGTATTTCGTAATTAGGGAAATAGCGATGCCCAGCATAAAGTCTAAAAGGAAGTAAGCCGATTTTGGAAGAGAGGGGATCCCCGCAGCTGAGCGGAGTCCCACTATCCTCCAAGAAAGGGGCTCTTGAAAGTGCAAAATAGATTGGATACGACCCCAGACCCGACGCCAGTAATACTGTAGTGCGGGACATTCATACATAACATGAGTTAGTGAACCAATGGCCGCATGGCATGTCCAGCAGCTATTGCCCTGAGTGGTGTTCCATTTGGCTAATCTGTCAGGAGTATAGAAACACCGGTGGGCTAGAAAGAAGAGCGTCTGAGTGAGTGAGGCGGATCGGGAGACCCGTGTCACTCTACTCCAGACGAGGCTCCATTGCTCCGGGGTCAAAGTTACATGCAGTTCCCGCTCCCATGCTTTCTGTGCTATAGGGGTACCTCTATTTACAGCATTACATAAGGTTTTGTAAAAGTTAGATGCTACACCCGGTGAACTCCCGATAGATCGGATAGTCTCCGACAATCCTTGGGTATGGGATTCCGATGGCGGGAGCACCTTAGCACTCCGGAGACAATGCTGAAGTTGCACCAACTGAAAGTAGTGTTTCGCTGGGAGACCAAATTCAATTTGCAATTCGCTAAAAGTTTTCCAGCGACCATCATGGAACAACTGGTTAGGGATCCAAATGCCCCTAGTGTACCAGGGGCTCCACGCCATCGGTTTATTTTGTATTTGAAATCGAGTATTGTACCAAAGCGGGAGTCTGTCTAACGGACAGAATCGGGAGTCTAGAGATTGCATAAGAGTATTAAAGGCACCTAAAGTGTCTAAAAGCATTGGTGGATAGTGGGAGTCTGATGGGAGAGTCATACCAGGGAGATAAGTAAGAGGAATCGGTTTGCAAAGGTCCTCCTCTATGTCTAGCCACACAGGTCTACTCGGTGCTAGATCTTCCAGCCAACGAGCGCCTTGTTTGAGAAGAAAAGATTGATGGTATTTCAGGAAATCAGGGAATCTGACACCCCCATTTTCCTTATCTGCTTGCAACTTATGTTTCGCTATCCTAGGTGTCTTGTTTTGCCATAAGTATCTAGTCAGAAGGCCCTCTAAATCTTTATATGTACGTCGAGGTAGGAGACAGGGCAACATTTCTAAAATGTAATTCACTTTAGGAACAATCATCATTTTTATGGTTTCTAGGCGACCCCACCAGGTAAGTGTTAAAGGAGTCCAACGGTGAGTAAGCGCCCGGACTTTAGAGGTTAAGTCTTTGGCATTAAAGGAGATAGCGTCTTCCAAAGGAGAGCAGTAGTGAACCCCAAGGTATTTGACCATGCGAGGTTGCCATAAAAAGGGAAAGGATTGCATATCTGCCTGATGAATCAGAGGATTTAGTGGAAAGGCTACCGACTTGGTCCAATTTATCTTATAACCCGAGAGTTGTGAATATTTACCAATTTGCTCTAGGACAGCCGGCACTGAGTCTAGAGAGACAAAGAGCATAAGGTCATCAGCATATGCTGAAATTTTGATTTCCCTATGAGAGAAGGGGACTCCATGAATCTCCTCTGATTGCCGGATTAGTAAAGCTAAGGGTTCGAGTGCAAGATCGAAAAGAAGTGGAGACAGTGGGCATCCCTGGCGAGTACCGCGTTGAAGGGGAAATGGCTGAGACTTTAAAGCATTAGCACAGATACTGGCTGTAGGCTGTGCGTACATGGTGCGGAGACAACGGAGAAAACCTTCTCCGAATCCATACCAGCGGAGAGTTGCAAATAGGAAGGGCCATTCTAAGCGATCAAAGGCCTTCTCAGCATCAAGTGAGAGGCCTACCAATGGTCGATCAAGATTAACTGCGGTAGTCAGTACATGACATAGAGTCCGAGCATTGTCAGCAGTTGATCTACCGGGAATGAAACCGCATTGATCTGGGTGTATTAAAGTAGACATCCTATCAGAAAGCCGGGTGGAGAGAATGGTGGCAAATATTTTGTAGTCCGCGTTTAGTAGGGAAATTGGACGATAATTAGCTGTTAGTTGCGGATCTCTCCCCTCTTTCTCAAAAACTACTACATTTGCCATTGAAAAGGACCCAGAAGGAGATCCCTCCTCGGCCAGAGCAGAAAAATAAAGTTTCAAAACTGGAGCTAAGTCAGCGTTAAAAGTTTTGTAGAATTCAGCGGGGAGACCGTCCGGGCCTGCGGCTCGACCTGTGGCACATCTCTTGAGAGCAGAATGAATTTCTGATAAAGTGAATGGTTTGTCCATGGCCTCTCTATCTTCGTCAGATAGGGTCGGTCGTTGTACCCCTGAGAGTAATCGTTCAAATACTTCTGGCTCAAAATCACATTCAGATTGATAAAGCCGAGTATAAAAATCACGAAAGAGTTCTAAGATTTCTGTATCTTTAGTGACCAAGCTCCCCCCCGACGGATTACGGAGAGCGGTAACACGCTTGGCTTCTTTTTGACCTTTCAGGGCATTTGCTAACAATTTGCCAGCACGGTTATTTTCCCGGTAATACATCCCTTGTTGTGATTCAATATTTTTAGCAGCAGCAGTATATAAAAGCTGATTGTATTGAAAACGAAGGCGTTGTAAGCGGAGTAAAATACATGGGTCAGTACGGGACGTGAGAAGACGCTCCCCAGCTTGTATCTGTTGCTCTAGAATCAGTAAGTGTTGCTTTCTTTGTTTCCCCTGTCGAATTTGATAGCTAGTTATAGTTGCACGGATAGATGCCTTAAAACCCTCCCACCAAGCCCAGCTCGCTGTGTCATGGGGTGAGTTAAAATGAAAATAATCTTGGATAGCGGCCTTTATGTCAACCTGAAAGTCTTTTTGATCTAGTAGGGATCTATCAAAAAACCAAGCACGGGGATGTTCATCTCGCGTAGTGACATGTAATGAAAAAGATATGGCAGCATGATCTGAAATATGGAGAGGATGAGTCCTAGCCGTGTCCACTTGAGAAATCAGTGCTTTGGAAATAAGAAAAAAATCTATTCTAGATTGTGAGTGATGGGGGGCAGAAAAAAAGGTGAACTCTAAGTCGGAGGGGTGAAGCAGCCTCCATATATCTACTAGCGCAAGATCTTGCATCAGAGCTGTAAGGGTAGCAAGACTCTTGGGTGGACTACTCGTTCTAGGCGGTTGTCTATCTATCAGAGGATCTAGCACTTGATTGAAATCGCCACCAAGTATTAATGGAGTATTGGCAGAGGCCTGTGCCAACTGCGCAATACTTGCATAGTATGCAGGGTCATCCACATTCGGGGCATAAATACAAATACACGTGAATTCACTATCTCCAACCTTAAGGTGTGCACGGGCCCATCTACCCTCCTTATCAGAGCTAGTATCCATTACAGTAGCTTGCAAAGACTTCTTAACCAGAATGGCTACCCCACACCGTTTGGAAACGGCGGGAGAATAGGCAGCCACCATATAAGGCTTAGCATTGAGTTTCAGTGTTTCAGCGGAGTTTAGATGCGTTTCCTGAAGAAACACTAAATCAGCATGCTCATGGTTAAGATAGCTAAGGATTTTCTTTCTTTTGATTGGACTATTGATGCCTTTTACGTTAAGTGATAAGATCTTACATAAGGCCATTCAGAAAGGTTAAAAATTCTGAAAAAGAGCATGATAACGCACATAATTTCACAAAGTCCCTCATATTAACTGTATCTGGCTGTACACATGACATGATAGAAAATAAGCTAATGTAATACAATGAAGCGCCCCACATTAAAAAATAAGAACCGCAGTGCGGTAGAGAAGAAGCAGAACCCCAGAAATTACTGGCGACCATGTGTCTGCGGGGGGAAACCCCAGAGAAGGCTGAAATTGAAAACATATAACCTGTATAACTGTGTATGCTCCGAATCCGACCGAGGCACACATCATGGAGGGATAGGAGACCAAGAAAGTCATATAGAGAAAGAAAGAAAAGTCCAGATAGTCTCTGTGCTTGGCTATGACCACCGCGTCGGGCCCTTCAAAATGGCGGACAGAGCCGGCAGATAATAAGTCCAAGTTGTTGGATTAGCGCATCTGCTCTGCTTCTTTGGAGTCTAAAAATGTTGATAGTAGATCCGGATCTTCGAATGTCCTAGTTTGGTTGTGGAGAGTCACTCGGAGCTTCGCTGGATACAACAGGCCAAAGCGAGCCTGTAGCTGTTGAAGTCGAGGGCGAAAAGCAAGGAGTCTCTTCCGACGGTCAACTGTGGGCTTTGCCAGATCAGGGAAGAAGGAGACTTTATGACTTTCAAACTCCAGATGATGATTCGCCCGGGCAGCATTTAGAATTTGTTCCACTTGTTGATATCTTAGTAATCGAAAGATAATAGGCCGGGGGGTCGTCCGATTGAGCGCCATATGGGTAGGAACACGATGTGCTCGGTCAATTTCCAGATCTCTGTGAAAAGTGATCTTCAGCAATGAGGGAAGAGTTTTGAGCAGGAATTCTCTTATATCTCCTGCTTCCGCCCCCTCCGGTATTCCAATGAGCCTCACATTGTTGCGACGGGCTCGATTATTGCTATCTTCTAACTCTTTTTGAAGATTCTGTATCTGGCGCTCAGCCTTGTCCAGTTTGACCAAGCGCACCGCGTGCGAGTCGAGGACCCCCGCCATGTTGTCCTGCCGTAATGAAAGACTTTCAAGTCGGTCCTGGAGCACACCGAAGTCTTCTCGCATGGCTCGAAGCGCTTCTCCGTTGGACTGCACCAGTTCCTTCACGCCGCGTATTTCCTCTAAGATCTCCTGGTGCATTTCGGGGTTTTCCCGAAGTGGAACCATCTTCTGTGGGGAAGACACCTCTGTTTTGGAGCGTTTTCCGTGTGAAGAAGAGGGAGACCCGAAGTCCAAGCGCGCTGGTTTATGGGCCGCCATCCCCCCCGAGGTACCCCGGTAAGTTCGGAGCAAAAGATTAAGTTTATGTAGGTATTAAGTCAGGATTCTGAGTAGGCCTCTCGGGAGCTTCAGCGCGAAGCGTCTAACCCGCTGGACATCAGGCTCTGCCCCCGGTCCGATTCTTTTTAACATCTTTGTTAGTGATATAGCGGAAGGGCTGTCGGGTAAGGTTTGCCTCTTTGCGGATGATACCAAAATCTGCAATAGAGTAGACACCCAGGAAGGTGTAGATAACATGAGGAGGGATCTAGCTAAGCTTGGAGAATGGTCTAGAATTTGGCAGCTGGGATTTAATGTTAAAAAATGTAAGGTCATGCATTTGGGCTGCAGCAATCCAAGGGAGCAATACAGTATAGGAGGTGAAGTACTTTTGTCCACTAAAGAAGAGCGGGACCTAGGCGTGGTTGTGTCTGATGATCTTAAAGTAGCTAAACAGGTAGAAAAGGCGACGGCAAAAGCTAGAAGGATGCTTGGGTGCATACGGAGAGGAATGGCTAGCAGAAAAAAGGAGGTGATAATGCCTCTGTATAAGTCTTTGGTGCGACCTCATTTGGAGTATGGTGTGCAATTCTGGAGACCGCACCTTCAAAAGGATGTGAACAGGATGGAGTCGGTGCAGAGGGTTGCTACTAAAATGATTAATGGGCTTCATTATAAAGCATATGAGGACAGACTTAAGGATCTTAATATGTACACCTTAGAGGAAAGGCGGGATAGAGGTGATATGATTGAGATGTTTAAATACCTCCGTGGCATAAATGTTCAGGGAGAGAGCCTCTTTCAATTGAAAGCAAGTTCTGCTACGAGGGGACATGGGATGAGGGTGAAGGGAGATATATTCAGGAGTGATATGCGGAAATATTTCTTTACGGAAAGAGTAGTGGATCCATGGAATAGTCTCCCAGTGGAGGTGGTAGAGATGAGGACAGTAACTGAATTCAAAAAAGCATGGGACCAACACAGAGGATCTCTAAAGGTAAAAAGTGGACTGTTGTAGTTGTTGTTATGGAAGGACAGACTAGATAGGCCATGTGGTCTTTTTCTGTCATCATGTTTCTATGTTTCTATAATGTAGCAACCGAAGGGGCAACAGTAGCCCCCATAGCGATGCCAAACATTTGTTGAAAAAAGGCCCCTTCGAACAAAAAATAATTACGAGTAAGGACCAAAGAGATCAAAGCCATTAGAAAGACCTTACGTAGACGGGGAGGAGCATGTTCAAATGAAGAATGTAACAAATGAAGTGATTTCTCTTGATCCACATTTGTGTACAATGCTGTAACATCTAACGTGACCAGAAAAATTTGTATCGATGGTAATATCACTTGCTGTAACATTTGTAAAAAATGTGTGGAATCCCGAATAAAGGACCGTACCAATGCAGCTTCCTTACTTAAAAAAACATCACAAAATTTGGACAATGGTTGAAGGATTGATCCCCGACAAGAGACTATAGGTCTACCCGGAGGGTCCGTCAAAGACTTATGTACCTTAGGTACCAAATAAATCACTGGTATCTTAGGGTTTGATATTGAAAGAAACCTCAATTCCCTCGAAGTTATCCAGCCTTCAGAGAAAGCATCCATAGTTAGAACTCGGATTTCTTCCTTTAGAGTCAATGTGGGGTCTACATCCAATTTGACATAAACTTGCGGATCTAGCACATGAGATCTTAATTTCGTCAAATAATCTCCTATGTCCCATAACACTACATCACCACCCTTATCAGCACTGCGGACCATTAAGGTGGTATCGTGGGACAATTGTTGTAACCTTGACTAATCAGAAGCACTAGGTTAGACTTCCATCTTGTAAAGAGACGCTCCTGTGTTTGTAAGTCCCTTAACACTAAAGACTGAAATGTAGCTATCACCGAATCTGGCGAGCCTGGTGGTAACCACCGGGAAATCGGTTTAACCACTGACACATCAAAAGTGCCAAGTGGATTATTTTCAAAATAGTGCAAAACCTGCAACTTTCTGAAAAATTTGTATAAAGCTACTCTCATAACAAAAGGATCATAATCAATAGTCGGAACAAAGGAAAGGTCCAAATTAAGAAGTCGTTCACTGGCAGGATCTAAAGGGCGAGTGGTCAAATTCACTACTAAGGAATCCGAGTCTGTTTGGCACGTTGTCGAGTGACTGGGGGTTCCACTTCTGACAAATGATCTTCGCTCCGTCGCGCTCTGTAGTGCCGTGATCCGGCCGACCGAAAAACCTGCTGTCCCTTTGATTTTGATTTTGGAGGTTGTTCATCCTCCGTATCGTCAGATGACACATCAAAAGTGACCCTCCTGCGATCTCCACCAACTTCAACTTCAGACTCGTACATCCAATAATAAACACGTCCCGAATCGTAATCAGTCTTGTCCCATGTAAATTTACGAAGCTTGAATGCCTTGAGATAATCTGAAAAGCCCTTCAATTGGTGGTTGATTTCTGCCTCCTTGGACTGAAAAACTGAAGACTCCACAGACTTCTGTAACGCCTCCTTCGCTTGGGATATCTGTTCATCCAATGATTTTTCTTCTATTAGTGTCCGTTCCAAGATCAAAGAAATAAGATCAAAGCTGCACTTATTACAAATGCGATTCCATTTAGATATAAAATCATCATCTGTCAAAAACATCTTCGGGGCACGGGTCATATGTAATCCTCGTGGAATCAATCGAGTCTTCAAATAACGGGACATGGAAGCCCCATGATATTGAGCCCGAAGCAATCGTTTTTGAAGAGATTTAAATTCTGTCCACGAAAGAAGAAATCAGAGTTCTAACTATGGATGCTTTCTCTAAAGGCTGGATAACTTCGAGGGAATTGAGGTTTCTTTCAATATCAAACCCTAAGATACCAGTGATTTATTTGGTACCTAAGGTACATAAGTCTTTGACGGACCCTCCGGGTAGACCTTGTCGGGGATCAATCCTCGAACCATTGTCCAAATTTTGTGATGTTTTTTTAAGTAAGGAAGCTGCGTTGGTACGGTCCTTTATTCGGGATTCCACACATTTTTTACAAATGTTACAGCAAGTGATATTACCATCGATACAAATTTTTCTGGTCACGTTAGATGTTACAGCATTGTACACAAATGTGGATCAAGAGGAATCACTTCATTTGTTACATTCTTTGTTTGAACATGCTCCTCCCCGTCTAACTAAGGCCTTTCTATTGGCTTTGATCTCTTTGGTCCTTACTCGTAATTATGTTTTGTTCGAAGGGGCCTTTTTTCAACAAATTTTTGGCATCGCTATGGGGTTACTGTTGCCCCTTCGGTTTCTACATTATATATGGCAGATGTGGAGGAAAGATTCATTTATGGATCATCACATTTTTCCCATGTATTGTTGTGGAAGAGATTTCTGGATGACATCTTTTTTATTTGGACTTCAGATTTACCTTCCTTGCATGATTTTATTACTTGGTTGAACGGGTTAAAAACCCATATAAAATATACAGCTCATATTGACCCAGAGCGGGTAGAAATTTTGGACATGGTTGTTTTTCGTGAGGGGATCTCTTTGGCTACCACCCTGTACCGAAAACCGGTTCAACGTAATAGCTTGTTGAACTATCATAGTTTTCATCCGGAAGCCTTGCGAAAGGGCTTACCGTATGGGCAATTTTTGAGGCTTCGAAGACTGTGTACTTCGGTAGATCAGTTTAAGCATCATGCTTCTGATCTGAATGTTCGACTTATGAATAAAGGTTATCCTAAGTCGGTGATATCTCAGGCCTATCGTAGGGCTCTATACTCTCATCGGGAGTGGTTTTTGGATTGGCAACCGGCCAAAACAACTGGTGAAGATATTGTGACAGGGGTTTCACCATATATGCCTAATTCATTCAAAGTAGTGGGCATACTGAAAAAGTATTGGCCACTTTTGTCTTTACACATGAGTCTTAATAAACCATTGCGGATAGCATATTCTAGGGGGACCAACCTTCGGGACAAATTAGTCTCCACTACAGTACCCTTGGATCGTCCGGTATACCCCCAACAACGAACTGGGACACATATGCCTTGCACTAGTTGTAAGTTTTGTGATACCACTATCTCTGGTTCTTCCTGGACTGATTTACATACGGGCCGCATTTTTTATCGTCGGTGGCAAACCTCATGTAATTCCATCTATGTAGTTTATTTTATTGAATGTGACTGCCCTCTGAGATATGTGGGCAGTACTACACAGAAGATTAGGGTTCGTTTAACTGAGCATGCTAGTCGTCTTCGACAATCTCTACTGACAGCTCCGATCGTCCAACATTGTCTACAGTTTAATCATGATTTTCAACATTTGAGGTGGACAGTAATTGATCATGTTCCAGAGGACCCTCGAGGGGGGGACTGGACTTTCAAATTACGTAAGCTTGAACAGCGTTGGATATTTCTTCTACAAGCTGTTTCCCCTACTGGACTGAATTGTGAGATCGATTGGTGGGGAGTAGTTTGACATTAACCTCTCACGGCAGGGGGTTCCCTAACATGTGGGGATTCCCTTCTTGTGATTGGTGATCCGAGATGATAGGCAGACTCATGTTAGCCAATCATAAATCAGTATCCTCGTTTTGAGCAGCCAACTTTTCGGTGTTTTTTGCCAGTTACATGGTGGATTGAGTTCTGTGTAAGCGGAGTTGAGAGCGCTTGATACAGGGGTTCTTTCCCCGAAACGTGCACGTCGCGTGTGTTTCAGATAAGTGAGGTTTTTCTTTCATTCATGCAATTATTTTGCTTTTGAGTCTGTTTTAAACCTTTCAGGGTTGAATAAAAGGGATATGTATTGTGATTGGGGGATGGTTCACAGTGCCTTCCCTTCACAATTTATGTCCGACAAAAAAATACTATAAAAAATATCACTGAGGGTCTCAACGGTATCTTGTTATACTGACAGAGGCAACAGCAGCATTGCATCTGGCATACAGGGCTGGGATACAGATTTCTTCTGCACCAGGCCGTAGCCACTGTGAATGCCACATCATTCCCCAAACCGAAAAGTACCCCAAACCGAAAAGATCAAACCATATCAAACACTTAGCAAGAAAAAACAAACACGAACAGAAAGACCAACAGATGCAAGACTACTATAACATCATCCTCATCAACGCCAGATCAATAAGGAACAAAACTCACATCATACACAACATCATCACAGATGACCAGCCCGACATCCTTTGCATCACTGAAACATGGATCACTGATGCCGACGCGGCAATAACAAACCAAATAACCCCTCCCAGATACAAGATATTCAACTGCCCCCGTGCATCCAAGAGAGGAGGAGGAGTCCTAATTGCAGCCAAAACCACCTTATCACTTACCAGCACCACCCACAGCACAACCAAGGACATTGACATACTCAAAGTGGAAAACAACGCAATAGCAATCTGCCTAATCTACAGACCCCCGTCATCACATCCAGAGACACTGGCCACAGCACTGGAATGCGTCTCAACCACAGCAATCAGGAAACATCAAATCATCCTGGGAGATATAAACCTACCATCACTACCACAATGCCAAGCCAACGCTTTCATTGAAGCAATGGAACAACTTGGTTACAAACAAATAGTAAATGATGCGACACATAACAAAGGAAACACCCTGGATATGATATTCACACCCGCAGAACAACAACCTGACAAGGAAAAAAAGTCTGTAATAAAAATAACTCAAGTACCATGGTCCGATCACCACCAAGTTGAGATCAAAATGTACCTACCCATGCTACCTAGAAACCCAAAAACTGACCTACCAACACACACACGCAGAAGTTTTAATAAATACAACAGTGAAGCCCTCATTAACTCCATCACATCAAACATAGACCTGGAAAGCACTGACCTCGACAGAGTAATAACCTGCTGGAACTCAGGAATTCAAGAGATGTCAGAACCAACATGGAAAGCAACAAAAAACAACCCCAAGCCCAAAACCGAACCATGGTACACAGAAACTCTGACCACACTAAAGAAAGAACTACGAAGAACTGAGAGAAAATGGCGACGAAGCAAAACCAACGAACACAAAACAGATTACCTAACCCTGCTCTCCAAATACAAAAATGAAGTCAACCTGTCAAAACGAACGCATCACACAAACTTACTAAACAAAGCATTAAACAAGCCCAGAGAGCTGTTTGCCTTGGTCAAATCCCTCACCAAAATGGCACAAGAGGATCAACACAACGACAAAATCAAGGTCCATGCCCTAGCAGATCACTATGCTGGCAAACTAAACCCACAGATCGGACCTAAACCTTCACTACCATTGGATGTGACCCACACCACACCACAACCCACCATGATGACGACACAAACCCACATCACCCACTGGAACAAGTTTTGCAGCATTGAAGACAAACACGTCATGAATATAATTGCCAACATTAACACCACAACCTCTCCCCTTGACCCCTGCCCAGCTGCATGGGTTAAAGCAACGAAAGCAGAAACCACCCACCAAATTGCTCACATAATAAACCAATCACTCCAACAGGGTACCATGCCAACTCAACTTAAGAAATCCATCATAAGACCAATACTAAAAAATAAAACACTCAACAAGAAAGACCCAGCATCTTATCGCCCTATATCCAGCATAGCCCTGCTAGCAAAAATAATTGAAAAAGCGGTTCTACAACAATTACTAGACCACCTGGACAACAACGGAACACTAGACGAGCACCAATACGGCTTCAGGCCACACCATGGGGTCGAGACCCTGCTTATTGCACTACTGGACAACCTACTCAAAGGGATTGAAAACAAAAAGAAAATGTTCATTCTCATATTCATTGACATCTCAGCAGCTTTTGATACAGTTCACCATCAAACACTACTAAACAGGATAGAAACTACAGGAATAACGGGAACCCCACTAAAATGGTTCTCATCATATATCTCCAACAGAATGCAACAAGTACAGTTTAACAACGAAAAAGCTGAAGCTTTCCCGCAAACACAGGGCATACCGCAAGGCTCAGCACTATCTGCGCTTCTATTCAACGTGTACATGAAAACAATCTGCGAAATATTCAAAAAGCACAGTATCCACTATCACATATACGCTGATGATATTATGCTCTACACTCAACTCGACGCAGACAATCCAAACTACTCCCAGCTAGAAGAATGCATAAAAGAGATGCAAACATGGCTCCAACGAAACAACATGGCCATAAACCATAAAAAAACCGAAGTCATGTACATCTCAAGAAAACCAGAATTCACACCACCAGCCACAATCTCCCTATGTGAAAATACTTATCACACAAAGAATGAAATAAAATACCTCGGAGTAACACTTGACAGCGAACTAAGGATGGCAAAACACCTCCACTTAGTAAACAGGGCCATTTTTCACAAGCTCAGGGTCATACAACCACTAAGGAACATCATTGAAGCTACCGATTTTAGGACAGTAGCACAAGCCCTCATCATGCCTCATTTCGATTACTGTAATGCAATTCTACAGGGCCTTCCAAAAAAAACCCTAAGCATACTCCAGTTGGCACAGAACGTCGCAGCCAGAATCATCACTAAAACAGGTGTGGCAGAGCACATCACACCAGTGCTAGTTGAACTACACTGGCTCCCCATCATAGCTCGTATAAAATACAAAACCCTAGTGACCACATTTAAAATCATCCACAACCTGGCACCAACCTTCCTCACTAACCTAATCAACTTGCAACCTGCTAACAGAAATAGGAGAACCACCACCATAAACAACCTGCAGGTACCAATAAGTATAAGATCAGTTAAAATAGCCACAAGCAACAGGGCATACTCCTACACTGCCCCCTCACTTTGGAACCAACTCCCGCCTGAGTTGCGCTCAATCAACGACCTAATGGTCTTCAGGAAAAAACTGAAGACATACTTATTTCAACAAGCCTACAACGTGTCCTGAACATCAATACATTCTAACATCAGCTGCATCACCAAAATGTAGCCAATTGTAAAAATGTACTTATACCCCAAAATGAAACAAGTGTAAAATTGTACATATGTAAATCCCCCTCTCTCCCCCCCCCTAACTGTGTGTTGTGCTTATCCTATGAATCAAACTGTATACATTATTGAAAATGACTGGCTTTGTTCTGATAACCATCATATAACCTTCTAAATCACGCTGCAATTTCTTGAAATTTGTCATTGATCAGACACTCCTTGCTTACTTAATCAAACCGCTCCTGATCGCTGGAAGTAGCGGTATACAAATATATGCTAAATAAATAAATAAATAAATCATCCCTCACATCATGCTGACATGGCAGTGGCAGTAGACCAGCCATCCCCACTGCATCGCTCACGTGACACTTCCTTTGCCAATTTGGTACCAACAACATAGTGCCCTTTATTAATTGGGCACATGCTGTTCCTGCCAATGGAGCACTACTATCACTAATTTGAGAGCAACAATGGGAGGAGCACATTGCATACATTTAAATAGGCTCTCTCCTCTCAGAAATAGCTCTTAATGCATGCTTTCAGATGGTGTTAGGGTTCCCAGCGGCGGTGCCTCTAATGCACGGTAACACAAACCAGCATTAAAGGGGCACACGCTATCCCTGCCCAGTCTCTACCCCATTAATGCCCACTCTCCACCTATTTTTACCTTAATGCTAAGGGACCAGCTTCTGCACATTAATCCAGCATTTTCAGTGCTTTCCACGGTGCTAACCGCTTATGGGTGCCAATAACGCCTGTTAATGGCACCTTTGCTCCCTTACCGCTCTTTAGTAAAAATATCCCTTTGTGTATACCATCCAGTCCAGGTGATTTGTTGCTCTTTAGTTTATCAATTTGTTCTGATACATCTTTCAGGTTCACTGATATTTCATTCAGCTCCTCTGACTCATCACTGTTAAACACCATTTCTGCCATGAGTAGCTTCCTTGCATCTTCCTCAGTAAAGACCAAAACAAAGAATTAATTTAGTCTCTCAGGTACAGCCTTATACTCCCTGAGTGCCCCTTTTACCCCTTGGTCATATAATGGTCCAATTGACTCCTTCCCCAGCTTTTTGCTTTGTATGTACCTGAAAAAGTTTTTATTGTGAGCTTTTGTCTCTGTGGCAAACTTTTTTTTTTGCCTTCCTCATTAGTGCTTTGCATTAACTTGTTTGCTTATATTATTTTCTATTTTCTTCATTTGGTTCTTTTTTCGATTTTTTGGAAGATTTATTTTTTGCTCTAACAGCCTCTGGCTATTATAACCAGGCTTATAACCAAGCTGGCTGTCATTTGGCCTTCCTTCCACCTTTCTGGTCTGGGCTTCCAAGACTATGGGGCTTGTTTACAAAGCTGCGGTAGCGGTTCGCGGTCGTTATCGGAGCCGCGGCCCCATTGAAATCAATGGGGTCGCGGCTCCGATAACGATCGCGAACCGCTACCGCAGCTTTGTAAACAAGCCCCTATATTTTCAAACAACTTCCATGCCAGATGTAAGCTTTTGACCTTTGTAGCTGCTCCTTTATTTCTTTCTAACCATTTTCCTCATTTTATTGTAGTCTCCCTTTTAAAAATGAAACACTTACACAGTAGATACTCACTCCAGTTATTAATGCAAATTTAATCATATCATTTACATAAATTCTGCCCAAGCAGCCCACACCATGCGGGGGGAGGGGGGGGGGAGGGGACCTGGCAGGAAGGGGGCCTACATAAAATTGGTAAGAAAGGGTGGCAAACTTACTTTAACGCGTTTGCCGTGCTGTCTCTGCTCTTTTAAATTTCCACCAGATCTGGTGGCTGTTACCTCCTGGGTCAAAGTTTTGCGATAACAGATGCACTGTGAGACTTTGGCCCAGGAGATAACAGCTGCTGGGCCTGGTGGGAACTTAAAGGAGCAGAGAAAACGTGTAAAACCTGTTAAAGTAAGTTTGCCACCACCACAACAATAGGGGGGGGCTGCATGAAGAGGGGTGCCAGTGCAACAGTAGGGGGTGCTGCATGGGGGGGGGGGCATACACCACAACAGTGGAAGGCCCTCAGCAAAACTTTGCTTAGGGGCTCCTCATTATAACTTATGCCATTGCATATTATGATCAGTAGTGTGGAGTGGTCCCAACACGGTTATCTCTTGTACCAAATCCTGTCTTCCATAAAGAACTAAGGGGTATGTTTACTAAACAGTGGTAAAGTCACCAGTGGAAAGGGCAGCATTAAGGTGCCTGAAGCCATATAAGGCAGTGGGCGTGTAGGGGGTGTGCCGGTTTTAGGGTGCCTTGGGCCATTTAACATGAGCGAATAGGACCAAATGCAGTAAGGTGACAAGACGTCCTAAGGAGAGACAAGGAGTTTTAAGAGGTGATAAGGTGCCTTAACAGGAGATAAAGGTGCCCTAACATGAGATAAAACATCTTAAGATGTGATAAGGTACCCTAGTGCCCTAACAGGAGATAAGGCATCTTAAGAGAAGATAAGGTGTCCTAAGGAGAGACAAGGTGTCCTAAGGAGAGACAAGGTGCCCTAAGGTGGAATGCATGAACCTTAGGGCAGGAAAATGGCTGCAACCCAAATGCTGGATAGAGCACCAAGGAATGTCAATGTAAAGGTGATGGAAGGAAGGACAGGTGGGAGTTGATGGACCTGCCTTGTTGGTGGGCACCCTATGTGGTAGCCAGTAAAGTGGACAAGCATGTGGGAGGCAGCTGTACCGATGCACAGGGTGGTGCCAATGTAAAGTGCTGCAATGACAATGTGTGGCATAGGATGGGGAAGACGTGTCTCTCAGCGGAGGCAGAAGTGGCAGGATGTTTGCAGCGACAGGAGGACAGAGTAGTAGTGGTTACATGCAGATCAGGCACAGGAGAGGCAAGCATGAAGAGCCATAATGCGGAAAAGAGTACCAGTGTAGGTCATGGAGTAGCAGCCTGCACAAGAAGAGAGGACTGTACACAGCCAACAGAGGCAGATAGATGGGCTGAAGGACAGATGGCGGCTGAGCAGAGGGTGGTATGGGCTGGCAGAACTGAACGGCAGAGCCCTGACTGTTACAAGCATGAAAATGATCTGAGTAGCACAGTCACAAAAAAAGAACAAGTAGAAATCAAACCCCTGTCCTCTGCTTACCGAGACCTTGCACTAACCTCTCTGCATAGCAATGCTGGATACAAAGAGATTGCAGATCACCGACTAAAATGCCCTCCCACCAGTACCCATGATGCACACACAGAACAGCAGTCTACAGCTGATCACTGAATGGAAAATACACTTATCCATCACCTCAGCTCAGTAAGAGGCACTGACAGTGTGTGATTCAAGCACAGAGCAGCTACAAATCTGTGCTACTGAGAAGTTTCTGCAGTCACCCTGAGGATGAGGATCAGCACCCAGCACCTGCAGTCTCTGCTGCAGCTTGCCATCATTGCCAGTGTATAGCAGGTATTGTCTGCAGTGTGATCTATTGTATGCACCAGCCACATCTGGTCCTGTGTTCTGTCCCTGTTGGGCAGGGACCCACCTAAAACAGTGCATGTCAATACCCAGCATTACAATGCTGATGTCATGGTGGCCAACTACTGGGAGGGAGTCTGGACTTGCATGGGGTTGTCACCTGGGTCCTGCTGGACCTACCTGTACCACTAGGAGTAGGCCTGGAACACCTCACGTCCCAACCACCTTGGTCTAGATTAACCTCCTCCGTTCTACTCATAGCAATCGTCTTTTTCTTCCCTCCCCATCCCAAGCACACTTCGAACTCACTTGTCACTCTGTATTCTTCTTTCTGAGTCCTGCCCTATGGAATTCTTTCCCTCACTCTATCCACACTGAATCCTCATTTCCTAGCTTCAAAGCTCTACTTAAAACCCACCTTTTCTGCCAGGCTTTTGACCTCTGTAGCCACGTGATGATCTTGATGCCATACACCGCCTCTATTTCCCCTCCCTTTTACTCTCCCATCCCCTCAGCAGTCAGCCTGTCTACTTGTTTAACTTCGCTCCTTTTTTATCTTCCTCTCATTCTCTCACTACTGCTTTCCTGTCAACCCAATGGCGTTCCATTCCTCCTTTAACTTTCTAGTAGCCTCTATGTTTATTATTGTACACCGCCCTGACAGTCTGGTATGGGGGGTATATCAAGCCTTGCTAATAAATAAACCCACAGCAAGCACAGTCAGACTGCACCTGCTGCCCACCGCTGGGTTTTCCAACCATGCACATACCAACTGCAGATGCTCCACTGGTCAACACGCATTGCATTTGCATAGAGTGATCATGGACACCCAGCAGCTGGCTTAGTGATCAGAGACCTGACACCCCCCCCCCCCCCAAAAGTGCACCCACATCACTAGAGCTAGATACTATATAGCATTATATAGCTGTGCCATGGTCACTGCTCGGTCAGAGTGAGAGAGCCCATCCAGTATGACATACTGTGGCCAGCTGGCCCATGCAGGTGGCAGTCGAGCACTACAATGTCCCAGGCATTACCCTACCCCTGATGCAGACACACACTGGCCAATCTGCCCTGTTCAGGCCATACCCACAATACTTTGCTCCTCATTATGCACATTTTCAGACTAACACTGGAAACAGCTTAGGCACTGTGAGGCTCAGTGAGGTGTAGAGAGCCACAAAACAATGGATAGACATACACACACATACACACTTATATTGACGCACTGTGCAAAAATGGGGATGGTTGGCATTTCTGCATGCCATTCTGGTCCCAATCTCAGCTCAGGCATTGGTAAGGTGTGCTCATTGTGCAGGAGCTAGTAATGCGCTCTGATGTTACCGGCTGCTCAGTATGCCGGTGCTGTCAGCCTGACTCCCCATCCAGCTGAGGATAGTGGAGCCCGTCTGTGTAGGTATTTGTACCGCTGTTGGCTGATTCATTGGGGGTTGCACATGTTGGTGTTGTACCTGCACAGTGGGATAAAATTTAGCCACAGGGACAGACTGCATGATCTACAGCCAGGATCCTTCTACTCCTCCATATACACATCACCTGTGTGTAGTGCCTCACTGTGCTGCCACATGGTTATAACAGTCTCTGAGGATGGTATGCTTTCCTTCAGACAGACCTTGGCACATGTTGTACTGCGCATAGCACATTGGATCAGATCATGGCCTTGGTCTGCTGCAGGCAGGTGCCACTGCTCCCTCCGCCAACACCCCCTCATGCCATGCTGACATGCCCATGTGCTGTCAGTGTAGGTGGTGTGCAGTCCCAGGCCAGCCAACATGCGGGTTGGTGGGTGCCTAGGGCGCAGAGTCCGAGGGGGGAGGTAGAGGCATACATGGACGGCCACACATCCCCCCACAACCATATGCCTCTCCAGGGAACCCATCACTGCCTGCCAATGTTATGTCTCTGCAACCTGTGGAAGAGACAGCTGAAGGGAGTTATGTTAGAGGTCTAGAAAATATTGCCTGGAGTGGATTGGGTAAACATAGATCAATTGTTTACAGCATCAAAATGTAGGACTAGGGGACATGCAATGCGGCTACAGTGTAAGCCATGGAGGACTACTGGGAGTGAATGGTTTCTCAGCCAATGCATATTCAAACTCTGTGATTCATTTCTGGAGGGTGTCTTTACGACTGTTAGTGTAGCTGGGTTTCAGAAATGTTTGGACATGTTCCTGGGGAATGGTCCATAAACCATTACTAATGAGGGGACAGAATATCATCTGCTTGCCCAATACATGCACTGTGGATCCTGTGTGTCTTTTGTGGAAACTGCGACCTAGACTGGCCACTGTTAGACACAGGATACTGGGCATGATGGACCTTGTTCTGACACAGTCTGGCATATTTGCAAATCTTATATGCCACCTAGGCAACTGCCTGATCCGCCATGTGCACCAGCGTCCCCCACTGCATGATCCACATGCACCTTCCTTTGCCCCATTTGCACCATCAACATAGTGCCCTTTCAAACTTTGACACTATGCTGTTGCTTCTAATGGAGCACTACTATCACATTCTTGGGCTCACTTGTCTTTGCATCACATTACAAACCTTTAAATAGGCTCTCTCTCCTCAAAATACACCCTTTCTACGAGGTTTTAATATGTGTTAGGGTTCCTGACGTTAAGGTGCCACCGTTCAGGCAGCATGCCTTGCTCCTGTCCATTCCCCGCCATTGATCCCCACTATCTGCTTACTCCACCCACAGGGCGCTTTACCACTGCCGGTACCGTTAATGTACGCTAAAGCGGCGTTAACGCACGCTAATGGCACATTAGCGCGCATTAACGGCACACTTGCTTCTTTAGCATGGTTTATTAAACACATCCCTTTGTCTCTCTGGAATTCTCTATGGGTCACTAAAAGCCTGATATGAACCACTGCAGGATACCCTATAAGGGATACATAGCAAAATTATGCTATCTCATTTTATATATTATCCAAAATGTGGGTAACTTTATAAGTAAAACAACTCTTTACATGCTCAAGTGGGTGCTTTTGAAATTGCTCAAGCATATATAGAAAAGTAGGTGAAACATACCACATACTCTTTATGTGATATACATGTAGGCATTCCCAGAGGTGAAGAATGAGAGGAGCGGAGCAGAATCAGCACTTATTGTTGGAAAAGTATGGAATATAAATATGAAATTCAATTATACAGGTTATATTATGATATACATGCAAATGCTCTGATTCGTGCCACTGTATAACCACACAGAATTGCCCCTACCCCCACGTAGGTGTAACTGTGTAGTAGCTTTCAGGAAAGCAATTTTATAAAGGTATATAAGCATGTGGATTGGAATTTTAGAAGGGCTATCCAAGTGGAGGAGTAGCCTAGTGGTTAGAGCAACTGCCCAGTACCCAGAAATCAAAGGGCTCAATTCTCACTAGCACTCCTTGTGACCTTAGACAAGCCACCTTACTCTCCATTGCCTTGAAAGAAAAAGCTTCACAGTCTACTTTGGTGATACATTGCCCAGAAAACCCAAAGACAACACTAAAAAAATCCAAGTGCAAACAGGGACATCTAAGACAGAATGCCTGAAAAAAGCAGGCATGTTCAAGTACAGATATGATTTCACAAACATGGATGTCTGCCAGGGCATCTACATAGACATCCTCAGAACTGGAACCTGGGTATCTAGGATAGCTTAACTGTTAGAGTAATGGGATAGGAACAGGACAGCCATAGTTCAAATCTCACTGTTACTATCAATGATGTTGTCCAGAGTACTGGGGATGATGGGACGGCAGCAGAAGTGAAAAGCCTAGACGCCCTGGCACTGGCAGTTGCAGAAGCTACACAGGTAGCAGCAATTTTCGATGCTACCTGCATAGTCTCTGTGCCCTAAAGACAGGCAAGGAAAATCGCTGCTACCTGTGTAGCCCCTTCCTCCGCACCCAACACTCCCTGATGCTATGTGGATAGCATCTGGGCATGTTAGGGACTTAGCTGGGATTTTCGAAGGGCACCCCTGTAGGTGCCCTTCGAAAATCCTGTATAAGGCCTTTACACAGGTAAATAAATAAATAAATAAAATAAATAACTAAGGAAGTTACCTGTATTAAAGCCTTCGAAAATCAGGCCCAGTGATCATAACATGATCACACTTGATTTAATAAATGGAAGGAAGACTGCAAGGAAATCTAACATGCTAACATTCAATTTTCAAAAGGGAGACTATGATAAAATGAGGAAAATGGATAAGAAAAAACTAAAAGAAGCAGATGCAAAAGTTAAAAGTTTACATCAAGCATTGGTGTTCTTTAAAAATACTATATTGGAAGCC
This sequence comes from Ichthyophis bannanicus, assembly GCA_033557465.1. Taxonomy (NCBI): domain Eukaryota; kingdom Metazoa; phylum Chordata; class Amphibia; order Gymnophiona; family Ichthyophiidae; genus Ichthyophis; species Ichthyophis bannanicus. Next base: position 963,911,732 of record CM066033.1, on the reverse strand, counting down.
CAGACTAGATGCATTCCGTACTTGGAAGGCCAAACAACGGCCAACATGGTTTAAAGGTGAGGCCAGAGAGACTGTTCAGCAAATGGAAAAAGGAGCCAAATGGCAAAAACAGGAAACAAAAAGTAAGCACTGGTAAGTTAGCTGCAAGGCATTGATAAGGCAGACAAAGAGAATTTGAAAAGAAGTTTAAAGTGGAAGCAAAGACAGATAATAACAATTTTTTGAGAACATTTGTAGCAAAAAACCTGTGAGAGATTCAGTTGGACCATTATTTGATAGAGGGGTAAAAGGGGAGCTAAGAAAGTACAAGACCATAGCAGAGAGACTGAATGAATTCTTTGCTTTGGTCTTTACTGAAGAAGATGTAGGGAAGTTATCCATGCCTGAAATGGTAGCTAAAGGAATTAAAACAAATCTTGATAAACTGTAAGATGTAATACAGCTATGTGATAAACTTAAGAGTAACAAATCACCTGGACCAGATGATGTATATCCCTGGGTGATGAAAGAACTGAAATATGAGATTTCAGTCCCACTGTTAGTAAGCTGTTGACTATCATTATAAGTAGTGTCTATGTACATATGTAGTACCTTAAGATTGGAGCGTGGCCAATGTAACACCAATTTTTACAAGGGTTCCAGTGGAGATCCGGGAAACTATAGAACAGTGAGCCTGACATCAGTACTGGGCAAAATGGTAAAAAGCATTATAAAGAACAAAATTACTGAACATATAGTCATGGTTTAATGGGAGAAAGTCAACATGAATTCAGCCAAGGAAAGTCTAGTTATATTTTTTCAAGGTGTGAATAAACAGGCAGATAAAGGTGAGCCAGTTGATATTGCATATCTGGATTTTCAGAAAGCCCTTGACAAGGTCCCCCATGAGAGACTCTTGGCGAAATTAAAAAGTCATGGGATAGGAGGCAGTGTACTATTATGGATTAATAACTGGTTAAAAGATATAAGACAGAGAATAGGGCTAAATGGCCAGTTTTCTCAATCGAGAAAGGTGAATAGTGGAGTACCCAGGGATCTTGCTGGGCCCACTGCTTTTTAACATATTCATAATTGACCTGGAAATGGGAATAACGAGTGAAGTGATCAAATTTGCAGATAAGGCAAAATTATTCAAAGTTGTTAAAACACAAGAGACCTGTGAAAAATTGCAGGAGGACCTTGAGAAATTGGGAGACTTTGTGTCCAAATGGCAGATTAAATTGAATGTGGACAAGTGCAAAGTTATGCACTTAGGGAAGAACAATTCATACTACAGTTACACAATTCAAGGTTCCACATTAGGAATCATGATCCAGGAAAATTATCTAAACATCATCGTAGATAATATGTTGAAACTCTCTGCCAAGTGGGCAGCAGCAGCTAGGCAAATAAATAGGATGCTAGGAATCATGAGAAGAATAGAGAATAAAGAGTAATTAGTCCTTACCTGCTAATTAGCGTTCCTGAAGGAACTCCAGTCCAGTTCCTTTCATCTGGGTTGTGCTCCCCTTCCAGCAGCTTGGAGAGTGAGCACATCGTTGTCTTTTGATAACACCTAGGATATAAATCCTGTAAATACTTAGTCGTTAAACTTCTTGAATGATTACCACTTGTATTCAGAAACAGTCCAATTCGTTCAATAATCAAAACTCTGCAACCTGAAATCTTCTAATGTTATCACTCAGTGGAGATCAGGTCTCAGATAAAACTAATAGCACTAAACCATGGACATATAGCTCTTTGTAGGTGCTAGTTTTCACATCAATGACCTTTCTCTATATATATTTTTTGGACACGCTCATGCTGTTGTGTGTAAATTAAATATTTCACTTAACTTAAAAATAATCGGTCAATCCCAACGCCTTCTCTCAGGCACCCCAAGCGTTTCACTGTTGTCGGTTTCTTCAGGGAATTGCCCGTTTAATTTAACGTATTTAACATATGTTTAGATGCTGCCCACGTATCCCTTAAGTTAAGTGAAATATTGAATTTACACACAACAGCATGAGCGTGTCCAAAAAAATATAGAGAGAAAGGTCATTGATGTGAAAACTAGCACCTACAAAGGGCTATATGTCCATGGTTTAGTGCTATTAGTTTTATCTGAGACCTGATCTCCACTGAGTGATAACATTAGAAGATTTCAAGTTGCAGAGTTTAGATTATTGAACGAATTGGACTGTTTCTGAATACCTAGGATATAAATAGCACTGGCACCACCCATCAGCTCCAGTATCCTATTGACAAAGCAGACTCAATGGAGAGACAATTTAACTAACAAACAGTTAATCAACTATATCAAAACTGCAAAAAAAACCCATAGTATAGCACCTCCCGCCTCCCCCAGAAGGGACTTCCCAGCCCCCCCGAAGAGAAGGAGAAGGCTTACCTGATACAACAACTACCCTCAATGACTCCCCCCACAAGGGCACTTAACCTGTCCATCCCATTGCGCCTCCAGCATCCCTCAGCGAGGAGCCTTCCAAAAACCCCCACTGCTGTGTAGCTAACACTTCAGGCCGGCAACGCTTAACCCTTCTTGCCGCATAACTCTGGGCAGGATCAGGGACTGGACTGGAGTTCCTTCAGGAATGCTAATAAGCAGGTAAGGACTAATTACTCTTCCCTAAGCATCCCTCCAGTCCAGTTCCTTTCCTCTGGGATGTAACAGAGCAGTTCAAGCATGGGAGGGGCCTGCAAGACCGGACCAAAGTACCACTCCTCCCAATCCGGCATCTCCCGCTACCTGAACATCCAAATGGTAGTGCTTGGCAAAAGTATGCAGAGACGACCAAGTAGCCGCTCTACAAATATCCAGCAGTGGAACTAGACTAAATTCCACCCACGAGGCTGCCTGGGCTCTCGTAGAATGCGCCTGGAACCCCACCGGGACCGACTTTCCCTTTTGGATGTATGCCGAAGTGAAGGCCTCCCTGATCCATCTGGAAATGGACGCCTTTGCCGCTACCTCTCCCTTACGTGGTCCCCCGAATAGGAAAAACAACCTTGCTGATTTGACCCATCTTGGAGAAGGAAGAAAGAAATACTGGCTGATTCACATGAAAACACGAGACCACCTTGGGCAAAAAGGAAGGTACTGTCTGCAAGACCACCTTGTCCTTGAAGAAGGAGAGGAATGGTGGACATGAAAGAGCCTGAAGCTCCGAAATACACCTAGCCGAACAGATAGCCAACAGAAACACTGTCTTGAGAGTCAAATCCTTCAAGGAGGCTCGCTCTCCCGGCTCGTAAGGTTCCCCCAATAGAGTATCCAGCATGAAATTAAGATCCCATGGAGGAACAAAGAACCTCTGCTGGGGCCGCAGGTGACGCACTGCCCTCAGGAATCGATCTATATCCGGATATTATTTTATTTTATTTTTTATTTATTTATTTAACTATTTCTTTTATACCGCCCCTTCCAGAGATCAAGGGCGGTTTACATATAACAAGTTAACAGTCATGTACACAGTTTGTATACATTTTACATAGAACATAGAACAATAGAAATCAACTATTTACATTAAACAGTAAATATAACATTTATAGGTATTAAAGCAAACACATTAAACTTTATACAAATGAATATTTACAGTGTGTGGTGTGTGTGGTGTGTGGGGCAGGAATTACCCTGAATCTTGCCCCTATAGCAGGAAATAGCTGCCACTTGCACCCACAAGGAACTTGCAGCAAGACCTTTCTCAAAACCGGCCTGTAAGAAATCCAGCACCTTTGGAACTGAAACCGCCAAAGGTCTCTTCTCCTGGGCTGAACACCAGCCCTCAAAAATGCGCCAAATCCTCACATAGGAAAGACAAGTCGAACGCTTCCGGGCGTTCAACAACGTCACGATCACTGGCCCGGAATATCCTTGCTTACGCAGTCTTGCCCTTCCAACAGCCAGGCCTTAAGCAAGAACCGATCCACTTGTGGCATCCGCATGGAGACCCAAGCCAGAACATCGTCTCTCACCGGTAACCGCCAGGGACGATCGGCCAACAGCCGCATGAGATCGGCAAACCACGGATGCCGTGGCCAGTCTGGGGCTATTAGAATTACCCACCCTCGGTGCATCTCTACTCTCTGAAGGACCCTGCCTATGAGACGAGAGGGAGCCCTCACAGCATCGGGGAGTAGAGCGGGAAGCGGCGCTCCACCCTGATCGGCTCCCCGAGGCCCAATCGGAAAGTGCCTCCACCTTTAAGCAAGGCGCCCCTTGGTGCGAAGCCTTACATCAGCCAGCCAGCAGACGAGAAGGAGCCCTCACAGCGTTGGGAAGTAGAGCGGGAAGCAGCGCTCCTCCCCGATCGACTCCCCGAGGCCCGCGGCCCAATCGGAAAGTGCCTCCACCTTTAAGCAAGGCGCCACTTGTCGTGAAGCCTTCTATCAGCCAGCCAGCAGACGAGAGGGAGCCCTCATAGCGTCGGGGAGTAGAGCGGGAAGCGGCGCTCCACCCTGATCGGCTCCCCGAGGCCCAATCGGAAAGTGCCTCCACCTTTAAGCAAGGATCCCCTTGGCGCAACCGTGCCTAAGGGCCACGTCACTTTGGCGTGGCCCTTAGGCGCGGACCAAATAACGGCCAAAGAACCGTGTTACGGGCCCTCCTCCACGCACATCATATCTCTCTGCCCCCGCACAAATATTGCTCCCTTACCTGGACAATCCATTGCATGTAAGCTAATCCTGCTACTTTGCCTAGACCAGCGATGGCGAACCTATGGCACGCGAAGGCCTTGCAGCTGGCACGCGGGAAGGTCCGCAATTAGGTTTTTTTTTTTTTTCAATTTTACTTGTCTGCTGCCGCTGTCGAGGCCGCCGCGGCAAAATCGAGCGTGCCGCGGGGCCCCCCTGTACCCGGCAGAGCCTGCCCTCCCCGTAGCAGCTCTCTCTTTGGCAGCTCTCTCTTTGGAGCTGCAGTCAGACGCGCCGGCTTGCAGAGCGCGAAGGGAAGAGTTTCCCTTTCGCGACTCTGTTAAGCCCGCGGGGGCTGATGGGAACTTCCCATCAGCCCCCGCGTGTTTAACAGAGCAGTGAGGGAGAAACTCTTCCCTCGCGCTCTGCAAGCCGGCGCGTCTGACTGCAGCTCCAAAGAGAGAGCTGCTACGGGGAGGGCAGGCTCTGCCGGATACAGGGGGGCCCCGCGGCACGCTCGATTCTGCCGCGGCGGCCCCGACAGCGGCAACAGACAGGTTTTCTTTTTTTTTTTATTTTCCCTGGGCTGGGGGGGGGTTAGGAGTGGTGATGTGATGGGCTGGGCTGGGGGGGGGGTTAGGAGTGGTGATGTGATGGGCTGGGCTGGGCTGGGGGGGGGTTAGGAGTGGTGATGGGCTGGGCTGGGCTGGGGGGGGGTTGGAGTGGTGATGGGCTGGGCTGGGGGGGTTAGGAGTGGTGATGGGCTGGGCTGGGGGGGGGTAGGAGTAGTGATGGGCTGGGCTGGGGGGGGTGTTAGGAGTAGTGCTGGGCTGGGGGGATTTAGGAGTGGTGATGGGCACTGGGCTGGGGGGGGTAGGAGTGGTGATGGACACTGGGCTGGCTGGGGGGGGTTAGGTGATGGGCACTGGGCTGGCTGGGGGGGTTAGGAGTGGTGATGGGCGCTGGGCTGGGGGGGTTAGGAGTGGTGATGGGCGCTGGGGGGGCTTAAACTAAAAATTGGGTGATGGGGGATTAGGACTGGAAATGGGCTGGTGGGATTAGGACTGGAAGTGGGTTGATGGGGGGTTAGGACTGGTAATGGGCTATGGGGGGGCTTAAACTGAAAATTGGGTGATGGGGGATTAGGACTGGAAATGGGCTGGTGGGATTAGGACTGGAAGTGGGTTGATGGGGGGTTAGGACTGGTAATGGGCTATGGGGGGGCTTAAACTGAAAATTGGGTGATGGGGGATTAGGACTGGGAGTGGGCTGATGGGGAGGTTAGGACTGGTAATGGGCTATGGGGGGGCTTAAACTGAAAATTGGGTGATGGGGGATTAGGACTGGAAATGGGCTGGTGGGATTAGGACTGGGAGTGGGCTATGGGGGGCTAGGACTGGTAATGGGTTGGGGTTGCTAGGACTGGAAATGGGCTGAGTGGAAGGGGGCTTGAACTGCAAATAACTGTTGGGGATGGGGCTTGTAATGTAAATGGGCTGAGGGGAAGTGGGGGGCTTGAACTGCAAATAGCTGATGGGGACGGGGCTTGGAATGGAAATGGGCTGAGGGGAAGTGGGGGGCTTGAACTGCAAATAGCTAATGGGGAGGGGGACTTGGAATGGAAATGGGCTGAGTGGAAGGGGGCTTGAACTGCAAATAACTGATGGGAAGGGGGGCTTGGAATGGGCTCTTAGGGGAGGGAGCTAGGACAGTAACTGGGCTGATGGATGGGATAGGATAGAACTGAGAATTGGGTGTTGGGGGAGCTAAGATTGGAAATGGGCTGTGGTGGGGGCTTGGATTGAAATGGACTCATGGAGGGGCTAGAACTGGAGGTAGGCTCATGGGGGGCTTGGATTAGAAATGGGCTGAGTGGAGGGGAGCTAGGATTTAACATGGGCTGATGGTGGGGCTAGGAAAGGACTAGAAATGGGCTGATGGGAGGCTGGTATTGGAAATGAGCTGATGAAGGGACTCGGATAGGACTGGAAATGGATGGGGGAGCTAGGACTGGAAATGGACTGATGAGGGGACTAGAAGGGAGCGGATACTGGGTGGGGCTGGAACTAAAAGGGAGCTGATGTTGGGGGAGATTAGAAGGGGATGGGGCTGGGAGAATGAAATGGAGAGGGGAAAAATATTTTGTGTGTGAGGGAAGAAAAATGTACAATTGGCCGGGTATTGGGAGAGTAAGTGGGGATTGAGGATGGAGGGGTAAAATTTGAGTGGATGAAATAGGAATGAGGAAAGAGCAAAAGGAGAAAGATTAGTATGTTAAAGCGGATGTAGAGAGAGAGAATGGAAAAAAAAAAACTAGAAGAGAGAAGAAAGGACAAATGGACAGCAGATGATGGAGAGTTAGCAGAAAACATGAAGAAACCAGAAGAAAGTGGCTGGAGCAATTGCAACTGTGTAACTGAGCTGAGGTATTCTGTTTATGTAATTCCTTTTTGACATTGCCACTTGTTCTCTTTCCCCAGTAGGTCATGTATTGTTGTTCTCTGAAATGTATTGGTTTAATATTTGCAGTGTTGCCTTTTGATAGGTATGGTATGGTGCTTTGTGACTCCTGGTAGTGCTGTTAGGATACGGCGGGTTTGCTATTGGTTCTAAATGGGCAGTGTTTGTAGTAGTTCCTAATGTGCCTGGCGGTTGGCACTGGATTATAGTAATGTAGAAATCTTTTAGTCTGTCTTTATCCATACACTCATTAAGAGACATGTTTACTAAAAGTTAGTGTATGTTAGCATTATGCAAATATTTATGCAAATTGACGTGCTGGCACTTTGAGGAAATTCTTTGGTTTTGTGCGGCAGTTTGGGCACTCGGGCTCAAAAAGGTTAGCCATCACTGGCCTAGACAATACATTGCTTGTAGAATAATTCTGCTACATTACCTGGACAATCCAATACTTGTAGATTAATTCTGCTACTTTGCCTGGACAATCTATTGCCTGTAAATTAATCCTGCTACATTGCCAGGACAATCCAATGCTTGTACATTAATTCTGCTACTTTGCCTGGACAATCTATTGCCTGTAAACTAATCCTGCTACTTTGCCTAGCCAATCCATTGCTTGTAGATTAATCCTGCTATATTGCCTGGACAACCCATTGTTGTAGATTAATTGCATAGAACATACTATCCATTGTTTGCATTGTAAAACAACTTGCACGGTATAGCCTATTAACTCTAGTAACCCCACTACTACCTCATAGCTAGACTACTAACCAACCACAAGTAACACTACACACAGAGTAAAGACACCCTACCAATGCAGAATCACACATATAGGAACCACAGAATTACACCTATATGACCAAACTCAAGTTGAGTCCAGGTCAGTAAACCACAAACCTAATCCCAGGTCAGTAAAAACTCAAATCACAAAATGTACTCCACTACCCACTACCTCATGGTATACCTCACACTCCTACATATGTTCGCACCCTGCACACATAGCATCAGACTCAATGAACAAATCCCCTTGTTCAACCTACATACCACCCAACCCAGATGCACACCAGCATCCTACATATCCTACATTGTCAGAGCCGTATCCTACATCCTACATATCCTACATTGTCAGAGCCGTATTTTTCAAGATCCGGACACTCAAACACCTTAGATCCTTATTGGACCCAAATGACTTCCGGACTATATACCAAGCTCTTATCCTACCCCACTTTCATTTTGCCAATGCCATTCTCCAAGGCCTCCCACAGTCTACTTTGAATCCCCTACAACTAGCCATGAACGCCGCTGCTAGAGTTCTATCTGGAACATCGAGATTTGACCACATCACGCCCATCTTAATTCAGCTCCACTGGCTCCCAACACATGCAAGAATTCTATTCAAAACTCTGATGCTTACTTTTAAAGCCATCAACGGCATAACCGCTTCATCACTAGTTAATCTAGTTCAGCCCACTCTACCTAACAGCAAACACTCTAACTATCCCAAGTGCATCAACAAAATGCACACTAACAACGTCAAACAGGGCTTTCAGTTTTTATGCTCCCAAGCATTGGAACACACTACCACCAGAAATCCAAGCCATTACCGATCTCACACAATTCAGGAAGGCACTAAAACATTACTTATTTATTCAACATTACCAGATCAACCATACTCCACCATAGCCACACCTTTTTCTCTAGAAACCACTGTATATTAGCCCCATTCTTAACATCCGTCCATAGGTGCATAACCCATTATGCAAAGCTTACTGTTACATATGTAAATAGTTGATGTGCATGTTTCCCTACGTTATCCAAGTTGTATTTCCCTGTTCTCTGTAAAACTGATTTTTGTTCATTATGGTTCGTTGTTCCTTGTGAACCGTGCTGATACTAAATAGTGCGGTATATAAGAAATTAAAATAAATAAATAAATAAATCACACCTATCCAAAGAACGCCAACAACCAAAGCATACAGCCCACAAACCATACAATGCCACACGAAATACACCCACACACCATGCAAATAACGAACATACAAACCCAATCATAACAACAAACATCAGGTGTGCTCTTCTAAATGCCAGATCTATCAGGAACAAATCAAATACTATCCTTGACCTAATCCACGACAAGAAGCTTGATATAATATGCATCACTGAGACCTGGCTAGACGACACGGACCAGGTCATATTAAACCAAGTAACCCCAACAGGATACTCGGCATTTAACTGCATCAAAGCACAAAGGAGAGGAGGAGGAGTATTAATACTTACCAGAAAAGAATACAGATTCAAAACAATCGCCACCACTAACACAATTGAAGCTAACACACTCACTATAGCCAACAAATACCTAAGCATCTCCCTCACATACAGACCACCTGGAACCACAACGGAACACCTATCCACAGTAAACGAAATGATATGCGCACTGTCAGACGGCTGCCTGGGTGAGAATCTTCACAGTCTTGTCAAGTGCATATATCTATATGATTTGCAAGGTATTGTGGGCAATGTAGTTCATTCACACCAGACACAGCTGCTGACAATAATTTAGTTGTGCTCTTGGGTAAAGCCAATAAGATATTTATTTATGGGGTTATTTCTCCCAACACAGATATGCTTGGTAGCACATAAATTAGGTAACTTGCTTTCAGTGTTAACTTGGAAAAACAAAGTCAAAATCAGGAAAACAACAAATGAAAAGCCACAAAGCAAAAAACAAACTGTTCTTTTCAGGGAACTTCTGATTACTTCTCACATAGATACAGAAGTGATTCTCTCCTAGCTCACAAGCAATTAGGTAAGGCTTAATTGCTAGCAGTCACCAGCTGAAACCCCAGAGGGGAAGCAATATTAGACCTAGTCCTTAGTGGAACACCAGATGTAGTGCAAGAGATAAGGGTGTTGGGGCCACTTGGCAATAGTGATCATAGCATGATCGCCTTTGATTTAATTAGTGGAGGAGGGATAGTAAGGAAATCCACAGTACTACCCTTTAACTTTCGAAAGGGAGACTATGATAGAATGAGGAAAACAGTTAAGAAAAAACTAAAAGGAGCAGTTGCAAAGGTTAAAGACGTACATCAAGCTTGGGTGTTGTTGAAAAATACTATCTTGGAAGCCCAGACCAGCTGTATTCCACGCTTTAAGAAAAGTGGAAGGAAGTCCAAAAAATTGCCAGCATGGTTTAAAGCTGAGGTCAGAGAGGCTGTTGTTGCCAAAAAAGCATCTTTCAAGAAATGGAAAAAAGAGCCAAATGATGAAACCTGGAAACAGCACAAGCACTGGCAAGTCAAATGCAAGGCATTGATAAGGCAGGCAAAGAGAGAATTTGAGAAGAAGCTTGCTGCGGAAGCAAAAACGCGAAATAAAGACCTTTTCAAGTACATTCGTAGCAAAAAACCCGTGAGAGAGTCAGTTGGTCCATTAGATGATAAAGGGGTTAAAGGAGCACTAAGAGGCGACAAGGCAATAGCGGAGAGACTGAATGAATTCTTTGCTTCGGTCTTTACTGAGGAAGATGTAGGGATGTTACCCACGACTGAAGTGGTATTTAAAGGTGTGGAAGAATTGAAGGAAATATCGATACATCGGGAAGATGTCCTACAACTATTAGATAAACTGAAGAGTAGCAAATCACCTGGGCCGGATGGTATACATCCAAGGGTGTTGAAAGAACTGAAATTTGAGATTGCAGACCTGCTATCAGTAATCTGTGAACTATCATTAAAATCATCTCTAATACCTGAGGATTGGAGGATCGCCAATGTAACACCAATTTTTAAAAAGGGTTCGAGGGGTGATCCGGGAAACTACAGACCGGTGAGCCTGACATCAGTACCGGGAAAAATGGTAGAAACCATCATAAAGAATAAAATTACTCAGCATATAGATAGTCATGACCTAATGGGAGACAGCCAACATGGCTTTAGACAAGGAAGATCTTGTCTTACTAATCTGTTATGTTTTTTTGAAGGAGTGAATAAACAGGTGGACAAAGGTGAGTCGGTTGATATTGTGTATCTGGACTTTCAGAAAGCCTTTGACAAGGTCCCTCATGAGAGACTTTTGGCAAAACTAAAGAGTCATGGGATAGGAGGCAGTGTACTACTGTGGATCAGGAACTGGTTAAAAGATAGAAAGCAGAGGGTAGGGCTAAATGGCCAATTTTCCCAATGGAGAAAGGTGAATAGTGGTGTACCCCAGGGATCTGTGCTGGGTCCGCTGCTTTTTGACATATTCATAAATGACCTGGAAAGTGGAATAACGAGTGAGGTTATCAAATTTGCTGATGACACAAAACTATTTAAAGTTGTTAAAACCCAGGAGGATTGTGGAAAATTGCAAGAGGATCTTGATAAATTGGAAGACTGGGCATCAAAATGGCAGATGAAATTTAATGTGGAGAAGTGCAAGGTTATGCACCTAGGGAAGAACAACCCAAACTATGGTTACATGATGCAAGGTTCCACATTAGGAACCACCACCCAAGAAAAAGATTTAGGCGTCCTTGTGGATACCATGTTAAAACCCTCGGCCCAGTGTGCAGCGGCGGCCAAGAGAGCAAATAGAATGCTAGGTATGATAAGGAAAGGAATGGAAAATAAAACAAAAGATATTATAATGCCTCTATATCGTTCCATGGTGAGACCGCACCTTGAATATTGTGTGCAATTCTGGTCGCCATATCTTAAAAAGGATATAGCAATTTTAGAAAAGGTTCAGAGAAGAGCCACCAAAATGGTAAAGGGGATGGAAGGCTACTCCTATGAAGAAAGGCTAAAAAGGTTGGGGCTCTTTAACCTGGAAAAGAGACGGCTGAGGGGAGATATGATAGAAGTCTATAAATTAATGAACGGAGTGGAACGGGTAAACGTAGATCGATTGTTTACCTTATCAGAATATAGAAAGACTAGGGGACATGCAATGAAGCTACAGGGTAAACTATTTAAGACTAATAAAAGAAAATATTTTTTCACTCAACGTGTAATCAAACTCTGGAATTTGTTACCGGAGGATGTAGTAAAGGCTGTTAGTGTAGCTGGGTTTAAAAAAGGTTTGGACAAGTTCCTGGAGGAAAGGTCCATAAACCATTATTAAGAAGGGACCCAGGATATCAATGCTTGAACCAATACAAGCATTGTGGAACCTGTGTCCCTTGGGGAAACTGCTAGGTACGTATGACCTAGATTGGCCACTGTTGGAAACAGAATACTGGGCTTGATGGACCTTGGTCTGACCCAGTATGGCATATCTTATGTTCTTATGCCTTCCACTGTGTGGGTCAAATCCTGCTTCAGGAGCTTTTCTGAGTAGATTAAAGAACAAATTTGTATTTCTTTGTGATGGTTGCTGTACTTTATAACAGAAAGTTACCAACGGAGTTTAGATAGAGAGCAGTCCATATAAACAGGATCCTCATCTGCTATTATTCCCCCTTGTTCAACAAGCATGGGTTCACTATCATGGATTGGCACAGATGAATCTCTCAATGGAGCATTTTCAGGAGAATACTTGTTTCCCTGCTGTCTTTCAAGGTTATAGCTAGGGCATAGATCAGTGTTCATACCTGAGCTTCCATTGCTGCTAGAGTTCCTCTCTATATAGCCTGACCAGTATGTAGTCCAGTTCTTATGTCCAGCCTTCCAATCCAGATCCCTGGACACTGGATCTCTCTTCACATACCTTCTGGCACAGGTCTTAGGGTCCCTTCCACGTGCAGCCGTCTCCCTCACAGGTAGCCTCTGGTGATTCCTAGCTCTGCAGCACCATTCCTCTGGCTTTCCCCAGTCCAATGGTATATGCTGGCCCTTGGAATACCTCCCAGTATACGTACTGCTTTGGACTCTTCTAGACCTCTCAAAGGCTTTTCTCTTCCTTCTTCCAAAGGGTCTCTTTCCCTCTCTGTCCGTCCGGTTTGGCTTCTGCTTCTGATGATCCTTCAGATGAAACTGATGATCAAGCTCAAGCTGCTTCTCAGGATATCCAAGGTGATCATGAAAATCATGAAGATGGTCATCTGTAGAATAAACTCTACTCTTATTCTGCTTAGATGAGTGATCCTCCCTAACACAGCGCAGCTGTGCTGAATCAGGCCCTGCCCTTTGAGATGAGTGCTTAGGGATTACCTCATAGCCCTCCTGATTGAACACACGTTTCCTCACTCCAGCTCCTCTAATGGCTGTTGGAAACCTGGTGCATTCTGGGACTGGTAGTCTTTTATGGGAAAATTCTGTTTTCTTATTTCTACCATACTGACAGGTTGCTTGTTCAGAGTCACTTCACCTTTTCTATAGCTCCTTTCTGAGCTATGATAAGCTTCCTTATCACAGCACATAACAGAAGACACAAACCTCTCATTGCACTAGGAGACTACAACCTAACATCCGCACCCACCAGAGAAGCCACAATGTTCTTAAAAGCCATGGAGTCATTAAAATACTGCCAGACAGTTAACGCCCCAACGCACCAGCATGGTACAACGCCGGACATGGTCTTCATGCCAATACAATTAGTAAAACACAACAACACCACAAAACCAACAATCACACCAGTCCCCTGGTCAGACCACCATGTGATTGAATTCACCATAACCCTGAATAACCCCGCCCAACGCAAAGAAGATGAAAGAATAACTAGATGGTTCAAAACATTAAACACTCATTCAAAAACGAAATCACTCCACAACTTCAACAGGAACACGACACCCTTGACCTAAACATAGAAGAATGGAACACAATAATATCCAATGCAGCATCTGCCCCAGCTATCAAAGAACCACAAACACGCAAGAGATCCAATGCCCCATGGTACTCACATGAAATCAGAGCTGCAAAACGCACACTCAGAAGACTGGAAAGAAAATGGAGACCGAACAAATCACACAACCTCCTAACACAATACAGAGACAAACAACGGGAATATAACAATCTAATAAATGAGCGTAGACAGCAATACCATACCAACCTAATCATGAAAGCTACTAATAGACCAAGAGAACTCTTTAGCATTGTCCAAAAGCTCACCAAGGATGACACGCAACAAAGCACCCACCATCTTGACCCACAAAAATATGCAGACTACATGAAGTCAAAAAACACCAACCACAAACAAACGATCACACCATAAAAAAACAACATCAAACATGGGAGAGCTTCAACATACCAACAAAGCAGCAAGTAGAAGACATTATATCTGGACTAAACACAACAACTTCACCGTCAGACCCATGCTCAGTGGCGTGGCTCAAAGCTACAAAAAGCCAACTCTCTCATCACATTCAAAAAATCATCAAAGATTCACTCCAACAAGGATACATGCCGCAACCCCTAAAGCATGCAATGATACGACCAATACTTAAAAGTAGCAATCTGAGCCCCTCCGAACCAAAATCATACCGTCCCATCTCCAGCCTGCCTTTCCTTGCAAAAATCGTGGAAAACGCAGTGCAAAGGCAACTTCAGGACCATATTTATATATATGCCCCACTGGACATACATCAGCATGGATTTAAGCCCCAACACGGCGTGAAAACACTATTAACCTCCCTCTTTGACAATCTCCTAAGAGGCATGGACGACATAAAAAACGGCTTCCTGCTAGTGTTCATGGACATCTCGGCGGCCTTCGACACTGTGTCCCACACCAAGCTATTGCAACGCTTACAACAGATAGGCCTATGCAAGAACACCCTGAAGTGGTTTACATCATACTTGGAAGGGCGAACACAACAAGTCAAATGCGACCAAAAGAAATCACTACAATTCCCCGTCACGCGGGGAATACCTCAAGACTCAGTCCTATCATCAATGCTCTTCAACATCTACATACAGCCCATATGCAACATCATCAAGCACCACAAACTTCACTATCACATTTACGATGACGATATTATGATGTACGCTCCAATCAACTTACTAGCATTAAACACCACAACAATAACCAAATGCCTCGAAGACATGAATGACTGGCTCATAGCCAACAACTTAAAGGTCAACTACGATAAAACTGAGGCAATGTTCATCACCAGGAACCCCACCTTCATACCTCCACAAACTATCAGCATCCTAGACAAACACATAGTAGTCAAAGAAGAAGTTAGGTATCTGGGCATCACACTAGACAGAGCTCTAAACCTGAAATCCCACATTACCAAAACTGCAAACAAGGCTTATCAACGATTGAAAACAATCAGATAAATCAAACCAATGCTCCGTCAGGACCACTTCCGCACAATGTGCCAAGCACTCATTACACCATTGCTTGATTACGGAAACTCACTATATCAAGGCCTACCTCAGCAAACACTTCACCCACTACAGATGGTACAAAACACCACAACATGCATCATTACAGACACACCAAGGACCGAGCACATCACTCCCGTCCTACAGCAACTGCACTGGCTCCCAATGGTGACAAGCGCTAAATACAAAACAATCATGATCATCTTCAAAGTCATTCACCATCTCTCAGCAGACGCACTCCAAAACATCATAACAAGGGATATCAGCAATAGACCAAGAAGAACCAATAATGACAACATGATCGGCACACCAGCAGGCTATCACAAGACCAAACAAACAACCTCAAAAAGAGCATCATCACTACTGGCATCCACACTATGGAACTCCCTCCCAACTAGCCTGAGAGCATTAGATGACCTCATAGACTTCCGCAAAGACCTCAAAACATTTTTATTTATAGAAACATATGGGCATCCAGGTAACATCCCATACACAAACTGAAATACCACTTACGCTGCCAAATAAGTACGTACCCATCCTATCCACACACACACAAGTTTATCATACCACATTATTAAATACCCTCATGTTAAATGTTACCTTAATTGTACTGTCTAAATGCTGTTATGTAACTGTACTGTCTAAATGTTTACATGTACCCTAATGTTAAATGTAACCCCCAATTGTGATGTGATGTGACCACCTTGATTGAAGGATAAGGTGGCATACAAATCTGTCTAAATAAATAAATGAGAGCCCACGGAGGAAACACATACAGTAGTCCCCCTGTGGGCCACTTCTGAACCTGAGCATCCAGACCCTCCGACATTCTTTCCTTTCTTCTGCTGAAGAAGCGGCTCACCTTGGCCGACTCCCATTGTGCCATGAGATCCATACTAGGAGACCCCCATTGGCATACGACCTGCTCGTACACCTCTTTACAGAGCTCCCATTTGCCATGATCCACCTTGTATCTGCTCAGATAGTCTGCTGTGATGTTTTCTACCACGGCTATATGTGCTGCTGACAAGGCCTGCAGCCGGGCTTCGGCCCATTCCATCAGGTTCTCCACTTCCTCCTCCAAGGAAGGACTGCACGTTCCACCCTGATAGTTGATATAGGCCACCGTGGTCCCATTGTCTGATAGCACCCGGACTGCCCGCTGACAGACCCAGCGCTCAAACTCTCTGAGAGCTAGAGCCACCGCTTGCATTTCCAGTCTGTTGATGGACCACTGGGCTTTCGGGGCACTCCAGCGACCCTGGGCAAAATGCCCCTCGCAGTGAGCCCCCCAACTGATCAAACTGGCATCCGTAGACAACTGCAGCAACTGCGGGAGCTCAAGGGGCATGCCTCGCTCCAGATTCCCCGGATGTAAAGTCCCCCTGGTCGCTGGGGGACAGGGCAGTACGGTGGACAAGGGCTGATGCTGATGGAACCAACGCCGCTGTAGCGGTCTCATATGTGCCTTGGCCCAGGGCACCAACTCGATTGTCGCCGCCATGGTTCCCAGCACTTGAAGAACACAAGCGGAGGGTGCCTTCATGGCTAGAAACTGGCACACCAGACACCGTAGCTCGGATGCTCTCTGAGCTGGCAAGAACACCCTGCCTTTGCTGGTGTCAAATCTTGCCCCCAGATACTCTATCTCCTGAGAGGGTACCAATCTGCTCTTTGTCAGATTGATCACCCACCCTAGACTCCTGAGGAGGTCGACTACCCTGGCCGTTGCCTTTAGACTCTCCTCCCTGGACTTGGCCCTGATCAACCAGTCCTCGAGGTACGGGTGTACCAGCACCCCTTCTTTGCATCACGCCGCTGCCACCACGACCATTGCCTTGGTAAAGGTGCAAGGTGCTGTCGCTAAACCAAACAGCAATGCCTGAAACTGAAAGTGTCCCCTTGGAACCGCAAACCGCAGAAATTGCTGATGTGACTGGTGGATGGGAATGTGTAAGTAAACCTCTGTGAGGTCGAGAGACGTTAGGAACTCTCCCTGTCTAACAGCCACTATCACAGATTTCAGAGTTTCCATGCGAAAATGAGGTACTCTGAGACAACGATTGACTCGCTTCAGATCGAGAATGGGCCGAAAGGAGCCCTCCTTTTTTATTACCACAAAATAGATGGAGTACCGACTGCAGCCACACTGATCTGTGGGCA
This sequence comes from Ichthyophis bannanicus, assembly GCA_033557465.1. NCBI lineage: Eukaryota > Metazoa > Chordata > Amphibia > Gymnophiona > Ichthyophiidae > Ichthyophis > Ichthyophis bannanicus. The sequence continues at coordinate 963,894,225 of CM066033.1, read as the reverse complement.
TCGATACGACCGCCTCCAACAGCAGCCATGTCAGAGTCTCCTCCATTGCTGTGGCTTTGGCGGAGAACCGCAAGGAGACTGCTCGAACGATGGGAGGCCTGGTCTGGCGAACTTGAGAGCATAACCTTCTCGGATCACCTCTAGAACCCATTGATCGGACGTGACCCGGACCCAGGCAGAGAAGAACTGCCGCAAGCGACTTCCCACAGGCAGAACTCCCGCCTGGGCCCCCCTTACTTCATTGTGGCTTCCTAGACTCCGAGGCGGAGAAAGAGACACCAAATCCCCTACCTGCCCCTCGAAATCCCCGGAAACCGTGCCCCCTCAAAGGGAAGCATCCTCTCTGAAAGGGCGCCGACCGAACCATCCGAAACTTACGGGACTCCCGCGGCTGAGACCGTGCAAGGAGTGGGATTGCGACTCCATTGTGGCTTGTCCTCCGGGAGCCTGCCTCCCTTAGACTCCCCCAGTTCTTTTACCAACTTGTCCAACTCCTCCCCAAACAGTAGCTTTTCCTTAAATGGGAGCCTGCTGAGACGGGCCTTCGAAGAACCATCTGCCGCCCAGTTGCGAAGTCAATGGTAGAGGCGAGCCGCTACCAACGAACCCATATTCTTGGCCAAGATCCTAATAAGATCATACTGGCTATCTGCAAGGTAAGCCACTCTGGACTCAATTCTTGCAGCATCAATTGCTGGACCGCCGGGCAGGTCATCCGGCAATTGGAACTGCTGAGACCACTGGAGGCAAGCCCAAGCTACCCAAGCTCCACACACAGAAGCCTGAAGAGCCAGGGCACTGATGTTAAAGGCTTGCTTTAACAGTGCATCCAGCTTCCTATCCTGGGCATCCTTAAGAGTCGCACTGCCCTCCACCGGTATGGTTGTCTTCCTGGTAACCACCGAGATGGCCACATTCAGTCTGGGTGACCGAAGTAACACTTTCTCTAATTCCGGTAAAGGGTACAACCGTGCCATAGAGCGGACACCCCTTAAACCGGACTCCAGCTGATCACACTCTTCCTGGATCATCTGCCGAACTACCTGGTGAACCGGGAATACCCTCTGTGACTTTCTGACTGCCTGAAACAGTGGGTCCTCCAAGACCTCCTGCTCCTCCTCAGGAATCTCACCCTCTTCAAAGCCTTCCTCATCTTCCCTCCCCTCCCGAGGACTCTCCTTCCAGAACCTCTGACAGAGGAGAGTGGAGATCTTCTTGATTTATTAGCCCAGGCCGCTTAGGCGGTACCACTGCATCTTACGGCCCCTTGGCCTCTGCCATCCACGTAGCAGCATGTCCCTGCACAGCCACCAGCCCCTGTGTCCCCTGCTGATGCAAACAAAAGGCCCTATGCAACAATAAGACAAATTCTGGGGAGAAACTCCCCAGCCTCCCCCTTCCTGCACTTCCAAAGAAGTGGAGGGCCTGGACTGAGCCTGAGGAAGGGTCTGTTGCTCTGGGACCCCAGGTAGCGCAGAGTCAGAAGCTAGTATTGCTTCAAAAGGCTCTCCTGACTCCTGTAAAGGGGAAGATACAGGATCCTGGGTTATGCTGGCCTGGATACCCTGTTCCAAGGCCGCAGCCTCCACTGCGCAGCCCCTGCATACCCCGGCCTTGGAGACCACTCCCCGCCGGGACCCACAGTCCAAACATTGTGGTCTTGCCGGCATGGTGGTAGGGCCCTTCTGCACCAGATCCTTTTTTTTTTCAAAAAGGTTAAATAAAGTTTAAATAAATTAAAGTTCAAATAAACAGCATAAATGAAGCTTACATAAGGCTTAAATTACAAACCGCAGGTCACTGGGAAGCAACCCCCTGAACAACAGTTCCCCCAGGCCTGCAGCACCAAGGGCACGCAAAACGTGCACCAAAGGAATTCACCTATCTTTCTTCGCCGAACCGATACCCTTTACCGACAGCAGCAGGCCTTTCCCCCACACTTGGCAGATGGCCATGTGGTCAACTCACTGCACCACGCGTCTCGCCGCAGAGCTCGTCAGTGTCCGATGCTGCTGAAGAGCTTTCCCCCGTTTCTGTTCCGACTGGCCGTCTCTCTTGCGCTCAGCCGCCTGAGGGCTTCCTCACAGCCGGGACAAGGAAGAAGTGGCAAGTCCTGCCGAATCAAGCTCTCCGAAGGTTTCTTGCCCTTTCCGGATTCGGGAACCGCGTTCCTCTCCCCTTGTGCTGCTCTCACTGAAGCCTCCTCCGGGAGGGGGGGGGGGGGAATCTCTTCAGCTCTACAGGACAGATTCACTGCCCTAGCCAGCAAGCAAATTAAAAATCTAATTCCTCTGAAGCTAAACAAGATAATTAAAAAAAGAGAAAATAAAGAGAAAATCCCCGCTGACACCTAGGTCTCTCCAGTGAGCCTAACCCTGGGCTTACTGCTACCTCCAGCTGCTTGGAGACTGAGCAAACTGGAGCTGGTGGGTGGTGCCAGTGCTATTTATATCCTAGGTGTCATCAAAAGACGATGATGTGTTCAGTCTCCAAGCTTCTGGAAGGGGAGCATAACCCAGAGGAAAGGGACTGGACTGGAGAGACACTTAGGAAACCAGATATAGTTGTTCCATGGTCTGACTGCACCTTGAATATTGTGTGCAATTCTGCCATGTCTTAATAAGGATATAGCAGAATTAGAAAAGGTACAGAGAAGAACCACCAAAATGATGAAAGGGATGGAAGGATACCCCTACGAGGAAAGGCTTAAAAGATTAGGGCTGCAGAAGGAGGGTCCGAGAGTGTGTGCATTGCTGTGAGCCTTACCATTCTACACCAGCAAGGGAATTTCCTACAGAGTTGGCTATGATAGAGCTCCTCCCTCATGATCAGCGTCAGAGAATTAAAGGCCTGTTTAAGCTGCCGGACACCTGAAGGAGGATGCAGGAGAGTTTGTGCATTGCTGTGAGTCTTACCCTTCTACACCAGCAAGGGCACTTCCCGTGGAGTTGGCTGTAATAGAGCTCCTCTCCCCATGATCATCATCGGAGGATAAAAGGCCTGTTTGGGGGGCACAATGGTGGCAGGGAAGTGCCGTTGGGTAGTCTGCTGCACTTACTTGTCGTCCTGGAGCCTGGTGAGATGGTTTGTTTCAGTCATGAGGCATGCAAACAAAAGTAAGCCAGCTTACTCTCTGGCTCAGTTGGGAACAGTGTTTCCGGGCAGAGGATTTTAACAGAGTGTGGCTTTTCTTCTCTGGCAGCTGAAGCGGCATCTTCAGCAGGGCGACTGAGTGATTCATCAGTGGCCCTGGGCGCTTCAGGGTATGGCTCTCTCCGGAGTAGCGCACCCCCCCCCCCCCATGGAGACCTGGAAGTGATCTGGCAGCTGATGGAGCGTTTCCCCCCTGTTTGCCGATGAGTATGACGAGGGGGAGTGAAGAGGGATTCGCGGCTCTGCAGTTTGGCATGTCTCTTACTCCTGTGTGTTTGAGGAGTGTAGGAGGATCAGCGGGTGCATCTGTCCCTGTTTCTGAGGACTCCACAGGAGTTGGAAGCAGAATAGTCCAGATTCCAGTGGCTGGTGGTTTGGTCAGTCCTAGAAGCATTACTTTGGATGAACTATGGGATGCCCTAGCCTCAATTAACTCCTGTTATTGTAGCTGGGTTTAAAAAAGGGTTGGACAAGTTCCTGGAAGAAAGGTCCATAAACCATTATTAAAAAGGGACCCAGGATATCACCGCTTGACCCAATACAAGCATTGTGGAACCTGTGTCTTTTGGGGAAACTGCTAGGTACGTATGACCTAGATTGGCCACTGTTGGAAACAGGATACTGGGCTTGATGGACCTTGGTCTGACCCAGTATGGCATATCTTATGTTCTCCAGGACCAAGCAGGAAGTCAGTCCTCACATATGGGTGTCATCGGCGCCGATGAAGCCCCAGCGGAGCATTTCCCCAGCTTTCTATGAAAGCCTTTGGGAATGCAGGCACGCATGCGCGGTTCCCTTCCCGCCCAAAGGTGCCATCTTACCTCAGTCTCTTTTTTTCCGTGAAGCACACCGGACGTGTGTCCCGTTTTCCCGGTTAAAATTAGATTTTTCAGCGATTTTTTGTTCTTTTTCTACTGGTTCGACGCCGGTTCCCCTCCCGCCGGGTTCGGTACACCGGTATCGAGCCCGATTCCTCTTTTTTCAGTTTTTGCCGTTCGTGGCTGGCATTCGTGCCCTTTTTCTCTTTTTCCCTGGAAGGCCGGTCCTTTGACCTTGCAGGGACTCTTTTTTCCCCGATGGTTTTAAGAAGTGTGATCGGTGTAAGAAACTAATGTCTCTCACCGACACACACGACTGCTGCCTTCAGTGCCTTGGCCCCGACCACGATCCTAAGTAGTGCGGGGCCTGTGGAAAAATGTCTTCCAAGGCACTACGAAGTCGCCAGCAGCAAAAGGAAAGGCTTTTCTCGGACTCAGCTTCTGGCCGGGCCCGGACCTCGTCTGAGGCCTCGACATCTCAGGATCCCATTCCCGAGCGCCGTTGAAACTCCTCGGACAGGGGGTCCCATGACCGGGAACGCAAGAAGAAGAAACGGCTCACGAGGGCGTCGTCAGAAGAGGTCCCTGGCTCCTCGAGGGCCAGGTCTAAGACCCCCGACCGTCGCCCCGGGCCTGTGGAACTGGAGAAGCCTGCCAAAGTTCCTCGTGTGGAGCTGGAGTCTGCTGGACACGTAAGCCCCGTAGTCCTCGTGGACTCTCCTCCCAGGGAGCCGACGTCGGGCCCGGCGCCACCGGGGCCCCCGAGTCGGTGGCTGCTGTGTCTCCCGAACTGAGTCTCAGGATGACAGCCTTGGAGAGCAGGATGTCTGCCTTCATGGAGCAGCAGCGAGGACTGATGGCCAGCCTGTCTGGCGCATCTGCCCCGACCACCGGGACATCGACGTCTAAGTCGACCCCGGAGACCGAGCCGATACTCGAGTCCATCGTGGCTCGGAGTCGACCTCAGTCACGGTCCCCCTCGACCTCCCATTCGGGACTGAGGGCGTCGACGCCGGTGCTCCCGGCGTCGGGGCGGGTGCTCCAGGGCCCTGCAGGGTCGGACCCCGACTCTTCCTCGGACGAGTCGGCTTGGGAGACGGAGGACGAGGAGTCTCCTGACACCTTTAAGACTCGGTGCGTCCCTTCGGACTCACCGCAGTCTGAGCCCCGGAGTAGGTCCCCCCTGGAGGACACCCGGTTCTCGGAGTTCATCCGGGATATGGCCACTGCCTTGGCTATTCCAGCGGATCCCGAGGAAGAGCCTCGAGCTGAAGAGCTCGAGGCGCTGTAGTATCACTCTCCTCCGAAGGAGGCCTTTACTGTCCCGGTTCCTCCGATGCTGGAACGGCTCCTCTTCCGTATGTGGGAGGCACCGGCCTCGGCGCCGGTTCTTAGCAAGCGAGTCGATTCGATCTATCCGCTCCGCAAGAGCCCTGGTTTTCAAAAGGCACAGCTACCACACCATTCCATGGTTGTGGAATCGGCCATGCATCTGAAAAGTCAGAAGATGCACTCCGCGGTGCCTCCTGGCAGGGAGGCCCGAAACCTCGATGGCGTCGGTAGAAAGTGTTTTCAGGGCTCGGTGCTTGCTTGCCGTGTCCAGTCTTACCAGCTGTACATGGGCATGTACTTGCGGGATCTGGCCAAGGAGTTGGCCGGGTTCTCTGCTGGTCTCTCCGGGGAACCCTTGCAGAGATTTAAGTCCTTGTCCTCAGGGATTCGGGACTGCTCGAAGTTCATGTCCCGCGCCGCCTTTGATGGCTTCGGCCCAAGTTGCGGCAGCCGGCATCGCGGCTCGACGCCAGGCATGGCTGCAGTCATCGGACCTTGAGCCATGGGTACAGGACAAGTTGGTTGATGTCCCTTGCCGAGGTGAAAACCTTTTTGGCAAGCCCATGATCGAGAAGGCCGCTCAGCTCGAGACCGAGCACCTCACCTGGACAAGGCTGTCGAGGAAGACCTCTGCCCCTTCTCATAAAAAGAAGGGCTCGGGTAAGAAGCCCTTTTACCCGAGGAAGGGCACTGCCTACAAACAGTACCCGCAATATCAGGCTGCCCAAGCTGCCCCCCAGGGTCAGCAAGCCAAGGGCCAGGGTAATGGGCCCCGTAGGCAGAGGACCCCCAAGCCTCAGGCCCCTGCTACCACTCAGCAGGGTGGGGGCTTTTGACTCCTTGACCATAGCCTCTCCTCCACTGCTCTCCCACCCTGCACAGGAGGTCGCCTCGCCCTCTTTGCCCACCAGTGGCCCCTTATCACCGGGGACAGTTGGGTGCTGGAGATAATCCTCAAGGGATATGCCCTCCATTTCCACCAACTGCCACCCCCATACTTTCCAGGGGAGCCTCCAAGGCCTCCTCTGCACACAGACCTTCTCTGCCAGGAGCTTCAGGGTCTGTTGATGGACAGGGCGGTGGACCTGTGCCTCCCCACTTGCAAGGTCACGGATTCTACTCCAGGTATTTCCTGGTGCCCAAAAGGACCGGTGGCCTTCGTTCCATTCTGGACCTCAGGAACCTCAACAAGTTCCTAGTGAAAGAAAAGTTCAAGATGCTTACTCTTGGAACCCTTCTGCCCTACCTCCAGCAGGGAGATTGGCTATGCTCCTTAGATCTAAAGGATGCGTACACCCACATCCTCATTCCTCCAGACCACAGGAAGTACCTGAGGTTCATCGTGGGAGGAAACCATTATCAGTACAGGGTGCTGCCTTTTGGCCTCACCTCCGCCCCCAGAGTCTTCACAAAGTGCCTATCAGTGGTGGCGGCCAACCTGAGAAATCAGGGCATCTTTGTCTTCCCCTATCTGGACGACTGGCTCATCAGGGGTCAGACAGGTCAAGAGGCCAATCAAGCCACCCTCAGAACCATTGCTCTTCCACAAAGCCTGGGGTTTGTCATAAACTTTGCAAAGTCCACTTTGCTCCCTTCCCAGAACTTGGAGTTCATAGGGGCAAGGTTGGACTCTCTCCTGGCAAAGGCATTCTTGCCAGAAAACAGAGCCCAACGGTTGATGGCCTTGGCAAGTCAGTTTCTCAGCCTTCCCTGGTCTCCGCCAGACTCTGCCTGAGGCTCCTTGGCCACATGGCTTCGACAGTACATGTGACCCCCAATGCCAGGCTCCATATGAGGCCTGCACAGTGGTGCCTTCGGACTCAGTGGTCACAGGCCACAGGCAGCCTCAGAGACAGGATAAGAGTGTCCAGACCATTTCTGCACTCCCTCAACTGGTGGCTGCACCCACCCAACCTACTGAAAGGGGTGCCTTTTCAGATTCCAGGGTACTCAGTAGTGGTGACAACAGATGCCTCCCTGCAAGGCTGGGGAGCTCATTGTCTGGGCAAGTGCACCCAGGGACTCTGGTCTCCCTGGGAAGCTGCACAACAGATCAATCTCCTCGAACTCAGAGCTATTCGATTAGCACTCAAAGCTGTCACTCCTACCCTGGCTCGACAGGCTGTCCTGATTCAGACGGACAACCAAGTTGCCATGTTTTATGTGAACAAATAGGGCGGAACTGGGTCCAGAATCCTTTGTCGGGAGGCTCAGGACCTTTGTTCTTTTGCCCTCAAGCACAACATGCTCCTCAGGGCTGTGTACCTTCCAGGCCAGGACAACTACCTGGCAGACAGATTAAGCAGGATACTGCAGCCCCACGAGTGGCAGCTCCATCCTTCAGTAGTTCAGAAGATCTTCCTGAAATGGGGTCTCCCTTTGATAGATCTCTTTGCCAGCCCCATGAACAAGCAGCTGCCAAAGTTCTGCTCCAGGCAACCACATCCTCTGCGGATAGCAGCGGATGCTTTTCTGATATCTTGGTCTCAGGGCCTCCTCTATGCGTTTCCTCCCACGCCCTTGGTGGCCCGAACCCTATTCAAGATTCTCCAGGACAAGGCCTCGGTCCTGCTGGTAGCACCCAGGTGGCCGAGACAACCTTGGTTTCTTCTTCTGCTTCAACTGGCGGTGGATCCTCCACTGCCTTTGGGGTTGCAACCCGACCTTCTCACACAGGACCAGGGTTCCCTTCTTCACTCCAATCTCAGGTCCCTCAATTTGATGGCCTGGAGGCTGCAAGGGTAGTTCTGGCTCCCTGGGGCCTACCTCAGGAAGTTGAGGAGGTTGTTCTAGCCTCTAGAAAACAGTCCACTAGGAAAACCTATGCTCTCAAATGTCAGCTACGTACAGAGGATCCTTTCTCCTGTACTGTGCCAGTAGTCCTTCAGTACTTACTGCACTTGTCCAATCAAGGTCTTAAGTCCAATTCTGTTCAGGTCCACCTCTCAGCTCTAGCAGCTCACCACTCATTGGTAGAGGGGCAGTCTCTCTCTGGTCACCCCTTGGTGTCCCGCTTTCTCAGGGGCTTGTTTTTGCTCAAGCCTCCCATCCGTCCTCCTGCCCCAGAGTGGGAGCTGAATGTGGTCTTGCAGCAGCTGACTCGCCCACCTTTTGAGCCGATGGCTACTTGTCCACTACGCTTCCTCTCCTGGAAGACACTCTTCCTGATAGCCCTTACCTCGGCTAGGCGAGTAAGTGAGCTGCAAGCCCTGGTCTGTGACAGGCCTTACACCAGGATTTACAGGAACAGGGTAGTCCTCAGGACTCATCCCAAGTTCCTCCCTAAGGTTGTCTCCTCTTTCCTCCTCAATCAGGAGGTGGTTCTTCCAACATTCTTCCCTAGGCCTCATGCCAGCCAGGCTGAAGCAGTCCTGCATACCCTGAACTTTAGGAGGGCCTTATCCTTCTACCTTGACCGTACGCAGGGGCATAGAAGGGCTACTCAGTTGGGGTTAGCTGTGTCCAAGCTTACCTTGTCCATCTGGGTGGCTGACTGTATCACCTGGGCTTACAAGGTGGCTGACCTTCCTTTGCAGGGTAGGGTCACGGCCCATCGTGTCAGGGCAATGGCTGCCTCAGTGGCTCATCTCCGCTCTGTGCCCTTGGTAGACATCTGCAGGGCTGCAACTTGGTCTTCAAGCCAGACTTTTGCAGCCCATTACTGCCTGGAGAGGGAGTCCCGTAGCGACAGTGCTTTTGGCCAGGCAGTACTCCGGAATCTCTTTGAGGTTTAGGCAACTCCTGCCCTCTGTTGGGCTACTGGTGGAGGTTGTGTCCTTGAAAAGCCTTTCTTTGCAGCTGGGACTAGAGGGAGTCCTCTTGTTCAGCCTGGGTTCCTCGGTAGCCCAGAGCTGGGGAGTCACCCATATGTGAGGACTGACTTCCTGCTTGGTTCTGGAGAAAGAGTAGTTACTCACCTGTAACAGGTGTTCTCCAGGAGCAGCAGGAATCAGTCCTCACAACCCTCCCTCCTGCCCTTGGAGTTGCAGTTGTACATAGTTTAATTTTCATTTTTGTGTGCTGTTCTTAGCTGTGTCATTTGACTAAGGTAAGATGGCACCTTTGGGCGGAAAGGGAACCACGCATGCGTGCCTGCATTCCCAAAGGCTTTCATAGAAAGCTGGGGAAATGCTCCGCTGGGGCTTCATCGGCGCCAATGACACCCATATGTGAGGACTGATTCCTGCTGCTCCTGGAGAACACCTGTTACAGGTGAGTAACTACTCTTTCTTATGTTCCTCTCTTAAAATTGTTGTTGGGACTGTGAGTATGGAGTTATCTATGCTAAAAATAAATACTGCTGAGGTCTCTCAGCAACAGAAGGAGCAAGCGGGGAAGATAGCTCATATGGAATAGGAGTTGCTGCAACTTCATGGTTTGTGTGCTGCCCAAGACAGAACTGTCCTAGGGAGAAAGACTGAATATTTGGATAATTAAGTTCGTAGGAATAATTACGTTTGTTAAATTTTCCTAAATCCTCTATTCTGTCTGCCTTGGAGATGGTGCGCAAGTATTTTCAGGAGGTACTTATGTTGCCTCTGGAAAACTTACCCCCTCTCGTGCGGGCTCAGTATCTGTCCTTGGGCTCTGGCCCTCAGGGGATGGGTTTCAGTGATCCCTCTTGGTCTCTTGTAGATCTGACTGGGTTCCTGGAGGGTTCTCTGGAAATAATTACTAAGGGTACTACCCTGCTTGTAACCCTAGCTTTGTAACCTGCTAAGTCTGTAATTCTTTGATCATACTTTAGGAATTTCAATGTGCAGTTCTTTGGTTCTTATGTCTGCATTTTTCCTGATCTATCACGAGTTACCCAGCAGAGGAAGGAGTTTCTAAGCAACTCCCGGGGGGGGGGGGGGGGGGGGTAAGTTTGTCTTGAGATTTCCTTCTTGTTGTATAATTTCTTATTTGGTTAAAACATTTCTGGTTTTTGAACCAGGGCAGCTTTTGGAGTTCCTTGTTGCTAGGGGGGGAGGGGTCTGGGGTTAGTGTGGTATCTCATATGGCTGAGACGTAAGTCTCACCCTGTTTGGATTTAGTTATTGTGTGCCTGAGATGTGGGTTCCTTTGGATCCCTGCTCTTCAGTATACTGCTTGTAGCCTCCCTTTTTTTAATTCTATGGACTAATTAATGAGTAATGTTTGCTTGATTTTGTAATGTTTCCTACTTATTGTTTATGGTGAATACTCAGTATTTCAATGATGTATATTTTTGTTGGATGTATATTGAAAATTTAATAAAAGTTAAATATGAAAGGCCTGTTTAAACCCTGGGTCGCAGCTGTGGGCATGGACCAAAGGAACACATTTTGCCCCCTTGAAGCCTCTTCAGAGCATGAAGCAGAAGGGAAAAAATAGGATGCCGGGAACCAGCACAGGAGGAGGACCAGTTAAAGGGCCTATGGATCTGCCTGTGCAGGCCATTGTTCATCAGCTACCTTCAACTGTGTGTACTGTTTCTGATGCTGAAACTGTTTTGAGCTCCGGGTGTCCTATGCCCCCGCTTCAGCTGTTTTCATTTCAGAGAGTGGATACCAGTGTGGGTTCCCAGAGGACCACTCCAATATCGAGTGTTATAGATCTCTGCTCATCAACCTCCAAATTTTCTTGTGACCATGACAGCACTTTTGTATGGTAATAACATAATATATTACAGCAGATAAATACCAGCATGATCCAACTAGTCTGCCCAGCAAGGTGGCAAGAGTAGGTGAACTTGCTTAACTGAGTTTCTTGAGACATATTGAGACCTTTTAGTCTATCCCCATATGCTTTATGATGAAGACCTCTGACTTTTTTAGTAGTTGCCTTCTGGACTGATTCCATCTTCTTTATATCCTTTTGAAGGTGCAGTCTCCAGCACTGTACACAGGACTCCAAATGAGGCTTCACCAGAGATTCATACAAAGGCACTATATCCTCCTTTTACTTGCTAGCCATTCCCTCTCTATGCACCCAACTATCTTTCTGGCTTTCGCTGTTGCCTTTTTAAAAATCTGTTTGGCCACCTTAAGATCATCCAGTGAAATCACTCCCAGGGTCCCACTTTTCTTTAGCAGGTGTAAGTACTTCATTCCCTATATTGTACCGCTCCCTTGAGGTTTTTTTCAGCCCAAATGTATGATCCCACAATTTTTAGTATTAAATCTTAGCTATCAAATTTTAGACCATCATCTATATAATATACAGTATTCTGCTGAAGCATGCTCTGGAATTAGCTTAGATCTGTTAACTCTTTTTATCCTAGCTCTCCTTCTTCAAGATCTATGATTCTTTTCATGTTAAGGAGTGTGTTCACAGCAAACCCAGTGCAAATCATTCTATGTGGTGTTATGAAACAGGGACAACAAAACCAAATTGCCCTGCTGCTTGGGCAGGACCTGCTCCTCTGCTTCTGATGTGTAAATGCAGCTTCAGGAAAGGGCAGAGAAGATCCAGGGTTGGCCCCGCCATTAGGCAAGACTAGGGAGTAGCCTAGAGCACAAACTTTTGAGGAGTGGCAAATGGCGGCAGCAGTCAAAGCAAAATAGATCCCAACAGCTACAAGAACTCAAAAAACCATCACCAGGTAACTTTACCTGCAGGGAGAGGAAACACGCACATACATACAAAGTAAAGTTGAATATTTAAAAGTATGATATCCAATAATAAATATGTCACCTAGACGAATCTTTTCTTGACTTTTGGAAGTAGGTCAGCCTGCGAGGCGCCCAGCGCTTTCTCACTTCTCAGGTGTTAAATACAGTAAGTGGAAGCGCAGCCTCAAAGGGAAATAACGGACCTGGGCTGAGGCGGCTCCTTCCCGCCTAATCCCCGACAGGCTGCTAATATTAGTGTCAGCGGCCGGGGTGCTCCATCTGTGCAGACTAATGCTCAGTGAGCTTCTTAGCCCCTCAGGCAAGAAACAGAGAGTGCGGGGGAGGAGGTGGCTGCACGGGGCAGAAGGACGACGGCTTGGTGGAGAGAGCCGCCTCTGCACGGCCGGAGCTCGCTGAGCGCCCAGCCCCCTCCCCCCCGGCCCTCGCAGCTTCTTCACCCCACCGCGCCCTCTCTTCGGCGACAGCGGCGGAAACTTTCCTAACTCTCCTTTTCCTTTGGCGCGTTCTGTGCGCGCAGATGGCTCTGTTCAGAGGATGCCCGCGCCTGGCGCTGCCCTGTCTGCTGCTCTTGATGGCATCGTGCGCTTCTGGGTCCAGGGGAACCATCCCACCGAAACCAGGTAAAAAATAAATAAGTAAATAAATAAAATACAGAACACCAGCGACCAGCCACCTCCTACACTCTTTAAGCCAGTGGAGATTCGAGGATGCTTTGCTGGAATATCAGGAGACAAACAGACTGAAAACGGATCTGCACCCAGGAAGACGCCTAAAAGAGATTGTTTACAACTGCGATCGGTTTTTCCGTTCATTTTCAGGTCCAACCCTACCCGAGGATGTTACTTTAGTTTCTGGTAGTACTTAGGAACTTATCGCTGAACCCCCTTCACGTGTCCCTGGTTGAGTTGCTCTGAGCTCAGCTTTAGTGGGTGAACTCGGGTCTGTAGCAGCTTTCCCTGCTGGACGTGCAGCGTTGGCTCTGCTGGGACAGCACTCTGGGTATTTTTCTGCCGTCAGATGTATTCTCTGAAATGTCCCAATTTGTTGCTATCACTGGGAAAGGCTAGGGAAACTGGGATGATGAAGCAGGGGGCTGTGCTATGTAGGGACAGCAACTTGATAATGTGAATGTGATCGAGAAAGTATGATGTTTTAATGCAGTCTGTTTGTTGTCAATGAAGTTCTTAAAACTAGAACAAAATGCAGATATAAAGGTCAGTTTACCCCCTTCATGGCATTTATAATCTTTTGAATACCAAAACGTGTGTAGCAGACGTGTAAGCAATATTTTTCTAGCTTTATGGTAATGAGGAATTTTATTCTCCTTAGTCATCGATTTTTTAAAAAGTATATTCAGGATATATGCTTTGATTCCCAGTTTAAAAATTCATTTTGTCAATTGCTTAGAGATCATAAATAAGGTAAAGAATGGGATAAGAGATGTTTATTTCCTCATCTGCAGCTTTACCTAAGGCTCAGCCAACATACTACTATTAATCATTCATACGCACGCAGCACTGTACAGACACATGCACAAGACGATCCCTGCTCAGCACTGTACAGACACATGCACAAGACGATCCCTGCTCGTCAGAGCTTACGATCTAATTAAGACAGACAATACAATAGCTGAGAACACTGGTACAACTAGGGGAAGGTAAGGAGGCACGAGGACAGGATCAGGATCCAAAAGCAGTCTCAAAGAGGTAAGCCTTTAGCATGGATTTGAAAAAGGAGAGAGATGAAGCTTGATGTACAGATTCAGGTAGTTTGTTCCAGGCATAAGGAGCAGCAAAGTGAAAGGATAGAAGTCTGGAGTTGGCAGCGGAAGAGAAGCAAGCCAGAGGAAGTGCAGAGTTCACCAGGAGGGGTGTAGGGAGAGAGGAAAAGTAGTGAGGAGCAGTAGAATGAATGCATTTATAGGTCAGAAGGAGAAGTTTGAATTGCTTTCTGGGAAGTATGGAAAAGAAAGGGGAGCTAATGAAATTATTTGAGAAGAAGGGTTATATAAGTATCCACTTTGATTGAAGGATAAGGTGGTATACAAAACTGTCTAAATAAATAAATATCGGGGCTGGCGGAAGATTAGCTTTGCAGCTGAGTTCTGAATAGATTGAAGGAGCGAGAGAAGACCAGAGGGAGACCAGCAAGGAGGGGGAGGTTGCAAGTCTAAATGGGAGGTGACTAAAAAGTGGAGAAGTGTCTTAATAGTGCATTCAGAAAGGAAGGGACAAATTTTGTTTATATTATAAAGAAACAACAGATTTTAGCAATCAGTTGGATGTGTGTGGAGGAGAGGGAGGAGTCAAAGATGACCCCAAGGTTGCAGGCTGAGGAAACAGGAATTGTAAGAGTGTTATCCATAGAGGTAGAGAAAGGAAGAAGGGGGGGAGGAGGGTTTAGGGGGAAAATAAGAAGTTCAGTTTTGGCCATATTCAGACGGCAGTGAGACATTCAGGCAGCAATGTCAGAAAGACAGGCAGAAATTCAGATCTGGAGTGTCGAATAAATATCAGGTTTAGAGAGAGAGATTTGAGAGTCATCAGCGTAAAAATGGTACTGAAAGCCATGGGAGGAGATGAGAGCATTAAGGGACTAGTGAGAGAGAAAAGGAGAGGGCCAAGAACTGACCTTTGGGATACACCAACTGAGAGTGGGATAACAGTAGAGGAGGAACTGCCAGAACAAACACTGAAACTTGTATCTGCGGTAGGCCAAGTAGCCTCAGTCACTAAGCACCTTGACAAATTTAAGGCCTAAAGGCTTGTGTCTAATATTATCACCATGTAATTGCCATCGTGATGTAAAACAGTACAAGTATCAATCATGTGTTGCAGTCTTTCACATACCGACATTGCCTTGAGCTAGTAGCACATTGAAATCCATCCAAAAATACCGCAGTTAGAAATTCCCTTAATTACATTCAGAGTAGAACATGATGTTCATGGCTAAGTTTGTAAGTGGCCGGAGACTGTACAGTCTGGCAGATGAGCTGTTTGTTACTCTGGAACAGTGGGCTCAGCTTTGGGCGCTGAGGCCATACACATATCTTCCAGGCCCTCCATGTGGTTCCTTTTCATGACAAGTGTTTTAGCTGTATTGAAAAGGAATTTTTTTTTTAAGATGGAAGATGTATTCTCCTTATGAACTGCTGGTATTTCCAGCGTTTCTCTTCTCTCTGAGCTCCCACCCAGACCAACGAAGGCAGCGCAAAATACAGACTTAATGGTGGCTGTTATGGGGGAATGAAAGAACCAGCAAGAAAAGAAAGTGCAAGATATTGTCTGTGCCATTTCATTTTCCATATGCTTTTGTTTAACTTTTAAAACATCGCTCTTTCTTCCATAGAAGTTCCCAGCTTTCCCATTCAGTAACCAGAAAAGGAAAGCCTGAGGAATGCTTTGGCAGAGAAAGATACTTTTGTTTTCCCTGAACTGCTGTCTGGCCTGGGTTTTGCAGAAAACTGCTTCCCACCACACACCACACTATCACATATGGTGGGAAAGGTGGGATTTCCACTAATCATGTGACTGAGGACAAATCAATGTCCCTCCAGGGCTGGGCCTCTACAGCAGGTCAGGATTTGTTTTGTTTGTCTAGGCCAGTGATGGCTAACCTTTTTGAGCCCGAGTGCCCAAACTGCCGCACAAAACCAAAGAATTTCCTCAAAGTGCCAGCACGTCAATTAAAGCCTCATTTGCATAAGGTGCCTCATTTGCATAAATATTTGCATAATGTTACCATACACTAACTTTTAGTAAACATGCCTCTTAATGAGTATATGGATAAAGAAAGACTAAAAGGTTTCTACATTACTATAATCCAGTACCAACCGCCAGGCACATTAGGAACTACTACAAACGCTGCCCATTTAGAACCCATAGCAAATCCGCCGTATCCTAACAGCACTACCAGGACTCACAAAGCACCATACCCTAACTATCAAAAGGCAACACTGCAAATATTAAACCAATACATTTCAGAGAACAACAATACATGACC
This sequence comes from Ichthyophis bannanicus, assembly GCA_033557465.1. Lineage (NCBI taxonomy): Eukaryota > Metazoa > Chordata > Amphibia > Gymnophiona > Ichthyophiidae > Ichthyophis > Ichthyophis bannanicus. The sequence continues at coordinate 963,878,324 of CM066033.1, read as the reverse complement.
TACTGGGGAAAGAACAAGTGGCAATGTCAAATAGGAATTATATAAACAGAATACCTCAGCTCAGTTACACATGCAGAACAGACCATCACCAAACAAGGAATCACAATTTAGAAACAGGAAGACAATAATTAAACTGGGAACCCCAAAAGCCAAACTTGCAATATACAACAACACTGTAGAAATAAAACTATAAATTAATTTCCTCTTGTACTAAACAAAGCGCAAAAATTAATGATGCACATTTCCCAGAGCTGACATATTCCAGTTAATAAATTCAAAATAAAGAGATATTTTTCTTCCTTTTGTGCATTTTTTTTCAGTTGCAATTGTTCCAGCCACTTTCTTCTGGTTTCTTCGTGTCTTCTGCTAACTCTCCATCTGCTGTCCATTTGTCCTTTCTTCTGTCTTCTTGTTTTTTTTTTCCATTCTCTCTCTACATCTGCTTTAACATACTAATCTTTCTCCTTTTGCTCTTTCCTCATTCCTATTTCATCTACTCAAAATTTACCCCTCCATCCTCAATCCCCACCTATTCTCCCAATACCCGGCCAATTGTAGATTTTTTATCCCTCCCACACAAAATATTTTTCCCCTCTCCATTTTACTCTCCCAGCCCCATCCCATTCTAATCCTCCCCCAACACCAGCTCCCTTCTAGTTCCAGCCTCACCCAGCATCCATTCCCTTCTAGTCCCTGCATCAGCCCATTTCCAGTCCTAGCAGCCCCCCAACCCATTTCCAGTCCTAGAAACCCCCCAACCCAATACCAGTCCTAGCCCCCCATCACCCCATTTTCAGTTTAAGCCCCCCCTATAACCCATTACCAGTCCTAACCCCCATCAGCCCACTTCCAGTCCTAACCCCCATCAGCCCACTTCCAGTCCTAACCCCCATCAACCCATTTCCAGTCAGCCCCCCATAGCCCATTGCCATTCCTAACCCCCCCATCAGTCCACAGTCCATTACCAGTCCTAACCCCATCAGCCCACCTCAAGTCCTAACCCCTCCCCATCAGCCCATTTCCTGTCATAGCCCCCCCATAGTCCATTATCAGTCCTAACCCCCCATAGCCCATTACCAGACAGCCCCCATCAGCCAACAGCCCATTACCAGTCTTAACCCCCCCATAGCCCATTGCCAGTCCTAACCCCCCATCAGCCCACAGCCCATTACCAGTCCTAACCCCATCAGCCCACCTCAAGTCCTAACCCCTCCCCTTCAGCCCATTTCTTGTCCCAGCCCCCCCATAGCCCATTATCAGTCCTAAACCCCCACATAGCCCATTACCAGTCCTAACCCCATCAGCCCATTTCCAGTCCTAACCCCACCCAACAGCCCACCTCAAGTCCTAACCCCTCCCCATCAGCCCATTTTCTGTGCTAGCCCCCCATAGCCCATTACCAGTCCTAACCCCACCCAACAGCCCACCTCAAGTCCTAACCCCTCCCCATCAGCCCATATAGACTTAGCTCCCCCATAGCCCATAGCCCCCCATAGCCCATCACCACTCCTAACCTCCCCCAGCCCATCACCACTCCTAACCCCCCCATCAGCCCATTTCCTGTCCTAGCCCCCCATAGCCCAGTACCAGTCCTAGCCCCCCCCAACAGCCCACAGCCATTACCACTCCTAACCCCCCAGCCCATCACCAGTCCTAACCCCCCAACAGCCCACAGCCATTACCACTCCTAACCCCCCCAGCCCATTACCACTCCTAACCCCCCAGCCCATCACCACTCCTAACCCCCCCATCAACCCATTTCCTGTCCTAGCCCCCCCCAGCCCATCACCAGTCCTAACCCCCAACAGCCCCCAGCCATTACCACTCCTAACCCCCCCAGCCCATCACCAGTCCTAACCCCCCCCCAGTCATTACCACTCCTAACCCCCCCAGCCCATCACCACTCCTAACCCCCCCCCCAGCGAAATTTTTTTTACAAAGAAAGCTGTCGCTGCCGGGGCTGGGGCCGCCGCGGCAGAATCGAGTGTGCCGTGGGGCCCCCCCGCCCAGCAGAGCCTGCCCTCCGTCCCCGGTATCACCTCTCTCAGCTGCCTCCAGTCACACGCGCCAGCTTTCAGAGCGCGAGGGAAGAGGTTTCTCCCTCGCTGCTCTCTTAAGCCCGCGGGGGCTGATGGGAACTTCCCATCAGCCCCCGCGGGCATAACAGAGCAGCGAGGAAGAAACTCCACTCGCGCTCTGAAAGCAGGCGCGTTTGACTAGAGGCAGCTGAGAGAGGTGATACCGGGGACGGAGGGCAGGCTCTGCTGGGCGGGGGGGGGCCCCGCGACACACTCGATTCTGCCGCGGCGGCCCCGGCCCCGGCAGTTTTTTTTTTTTTTTTTTTTAATGCCGCATATCTTGATTGCGGACCTTCCCGCGTGCCAGCTGCAAGGCCTTCGCGTGCCACAGCTGGCACGCGTGCCATAGGTTCGCCATCGCTGGTCTAGGCTAAGGGGATCAACTTCATCCTAGTTAGGGAGCTTGAAGAAGGTCTAGTCAGTGCTGGATAGGCAGGCTTTGTTTTGGCTATTAGAGGCCACTAAAAGTTTATTGGAGATGGAATACTACAGGATTAACTCAGCGGCAGAAGAGGAAGCTGTGGTGGTGTTGCAAAAGAACAGTGACAAGCCAGGATGGAACGGCTCCTCTAGGTTCTGGTAGAAGGTCAACAGCAACAATGGCAGCAGAAGTTTCAAAAAGCCTTGCTAGAAGGGCTTCAGCAACAGCAACAATATCAGCGGCAGCAGCAACAACAACAAGGTCAGCAACAGCTGCAAAATCTTAATCAGGCACAAGGGGACTTACAGAGAAGTTCCCTGGCTCAGTTGACTCAAGCTCTACAGTGCCTACCACCCCACCTTCCAGTGCAAGCGCTGCTTAAAATGACAGCAGAAGATGAACCTGATCACTTTTTGGTGAACTTTGAATAAAGTGCTTGCATGGCCAGGTGGCTGGAGGAAAAATGCATTCCAGGATGCCAGCCCTGATAGGCGAGCTAGATCTGCAGCTGTCAAGTTCGGCATCTTGCAACAGGCTGGCTGTATACCAGAGGCCTACTGCCAGCCATTCAGAAAAGGGAGGCTCCAGATAAACAAGACCCTTCGGAGGTTCTTCTGCTGATTGAAGGAGCTCGCATGGAAGTGACTCCAACCAGAGGGAAAGACTGGGCTGGAGGTAGTCAAGATTGTACTACTGGAGCAGTTTTTAGAGGGCATGACCGCTCAATGAAACAGTGGGTATGTCAGCACCCCAAGCTTACACTGGAGAGTGCACTAGGAAGAGCCAAATGGTATTATGAAGCTCTGCCAGTGACTGAAGCAGACAGTGAGAAGGGGAAGAAATCACGCGTTAGCCCAGGAAGATGGAAGGGGAAGCCGGAAAGGATGTTGGTTCCCATGTTCTGACTCACACAGTCCCCTCTTAGGCAAGGGCCCCTGCCACAACCCACTCACCTGTTTTAGGTGTGGAGCCTGGGGACACTTTGCTTGGGAATGTCCCCTGGTACGGAGGAACACATGGATATCAGCCTAACCACCCCTCACAGCTGTGCTTTTGTGGACACTCCCCACCCAGGGGCACAGGAAGCTTGAGAGGACCTGCCTCCAGGCCTTGATAGACTCCAGAAGTAAGGACTCTCATTCGCCGGGAAACAGTAACCCGATTTAAAATTGACAAAGATGGTAACACTGGCCTGTGTGCATGGAGACCAGAGGCAGTATCCAACGGCACAGGTTTCACTGATGACTCTGGCAAGGCAAACCACATTCAAGGTCGCGGTGCTGCCCTGGCTCCCATATCCAGTGGTGATCGGCCGAGATTGCCCAAACTTTGGAGTAATATGGGCTCGACTGATGGCTCCACTAAGTCGAACCAGGAAGATATCCCAATGGATTTTTTCCCCTGGAAGACCCAGATCTATATGTCAAGAATTCTAAGCTTGCTAAATCTCGGAGTCAGCATCATTGGGAAAAGCTGTTCTACCAATAGCATCTGGGGGTGGCTATGGGGGAGGGAGAGCCTAGGGAAGAAACCCCTGAGGATACCTCAGGGCTCAGCAGTAGTAACCCAAATACAATTGTCCTCTTCTCAGAGTGGGGGCTGGGGTAAACCAGAGGAGCTTCAGGAGGGCCCAACAAGAGGATGAGTCCCTTAAACATACCTGAGAGTGGGTTTTGGAGGTGGATGAGGTTCCAGTAGGTAACGGAGAGTATGCTGTAGGAACCTTTCCCTATTTTGTGCTAAAGAGAGATATGTTATATGGAGTGGCAGAGGGTACGTTAGAGGGGGGAGAGGTGGAACAATTGATGGTTCCTTGTCCTTGTTGCCAGCAGGCACTGTCGTTGGCCTATAGCCATTTATTAGGAGGACACCTGGGGGTGGAGAAAACACTGGAGCATGTTTTAGCCCAATTTTTGGGTCTCAAGGTCCACAAGCAGATGTAGCTGTATAGCCAGTCCTGCCACACCTGCCAACTTGCATAACCCCACCAGAGTCCAACCTGCCCCTCTAGTGCCTGTGCCCATTATTGAAACCCCATTTGGAAGAATGTCCATGGACCTGGTACGACCCTTGGAGTGAACTACCTGAGACAACAAGTATATTTTAATCATACTGGACTATGCTACCCAATACCCGAAGACCATTGCTCTGAGGAATATGAAGACTAGTATGATCACAAATGCTTTCTGGGAAGTATTTTCGGTTTGAATACCCTATGAGATCCTCACCAATCAAAGAATATCCTATGTATCTAAGGTGATGAAACAAGTGTGTGTCTTGGTGAGGGTCATGATGCTGCGAACATCAGTATATCACCCACAGATGGATGGCCTCACCAAGCAATTCAATAAAACTCTAAACACATGTTAAAAAGGTTTGTGCAGGAGGATAAGAAGAATTGGGACATTCTCCTTCCCTACTTGCTATTTGCCAACCGTGATGAACCTCAGAGTTCCACGGGGTTTTTGCCTTTTGAGTTGCTCTTTGGAAGATGGCCTAGAGGCATATTAGACGTGGTAAGGGAAACCTGGGAAGAAGAGCCCTGTACCAGGCATAATTTGGTAGAGTACCAACTGAGGAAAGCTGGAGAGGTGGCCAAACTCATTCTGGAAAAAGCCCAAACTCAGCAGGCCAGGGCCTACAATCGGGCAGCCGTGTACCGCATCTTCCAACCAGGAGACAGAGTTTTAGTTTTGCTGCCCTCATCTGAGAGCAAATTACTCGGTAAATGGCAGAGGCCCTATGAGGTGGAAGAGAAATTGGGGCTTGTTAACTACAAGATTGCCCAGTCAGATAAACGGAAAAAAGCCCAAACTTACCATATTAACCTATTGAAAAGGTAGACTCCAGTGACAGCTATGATAGTACAGGGAGATTATTTTGGGCTGGAAATTTCAGCCCCATTGGATCCAGCTCAAGTCCCAATTGGAGAACATCTCTCTGTGGCCCAGAGAAGAGATCTAAAAGGTTTGGTTCAATGGAACCGAAAGGTGCTCTCCCCCGCCTGGGATGAACCCACTTCATTTGTCATGTTATCATTACTGACCCTAAGTGGTGATCCGGCAACAACCTGTCAGATTCTGGAGGCACGGTGATATGCTGTCGCCAAGGAGCTGGAAGAGATACTTAACCTAAGAGTTATAGAAGAGTCTATGAGTGACTGGTCATCACCCATCATCTTGGTTCCAATGGAAGCATCAGGTTCTGCATTGACTTCCGGAGGGTCAATGCAGCTTCTAAACTGGAAGAGTATCCCATGTCCAGAATAGATAAGGTAATCGAGTGACTTAGTGGAGCATGCTTTATATCAACCTTGGATTTGACCAAGGGATACTGGCAGGTGCCCTTGACTCTGGCTGCCAAGGAGAAGACAGCTTTTTTGACACTGCAAGTTCTATTCTAATTTTTAATACTACCCTTTGTATTACATGGGGCTCCTGTCACATTTCAATGCCTAGTTGACTGCTTACTTAGACCACACAAGGAATATATGGCTGCCTACCTTGACGACATCATCATCTACAGTAGAGACTGGACCACCTATCTAACCCATGTACAAGCTGTGTTGACCAGCCTGCAGAAGGCCAGGTTGATGGCCAACCCCAGGAAATGTTTTTTGGGAGGTTGGGACATTCAATACCTGGGGTATTTAATCAAGAATGGGCAGATAGGACCTCAACTATGAAAAGTGGATGCCATTTCACAGGTCCCCACTTGAAATCAAAGAAAGAGCTTCATGCCTTCCTTGGATTGATTGGCTATTACCGCCAATTCATCCCTAATTTTGCAGAATTGGTAGAGCTGTTAACTAATCTCCTCCAGAAGAGAGTTCCGAAATGATCCAGTGTTCACTGGACCTGTACCTGGCCTTCCAGCATCTCAAGAAGGCCATGTGCTCTGAACCCATCGTGATTAGCCCTGATTTCTCTCTATCATTTATTGTACAAACTGATGCCTCAGAGGTGGGCCTAGGCGTTGTTCTGGTCCAGGAAGCCAGAGGTGAAGAACATCCCATAGCATTCATCAGCAGGAAACTGCTTCCTCGGGAGAAGCATTATGCTGTTAAGTGGGAACTTGAAACCTTCAAATACTGCCTGCTCGGCCATCCGTTTACACTAATAATGGACTACCAGTCCCTCAAGTGGCTGGCTTGACATAAGAAGCCTAACAGCCGTTTTATGCAGTGTTTTTTTGAGTCTCCAACCCTACCAGTTCCATGTCCACCATAGAGCTGGTTGGACTCGCCTGAACATAGAAACACGACGACAGAAAAAGATCACATGGCCTATCTAGTCTGTCCTTCCAGATCAACCACTACAACAGTCCCCTGTTTTCCTTTAGAGATCCTCTATGTTTTTTCTATGCTTCTTGGAATTCAGATACTGTCCTCATCTCTACCACCTCCACAGGGAGACTATTCCACGGATCCGCCACTCTTTCTGTAAAAAATATTTCTGCATATCATTCCTGAATCTGTCCCCTTTCACCCTCATCCTATGTCCCCTTATAGGAGAGCTTGCTTTCAATCGAAAGAGGCTCTCCTTCTGTGCATTCATGCCACAGTTATTTAAACATCTCAATCATATCTCCTCTATCCCGCCTTTCCTCTAAGGTGTACATATTAAGATCCTTAAGTCTGTTCTTATATGCTTTATAATGAAGACTACTAACCATTTTAGTATCCACCCTCTGTACCGACTCCAGCCTGTTTATGTCCTTTTGAAGGTGCGGTCTCCAGAATTGCATACAATACTCCAAATGAGGTTGCACCAAAGACTTATACAGAGGCACTATCACCTCCTTTTTTCTGCTAGCCATTCCTCTCCGTATGCACCCAAGCATCCTTCTAGCTTTTGCCGTTGCCTTTTTTACCTGTTTAGCTACTTTAAGAACACGGACTTCCTTTCCCAGGTGGGAATCTCGGGTGAGGGAGGCACTGAATGGGGCATGGTTGAGCTGAGGGGGAGGGTGTGTAATAGGGTATATAGTATGCTACCCGTCCCTCTCAGGGGGATTATCAGCAGTCCCCTTTAAGAGAGTATGCAATCCCGAATTTAGAACTGGGAGGATGTGGTTTACAGGGGAAGGTTAAGAACCCAGCAGGTTGCAAGAGGGAGGAAGGCCTGTGGAGTCAGATGTTCTTCCAAGACAAAGGGCAAAGGAGTTCTGAGGTAGGAACTTTAACTGGGGCTGGAGGAAGGGCTGGGAGAACCAGATTGTGGAGGTTTAACAAGATGGGACAGAAGTAAGCTGATTTTGTTTTCCCTGAACTGCTGTCTGGCCTGTGTTTTACAGAAAACCCCTTTCCACCACACGCCACACTATCACATCTACCAGCTTCCTTGCCTGTACACATAGAGCTGCTAAAAAATATGTATTTTAAAACATCTTTATCATGATGATTCATCATGAGATGGAATCTGCTTCAGGGGTCCAGGATTCCTGTTCAATAGCTGTAAAATCATTTTGCAGTAAAATGTGACCAATAGCAAGTTGAAAATTGCACACCTACAGTGTGACAAAACGGTATGTTTACCTTTCTTCCATTCACAAAACCATGTGTTTTTGTAAGGGGGACTTGGTGGGAAGAGACATAGTAAAATGTGTTTCATTTAGGGTGGCAGGGGCTGTGGGGTGGATGGGTAAGGAGGCTGCATGAGACATGTGTGTGAGTGGTAATATGTGTATATTTTTGTCTGTTCTGAGAGTATATGTGTATGTGCAGTTCTTGACATACAGGCATTATGCTCTCCCCCCTTCCCATGCACTCTCCCGTACCCTCCCTGTATTCATTTCCTTAACTACCTGCCCCCTCTTTCCATCTCTCACCCCTTTCTTCCATTTGCTTTCCTCTTCGCTATCCTCCTCTTCATACTTCCTCTCCTCCATTCCCCTCCTCCTTGCATGCATTTCCTGCTTCTCCTTTCACGCTTCTTTTCCATCCCCTACTTGCTGCAGATTTGCACTTCCTCATGTCCTTCATTAAGGCTGCAGTTTCAGTCCTGCAGGCAAGCACTCTAGTATTTTGGCCATGATGACAGCTTATCGAGTAGGGGAGGGGTCCACATCAACAGGCAATACAGCATTTCGGTTGCAGCTCTTCAGTCTACTGTTGGTGAGAGTTGGGGGTTCCCTTTGGCACATTTAAGATAGCACTACCACGGGTCTTCTCTTTTCTTGTGCTAGAGGAGTTAGAGTCCCTGTAGTACTGACTTGTCCACACTATCTATACCTCCCAACAGGTGCTATCATTTGAGTTAAATGTGCTTTGAAACAGACTAGCTTTTATTTACCTAAGTTGGCTTCCTGTTCTTTTTTCCATTTTTTCTTTGAATGGAAAGTACCCCTCAATTTGGAAGATATACCAGAATGGTCTACTGGGATATACAGTATCAAAAGACATCTTTTTTTGAAATATATATCACAGTTGAACATATTCCCACCTACAATGAATTGTATTGAGGAAAGGCAATGTGGTCACTTTTTTCTTACAGCTAATGATCAATGTGAAATTTCGGCAGCTTGCAATAAACATAAGTGAAATATTAGCAAAATATAACAGATGAGATATTTTGCATGCCTTCAAATTCCAAGCTATTAATATTGTCTTGTTCAATAAGGTCCCCCCTACCCCAGTGCTTTGTATTTGGGGAAGGTAGGGCAATAACAGGTATCCTTTATTTTTAGGCATTCTTTGCAGTAAGTACTGTAAAGGCACCTTGGGCCCCACTGATTTCTGTCCATCAATCTATCATCACTGAACGATTGTCTCTCTAGTGTCTCTCGTTGGCTTGAGGCCAGTTTTCTTTGTTTGAATCCTGCCAAGTCTGCTGTGTTATGGATCATCTTTGGCAGGCTTGCTCCTGCAGTGACCCCCTCTTTCCTGGACCACTCTCTCCTTCTAGTTGACACCATGTGGTACCTAGGTGTTATTCTAGATTCACCGCTTTCTTTTCGAGCACATATTTCTTCCTTTGTTCGTCGTTCCTTTTCTGCTCTTCATAAGATTCGTGCTGTCCGTCCCTTTCTCTCTTCGTTTTCTCTGCTCATCCTTTTACTCTTTCGTAATATCCAGATTAGATTACTGCAACATCATTTATCTTGGTCTTCCCTAAACTCAGCTTCGTCGTTTTCAACTCATACAAAACACAACCGTTCGTATCCTCTCACATGCATCTCGGTCTGAACATGTCACCTCACTACTGATGCATCATCATTGGCTCCCAATTGCTTTCCATCTACAGTTTAAACTATTCACTATAGTTCACACCCTACATTCTGATACCCCCCAATATTTGTCTGACTGTCTTCTCCCTCATTCAACTCATCGTCTTCTCAGGGACATTCATGCCAATAGACTTCATTTCCCTTCTACAAACCAGGGTCACCTCACTCTGCTGCTTTGTATTTTTTGACTCCATCCTCATGGAATATGCTACTGCAGGCACTAAGCCTAGAACCCTCTTTTGCTAAGTTTAAATGCCTGTTAAAGACCTACCTATATAATCAAGCATACAACATATCGGTCACCTGAATATTCGTGGTTTGGCAAATTTTAATGTTCATTTCTCTTCTTTAATCTGCTTTAGTCTGTATGTGAGTTTATATCCTGTTTTGTTTTTGTTTTTTAATTTTCAAATTTTTCAAATGTATACAAAGTAAACATTTAGGAAAAATAAACAACCAATTTAGACTTAGGAAATAAGAAAATGCATAGAAAATGTTTTTAAATCGGAAGAACTACAAGCCCACATCAAGAGAGGCTATCAAAGGGCCCACACCCCCACTAATAATGAAGACCCCAATCATACAAACAACCAAGACCTGAAAAAAATCAAGGAAAATTAACATCCTTACTTATTATCCTTATCAAGCAGGAACCGTTCCAACTGTGATGGTTCCATGAAAGTAACTTTTGTACCCCTGTAGGTGACCAAACACTTACAGGGGTACTTCAAATAAAACGTAGCTCCGATAGCCAAAACACTAGGTCTAATTTGAAGAAAAAGTTTTCGACGTTATTGGGTGACTTTTGCAACATCAGGAAAAACCATTAATGGTTGACCACAAAAAGAAATATTCTTCTTAGAAAAGTAAAGACAAAAAATCATCCCTTTCACCGCCTCTGAATGAAAAGTAACCAACAATGTCGCCCTCTGAGAGACCTTTTCAAAGGAGGTCTCCAGAAAGGTAGTTAAATCTAATTCATCCAAATCAACTAGGTCAGTGATGGCTAACCTTTTTGAGCCCGAGTGCCCAAACTGCCGCACAAAACCAAAGAATTTCCTCAAAGTGCCAGCACGTCAATTAAAGCCTCATTTGCATAAGGTGCCTCATTTGCATAAATATTTGCATAATGTTACCATACACTAACTTTTAGTAAACATGCCTCTTAATGAGTATATGGATAAAGAAAGACTAAAAGGTTTCTACATTACTATAATCCAGTACCAACCGCCAGGCACATTAGGAACTACTACAAACGCTGCCCATTTAGAACCCATAGCAAACCCGCCGTATCCTAACAGCACTACCAGGACTCACAAAGCACCATACCCTAACTATCAAAAGGCAACACTGCAAATATTAAACCAATACATTTCAGAGAACAACAATACATGACCTACTGGGGAAAGAACAAGTGGCAATGTCAAATAGGAATTATATAAACAGAATACCTCAGCTCAGTTACACATGCAGAACAGACCATCACCAAACAAGGAATCACAATTTAGAAACAGGAAGACAATAATTAAACTGGGAACCCCAAAAGCCAAACTTGGAATATACAACAACACTGTAGAAATAAAACTATAAATTAATTTCCTCTTGTACTAAACAAAGCGCAAAAATTAATGATGCACATTTCCCAGAGCTGACATATTCCAGTTAATAAATTCAAAATAAAGAGATATTTTTCTACCTTTTGTGCATTTTTTTTCAGTTGCAATTGTTCCAGCCACTTTCTTCTAGTTTCTTCGTGTCTTCTGCTAACTCTCCATCTGCTGTCCATTTGTCCTTTCTTCTGTCTTCTTGTTTTTTTTTTTTCCATTCTCTCTCTACATCTGCTTTAACATACTAATCTTTCTCCTTTTGCTCTTTCCTCATTCCTATTTCATCTACTCAAAATTTACCCCTCCATCCTCAATCCCCACTTATTCTCCCAATACCCGGCCAATTGTAGATTTTTTATCCCTCCCACACAAAATATTTTTCCCCTCTCCATTTTACTCTCCCAGCCCCATCCCATTCTAATCCTCCCCCAACACCAGCTCCCTTCTAGTTCCAGCCTCACCCAGCATCCATTCCCTTCTAGTCCCTGCATCAGCCCATTTCCAGTCCTAGCAGCCCCCCAACCCATTTCCAGTCCTAGAAACCCCCCAACCCAATACCAGTCCTAGCCCCCCTCATCAACCCACTTCCAGTCCTAACCCACCATCACCCCATTTTCAGTTTAAGCCCCCCCTATAACCCATTACCAGTCCTAACCCCCATCAGCCCACTTCCAGTCCTAACCCCCCATCAGCCCACTTCCAGTCCTAACCCCCATCAACCCATTTCCAGTCAGCCCCCCATAGCCCATTGCCAGTCCTAACCCCCCCATCAGCCCACAGTCCATTACCAGTCCTAACCCCATCAGCCCACCTCAAGTCCTAACCCCTCCCCATCAGCCCATTTCCTGTCCTAGCCCCCCCCCCCCCCATAGTCCATTATCAGTCCTATCCCCCCATAGCCCATTACCAGTATGCCTTTATGAGCCAACAGTACATTATTTTTCTTAACCCCCCCATAGCCCATTGCCAGTCCTAACCCCCCCATCAGCCCACAGCCCATTACCAGTCCTAACCCCATCAGCCCACCTCAAGTCCTAACCCCTCCCCATCAGCCCATTTCCTGTCCTAGCCCCCCCCATAGTCCATTATCAGTCCTAAACCCCCCCATAGCCCATTACCAGTCCTAACCCCATCAGCCCATTTCCAGTTCTAACCCCACCCAACAGCCCACCTCAAGTCCTCACCCCTCCCCATCAGCCCATTTCCTGTCCTAGCCCCCCATAGCCCATTACCAGTCCTAACCCCTCCCCATCAGCCCATTTCCTGTCCTAGCCCCCCATAGCCCATTACCAGGCCTAACCCCCCCCCACCGCCCACCTCAAGTCCTAACCCCTCCCCATCAGCCCATTTCCTGTCCTAGCCCCCCATAGCCCATTACCAGTCCTAAGCCCCCATCAACCCACTTCCAGTCCTAATCCCATCAGCCCATATAGACTTAGCTCCCCCATAGCCCATAGCCCCCCATAGCCCATCACCACTCCTAACCTCCCCCAGCCCATCACCACTCCTAACCCCCCCATCAGCCCTTTTCCTGTCCTAGCCCCCCCATAGCCCAGTACCAGTCCTAGCCCCCCCCAACAGCCCACAGCCATTACCACTCCTAACCCCCCCAGCCCATCACCAGTCCTAACCCCCCAACAGCCCACAGCCATTACCACTCCTTACCACCCCCATCCCATTACCACTCCTAACCCCCCCAGCCCATCACCACTCCTAACCCCCCCATCAGCCCATTTCCTGTCATAGCCCCCCCCATCCCATCAACATTACTAAGCCCCCATCAGCCCACAGCCATTTCCACTCCTAAACCCCACCAGCCCATCACCAGTCCTAACCCCCCCCAGCCATTACCACTCCTAACCCCCCCAGCCCATCACCACTCCTAACCCCCCCCAGCGAAATTTTTTTTACAAAGAAAGCTGTTGCTGCCGGGGCCGGGGCCGCCGCGGCAGAATCGAGTGTGCCGCGGGGCCCCCCCGCCCAGCAGAGCCTGCCCTCCATCCCCGGTATCACCTCTCTCAGCTGCCTCCAGTCACACGCGCCGGCTTTCAGAGCGCGAGGGAAGAGTTTCTCCCTCGCTGCTCTGTTAAGCCTGTGGGGGCTGATGGGAACTTCCCATCAGCCCCCGCGGGCATAACAGAGCAGCGAGGAAGAAACTCCACTCGCGCTCTGAAAGCAGGCGCGTTTGACTAGAGGCAGCTGAGAGAGGTGATACCGGGGACGGAGGGCAGGCTCTGCTGGGCGGGGGAGCCCCGCGGCACACTCGATTCTGCCGCGGCGGCCCCGGCCCCGGCAGTTTTTTTTTTTTTTTTTAATGCCGCTTATCTTGATTGCGGACCTTCCCGCGTGCCAGCTGCAAGGCCTTCGCGTGCCACAGCTGGCACGCGTGCCATAGGTTCGCCATCGCTGAACTAGGTGATCCAAGAAAGCAAATAAAATGCTAGGTATGATAAGGAAAGGAATGGAAAATAAAACAAAGGATATTATAATGCCTCTGTATCGTTCCATGGTACGACCGCACCTTGAATATTGTGTGCAATTCTGGTCGCCGTATCTTAAAAAGGATATAGTGTTATTAAAAAAGGTACAGAAAAGAGCCACCAAAATGGTTAAAAGGGATGGAAGGCTACTCCTATGAAGAAAGGCTACAAAGGTTGGGGCTCTTCAGCCTGGAAAAGAGACGGCTGAGGGGAGATATGATAGAGGTCTTTAAATTAATGAACGGAGTGGAACGGGTAAACGTAGATCGATTGTTTACGTTATCAGAATATAGAAAGACTAGAGGACATGTAATGAAGCTACAAGGTGATCTATTTAAGACAAATAAGAGAAAATATTTTTTCACTCAACGTGTAATCAAACTCTGGAATTTGTTGCCAGAGGATGTGGTAAAGGCTGTTAGTGTAGCTGGGTTTAAGAAAGGTTTGGACAAGTTCCTGGAGGAAAGGTCCATAAACCATTATTAAAAAGGGACCGAGGATATCACTGCTTGACTCAATACAAGCATTGTGGGACCTGTGTCTCTTGGGGATACTGCTAGGTATGTATGACCTAGATTGGCCACTGTTGGAAACAGGATACTGGGCTTGATGGACCTTGGTCTGATCCAGTATGGCATATCTTATGTTCTTATGTTCTTATCCATGTCCCCTTCTGGAGCTTTATCCAAAACCCGATGTGGTAAATAATATATGGAAGAAATAGAAGAATCATCAAAAGAAGAATAACACAATATCTCTTTAACATATTTTTAAAACAGCTCCAAAGGGGAAATGAGATGAATCTTAGGAAAATGAAAAATCTAAGATTTTTGGCCCAGGCAACATTTTCCAAAGCTTCCATTTTGGATTGAAGAAACAAACTATCCTTAATAAAGCATTATTTGCTGTTTGAACCCCGTTTATGGTGACTTCTATCTTGTGGATTCTTTCACAAACAGCTGATAAGATCTCCCCATGGCTCCTTAGGGCTACAGAAGTGCCCTCCGTAAACTCACACAGCTGAGCAAGAGTACCCAACAAAACTCCCTCTACTTGACGAATAGCTGAGAACACATCATTCAAGGAAACCTCTGCCCCCGAAGGGGAAGAGGTTCCCATTACCGGCCCAGCAACCGCTAGTGTTACTGGCGCTGGATAATGCAACTCCACATGGGGAAAATCAAAGAAAATGTTCCCATCTCGAGGGAGAGAACCCACTTCTATCGCGGGGTCCCCACGGGGAGGCACAGCAAGATCATAACCTGGTTGAAGGGGAGGGGTAAGCGCCCCCGAACTTAAAGAAACCTCAAGGTGAAACTATGTCCAAAGCAGAGACTCCAGAAGACAGAGGGGGAGCAATGTTCACTACGTGATGGTCCATAGGGCCAACAGCTTTCCCCAAGGACACAGGGCCCTTACCTCGTGCCTTCCGTTTCCCCACTGTTACCAGGATGGAAAAAAGTTATCGCCAAGGCTCCCAAGTGCTCCTAAGGGGCAAATGTGCCCCTTAGGTCATGCCCCTTTGGGCATGCGCTCGCGGCTGCGTACCGTGGCACACACAAATTTTTAAACCTCACCGCAAGGGAGGGGCAGCTGTAGTCCGATCTGTAATAGTTGGAAGATGTAGAAGGAAGTGCTGCAAACACTGTCCATGCCCCAAGTAGCCTCTTGTTTATATCCTGTTTTATTGCTGTAGTTCCTTTCCTATTCCTGATTTTATTTTGTTTTTATTATGTACTCTGCTTTTTTGTGTTTTTATCGAAGGGCAGTTAATCAAATTGAATAAACAATGAACGTTTTCAACCAAGGTGAATAACTTTCCTGGCAATGGAAAATTGTTTGCATAGGTTTCTGAGCATAGGGAAAAGAGGTGCGTGAATGTTTGGAACTTGATGGCGTACACCTTCCCAATAATTTTTTCCTATAAAGTGAACAGGTTTTTTTGATGCTCAGTTGTAAAAATGAGCATGTTTTGTTATTTTGTTAGCTTTTATATGCATATAATATGTAACTACCTTTTTCATATGCAGGATTATATATTTATGACTAAAAGTGCGAACACTGGGATTTACATCTGCTAACTGACACGTTTAGGTAATACAGAAGTACTTGGTTCGGCCAAACGTTCCAGGAGGGATTAAGGGGGTTATCTTCCTTAACTGCCCCTTGATTCCACCTCAGAAGTTAAATTTGTTAGATATAGAGGCATCAGTTTCCAATTGGCAGCATCTATATCTGTAGGTTTGCACAATAGCCACCATACACATGTAAGTGCCGGCACATACAATGTAAGTTGTGATGTCCAGCACTTACATTTGTATGGCAGCCTTTTTTACCCCATTGATTGTTCTTATATACACATTTGCAAAATGACTCCTCTGACTCCACATGTCAGCATGTACACGTGACTCCTGCACCTCTTTATTCTGTATTTTAGCAAAAACTCCGTGTTTAACATAGTCTTTTTTAAAAAAAAAAAGTACTGGAAATGTGTATATCACAACCATGAAACTCAATTTCGATCTCTACATCTTTTCTAAGATGTGCCTTTTATGGTACAATCCTCAAATGAACTTATAAATGCTACTCAAAATTCTAATGTGAATGAAATTTATGGGATACAAACTTTAAGAGGGTAATTTTTTAAGAGGCCACCTATTTTTATGAGTTTACAATACATGTGAATATTTGCCTTTTAGTCATTTACATGTGTAAGTAACCTCATAAAATACTGACCAGCGTAACAGTATGCACATTGCTTGCATGGTGCATACTTTACTTTCACTGTATGTGTGGAGTTTGGGTGGAGCATGAGCGGGACAAGCAATACAAACATTGATTATAGAATATGATAATTTATACACATACTCACAAAAAGCAGGCATGGTCATTAACACCTGCTCTAGAGTTGGTGTAAGTGTCTTAATAGAAGGTATATTCTCTGCTATTTACGCTAGTATTTCATAAAGACAAGTAGACACCTACATGCTTTTTATAATATAGGTTTAATTTAGATGTGTTAAAACATTCTTTGATAGATGTCCTGTTATAAAATTACCCTCCACATGACGTTCCATAAAATTTCTAAAAGTTCAAACCATTCAGTACTCAGTTCCTTCACAAGCTCATAATATCCGCTATTTATAAACTAAAACAATTAAAAGAGGTAAGGAGGTGCGCGCATATTTTAATGGAATCTCTAATTCTCATGTTGTGCCCTGCCCCTTTGTCCTAATCTTTCCCAATGAAGAATATAATGAGTATGGAGGTTTTCACAGCAAGTATGGTTAGGATTCCCAAGAAATATTGCATAATAAGGGGTATTGTACACAATGAGGAAAAGATGTGGACATATTAAATAAAAGAAAAAATATGATGAAACTTTTATAAGAAAAACACTGGGCAAGGTTGCAGGAAAAATATTTCCTTATTGAAAGGAAATAAATCTACTCATGGACAACATTCAATTAAACCATCATATGAAGACTTTTGCAGCCCAGGAAGGACTGCATATATTTAGATAAGACTTCTGTTATGTTATGTTATTATTTTGGATTTTGTCACTTTATAGCACAATAAAGCATATTGTGGAGAAAGTGTTTGAACAGTTGGAACATTCATTAAACAATAGCATGAGCATTTAAGCATCTGAACATTCTGCAGATTTTCATTATCATCAATGTAACATTGAGAACACTGGTAGACTTAACAATTGTCCTTAATATGAAAGTATAGTGAGCAATAACAACAAAGGGGCGGAGTACAATATGAGAAGTAGATATTCTGTTAAAATATGAGCTCATCTCCCTCTTCAGTTTTTTAATCTTATAAACAATAGGTATTATGAGCTAGGACAAGAACTAGAAATTGAAAGAATATCCATTCAAGACTGATCTGATTGTTTAAATACTGTGTTTTAAGAATGGTTTGAATTTTTAGAAAGCTGATGCTCTAAAGGCACATTTATATTAAGTTATTTTGCACACCATGATTGGAATGAACCTCACTTGTAAGTCAGGTTGTGTTAGGTGCAATCTCAATCTCTCAAATTCCCCATCAGTGCTCATCTTTATCTTGCATTGCGCCAAAGGCAGCATCCTTCTGGAGTTCACAAGGTGTAATGTATGTTGTTGTTGTTGTTGTTGTTAAAGTGCCGTCAAGTCGGTGTTGACTCATGGTGACACTTTGAATAGTTGTCCTAAATTGTGTTCGGTCTTCAGTCAGGCAGCTCATTGTTGATAGAGTGGGATCCATAGCTGATGTTGTTGTATCAATCAATCTCCTTGTTGGTCTTCATCTTTTGCGTTGATCTTCAACCTTGCCAAGAATATTGTCTTTCTCTAATGATCCTTTCTTCGCATGATGTGTCCAGAGTATGAAAGTCAAGTTTTGTTATCTGTGCTTCTACAGAAAACTTAGGTTTGATCTCCTCTAGTACTGACTGGTTTGTTCTTTGGACAGTCCATGGTATACACAGTATTCTTCATCAGCACCATAATTCAAAGGCATAGATTTTTTTCCAGTCTATCTTTTTTACTGTCCAACTTTCGCAATCCATATGACTTTATTGAAAATACCATGGCTTGGACAAGTCAAATCTTTGTATGGAGAGGAACATCTCTGCTCTTGAGAATCTTGTCTAGGATTCTTCATAGCCATTCTGCCAAGAGCAATGTGTCATCGGATTTCTTGGCTGCTTGTCTTTTCTTTATTGATTATTGATCCAAGTAGATTAAATTTGTCTATTTCAATTTCTTCTCCATCAACGATGAACTAATAGATTTTGCCTGCTGTCAGGATCTTTGTCTTACATTAAGGTCCATTTTAAGACTATGTTCCTTGATCTTGAGAAGCAAATGTTTCAGATCTTCTTCACTTTCAGCCAGTATTGTGGTATCATCAGCATAGCGAAGGTTGTTAAGTCTTCCACCAACCTTCATAGCTCAGTTGTCTTCATACAGTCCTCCTTGATGACTCTGATTATTTGTTCTGCATATAAATTAAAGAGGTAGGGGGAAAGTATGCAGCCTTGTCAAACACCTTTGCTGATTTTTAAACCATTCTGTTTTTCCTAGTTCTGTTCAAACTGTTGCTTCTTGATCAATGTAAAGACTGTGCAAGAGGACTATCAGAGGTTCTGGTATACCCATGCTTCTTAATGTGGCTCAGAGTTTCTCGTGGTTTACACAGTCAAAAGCCTTGCTGTAGTCAAAAAAATCACATATAGATATCCATTTATTTATTTATATTTATTTATTAAACATTTTTTATACCGTGGTTTACAAAAAACAAAGGTATAAATAGTACAAGAGACAAGTGCTTATTCGGTTACATGGAACTAGAAGAACTATTTACAGTGAATGTTCAAATACAAAACAGAACATATATACAGTAGTAGCCCTTAAGAGTTGCATTATAGGGGGTAATACATTCAAGTAGGTATAAGATATTTGCTACTCAATTTGCATTGTTTTGTGAGCGTGATTTGATATTGTCTGTTTGCATGTAAGTATGAGTTTGTGAACCCATAGTGTAGAGTAAAAAGGTGTAGAGTAAAAAGGTGTGTTTAGATTTTTGCGGAAAGTCCTGAGGTCATTCATTTCTCTAAGATTTTCAGGTAGATCGTTCCAGAGGAGTGGGGCAAAGTGTGAAAAAGCTTTGCTGTTTGTTAATTTCTTGGATTTTCTGAAATCCTTCGGTGTTTCAAGTAAGTTTGTTTTTACTCCTTTGGTTTCGATTGGATGTTTCCTTATTGATTAGGGTGTTGAGAAATGATAGCACTAAATTATTGATTATTTTGAAAGTTGTTACCAGTATTTTGTAGTCTTTGCGGCTATAAATTTGTAGCCAGTGTAGTTCAGAAAGAATGGGAGTAATAGGTTCAAGGGTGCTTACATTCAAAATTGTTCTGGCTGCTACATTTTGTACTAGCTGAAGCCCTCTGAGAGTCTGTTTTGAAATGCCCTGAAGTATAGTGTTAGCGAAGTCGAAATGAGGTGTGATAATTGCCTGTATTACAGATATGAAATCATGTAGGTGAATTAGTGGACGGAGCTAATTAGAAGTTTGAGTTTATAATGTATTTTTATTGCTGTGCTCTTGATATAGGATTCCATGCTACGGGTCTGATCAAGTATGACCCCTAGGTATTTCAACTCCTTTTTTACTGTGATGTTGGAATCTTGGAGCAAAATTGATGTAGGGGGTACAAAGCTTTGATTTCTGGTAATATATAATACATCAGTTTTTGAAAAGTTGATGTAAAGGTTGTGTTTTTTGAGCCATTTCGAGATTTTGATGAAGCAATCTGAGATCAATTGGGTTGGTGGGTTTGGAATTTTGAATGGAAGGTATAACATTATGTCATCCGTGTAAATGTGGTAATTTACGCGGTACCGTTTAAATATAGAACAAATGGGTTGCAGATAGATATTAAAAAGGAGGGCTGAGAGGGCGGATCCCTGGGGAAGACCTTGTTCCTGCTTGAATGCTGTTGAGGTTTGCTGGTTAATTCTTACTGTTTGTGTTCTGTAATGTAGGTACGAGGTAAACCAGTTAAGAACTGTTGTGTTTAACCCTATCTGCTGAAGTCTGCTTAGCATTATTTGGTGATTCACACTGTCGAATGCTGCAGTGATATCTAAGAATAAGAGTGTAAAGGCTTGTTTTGAGTCATCTATTCCTCATGACAAGGTGTCAAGTAACACTATGAGTACCGTTTCTACTCCATGAAAAGGACGGAAACCGTATTGGCGTTCATCAAGGGGGGCCGATGAGTCAATGTAATCCTGGAGCTGGATTTGAACTACTTTTTCAGTTAGTTTAGGCTGAAATGGTAAGCTTGATATGAGTCTATATGAATTAGGAGAGGTTTTGTCCAGGTTGTT
Source organism: Ichthyophis bannanicus (assembly GCA_033557465.1). Lineage (NCBI taxonomy): Eukaryota > Metazoa > Chordata > Amphibia > Gymnophiona > Ichthyophiidae > Ichthyophis > Ichthyophis bannanicus. Next base: position 963,857,624 of record CM066033.1, on the reverse strand, counting down.
ATTTTTTAGGATTGGGCGGATTTGTGCATGTTTGAGGGTTGGTGGTAAGTACCCATTCTTGAGTGATAAGTTAATCATGGGGAGGATGAAAGGTGAGAGTTTGGTTAATGTTATTTTTAGCCAGTAAACCGGACAGGGATCAAGGTAAGAAGTAGTGGTATTTAGTTTGGTAATGATGTTCTTGAGAGTGTCTTTCAATACAGGGTGGAAATTGGACCAAGTGTTAAGTTGGTCTGGGTATGTTACAAGTGGTGTTGTAGTGGGTGATAATTGCTGCATTATTTTATTCATGTAGTGTATAGCTGATATTTGTGGAGATATTTCATATTCAGTTAAGTTTGTGTTATATGCCTTGCTTGTTAGGTTTTGGACTATACTGAAAAGTTCTCTGGGTCGGTTTAGGGATTTTGCAAGTATGCCGGAGTAGTAGTTTTTCTTTGCATTATCAATGGTCTTCTTGTATGTATTGAGATGGTTACGTAGTTTGAATGATGGGTTAAGGATTTAGTGCGTCACCATTTTCGCTTTGCTTTTGTCAAATCCGCTTTCATTGATTTAATTGTGGTATGAAACCAAGGTGCATTTTTATTCTTTTTTGTTGGGTGGCTATGAGGAATATTGAGTATGGCAGTGTTAGATATTATTTTATTCCAATTAGACATCGATTCATCAAGATTGGTTGGGTCAAGGGCGAGATGAGTTATGATTTGATCTAGGAACTTGTCTTTATTGAATTTCTTGAATCTGTATGACTGGGGCTGGTGTGTGGTTCTGTTAACAGATACCTAAGCTCCACGTACAAAACAATGGCTGGGAAAAATCTTATAGCTAAAGCTGTTGCCCCCATTACAGCTACTGCCTCTGTCCAGACAGAGGTCCCAATGCCAGTTGAAGGACCGGTTCCATGTGCAGGGTGCCTGCATGCTGAAGCTCTGAGGAAACAAGTGGAGGAACTCAGAAAGGATTTGGTGAAGCTGAGGAGCATTCAAGACAGTGAGAAGTACATTGGTGAGATGCTTCTTGAAACATCCAAGCTCTCTAGCAGAGGAGAAGATGGGTGCCAGCAGAATGACAAAGGTTGGATACAAGCCACCAGGGCCTATAGAATCACCAATCCAGCTTCTCCAGCCCTTGAGTTGGAGAACCATTATGCAGCCCTGGAAGTGGAGGAGGTGAAAGCATCCATGGAAAGGGAAGAACCAGAGCTCAAGTACCCCAAATTTGCAGAATCAGTGGCCACAAGGAAGCGAAGGGTAGTGGTGGTTGGTGACTCTCTCTTCTGAGGGGTACTGAGGGGTCCATCTGCTGACCAGACTTGATGTCCAGAGAGGTTTGCTGTCTGCATGGTGCCAAAATCCAAGATGTTACGGAGAGGTTGCCAAGACTCATCAAGCCCACTGACTATTACCCAATGTTGCTAATCCATGTCGGAACAAATGATACTGCCAGGTATCCCTCTGAGCGTATCAAAAGTGACTTAATGGCTCTGGGACAGAGGGTGAAGCAGTTAGGTGCACATGTGGTGTTCTCTTCAATCCTCCCTGTTGAGGGTAAAGGCCAAGGCAGAGAGGCTTGCATCCTGGAGACGAATGCATGTCTGCGTGGATGGTGTCATCGAGAGTGTTTTGGTTTTCTAGACCATAGGATGCTGTTCCAAGGGTTGCAGAGCAGAGATGGCATCCATCTGTCCAAGAAAGGTCAGCGCATCTTCAGTAGTAGACTGGCTAATCTACTGAAGAGGGCTTTAAACCAGACTCGTTGGGGATGGGTGAAGACAGCCCCCAAGTAAGTGAAAGCCCCCAGGTAAGTGATACATTAAATACCTTTATGGAAATGGGTAACGGGGGTAATATATGGAAAGCAGTGTGTATAAATGCCCGTAGCATGGGAAATAAGATCCCTGATGTTGAAGCTTTGGTGGGAGTGGCCGACTTGGATTTAGTGGCAGTTACAGAAACATGGTTCACAGAAAACCATGACTGGGTTGTAACTATACCTGGCTATAATTTATTCAGAAAGGACAGAGTAGGAAGAAGGGGAGGAGGAGTGGCACTATATGTAAAAACTACTATTACAGAGCTTAAAGGGAGAGAGGAGGCATTATGGGTTAAACTAGATAGAGGGAAAGATAAATCTATCTGCATTGGTGTGATATACAGACTTCCCTCACAAGAGGAAGAGGTGGACAGAGTTAATTGAAGACATACGCAGCATTGCTAGGAAAAGGGAAGTGCTACTGATAGGTATATATGTAAATAGTTGATTACTGTTCACTGCAATTAACGATATATTTTAATTTTGTTTCTCATGTTGCTTATTCTGTATCCAGTTATTCGTTCCTTGTAAACAGTTGAAATATACTGCCTTTATTGTTATATGTAAACCGTCTTGATTCGTAGAAAGACGGTATATAAAAAATGTTAAATAAATAAATAAAATAAATAAATAGGGGATTTCAATATGCCAGATGTTGACTGGCACATTCCTGCTGCAGTATCATCTAGAAGTAAAGAGATCCTGGATTCTCTACAGGAAGAACTATTCAAGCAATTGGTAACAGACCCCACACGTGAACGGGCCATACTGGACTTGGTGCTTACCAATGGTGAAAGTGTTTCTGATGTTATAGTGGGAGATCATTTTGCATCCAGTGATCACCAGATGGTGCGATTCAGTATTAGGACTAGGGCTGTTAGAATCCATTCAAAAGCGAGGGTCTTCGACTTTAGGAAGACCAACTTTGCCAAGATGGGCCAATATCTCAGGGAGTCATTAGCGGGATGGGAACAACAGGGGATGTAGAAAAACAGTGGGCAAAACTGAAAGGGGATATTTTAAGGGCAACCAATCTTTTTGTTAAAATGGTAAATAAAGGTAAAAGGAAAAGGAGACCGCTATGGCTTTTGAAAGAAGTAGCTGAAAAAGTGAAGAAAAAGAGGGAAGCCTTCCTGAAATACAAGAGATCACAGAGAGAAGAAGACAGGCATCTATATTTGGAAAAACGTAGAGAAGCTAGCAAAGTAGTCAGGAAGGCAAAGATTCAAAAAGAGGAGGAAATAACCAATGCAATAAAATGGGGGGATAAGACGTTTTTCAGATATGTTAGTGAGAAGAGGAAGGGCAAAAGTGGTATTGTCAGACTCAAAGGTGAAGGGGAGGAATATGTAGAAGCTGATGAGGATAAAGCGGAATTGCTTAACAAATATTTCTGTTCTGTGTTCACAGATGAAGAACCAGGAGCAGGACCTCAGAAAACACCCACAAACAGGAACAGAAGCGAGGGACATCTTGAACAATTTTCAGAAGACTGTGTTCATGAGAAACTAGCTCAACTTAAAGTAGACAAAGCAATGGACCTGATGGGATACACCCTAGAATACTGAGGGAACTTGGGGACGTTCTAGCAGCTCCACTGACTGACCTTTTCAATGCCTCGTTGGAGTCGGGAGTGGTGCCAAAGGACTGGAGAGAGTCTCATGTGGTGCCTTTACACAAAAGCGGAAGTAAGGATGTGGTTGAAAACTACAGGCCGGTTAGTTTAATTTCAGTGGTGAGTAAATTATTGGAAACACTGTTGAAAGAGAAAATAGTGAAGTTTCTGGAGTCCAGCGGATTACAGGATCTGAGGCAGCATGGATTCGCCAGAGGCAGGTCTTGTCAGACAAATCTGATTGATTTCTTTGACTGGGTGACCAGGGAGTTGGACCGAGGGAGAGCCCTAGATGTGGTGTATTTAGATTTCAGTAAAGCCTTTGACGCTGTTCCTCACAGGCGACTTATAAACAAACTAAGCACCCTAGGGATGGACCCTAAAGTTACTGCTTGGGTTAGAAATTGGTTGGGTGGGAGGCGACAACGAGTACAGGTAAATGGAACTCACTCTGAGGAGAAGGATGTTACCAGTGGTGTGCCCCAGGGATCTGTCCTTGGTCCGATTCTTTTTAACATCTTTGTTAGTGATATAGCGGAAGGGCTGTCGGGTAAGGTTTGCCTCTTTACGGATGATACCAAAATCTGCAATAGAGTAGACACCCAGGAAGGGGTAGATAACATGAGGAGGGATCTAGCTAAACTTGAAGAATGGTCTAGAATTTGGCAGCTGGGATTTAATGTTAAAAAATGTAAGGTCATGCATTTGGGCTGCAGTAATCCGAGGGAGCAATACAGTATAGGAGGTGAAGTACTTTTGTCCACTAAAGAAGAGCGGGACCTAGGCGTGGTTGTGTCTGATGATCTTAAAGTAACTAAACAGGTAGAAAAGGCGATGGCAAAAGCTAGAAGAATGCTTGGGTGCATACGGAGAGGAATGGCTAGAAGAAAAAATGAGGTGATAGTGCCTCTGTATAAGTCTTTGGTGCGACCTCATTTGGAGTATAGTGTGCAATTCTGGAGACCGCATCTTCAAAAGGATGTGAACAGGATGGAGTCGGTGCAGAGGGTGGCTACTAAAATGGTTAGTGGTCTTCATTATAAAGCATATGAGGATAGACTTAGGGATCGTAATATGTACACCTTAGAGGAAAGGTGGATAGAGGTGATATGATTGAGATGTTTAAATACCTCCGTGGCATAAATGTTCATGGGGAGAGCCTCTTTCAATTGAAAGCAAGTTCTGCAATGAGGTGACATGGGATGAGGGTGAAGGGGGATAGATTCAGGAGTGATATGCGAAAATATTTCTTTACGGAAAGAGTGGTGGATCCATGGAATAGTCTCCCAGTGGATGTGTTAGAGATGAGGACAATAACTGAATTCAAAAAAGCATGGGACAAACACAGAGGATCTCTAAAGGAAAAAAGGGGACTGTTGTAGTTATGGAAGGACAGACTAGATAGGCCATGTGGTCGTTTTCTGTCGTCATATTTCTGTGTTTCTATGTTTCGATGTTTTTGTTGGTTATGAGCGCGAGGGAGTCTGAACTTTAAAAGATGGTGGTCAGACCATGGTATGGGAGAATCTTCAATGATGATGGGTTGTAGGTCTCAAAGAGGGATCTCGGTAGGAAGACTAGATCAAGAGAGTTGCCTTTAATGTGAGTGTGACTATTGATAATTTGGTGGAAGTCCATATCATCAATAGAATTCCAGAATGATGTTAATTGTGTATTAGACAAAGAAGGCAGATTTAAGTCGCCCAGGAGTATCACTGGTTTTGTGTCGGTAGACGAGCCCAGCAGTTCAATTAATATGTCCATGTTCTCTGAACTTTGATCAGGAGGTCTGTATGCTAAGCATATGCAGAGATGCCTTATTTGTAGGATGAGAGTGTCAATATTAGCTACATTGACCAAAGAAATTAGCTTTGCTTTAAAAGAATCCTTTAAAATAATGAGGACGCCACTGCCTCTTTTGAGTGTTCTATGTATGTGGAATATTTCATAACCTGGTGTCTTCAGCTGGTTAATAAGGACTGTGTCTGTATCAGAGGACCTGAGATTAATTAAGCTTCAGGTACACAGGGTGTATTAGGGGTATTAGATACACTTTTATTAGTATAAGCATCTACACCAATCCTTATTATATACCGAATTTAAAAGACCTAAACACAAGCTTTAAACTAAGATGCAGACAGAGGTCCAGCAACGAGATGGGGGTTCTCCAGTCTTTTGCATTGAGTGTCACATGTATGATTTTCTCCCAGTTGGTGAGAGGTCCTACATATGCACTAAGTGCAGGGAGCTCTTTGCTCTCAGGGAACGAGTCCGTTCTCTAGAGGCTAGAGTAGCAGACCTGGAAGACATAAGAAAGACAGAGAAGTACATGGACGAGACCTACAGGGATATAGTCCTGAAGTCCCACCTCCAGTCTGGCAGCATCCCTGTTGCCATGGAGGAGAGAGGTCACGTGACAGGAGAGCATCACCCTGGTGTGGCAGGCAGTGATCCTGTAACTAGGACCTGTCCTCCAGGTGATGTAAAACCCTCTCGCACCGAGGACGTTTCTCCAGGGCCATGTCCCCATGAGGGGAGGGTCAGGACAGCTGTTATAGTTGGTGATTCAATCATTAGGAATGTAGATAGCTGGGTGGCTGGTGGACGTGAGGATCGCCTGGTAACATGCCTGCCTGGTGCGAAGGTAGCAGATCTCACGCACCGCCTAGATAGGATCATAGATAGTGCTGGGGGGGAGTCTGCTGTCTTGGTACATGTTGGTACCAATGACATAGGAAAATGTGGTAGGGAAGTTCTGGAGGCTAAATTTAAGCTTTTAGGTAGGAAGTTGAAATCCAGAACTTCCAGGATAGCGTTCTCCGAAATGCTTCCTGTTCCACGTGCAGGACCCAAAAGACAGGCAGAGCTCCGGAGTCTCAATGCGTGGATGAGACAATGGTGCAAGGATGAGGGTTTTGGATTTGTTAGGAACTGGGGAACATTCTGGGGAAAGGGGGGGCTCTTCCGAAGGGATGGGCTTCACGTTAATCAGGATGGGACCAGACTGCTGGCATTAACCTTTAAAAAAGAGATAGAGAAGCTTTTAAACTAGAAAATAGGGGAAAGCCGACAGTCACCCAGGAGCGCATGGTTCGGACAATGGTATCCTTGAAGGATACTACCAAAAGCAGTGAGGTTCCAAAAGGGAGTATAGTAGCCCAAATGCCCTTGAGTAAGGAGCAGACAGAGCATAAGGATTCCCAATTACCCATGCCTACCAATAGCCAGATTAATATTAATAAAATACAGTCTCTAAAATGCTTGTATGCCAATGCTAGAAGTCTAAACAATAAGATGGGAGAATTAGAATATATAGCACTAAATGAGAGGTTAGATATGATTGCACTCTCAGAGACATGGTGGAAGGAGGATAACCAGTGGGACACTGTGATACCTGGATACAAACTATATCGTAATGATAGAGCTGAACAAATTGGTGGAGGGGTTGCGCTCTATGTTAGAGAGGGCATTGAGTCAGAAAGGATTAAAGTTTTGCAGGGAACAAAATTTGCTGTAGAATCTCTATGGATTGAAATTCCATTTATGAAGGGGAAGGTGATGGCAGTGGGAGTATACTATCGACCACCTGGCCAGAATGAACAAATGGATGATGAAATGCTCAAAGAAATCAAGGAAGCTAACAAAAGCCACAACAGAGTAGTAATAATGGGTGATTTCAATTACCCCGGTATCGACTGGGACAGTGTCACAGCAGGACAAGCTAAAGAGATAAAGTTTCTAGATGAAATAAATGACTGCTTCTTGGAGCAGCTGATTCATGAACCGACCAGAGGGGAAGTCATACTGGACCTAGTCCTTAGTGGAACGCCATATCTGGTGCAAGAAATAAGGGTGTTGGGACCACTTGGCAATAGTGATCATAGTATGATCATGTTTGATTTAATCAGTGGAGGACAGATAGTAAAGGAATCCACAGTACTACCTTTTAACTTTCAAAAGGGAGACTATGATAGAATGAGGAATATAGTTTGGAAAAAACTAAAAGGAGCGGTTCCAAAGGTTAAAGACTTACAGCAAGCTTGGGTGTTATTTAAAAATACTATCCTCGAAGCCCAGACCAGCTGTATTCCACGCATTAAGAAAAGTGGAAGAAAGTCCAAAAAACTGCCAGCATGGTTTAAAGGTGAGGTCAGAGAGGCTGTTGCTGCCAAAAGAGCAACCTTCAGGAAATGGAAAAAAGAGCCAAATGATGAAAACTGGAAACAGCACAAGCACTGGCAAGTTAAATGCAAAGCATTGATAAGGCAGGCAAAGCGGGAATTTGAGAAGAAACTTGCTACGGAAGCAAAAACACGAAATAAAAACTTTTTCAAGTACATTCGTAGCAAAAGGCCTGTGAGAGAGTCAATTGGACCATTAGATGATAGAGGGGTAAAAGGGGCAGTAAGAGGAGACAAGGCTACAGCAGAGAGACTGAATGAATTCTTTGCTTCGGTCTTTACTGAGGAAGATGTAGGGATGTTACCCAAGACTGAAGTGGTATTTAAAGGTGATACTGCAGAGGAATTGAGAGAAATATCGCTATACCGGGAAGATATATTACAACTATTGATAAACTGAATAGTAGCAAATCACCTGGACCGGATGGTATACATCCCAGAGTGTTGAAAGAACTGAAATATGAGATTGCAGACCTGTTATTGGTAATCTGTGAACTTTCATTTAAATCATCTGTAATACCTGAAGATTGGAGGGTCGCCAACATAACACCAATTTTTAAAAAGGGTTCCAGGGGTGACCCGGGAAATTACAGACCGGTGAGCCTGACGTCAGTACCAGGGAAAATGGTAGAAACCATCATAAAGAACAAAATTACACAGCATGTAGATAGTCATGGCCTAATGGGAGACAGCCAACATGGCTTTAGACAAGGAAGATCTTGTCTTACTAATCTGATCTGTTTTTTTGAAGGTGTGCATAAACAGGTAGACAAAGGTGAGTCGGTTGATATAGTGTATCTGGACTTTCAAAAAGCTTTTGACAAGGTCCCCCATCAGAGACTTTTGGCGAAGCTAAAAAGTCATGGGATAGGAGGCAGTGTACTATTGTGGATCGGGAACTGGTTAAAAGATAGAAAGCAGAGGGTAGGGCTAAATGGCCAATATTCCCAATGGAAAAAGGTGAATAGTGGAGTACCCCAGGGATCTGTACTGGGTCCGCTACTTTTTGACATATTCATAAATGACCTGGAAAAGGGAATAACTAGTGAGGTTATCAAATTTGCAGATGACACAAAACTGTTTAAAGTTGTTAAAACCCAAGAGGATTGTGGAAAACTGCAGGAGGATCTGGATAAATTGGAAGACTGGGCATCCAAATGGCAGATGAAATTTAATGTGGACAAGTGCAAAGTTATGCACCTAGGAAAGAACAACCCACACTATAGTTACATGATGCAAGGCTCCACATTAGAAACCACCACCCAGGAAAAAGATTTAGGAGTCATCGTGGATAACATGTTAAAACCCTCCGCCCAGTGTGCAGCGGCGGCCAAGAAAGCAAATAGAATGCTAGGTATCATAAGGAAAGGGATGGAGAATAAAACAAAGGATATTATAATGCCTCTGTATCGCTCCATGGTACGACCGCACCTTGAATATTGTGTGCAATTCTGGTCACCGTATCTTAAAAAGGACATAGAGTTATTAGAAAAAGTACAGAGAAGAGCCACCAAATTGGTGAAGGGGATGGAAGGCTACTCCTATGAAGAGAGGCTAAAAAGGTTAGGGCTCTTTAACCTAGAAAAGAGACGGCTGAGGGGAGATATGATAGAGGTGTATAAATTAATGAATGGAGTGGAACGGATAAACGTGGATCAATTGTTTACGCTATCAGAATATAGAAGGACTAGGGGACATGTAATGAAGCTACAGGGTAAACTATTTAAGACAAATAGGAGAAAATATTTCTTCACTCAACGTGTAATCAAACTCTGGAATCTGTTACCGGAGGATGTAGTAAGGGCTGTTAGTATAGCTGGGTTTAAAAAAGGTTTGGACAAGTTCCTGGAGGAAAGGTCCATAAACCACTATTAAAAAGGGACCCAGGATATCAATGCTTGGCCTAGTACAAGCACTGCAGAACCTGTGTCTTTTGGGGAAACTGCTAGGTACGTATGACCTAGATTGGCCACTGTTGGAAACAGGATACTGGGCTTGATGGACCTCGGTCTGACCCAGTATGGCATTTCTTATGTTCTTAGTTAACCACGTTTCTGTTACACAGATAATGTCTGGTTTTTGGTCATTGAGAAGGTCATGGAGTATTGGTATCTTATTTCTTATTGACCTCGCATTGGTGAGGTAACATGTGAGGTTACTATGTTGGGGTGTACCTGATTGTTGATCAGTGAGAGTATTTGTTAATTTTATATGTATTAGTCTGGTGTGGTTCACCTTCTGACTGTAGCTGAAATTGGGGATTTGGGGTGTAAACATGTTATGTTTTAAATTATATATTATTGGGATTGCGTTGGAGTGTTTAGGGTTTAATCCTATGGCAAAGGCTGAGAAGGTTATCAGTATAAGGCAGATGCATAATATCCTAAATAGGTGAGGCGTTGGAGTTGTCATTTTTATTTCTCATAGTGTATCCTAGTCTTGACAGTAAAGGTACAGATAGGTCCAATAGTGGAGTATGTGGTGCGCCTAATAAACAGGAGAAAACCCGTGTTGTAAAGTGTGATGTGTTCCACAACTTAGTGTGGTTGTGGGTCTAGTAATATAAATGATAACATATAATTCAAGGAGTTTGGAGAAGAATTTCTAGTGGGTCAGTCGGTTAATGTTTGTTTCAACTTGATTATAGAGTGAGGTGTTAAAGGCTTAGCGAAGGGTTAATAGTGTTTAAGTTCAAAGATAGTGGTTCTATGGAGAAGGTCTTAAAATATGTTGTTTTACATTTGGATCAATGTGGATACAGCATGAGTCATGGTGTCAATGCAGTAACGTTTAGAATGTTTATATGAGAGAATATTTTTATCAGTGATAACAATCTGAGGAATGTTATGATTAAATGAATAGTGGTGCTAGACAGTGAATCATCTTTGATAAATTCTTAGTGCAGTTCTATATTGGACTTACGTCTCTTTGGTAGAGGGTTTGAGGGTGAAATTGTGCTGTCTGTTGATAGTGTGCTGCCTCCAGACCACGCTGAAGGGCCACGCCAAAGGCCCTCTGGCAAGGCCCTCAGGTGCAGGCGCACCTATGGAGCTGTGTCTTTATATGGGATGATCCCCTGTTCAGTAATGATGCTTCAGTGGGCGGAGCTGAACATCCGTGTGTAGCAGGAAGGCAGAGAGCTGAATTTCAAGTAAGGAAATCAACTTATAGGCTGCAGTTCTTGTGTGCTTCACTGCTATGGGGAGATCTGGTAGATGTTGCTGCCCCCGATGTTCTCAAAGAAAGAGGTATTCTTTTGGTATTCCTTTGTCTTTTCAAGGATCCATCTCACATCTATGATGATGTCTCTTGTTCCTTGCCCTTTCCTGAACCTTGCTTGAACTTTGTGCAGTTCTTCTTCCAGGTATGGTTTGTCATGATGCGGGCACTAATAAAGTTGGTTTTAAGAAAAGAAATCCTGTTTTCGAAGAACTAGATGTGCAGTTACCTCCAGGCACAGCTAGAGGGAGCAGGAACAGACATATTGGTCTTAATGAACCTAAGCTCACTGATGACCTGCAGCTGAAAGGGAACCAGGAAGTCAGCAGTAGTGGTTCACTTTATAAGCCAGAGCAGAATGCTTCTGGACAGCAGTGGCATAAGCAGAGGAGGCAGTGGAATGAGCATGTGAAGCAGCAGGAGCTGAGGAAGGAGGAGAAAGAGGAAGAAGGAACTGGAGCTGGACTAGAAGGAGAAACAGCAGAGAACCCTGGAGGCTATCAAGGACATAAGCCTGATTGCTGTGGAAGAAGCCAAGCTGGAAGCTGGAGGAGAAACAGACCTCACAAGGTGGGAAGCCAGAAAGCCCAAACTGGACCTGTTGTTCAAGGGGAGTTTGGTGGAAGTTGCTCCAAGGTGAGAGGCTCTGCCACGCCTAGTTCCTATACTCTGCCTGTTTGTAACATAGAGAGAAGAAAGCTAAGAACCAGAGAGGGAGGTTCTGACAGAAGCTTATCTCTAGAGGATCCTTGCCCAGTTTCACCTATTCAGAGGGAAAATCATTTTTATAAGCAACGGAAGTTTTTACTCAGTGAGCCCAGGTATGAGGCATTGAACATTAACTGTAATGATTGTACTGCTAAAAGCTATGCTAAAAGAAGGATTCCTCCTAAGGGAAACAAGAGTGCAGACTGGTTCACTAAACTACCGTCAGCCTTAAGAGTCCCTGGTTATGTGAAGCCAAACTCCCAAGTAGTAGATTACCATGCTGAAATAGACAGGGACAGTGGAAGCCCTTTGAATCAGTATAGGGGAGAGGAATTGATGGAAGTGGATTCTCCCAGCACTATTCCCTCACCTTTGCCTGAGGAAATGGAATGTGATTGGTGCACTGCCTATGCTCCAAAGTATGTATGCTCCACAGAAGAATAAATGAAGTATAATTTGATGTTTATTATACTGAATATTACTTTGAAGAAAACTTGCTTTAAACTGTGAAGTAACAGTTAACTAACCAGTGAATATTGGTACCTTTTAAAACAAAGGACTGTTTCTGTTATCTAAAATATCTCTTAGTTGAACCTTGCTTTAAACGGGGAATAAAAGCCTTTATTACCCTACACTTGGACTCTTTGTTCTTTAACAGCGCTACCTAGTGGCGTATAATCTTTGTGTCACCGGCAACCGAGTGACATAAATGGCGTAGTTTTTAGGATTTTGCATATAAGCCTAAGAGATACAGCAAAGAAATATAGAAATAAAATTGCCAGTGTTCATCTTGGAAAAAAAAAAAATCAAAAAACCCGGACCGGAGTCAAAGAAAACCAGACCGGAGTCAAAGAAAACCGGACCGGAGTCAAAGAAAACCGGACCGGAGTCAAAGAAAACCGGACCGGAGTATCAAAAAAACGGACCGGAGTTGAAGAAAACCTGGACCGGAGTGCCAGAAAGGAAAACCCGGACTGGACTTTTGAAAAGAACCGGATCGGACATGGAAAACAAAACGTGGACCGGACAGCAGCAAAATTCCGGAACGGAAGGCGAGTTCCTGGAAGGTGCTACGACGTGGAGTCACACCACCGTTGCTGAGAGCCTGAGTCTACACTTCTACCAGGTAATGGGTAGAAGGGCCTAACTTGTGGGGATACAAGTGTCTGTCAGTTTGGAAAAAAAAAAAAAAGAAAAAGAAAAACACAAGGAAGTGTAGGGCTGAGTGTTGTACAGCCGCACTTGGTTTTTGTTTGTTTCTTTTCAGGGATCATCGCGATGGAGGAACGCGACCTATTTGACTGGATGGCATCACAATTCAGTAAGCAGGCTGAACTGGCTACGCAGACACAGCAGCGTGCTATCCTGGCGATGCAGGAGCAGCAAAAGCCAGTCCTGCAGATGCTGGAGACTTGGATGAGCCATCAACAGAAGACACAGGAAGCAGCCGCTGGACTCATAAAACAGAGCTCAGGATTGAGCCATGGTCTGGTAGGACTGGGATCCTGTGACACTCTGACTTTTGGGAAGTTGGGGGAAAAGGACGATCCAGATGAATTTCTGGAGGCATTTGAAAGAATTGCCCTTTCAGTGGGTTGGCCAGAGGACCAATGGTCCATCCGACTGGCAGTGTCCCTTACGGGAGAGGCACTGTCAGCCTACAGGGCAATGCCTGCTGCGTTAGCTGCAGACTATAGCGAAGTGACAAAAGCCATCAGGGAGCGCCTGGGCTTGACCCCACTTACCTATAACCGCAGGCTACGTGCAGCACGACTTGAAGTAGGTGAAACGCCTAAGTCATTGGGTCACCGACTGAGGCGCTTGGCTGAAAAGTGGCTAAGGCCCAGTGAAAGATCCGTAGATTCATTGATTGACATGATTGTTCTCGAGCAATTCATGACTGCAGTGCCTGGTAAAATAAAGAGCTTCCTTATTCTACAGAATTGTCGCTCAACTATGGAGGCGGTTGCCTTGACCGAGAGGTATTTGGAGGCCGAATTAATTACTCAGCCTATGGAGGGGGTAGCTAAGACAGCCATAGCGACATTCAACCCAGTCTCAGGAAGTCTCTACCAGGCTAAAACATCTAATGTAAAGGGTGATAAAAAAGGCAGAGAAAAGTCTTGTTAAGAGATGTTTTAACTGTGGAAAGTTAGGACATGTCATGAATGAATGTAGGGTACGTACTGCTCTCATGGGGGAGCATAAGCATTTATTGTCAGAAGGTTTTGTACTAGATGTCACGGTGCAAGGGGTAGCTGCAAAAGCCTTGCTGGACTCTGGTGCGGACCAGACAATGATTTCGCGCAAGCTCTGGTGTACCATTCAAGAGCAAGCTGCGTCCGCCCCAGACCGTCCAGAAGGGCATGTGAAGATTAAGTGTGTACATGGCGCTGCTACCTTGTATCCCGTGTACAAATTGCTGGTCAAAGGTCTGGGAATAGAAAAAATTATGCTCATAGCAGTAGTCCCTAGATTGCCCAAAGAGCTGGTCCTTGGTAGAGACTGGCCACAATTTGAGAAGGGCCTAGAAAAAGGTTTGAACCCACGAGAAGTTCTCGTGTCCCAAAATACTCCTTTTAAGGGTAGGGTGGTCCCCAGTCCCCTTTTAGGGAAAGTTAAGAGCCAAAACCGGAAGATACCAGAGGAAGCAGAAAAAAAATTGTTTTAAAATTTTGCAAAACCTCACCGGAAGCTCGAAGCCCCTGTCGAGCCACTCCACAGACCGCAGGGTATGACTTATACAGTGCGGAAAATCACCTAGTCCCTAAGGGAGGCAAGGCGCTCGTTAGCACCGACATCCAAGTAGAAATTCCACCGGGATGTTACGGTAGGATTGCGCCCCGCTCAGGATTGGCCCTCAAATATTTTATTGATGTTGGCGCTGGGGTAGTAGACCCCGACTACAGAGGGATAATAAAAGTCCTGTTGTTTAATTTTTCGAAGGAAAATTTTGAAGTAAAAGCTGGAGAGAGAATAGCTCAGCTCATATGTGAGCGAGTGGGCTTCCCGCCTCTAGAGGAAGTGTCCATGATAAGCCCCACCAGCCGAGGGAGCGGAGGATTTGGCTCCACGGGGAAGACCGAGATGAGAAGCTTGGTAGCTGTAGGGGAAAAGCCAATAGAGGAAGATTTGGGCCCATTGTTGTCCGACTGTAAAGCCAGTCCGGAGTTACGAGTGGGTGAAGAACTCTCGATAGTGCAGAAGCACCAACTGTTCAGCCTGTTGGCGAAGTTTAATGATGTGTTGACATCCGTGCCTGGCGAGACGAACTTGGTTGCGCACGAAATCCTCACTCCTCCTGGAAAAATTGTCCGGCCAAAGACCATATCGTTTGCCCGAAGCCAAACGACAAGAGGTCATCGCGCAAGTACACGATATGGTGGAGATGGGAGTGATAGAAGAGTCCCGAAGCCCTTGGTCCAGCCCTATTGTCCTCGTCCCTAAGCCAGACGGAACAATGCGTTTTTGCATTGACTTCCGACAGGTCAATGACATTTCCACCTTCGATGCGTATCCGATGCCACGCATAGAAGAGCATCTAGACCGGCTGGGTCAAGCTAAATATCTCACCACACTAGATATGACGAAAGGCTACTGGCAGGTTCCCCTGACCAGAGAGGCACGTCCAAAAACAGCCTTTACAACACCAGTTGGCCTGTTTCAGTTTCGACGCATGCCTTTCGGGTTACACGGAGCCGCGGCGACCTGTCAGAGGCTTATGGATATAGTCTTACGACCTCATCAAGAGTATGCAACAGCTTACATGGATGACATAGTTATCCATAGCACTACGTGGAACCAGCATTTAGTCCAAATAAAAGCAGTCTTAAATGCGATGCGGCAAGCTGGTTTAACTTTGAATCCAGGAAAATGCATGTTTGCAGCGGGCGAAGTTAAATACTTAGGACATGTAGTAGGCAGGGGTACTGTCCGTCCTTTATTTGACAAAATTGAAAGCGTGCGCAGTTTCCCAGCACCCCAGAATAAAAAGCAGCTAAGGAGCTTTTTAGGGCTCATAGGGTACTATAGGCGCTTCATCCCACATTTCGCTGAAGAAAGCGCCATCTTCACAGAGATGTTGCGGAAAAATGCCCCAAACACGCTAGCCTGGACAGCTGGGGCAGAGACCGCCTTCAAAACTTTGAAAGAGAAACTATGTAGAGCTCCCATTCTAAGAGGGGTGGATTTTCATCAGCCATTTTTACTCCAAACAGAAGCATCAGAAATCGGCCTAGGAGCCGTCCTTTCACAAATGCAGGAGGGAGCTGAACACCCCGTCATGTTTTTAAGCAGAAAACTGTCACCAGCCGAGAAGAAGTACTCGACGATTGAGCGTGAGTGCTTAGCTATCAGGTGGGCGGTTGAAGCTTTGAAGTTCTACCTTATGGGAAGGAGGTTTACCCTCATCACCGACCATGCCCCGCTCAAGTGGTTGAGCCAGATGCGCAACAATAATAGCAGACTAACTAGATGGTACATGGCATTACAACAGTATGAATTTCAAGTGCAACACAGAGCAGGGAAGCTGCATGAGAATGCTGATGCCATGTCTAGGATTACGTGCTGTAATGAGGGTCATTCAGCCCGTAATATTTTAAGAGGGGGGATGTGTCATGATGCGGGCACTAATAAAGTTGGTTTTAAGAAAAGAAATCCTGTTTTAGAAGAACTAGATGTGCAGTTACCTCCAGGCACAGCTAGAGGGAGCAGGAACAGACATATTGGTCTTAATGAACCTAAGCTCACTGATGACCTGCAGCTGAAAGGGAACCAGGAAGTCAGCAGTAACGGTTCACTTTATAAGCCAGAGCAGAATGCTTCTGGACAGCAGTGGCATAAGCAGCAGTGGCATAAGCAGAGGAGGCAGTGGAATGAGCATGTGAAGCAGCAGGAGCTGAGGAAGGAGGAGAAAGAGGAAGAAGGAACTGGAGCTGGACTAGAAGGAGAGAAACAGCAGAGAACCCTGGAGGCTATCAAGGACATAAGCCTGATTGCTGTGGAAGAAGCCAAGCTGGAAGCTGGAGGAGAAACAGACCTCACAAGGTGGGAAGCCAGAAAGCCCAAACTGGACCTGTTGTGCAAGGGGAGTTTGGTGGAAGTTGCTCCAAGGTGAGAGGCTCTGCCACGCCTAGTTCCTATACTCTGCCTGTTTGTAACATAGAGAGAAGAAAGCTAAGAACCAGAGAGGGAGGTTCTGACAGAAGCTTATCTCTAGAGGATCGTTGCCCAGTTTCACCTATTCAGAGGGAAAATCATTTTTAT
The DNA here is from genome assembly GCA_033557465.1 of Ichthyophis bannanicus. Classification (NCBI taxonomy): domain Eukaryota; kingdom Metazoa; phylum Chordata; class Amphibia; order Gymnophiona; family Ichthyophiidae; genus Ichthyophis; species Ichthyophis bannanicus. Next base: position 963,840,821 of record CM066033.1, on the reverse strand, counting down.
AAGCAACGGAAGTTTTTACTCAGTGAGCCCAGGTATGAGGCATTGAACATTAACTGTAATGATTGTACTGCTAAAAGCTATGCTAAAAGAAGGATTCCTCCTAAGGGAAACAAGAGTGCAGACTGGTTCACTAAACTACCGCCAGCCTTAAGAGTCCCTGGTTATGTGAAGCCAAACTCCCAAGTAGTAGATTACCATGCTGAAATAGACAGGGACAGTGGAAGCCCTTTGAATCAGTATAGGGGAGAGGAATTGATGGAAGTGGATTCTCCCAGCACTATTCCCTCACCTTTGCCTGAGGAAATGGAATGTGATTGGTGCACTGCCTATGCTCCAAAGTATGTATGCTCCACAGAAGAATAAATGAAGTATAATTTGATGTTTATTATACTGAATATTACTTTGAAGAAAACTTGCTTTAAACTGTGAAGTAACAGTTAACTAACCAGTGAATATTGGTACCTTTTAAAACAAAGGACTGTTTCTGTTATCTAAAATATCTCTTAGTTGAACCTTGCTTTAAACGGGGAATAAAAGCCTTTATTACCCTACACTTGGACTCTTTGTTCTTTAACAGCGCTACCTAGTGGCGTATAATCTTTGTGTCACCGGCAACCGAGTGACAGGTTGTAATCTCTGCTGAATGATCTTGAGTAGAATCTTGCTGGCATCGATCGGATCAACTTTCTTCAGTATTGGTATAAACACAGATCTTTTCTAATCAGTCAGTCATGATGTTGTCTTTCAAATTTCCTAGCAGAGCTTTGTAAGTATGGTAACAGCTATATCTGATTGCTGCAATACTTCAATGGAAATGCCATCAATTCCTGGTGCTTTGTTCTTTAATAATGCTTTCAATGCTGTTTCAAGTTCTTTTTTCATCACCAATGGTTCCTGATCATAAGGTACAGGTTGAAACAGCTGTTGGTCTAGGAAGGTGATCTTTATGGTATAATGACTCTGTATTACCTATGTCTTTTGGGGATATTGCTAGGTACGTATGACCTAGATTGGCCACTGTTGGAAACAGGATACTGGGCTTGATGGACCTCGGTCTGACCCAGTATGGCATGTCTTATGTTCTTATTTTCTTTCCACCTTTTCTTGATCTTCTTAGCATCATTCAACATGGATCCGTGAGCATCTTGTAGCATTCCACTTCAAAGCTGGAATTTTTTCTTTAACTTTCATAGTTTTAGAAAAGTTGATCTTGTTCTTCTTCTAATAGTGTCTGATTCTATTTCCTTGGATGTGCTATTGTAGTACTTCTTGTCTCGTCTTGCTGCATGCTGGAAATCTCTGAGTTCTGTGTTTGCCTCTCTTTCTCCTCTGGCTTTAGCTTATCTGTGCTTGGGAGTTCTTTTTAATCAGACCAGTGGAGCCCAATGCAGTTGGGATTATTTCTGTATCTTTCTGTCACATTGTCTTGGCCTCTGTTTCTTTTGATACTCTTTTTCAAATGAGAACTCACCAGCATAGTGCAGTTATGCCAAATACTTCATGGTAATCAGAAATGTGCTTCTTAAATACAGTTTTAAGGAAGGTTTTAATGGAGGCTACTTTTATCAGTCTGGCATTTGGTCTTAAGGATGAAATCCCATGATCCTAGCGCAGGGCCTTACACAATTCATTTCTTGGCTGTCTGGAAATGTTTTCAACCCTCTTTAATTACAGTGGCAACAAGATGAAGCTAATCATTCAGACTGTAGCACTGTTGTGGATTTAGTACATACATTTGTACATAGTTCACTAATTGTTAATTGTTAACTGTAATATCTAAGTTACAAATTGTTATATGTAAAAACAGCTTGCACTGTTTATTGTTGTTCTATGGGAACCGCATCTGATCAATGGAAGGAGCGGTATATAAAAAATCTGTAAATTAAATTAAATTAGTATGTTTACCAAATAGCGGTAAAGGCTTCCGTGCGATTCTGGAGCCGCGGCCCCATTGAATTCAACTGGGCCATGGCTCTGATATCGCACGGAAGCTACTACCGCTGTTTAGTAGACATACCCTAGGTCTTTCAACAATTTATGTACATAGTATCCAACTTAAGTTGTATTGATAAAATGTCCATTTTTCAATAACTTATGATTGGAGGAACAAAGCAATTTTTCTGTGCATTTCTCTTAGGTATGGAGGCACTTCACTGCTGAGGCTTGCACATGCATTATAAGTTAAGTTCATGATAAGTTGTACCAGATGCTGAAGTAGGTGAATAGGCCTGGCTTTAGGGCTCAATTTGCTTTCTGTAGTGCATCATTGTAAAGCACATACCAGATCAACAAAATTCTATACAGAGACAAGGGTAAGTGCTACTCCTCAGATTTTGTAATCTGTTTTTGTTTTTTTATCTGTATATCTTGTCAGCCCATTTTAACTAATCTTTGGCATTACTAATAGAGGCCTGTTCTCTGTAATAAGTGGCAATCCACTAAGAAGTCATAGATGAGATTACTGGGCCATGCCTGACTTCTCTCTCTAGGGGATCCCCAGCCTTTGCTTTCCACTTGACACAGATATTTGAGTGTACAATGCATGGGTGGTTTTTAAAGCAGTCCCTAGAAAGAGTTGCCATACATACTTTGTTTCCTAGTTTTACACATGTATTTATTCTGTGAAACACCTTTTTTGGTATAGTCATGATTTTGGCTCTTGCAAAAGCCATATCATGTATATATTGTATAGGGCAATGCGAAGTAACTTAACTCAGTGCCTGCATAATTGTGGGGAGTTCCTTATTAGTGAATTCAAAGTGCTGATGGGAGAATATTTCTATACAGTAAAACATAATAAAGTGTCCCACTTCATTCGCTGGAAGCTTTGTAAGCATTGCTGTTCCAGAAAGACAGTGGGATCATGGCCCTAAGAGAATTATGGAGAATGAAGAGCTTGTGATCACCTGGAAAATTCCCATTCCAACTAATAAAAATCTTGCTGCAAGAAAACTGGACATAGCAGTGAAGGAGAAAAACACATGAATGGTATTGATGATAAAAGTGTTAGAGCCAAGGGATTATTCTCTATATTGTGTCTGGAGATCCTGAAGATCCTCAAGCACAAGGCAATGCAGTCAGAGACCAAAAGATTGTGGCAGAAAGATATAGAAACACGTCACATTTTATTGGGTGCCACAGACTTGATTAAAAGCACATCGTAATAAGTTGCCTAAACCTATTATATCCTGTGAACTCCAGAAAGAAGCTCTCTTTGGCATATGGAAATTCTAACAGTAAGTTTGAGAGACTGAGAACATACGCCTCATACCCTGGCTTAGGAGTGAGGTTCGTTTACTAACTAACTCATGTGGGGACCCTGCTCCCAAGTGAATTGCTAAGTGGAAACCTGCAGAAAATTGTAGAAGTGATATGTTTTTGTTAAGGTTTTACCTGTAGTCAGTTTTTGACGTGAGCAATCCCTTTGCTTCATACCCTCTCTTTTTTTCCTCCTCAAGGCTAACTAAAGGGATCCACATTGTTTTTCTCCTACTAGGAACCAAAGAGGTGAGAGTTGTGAACCAGTGCAAAGCATGAGGCAGAGGAAACTACATACATTTAATAAGTTGCTGTAGTATTGTGAATTTTAGCTCATGCCTTGTCAGTTGTAGTTTGAGGTAAGTTAGGTGAAGGAATTTCTTCTGTTGTAAAGGGTTTACAGTCTAAATTGGTACCTGAGGCAATGTGATTTTCCCAAGGCTACCAGAGACATCAGTGGGATTTGAACCCTGGATCCTTGGTTTTTCACCCAGTGCTCTAACCACTAGCTACGCAGTAGGCACCACTTGACCTTTTTTTCTAAAAATCTCTGTTTTTAGGAAATCTATTGATTTCACTCTTTCCAAAGATACTATAACCTGCATGTGTAGAACAACAGGAAATGTGCTAAGAGCATCCACACAAACAGAGCGGCTTTTACTTTAGCCTGTACTTCCGGTCATACCTTGTCAAGAAAACCCAAAGGCTGCTGGGTCGCTAGGAGTTAGCATTGAGTCAACGGCATCCATTGTTTGTTGTTTGTATAGAAGCTCTAACAAAATGTTAGTAGAAACAACAAATGTTATAGCCTCCTACCTACTTATTGCTAAAAGCCATTGGAATTTTGGGTTCTAGAGAAATCTCATATTGAATCCATACTCAGAAATGTATCATGATAATAAAATCACCAGGAACAAATATAACAGTCCTAGGCAACAAGTATTGGTATTTTGGGTGATTTTATTTTATTTTAGGAATCAAATACTACCAACATTCAGTATAGGAGAGATTTTAAAAAGAAATCTTTGTATTTATCCCTGTAAACAAATAAAACAATTGAGAAAGCAAAATTATGCAAGCATTTTATCTGAGACCCAGCCAGAAAGGTCACACTGGCCGAAGCTTTTCTAATGAAATATGACTGAAAGCATCCTGTGGGTTTGAAGAGATAAGTTCACTTGACCCAGGCCTGTTCCTACATTTGAAGAAGTAAATGGAAAAATGGAACAGGCTCGTATTACTTGATGAAACAAAGCTCAGAGCTTGTAAACCCCTTATTGCCAAAATTGAAAACATCCTGCTCATGGCAGATTCATTTGTCAAAATTTCTTAAAGGAAGGTTAGAAATCTGCTTTTGCCTAGGAAATGGAACATCAAGTACATTTTGAAGAAGGTTATACAAATATGTCTTTTATAAACTCATTAAAATTGGAACACTTTGGGGGTTATTTAAGAAGCATCTCCACATGTAAATAGCAGCTTTCTGAAATCACATTTACATGTGTATTCTGATCTACACATCTCCACACTATGCAGAAATTCCAGGAGGGTACGGTGGGGACGTTTTGGCTATGACCTGGGCAGGCCAAAAATCTACATGTATATTTCATATTTTACAAAGGGATTCCATGTATATGGCAAAACATTTCCCCGTTTAAGTTTACACCAGCTCAGAGGTAGACACGAGGGATTAAAGGAGTAATTCTGCTTAATTCCCTGTTGTTTATTTTCTCTTCCAAAATGTAAAAGTTACAACTTGTGGACTCTCTGCTTAACTGGTGGGATTTTATACCTATAATTTTCTAAAATGGTCCAGACATGCGTGGAAATGCAGGCATTTACACATGGAAGTTGCAAAATTGGCACTTTCATGTGGAAATGTCGGCACTTCTATGTGAAGCTGCCGACTTGGTGCCATGTGGAGATTTATAAAATGGTTCTTCCTGTTGTGCATGGGCTAAATTGATGTGCATTCCTGCATATCCTTATACTTATTTTACCAAAGGCTCTGTATTCAGCACAGTGGGAATTTTCCTTGTCCTGACTTGGATGTCTTAATTCCCCTCACCGTGACCTCTCTAAAATGGGGTTAATGTCTAGCAGTAGTAGCGTATGAAGCAGCGGAGCCCTACCTACCTTGTATGGCTGCATTTTGGATGTCTTTGGTTTCCATTGTTATGCAGAACTTTAATTAGTTTAATTCACATAGCTTACACCATTTCATTTTAGATGTAATCTTGGATTTATTCTCTATAGAAGTATTCAGCATTTGTTCTAACTCTTGAGGATTTCCTGCTGAAAACATGCAGCACAAACTGTTTTACTAAAAAATAGAACAAACCTTGTATGTTTTGATAGAGCTCTTGAGAAATCGATATAGCAGACTATCAACTCAGCGTATTTTCAAGTTTCTTTCTGAGGTGTTTTTTTTTTGTTTTGGTTTTGCAAGAAAATGTCTTATGCCATGGCTGTGTCTGTCTACCTGTCTGTGCTGGCAAAACCAGGGAAGGCAGCTGGGACTGTGTTGCTCAGACAAATGCATTTGCATGACCAAAGCATGCAAGAGCTAGAAGGTGCTGTGACAAGGAATAACAGGTAGTGGTAACTGGAGCTGTGTAGCCTGCAGTTGGCCCAGAAAAAGGTGATGTACCAAGTTGAAACTGAGGAGGAAATAAATCCAGTTTTATCTGTACTTGCCTCTGGGTGTATAGCCCTTCCTAATTAATTTGATTTATTAATTTGATATACCACTGATAAGTCACAAAACATCTAGAAGTTTGCAATATAAAATCCATACAAACAACTAAACTAAAATAACCCATTTTAAAAATGACTTCCACATTTACTCTCTCTAACCCCTAATCCAATATAACCCTTCCACAAACTTTTAATACTTAAAATTCACATGACCCCAGATGATGATGAAAATAAAACAGCAGACCTACACTTACTTTTCTCTATTTATCCCAAGCATGAAGGCTGCAGTGGGGGCAACAACAGCAGTGGTCACCCCAGAACTGTGTGCGCTAGTGTGTGCTTACAGATACCAGTATAGGTTTCCGGTCTAACAGGAGGCCATTCGCTGATCCACAGGCCCCATGTTGATTCTCACTGCTGTACGTAGGTCACAGTGGAGGGCTGGAGGGTGAGGAACACTTCATTTCTGTGGTCCCATCCTCCAATGATGTCACTGCATTTGGGATTCTGATTCACAATTTTGGTACTACTGAGTTATAGTTTGCATTGCTTTCTTCTTTTTTTTGTCATGTTAGAAGACAAACCACCTGTAGTTAGTTGATAATGGCAAATATATTTGATGTGTATCTGAAATAAAAAAACACTCTCCATCTGTTAGTTTGAGCTTTGTTATATGAATTGCACGCATGCCAATTCTCTCAGTGGTGCAAGGATTTTAGCACAAAATATAAGCCTCTATTATTGATCAAGCTAATCTTTTATAGGCTAAAAACAGGAACTTAGTAGCTTCAAAACTAAAGATATAGAGAAGTCCAGCTATAAGAACAGAAAAGTCAAGGTGTCTTCTAGCATGTTCCAGGCAGATGTCTGCAAGATCTCTGCACCATTTTCCTTAGTCTAGTTATACATTGTAATTTGAGCAAGAAGCCTTTCCAAACTGTTTGAAAGACAACTTTCTTTTCCTTTAAGTTGCTTTTCCATTCAAGATCAAGCCTTATCAGCATGATTAAGGTAATCATTTCAGATAGATGGTCCGAAGTTTGTCTTCTCTTGTTCTCCTTTTGTCTGGGTTCATCACTCAATACAGCCAACTGGTACCCAACAAGCATTTCCAGTTCTTCTTTTAGCATGAACTAACATCTAGGTCTAGCACACACATAGGCATCTTGAAGTTTCTTATTTCTCTAATAACACTCTCTACCAAACCATATCAGGAACAACACTGACATCACATCATTTAAGAAACAGCTGAAGACAATCCTATTCCGTGAACATCTCTGAACAGAAATACCACCCTATCCGCATGATCTAATACCTAGATTCAGCAGAAGCATACATGTCTATGTCTACCCAAATCATTAATTGATGCCCCTTGGTGATGGCCCCACCCTAAAAAGAAATTACCCCCCCCCCCTTATGTTATATGTTACACCGCTTTGACCCGGTGAAAAGCGGTATATAAATGCAGTTAAATAAATAAATAAATAATATTTACTGCTAATTTTATAGGAAGTAATGTTAACCCTTTGCCTACTCACATCCTCTCTTTTGAACACTGATGTATCTACTGTATAGATCCATTGTGCAATCTTTACAAGTTTATTTACATCAGTCCTTGGATTTCTGCATAGTCATCATTGACATCCATTTCTTCCTCCAAGTTTCTAGGGTTTGCATACATAATTTGAGCAAGTTTTACTGAAGTCAGTTTTCTGGTAATATGTTGAATACATTAGCATCCACACTGCAAGTAGACACAAGTATTAATAATACAGTCTATTACTACTACAATAATTTGCAACCATTGCCTTTTACTCCAAGCTATAGAGAAACAATTATACATCTTAAAGATAATTATATGTTTGCCATCCAATTAGAGGCCTACCATTCTTGAAAAGCGGTTAAATATATGCTTCACCTGTCGAGGGCTCTTATCCAAGCTCTCCCAACAACAGAACAGGACTCTGTCCAGTACAGGCTGCCTGCCACCAGGTGCTCTCAGGATGTCTTCACAAGCAAAGGACAGGCTAGGCATTGGGGTTTGGGAGGCCAGGCTAGAAAGTGTTATACGTTTAAGCTCTGTGCTCCACCCCTTATCCCAAAACCTCAGTCCCTGGGTGAGGGAAATAGATGAATTTATTCTTGACTGAACTCTACTGAACATTAGTATAGAGCTTCAAGATGTACACAGCGCTGCACAGACACAAGTAAAAGATGGTCCCTGCTCATCAGAGTTTACAATCTAGTCAAGACAGACAACACAGTAGCTGTAAACATGGGATATATCTAGGGGGGAATGGTAAGGAAACACAAAGGAGATCAGGTGAGTCAAGATCTGAAAACGGCAGTGAAGAGGTGACTTTTCAGCCTGGATTTGAAAAGGGTCAGAGAAGGCGCCTGACGTACAGACCTAGGTAGTTTGTTCCAGGTGTAAGGAGCAATAAGGTGAAAGGAGCAAAGTCTGGAGTTAGCAATAGAAGAGAAGAGATAGAAGTTATTTGTCAGAAGAGCAGAGTTCCCAAGGAGGCGTGTAGGGAGAGAGAAGAGAGGAAAGGTAGTGAGGAGCTGCAGAGTGAATGCACTTTGTGATAAGGAAAACCATAGTGAGCCTATGGAAATAGGAGAAACTAAGGATTTTACCTTTAAGAAAAGTGACATCCCTGCAGTGCACAGGTTTCAACATTTCCCTAGAGAGAGCAAGCACAAGGAATCTGAACTTAGACTGCCACACCCAAGCTCTGCTGACGTAGTTGCAGGCTTGGAGGATGATTGCATGCACCTGTTCAGAGAGAGGGAGACACAGCCTGAGAGGCAGAGATATAAACCACAGCTAGAGCTGAGGAGAGAGCGAAGGACAACCACACCCACAGCCAGAGCTGAGGAAAAGGTTCTTCAGAAAGGGTTTACCCTGGAAGGTCTGTTGAAGCTTCAGAGCAGGGCACTGCATTGCTGGAGATATAGGAAATGCAGGTGGACCTCATTAAGCAAGATTCTTTGCAGCCAGAGGAACTCATGGACTGTACGCTGTGTAAAGCTGATAGTGTTGAGTCTATTAGCTAAGGAATACCTGAGATGATAAAAGTCTTCTGAAAAGCTGAATAAGGAAGCCTAGCCTTAAGCTGAAGGCAGAAACCTGCTCTTGGTAAGAGGAGAATACTTATTGCTTCTATATTTGACTGTTGAATCAAGACAAAGGTAAAAGAAGTTATTTTACTTTGGCTGAGTGAAGAAGCTCTGTTTTGCTTTATCTGTTATTTTGAAGCACATGCATAGAAGTAAAGACTGTGAAAGCTCATATAGCCCAGTTTGTAAGTGTCCTGGAGCGAATACCTGAAAAGTATCCATTAGAACATACTTGATCTTTGTTTGCGTTGTGGGGAAATAAACCTTGTCATTTTTGCCTACACTCTCTGTTCATAATTACACTTCCTATAGAAGGCTAGAACTACAATTCCCAGCATCCTTCACTGGAGAAAAAGTCTGTTCAACCTCTTACAAGGGAAGTAAGTAAATGGCATCCCTATCCCTCTAAGCCCCAGGCGGAGGGCTGGGGCATGACAACTTATAGGTCAGCAGGAGAAGTTTGAGCTGGATGTGGAAATGGATAGGGAGCCAATGTAGTTACTTGAGAAGAGGGGTAATATGACAAGGCTGGAGGAAGATTAGCTGTTCAGCGGAGTGTCAAACAGATTGAAGGGGAGAGAAATGATTCAGAGGGAGACCAGCAAGGAGTAGGTTACAATAGTCTAGGTGGGAGGAGACTAAGGAGTGGATAAGTGCATTAGCCATGGCTCTCCTGCTCTCATCATTAGTCTCCATCTTCTTTGTTTTCCAGGTCAGTGCACTGGATCACAGAGCAAGTAGTTGTTCATTATTCTCTACAAAAGGAGAGCAGGCATAGAACCCCTGGAGGGAGCAAATAAGGAATAAGGATGGATTGAATGTCAATCACATTCATTCAGTCTGCTACATACAGTATATATTGAAAGTTCATTCTTTTTCTCAGTTTCTAGAAATGCATGCAAGGCAATATTATGAGAAAGGAGACATTCTCTAAACATACGATAGCAAAAGTTCATTGCAATTCTGCTGAAGTCTATCTTTAGGGCAATGGAATACGTGAGTGCTGTTCCCAATAGGCAATCTGATTCAAGTCCTTGGGCATATTGGTGCAAGTTATTTGAGAAAATGTTGCTATGACACCAAGTTCATACCATGATCCTGCTGTAGGAAGATGTATTGATCCATATTGGGAGGTTTAGCCACTTGAAAGTTGTGCTGGTGGTAACATGTCCAAGTGATGACAATATCGCTGCCTCTCAGGTTCCTTGGGGTAATCTATAAATGAAAAGCTTTGACAATGCTAAATAAAGTATGAAACTAGTTCAAATAGTAGTTGAAAACTACCCTCGACAAGAGCAACCCAGCAGCATACCGACCAATATCAAGCTTACCCTTTCTAGCAAAAATCATAGAAAAATCAGTGCAACAACAACTACAGGAGCACATTGACAACCATGCTCCTCTAGATGACAACCAACACGGCTTCTGCCCCAACCACAGAGTCGAAACACTACTGATATACCTCTTCGACAACATCCTCCGGATTATAGACAACACCAAAAAAGGTATCCTCTTGATCTTCATCGACATCTCCTCAGCGTTTGACACAGTAGACCACCAAACTCTCCTGGAAAGACTAAAAGAAATTGGGCTTCATGGCACCACATTCAAATGGTTCCAATCATACCTCACCGACAGGCAGATACAGGTCAAGGTAGGCCACAACACATCTCAACCCATAAAAGTCCTCCAAGGAGTACCTCAAGGATCCGCCCTCTCAGCACTTCTGTTCAACATATACATCCAGCCAATTTGCGACATCCTGAAAGCAAACAGCATTCAATACACCATCTATGCAGATGATATTATGATTTACATGCCTATCTCAATCGACAGCCCAGACTACGCTAAAATAACAGACTGCCTAACACAAATGACAAGATGGTGTAAAGACAACAACCTAGCCATCAACTACAGCAAGACGGAGGCACTAATAATCACCCGCAACCCAGACTTCACCCACCCACCGGAAATCAGAGTACAAAACACAGCCATTCCAGTGAAAACAGAAGTAAAATACCTTGGAGTGACCCTGGACAACGAACTGAATCTCAAGACACACGTAAGCAAAACAATCCAAAATGTATACCACAGGATAAGAATCATCAGAAGACTCAAACCCCTCCTCACCACAGAACACTTCCGTACCGTATGCCAAGCTCTAATTACTCCCCTACTGGACTTCTGCAACCCTATCTACCTTGGGCTAACAAAACAAACACTCAAACCACTACAATTAGCTCAAAACACTGCAGCCCGCATAATAGCTGGTGCAACAAGACACGATCATATTACTCCTGTTCTGAAAGACTTACACTGGCTGCCAATCAGCTCTCGCATCAAATACAAAACAATAATAAACATATTCAAAATCAAACACCGCACTTCAGCCAACAGCCTGCACACCCTCATACAACCAGACACCAGCACGCGCTCAAGAAGAAAAGGGACTGCCAACAGAGTAAACACACCGAACGACTTCAGAAAAACCCGCAAGGACACCACTGAGAGGGCCCTCTCTCTGGCTGCCTCAACAATATGGAACTCCCTCCTAGATGAACTGAGATCGACAGATGACCTCAAAGACTTTCGCAAGCAGCTGAAGACAACGCTGTTCATAGAACACTACGGACATGTGACATAATCCAACAAGAACTTCCCCCGTACCCTTCCATCCGTGATCAGAAAATATTCACAGGCACATGATATATCTTAACCCCCTAATTACATAGAGCATTGTATTATAAGATCACAATGTACATAGTACAGAACAATGTATCATAGCTCATGCTGTAATATAGCTCACAATGTACCTAGTTCAACCTAATCTGTTACACTACCCTCGTACACGCAATTCATAACATTCACTGCATGACCCTCCCTTCCCCACTTTTGATTGTATTGCTGTGACACCGCTTTGATTTTCTGATAAGGCGGTATAGAAATACCGTTAAATAAATAAAATAAATAAATAGTATCTTTAGAATCATAAGATTTTTTTTCATCTTCAAATAGTTTGGTCCTACTTCCAAGCGGTTCTTCAGGACTTTGTAGATTGCTTCACCCCTCTCTGAAGTGCGAGCCTAGTTTCTCCAAGAGGTTGCTAAATTATTCCCATATCTACCAGTACAATAGCATGATCTACCAGTACAATAACGTAAGGACAATGCAAGTTTTGAAGGAAGAACAAGCCGTACACATTTCCTTCAGCCAGCAAAAAGATTCTTCTGCATATAGGATACTGCTATCACCTTTCAATCATGGAGCTAGAGTCCCTTTATTAAATATGTATGATGTTCTCAGTGGAGTTAGGACTGTAAGAAACTTGAGTTAGCACAGAGCATAAAAGAATGCCCTTATTATTTTAACAGTAATAAAGAAACTGCCGCAACTGGAATAAGTTATCAGTGTCACTTGATTAAGGCTAAAGGTTTTTGAGGCAATGAAGGTCTTTAGTTTTTGCAAGCATATTGTTGTTGTTTTTGGGTATGACGATATGTATAAATTGTGTGACATGATGTTGTAGCTCACTTAGAATTTGGGCTAAGTGTGTGATGCATTTTTTAAATAAATAAATACAAGAGAAATCACAATAATGAAATGATTACCAAACTAAGAAATTAAGATCCATATTATAAGAATCTCCAGAAAGGAGGAGGAAAAACCCGATTAATATTTCGCAGTGCGGGAAGTTCTTTCAATTATTACCCCCCTGAAAGTGGAATCAGGAAATCTGAAACAAAAATACAGACACTTTCTATCTGAAAATTCAAAAACCTAAATAAAGAAACAGCTACCTTTTAAGGTTCAATAATATATACTGTTCCACAGGATCATATACTTCTATAAACCATGAACACTTAAAACAAGACAATTAATTCAGTATCAAACTAGTTCTCAGCAACTAAATTTATGGTGTAGTTGCCCTGTTCAAACAGCAGGAGAAGGAAGTATCCGCAAAAAGTACAGGGGAGAGTAGCGGAAACCACAAACCATGGCCAAACACAGTAGGGGTATCCAAGAAACTTTATTAATAGACCCAACAACCAGTTTCGGCCCTAGGCCTTCGTCAGGGGTCTAAGGGCAAACATAAACAGAAAATTAAAATATGAATAACCATAATACAAACGAATTAAAAATTAAAATACATAAAAAGTTTGTAATACATTGAAAAATATATAATACATTATCAAAGGGGACAAAACAGAAACGTCTAAGTTGTGGACTAAGCCACTCTTTCCAATCTATGGTGAATAAATAAACAGAATAGATATAACATATTTTGTACATATTATGTATAAGATTCATACATTAAAAAATATATATAATTGGTAAACCATAAATATCATATATAGAGAAAATTAGGCACAAAAAACATAATTAAAAGCACCTACAAAAACATAATAACTAAAACATGAGAACAAATAGAAAAGGATAAAAAAACAAAATCATATGTAATGCAATAAATGGTCATAAAAACGTTAAGTGTAAATACCTTATAATGTACTAGCAAGGTAGTATAAAATGCACATAAAACCCATGAGTACAATGGCATATCAAAAAGTAGATTGATAAAGATAGGTAAGACATAATAAAAAATGTTTAAAAAAAATTTAATTAAAAAACAAACAAACCAGGAACTGTTCTAAGAACATAGGCGAAAAACAGATAGTGCTGCAATCACCTAAAAACGCTTCACACTTGAGTTATGTAGCGTTTGTAGGTGATTGTAGCACTGTTTTTTGCCTATGTTCTTAGAACAGTTCCTGTTTGTTTGTTTTTTTAATTTTCCTTAGATGAAAATTGAGTAAAATGGAAAACATCTCCCTAACTAAGGGCTGTGACATCAAGGAACTTGAACAGGAAGACATATATAAATATCTAGAAGCAGAGGAAGGAATGACAAGCAGAAATTACTGAGAGAAAATATCAGTAAATAATATTACAAGAGATTATTTTATTTATATCCTGCTTTTCACTGGGTCAAGGTGGTTGGGGGATACATTTAACATGAGGGGATATGAGACATATACACTAATGCTTATGGGGAACATGGGCAATGGAGGGTTAAGTGGCTTGTCCAAGACCACAAGGAGCACCTGTGGGACTAGAAACCCTAGTCCTTCTGGCCCAAGGTTGCTGTCCTCTGGTGGGATTTGCACCACTGACCTTCTGGTCTGTGGTACCTTGCCCCAACCACTCCTCCTCCCTCATTATTGAAAAGTGCTTTAACATAAGTTACAAGCCATCAATCAGTTGACATTTCCTGTACTCTCATACAACTTTGGGATTATAGACTGGCCTCTTAAAGATCTTGAAAAACTGGATATATGAACAAGAAAACTCCTCCATGCTCATAAAGTAATTTACATGAATCAGTGCTCGCCTAGAGCTGAAAGAGGGCTAGGCCTCGTAGAAAATGATTACACATACAGAGCCACTCTAGGCCTACCTAACTGCATCATCGGATCCAAATATATAAAAATTGCTGAAATATGAAAGTAAATGTCCAGAATCTGTCTCCATCATCAAGCATTGTCCTGAATCTGTCTCCATCATCAAGCATCATTGGCCAAGTAAATGTCCAGAATCTTCATCATCAAGCAATGTCCAGAATCTGTCTCCTTCATCAAGCATCATTGGCCAAGCATTCCAATGACTAGAAAGAATGAGAGAGAATCCACAAGCACACATAAAGGCACATTCAAATATGTGCGACCAGGCCCCTGTGTGCCCGATCAGAATTGAGATGCACAGAGACAGACCCAGTTCTGATCTCGTGGGGGCTAGACATGCCCTGCGGGATTGGAATCAGGTCTGGGCCTGTAAATGCAGGCCGGGACCTGATTCTGATCGGCCTACACATACAGATCCCTGCCTGGCTAACTCAATCAGGCTCCTGAATGGAACCATGGTGCCATGACGTCCTGTT
The DNA here is from genome assembly GCA_033557465.1 of Ichthyophis bannanicus. Lineage (NCBI taxonomy): Eukaryota > Metazoa > Chordata > Amphibia > Gymnophiona > Ichthyophiidae > Ichthyophis > Ichthyophis bannanicus. The sequence goes on along the minus strand of CM066033.1, from coordinate 963,825,811 downwards.
GCCATGGCACCGTGGCTCCATTCAGGAGCTACAATCCCCAGCTGCTGACCACTTTCTCATTTCCCCGCAGCCTGACTCCCTATCTGGCCTTCCATGGCCAGGGTAGGGCTGCGAGGAACCCCCTGCGCCCCCTCACCTTTCTGCTGTTGCCTGGGCCTGCCATCCCCTGATGTCCAGGGGGATTTATTCCACCTCCGAGGTGGAAAAAGTCCCCTGTCCAGTCTGCCGACCCTGGACGTTCAGGGCAGACCTCAGAATTGGCCCTATACATCCGGGGTCACAGACCGCCCATGCTCCGCCCTTGCTTTGCCTCTGGAACACTATACGCCCCCCCCCCCGCCCCTCACTAAACCTCTCCATACAAACTCCTTGTTCATATGGGGAGGCTTCTGATGGGGACGGAAGGGGGGGTGGACGACGACGACGAATAGACCCCATAGGGAAGACAGCAACAGAATTTGCAAAAGAAGAGAAACTCTTTAAAGAATTAGATCAGTAAACAAGGAAAAAACAAGTGGCAAATACATAAATACAGTGCGAAAAGCAAAGTGTTACTCCAGGAACCCTTTTTCTATCAGTACCGGACACACGAATGGTTAAGAAGAAGTGCAGTGAAACCGAAGGATGAATGGTTGATAGCTGCAGCCCAGGACAGCAGATTATGGATGAGATGGTTTACAGTGAGCATTGAAAAAACTGGCCAAACAAACATATGTAGATTCTATAAGAAAGAACTAGAAACAGTGACTCACCTCATAGCTGGCTGCAAAGTTCTGATAGTAGAAAATTTCTATACAGTGTGATGAGGAAGCTCCATTCTCTACCTTAAAAACACAGGATTCACTGCATTCTAGTCCTGAAACTGACAGGCAGGCAGGCCATGTGAGCAGCTGTTGTCAGGGACGACAAAAACAAACTCAGCCACGAGGTTTGAAAACACGCTCAGCTGAGAAACATTCCCCAGTTCCTAATAGCTTGCACCTGGAAAGGGGAAGAGCTTACAGCCATTATAAGAGCTGTGCAGGAAACACAGAGTTAGAACTAGCAGAACTGGCAGAACGAGGAGAACCGGCTAAGCTAGGAGAACAGGCTGTCTTACCTGAACCAGCTGACCTAGAGGAGGAAGGAGGAGTTTCAGACTCTGACCCAGGACGTGAGTCAGAGGCAGAACCAGGAAGAGTTCACTGCAGAAACTACCCAGAGTCCTACAGGAGGAAACAGCTAGTGAGGGCAGAGAACAGGTGTGAATGTTCTGATGATTGCAAACCCTTTGGAGCTCAGAGGCAACGTTCCAACCGGAGTGATTGGAAGCCTAAAGACAAACTGTATGTATCAGAAAGCTGTAGCCTGAAGAATGATTCTGGTGGGAAGCTAAAGTTTGTGGATAATAGAAATACCTACAGGGTTAATGCTGAGAAGCCTCGTGTAGGAAATCCTAGGTGGGGGCAGGGCTTTAACACCCAGCCAAGGGATTTAAGCACAGAGCTGAACAGAGAGCATTTAACACCTCCAGAGAGAGAAAGGTATTTCCCCGAGGATGTGTGCATGTCTGAGGATGAGATCCTAGAAGTTCCTAAGCCTCAAAGAAAACCCCGCAGGCTGAAACCTGGTGTTAGGAGGGGAGAAGAATCTTATCTGTCTAAGTCTGAAGATAGAACCAGTAAGCTCTCCAGGGGTAGAACCTCCTACAAGAAGTGGGATTATAAGAACCCTGAATGGTGGCTTCCCTCTCTCCCAGACACAAGAGAATACGGTAGCTGTTATTCCAGCCATAGAGGGAGTGCTGCAGAGAGACACTGTAACGGCACGTTACAGGGGAACTTACAAAGGTATTTTGATAAAGAGAATTCAGAATGCATACAAGAGCCTATGATCATTGACACACTCAGTGAGTGTTCATTTAATGGTGACCCAATGGACTGCACATTGATTTTATCAGATAAAGCAACATCTCTGTGTTAGTCAAGGCTGTGCTTAGTGTATAAGGAAAACACTATAACGGAAGATTGCTGGTTTGCACATAGTGAAACTATGTGCTGAGTTTAAATGTTTAACTTTGACCATTTACTTTGAAGCAAGAAGAAGTTGTTCTGCTTTCCTTTATGTTTTGCCAGAAAGCATGGCTTATTTATTTTGAATATTGTGTTGTGTTATCTGAATAATCCGACCCCGGGAGGGGAAATAAATCCTTTTGCCTTCAACCACTCGTGTCGCGCAACTACTTCATCGCCACCAGACGCAGACCTGCTAGCCAGGAGGCAGTCTGCCCACCTGGTGGTGACAACAGTAAGGCACAATAAAGAAGCACGTCTCATCCATTGGAGACTTTGTAAATACTACAACATCACTGTGCCTGAAAAGCACTGTTATGACCCCCAAGAATTATGGAGAATGAAGAGGTTGTGATCACCTGGGATACTCCCATCCCAACCAATAAAAAGCTGGACACAGAGACAAAGGAGAAGAATACTAGAACAGCATTGATTATAGAGGTGTCAGTCCCAAGTAACTATTCTGTGAATCTCATTGAGAAGCAGAAAATCTTCAAGTACCAAAAAATGCAGTCAGAGACCAAGAAATGTGGCAGAAGGATGCTGAATTATTTCCCATTTTGTTGAGTGTGCCACAGACTTGATTAAAAAGAATTTCCAAGCTCACCTTGATAAATTATCCATACATGTTACAACACCTTTCTGTCTTCTCTGCTGGCTTAAAACTATAAATTCTAACTGTTGATTTTTGGGGGGATTACTATTATAGCTTTTAACAGTGGTTTTGGACTAAGCTTCACTTGGAATTTAGACTGCTTTCCTTGTATAGACTTACATCAGAAATCTGTGTGTGTGGCAGATAGAGAGTTATAACAAGCTAGGTTTTTACCCCTGCTGCACTGATTGGTGAAACCCTATTCTTAGGGAGGAGCTGATTTGGAGCATTGTACACTTGGCCTGAAACTGGTCCGAGCAAGTTTTTGCAGAAGCTGAGAAGCATCCATTAAGCTAAGGACACACCTTTCTATCTTCTCTGTTGGCTTAACCCATTTTGGACAGCTCGCATATTCTTTCTCTGTTCTGGATGAATTATTAGATTTGTTACACTCAAATAACTATGAAATACCGGCAATAATAAAAAATATTAAAACTTTGCAGAAAATAGAAGTTTCACATAGTGTATGTTTTTCATACACTGGTCCAATATAGTATATTGTCCGTCTTCAGAAAAGATAGGATTCAGTTCCAATATTCATTGACATAAACATACTGTATACTATTGAAACTGCAGTTTTCATTTAAAACACTTTATTATGATATAATATAGTTTGTCAACAGTCCATTCTGATGGCAGAATATGATAAACATGAAAACACTTCTGATGCAGTGCGTCGATATTGCACCATTGAAACATCTAGAACAGAATGCTTGACAACAATTAGTTTCTACAACATATTAGCCCAGCGTATGCAAAACATACAAGGCTGATATACGCACCAATAACTTTGACACTAAGGGGTATGTTTACTAAACCTTCTTAACATGCGTGCTGTGCAATTAGGGCGCGCTAAGGTACCTTAGTGCGCGCTAATGACGCTTTACGGGGAAAAAATGCGCTTTAGTGCGCGCTGACGCGTGCAGCGGCGCAAACAAGCGCTGAAGGCGTGGAAAGGCTCCCGGAGGGTGGAGGAAGGCTCCCCAGGGGTGGAGAGAAGGGGTCAATGGGTGGAGAGTGGGAGGGGAGAGGCTCCCCGCACACTAACGATGTGAAATTCGAGGCCAAACTAACGCAAGTGAAAACCTCGCGTTAGAGCTGATTTAAAGGGAAAAGAAACCATTTCTGTCAGCAATGTACAGCAAAACCAGGGAAACCTACAAAAAAGTGATGTGTGATACATGTGCATGGAACAAAAGTGCAAATAAACATTGAAAATGACCCCAACAAAATAAAAAAAAATCATAATCAAGCTGGGCAATAGTGATAGTAATGGGAAACATCAAAAAACATTCCCAAGAAAGCCCCAAAAAATAAATATGAATTTTGGAAGGGTCTACGCTCCGTCCCCATACAAGGTGAATGATCCCACAGTGAAATAGCACTGATCAGGGTTTCCCTCTCCATTGGACAGGTTACCTATGGCATGCACATGTTCCACAACAGCAGGGTGGGCATGTCAGAATGGGCAAATGGACAGATGCTGGGAAAGGGGATACAGAGGGCTGCAGGCGGCACATGCTGTGGTGCAGCTGGGGCACAGTGCAGACTAGGCAGATGCCTAGGTGGCACCTAGGAATGCTGAAACTGAACAGCAGCCAGACAGCAACTGATGAGGGCCCAACATGGGCACGAGAGTGTTTATCACAGTGTCACAGGGGATAGTACCCAGCAGGTACCACCAAGGGCACAGAACATTGGCAGGCGGTGTTAGGGGGAAGCGTGGACGCCTATGCAGGCACCCCTACCCCAGAACACGCACCATAGGCAGCCGCCTACCTGCACACTGGATGGCTTGAGACTGCACACCACCAGCACCACCAGCAGAAGGGCATGTCAGCATGGTGGCACAGGGGTACTGGAGGTGGAGGGGGGCAGTGGCAGCTGCCCAGAGCCGACCATGGCCTAGCCCTGTGTAGGTGGGTGCCATGCACTGCAACAGACAGGCTCTGTCTGACAAACAACCATGGTATCTCCAGGGACAGCACTGTCTCTGTGAGCACAGTGTGGTGTGGTGAACACAGCCAATGTGTTCAGGAGCAGAAGGTCACAAGTTTAAGTCCCAGCTGGGACTACTGCCAATCCAGTCCCCATATTTTACCTGCTACTAAACCATGATAGTAAGGACAAACCTTTATTGCAGAGAACATACGCATGGTTCAAACGCCTATATTTTACCCCACCGAGCATAGACACCAGAAACATGCACTTTACCTAGAGCAGAGTCCCCCAAATGCAGTCCTGGAGGGCCACAAATCATTCAGGTTTTATGCTGTCTCCAATATAAGGCCATGTCAGAATGGTGGCGGAGGGGTACTGGTGGTGGAGGGGGAAGTGGCAGCTGCCCAGAGCAGACCATGGCCTAGCCCTGTGTAGGTGGGTGCCGTGCACTGCAACAGACAGGCCCTGCTGTACAAACAGTCATGGTATCACCAGGGAATGCATTGTCTCCGTGGCAACACGGTGGTGCAGTGCACACAACCAGTGTGTTTGAAGGCAGAAGGTCACAGGTTCAAGTCCCAGCTATGGTGCCTGCCAACCCAGTCCCCATATTTTACCCACTACTACAACGTGCTAATACAGACAGAACGTTTATTGCAGATGACGTAAACATGCCCAAAACACCTACATTTTACCCTACAGAGCAAAGACACCATAAACAGGCGCATTACCTAGAGCAGAGTCTCCCAAATGCAGTCTTGGAGGGCCAAACACCATTCAGGTTCCATGCTGCCTCTAATAAAGATGCCTGTGCTGCATATCTATGCACCACCCCCATGGTATGCAGATGTATCTCATGCATATTCATGAGGGACAGCATGAAAACCCGAACAGTGTTTGGCACACCAGGACTGGAGTTGAGAACCTCTGCCGTAAAGCAGCAGCCAACAGGGGCAGACACACCCACACCCACAGGCTCCATTAGCCAATGCCTCCTGGAGAGGCAGGACATTGGGTCCTGCGTGCATCTCCCAATACTAGCACTTGCATACCTTAGCAATACCACCCTACACCTGGGAATACGGTACATAGCTATCAAATGTTTGCTATGATTACTGGCAGATAGCAATTCCTACGTTAAGCACAGTTTGCTGATTGAGCTCCATCATAGCAACCTTTCTGATGTCTGTGGAGTGTGCTTCAGGTCTGGTCTCTAACTGTGTTTACCACCCTGGGGAGTGACCCCCAACAGTATTGCGTACCATATCCATGCCTGCACTGTGCCCAGGACTGGTGTGGTGGCCATGGCTGCTAAACTCCTCTATAATAGCACAATGCTGGCATAGGTGTGGGAGTGTGTGTCTGTCTATCCAGTGTGTGGTGACTGCCAACAAGCTCCACAGCCCACACTGCCAGCACTGTTGCCAGTATTGGCCTGCCAATGTGCATAATGAGGAGCAAGGTACCATGGGTACAGCCTGGACAGGGTGGCCTGGCCAGGATGCATCTGCACAGGGCATAGGGCACTGGCTGGGACATTGTAGTGCCCGGCCACCACCTGCACAGACAGGGTGGCCACAGCATGTCCTGCTGGGAGATCACTCTCACCCTGACTGTGCAGTGACCACAGCATGGCTAGGCTCCCCCATAGTGCTATATAGTATTTCTCTCATGTGATATTTATGGGTTTTCTTTTGGGGCCCAGTCACTGACTTATCTGCTTGTTGTGTATGCTGACATACCAGTTCTGGGTGCACGCATTTCCACCAGGAACATGCACTATGGACTAGCTAGCAGACTGTCTGCAGCTGGTATGTGTCTTGATGGAGCGTCTTGCAGGGTGCAGCGGCTGAAGGCTTGCTGCAGGAGAATATCAGATAGTGGTGGGGTGCAGCTTAGCATATCCAGGCCTAATGTCTGTCTGCTATTGCGTTATGGATGTGTACAGAGCTGCATTGACTGCCCTGTAGGGTGTCTGTTCCCCAGCAGGACTGGGGTTGATGGTCCCCTCTACTGCCACCATTGCAGGGAGGTAGAATGTGGATCTGTTGGTGGGAGACCCTGTTTACCACCCTCAGCCCTGGAGGAGGAGGAGGAGGGTGGTGTACATAATCCTCCTAGGGGTCCATAGGGGCTACACCTGACTGAGACATACAGATATATCTAAGGTGTGTCTGCAGAAACTACCTATCTCACACATTAGCACTGCTGGGGACCTGCAGCATGGCCTATCTCTGCTGTGGACCTGGTGCTGGGCGCCCCCCCTCACCCTCAGGGTGAGTGCAGTACCTGCACAATGTGACGGTGTGTAGCTACTCTGTGCCAGTACCACACACGGTCAGTTCCCCCTACCAGGCCGAGGTGCTGTGGGGGTGCATACCCCATCTTGTGTTCATCTGTAGACGGCTGATTTGCATGTGCAGTGCATCATGGGTACGGGTGGGCTAACCCTATCCTGGTGACCACAGCAGACTGTTTGTGTGGTGACGTGCAGTCCTTCTGCAGCCAGCCAGGGGTTTGCTAGCAGCTATAGAGCTGTAGCCCACTGGTTACTTCACTGCCTGTGGAGCCAGAGGTCATGGGTTCAAACCCACAGTGGGGTTATTTGATAGGGCTGTCCAAAGCATTATCTATTTTTAATGTACATTAGTGCTGCCAGCAAAAACACCCTCAGTGTACTGTACCCATAAGGTGCCTCAGAGGGCGCTTTATAGGGCGCCCTATAGGGCACCTTATGGTTACCGTCCATATAAGGTGCACTATATGGTATCCTATGGAGCGACTTATAGGGTGCCCTATAGGGGACATTATAGGGTGCCGTGGGAGACAGTGCACTTTATAATGTGCCCTATGGAGTGCCTTATAGGGTGCCTTATGCGGCACCTTAGGTTACGGCACGTGAGGGTGTGTTTGCTGGCAGCAATTAATAAAATACCGCAGGAAATAATACTTACATGTCAAAGCTGATGCCTCAGCCAGCCTTAAGTATTAGGCACACTGTGGATCAAACTCATGACCCCTGTATCATCAGTCAGTGCCTTAACCATTGTGTTACTCTGCTGTTCCTCCTTGCATGTCAGCGCACCTACTTAAGATTTCCATGCGTTTAAATGCACAGTGCTGCCATCAAAAACAGTGCTATGACCTTGCCGTGCCTCATAGGGCACCCTATATGGCGCCCTATAGGCCACCCTTTAAGCAACATTGTAGGGTGCCGTGGCGGACAGTGCACTTTAAAATGTGCCTTCTGGGGTACCTTATGGCAGTGTTGTTCAACCTTTTTTGTGCAAAGGCACACTTTTTTCATGAAAAAAATCATGAGGCACACCACCATCAGAAAATGTTAAAAAAATTTACCTCTGTGCCTATATTGACTATATATAAAGTAATTCTCTTGAATAGGAATCAAACACTCACACCAACCCCCCTCCCCTGCTGGTTCACACCAACCCCCCTCCCCTGCTGGTTCACTCACACCACCCCCCCCTCCACTGCTGGTTCACTCACCCACCCCCCTGTCACTTACTCACCCCTCCTGCTGGGTCACTCACTCACTTACCCCCGCCCCTGCTTGTGCACTCACACCATCGCCCCCCCCCCTTGCTGGTTCACTCACACCACCCCCCCCCTTCCACTGCTGGTTCACTCACACTCCCCCCCCCTTGCTGGTTCACTCACACTCCCCCCCCCTTGCTGGTTCACTCACACACACACACCCCCCTCTGCCCAAGTCGCTGCTTCTGCTTTGTACAGAGCAGTGGCTGCACTACACTTACATTGAAAAGTAAAGAGAAACTGTGTCAGGAGCCCTCCGGTCATCACAGAGCCCGAGGAAGTGATGTCATGGGGGCGGGCTCCTCACAGGCTGTCTTTCCTTTTCAAATTAACTTTATTGCAGCTAAAGTTAATTTGAAAAGGAAAGGCAGCCTGTGAGGAGCCCGCCCCCATGACATCACTTCCTCGGGCTCTGCATGATCGGAGGGCTCCTGACACAGTTTCTCTTTACTTTTCAATGTAAGTGTAGTGCAGCCGCTGCTCTGTACAAAGCAGAACCAGCGGCTGCACTGCTATAGGGAATCGCGATCGCGTTCGCGCCGCGGACTTCGGCACAAAAGCCGGGTTTTTGCTCTGGCTGCTCCCGATCTTGCGGCCAGAGCAAAAAACCGGCTTTTCAATGGCCGGTTTTACAACTGTGCCGGCAGCCGGCCTGGCCATGGAAAAACCGGCCAGGCTGGCTGAAAACCGGCCGGTTGGCAACCCTAATTTGTGAGCCGAGGCCACATGTTACGGATGAAATTGGAATTTTTCCCACGGCACACCAGACAATATCTCACGGCACACTAGTGTGCCGCGGCACAGTGGTTGAAAAACGCTGCCTTATGGGGTGCCTTATGCAGCACCTGATGTTACAGCGCTTTGAGAGTGCATTTGCTAGCAGCAGTAATTAAAATAAAATTAAAATGCCTCATAATGCAATATTACACATAAATGGCAGTGCCTCAGCCAGCCTTACTCATTGGGCATAGTGGGGGATTGAACTCATGACCCCTGCACTGTCTGTCAGTGTCTTTACCATTGTACTGCAGCCCTGTTCCTCTGTTTGCACATCAGCGCCTGCTTATGCTTCCTGTGCGTGTTACTCGTGCGCTAATGTGCGCGGCGCACAAGAGCGCACAGCGCAGTGTGCACTAATCCCGTTTTGCTATTTTTGACTGGACCGCCCACTCCTTTTATGGCATCCTGCAGACTAACGCGGCGCGCACGTTAAGAAGGTTTAGTAAATAAACCCCTAAGTAACTTAAAGTTATCTAAACCTATTTTCTAAAGTCTACAATTACTTTTATTTGCAAAATAGTAGCTATTACAGCATTATAAGCTACTTGCTATTTTTTGTGATCTTTTTATGTTGAGCCACCAGTACCGTCAAAATCAGAAAACTTCGAATACCTATTAAACTAATTAGATCTCAGATAAAAAATCTGTATATAACGCTTTTTGGACATAACGATAATAGCTAAACATAGTTCCATGGAATTTATAACCATTAATTAGTAAACAGTTGAGTAGTAAGTATGGAAACCTTATGTATGTAAAACATATGCTGGTCCAAAACGGGTTAAAACTATAAATTCTTACTGTTGATTTTTGGGGGGATTACTATTATAGCTTTTAACAGTGGTTTTGGACTAAGCTTCACTTGGAATTTAGACTGCTTTCCTTATATAGACTTACATCAGCTATCTGTGTGTGTGGCTGATAGAGAGTTATAACAAGCTAGGTTTTTACCCCTGCTGCACTGGTTGGTGAAACCCTGTTCCCAGGGAGGAGCTGATTTGGAGCATTGTACACCTGGCCTGACACTGGTCCGAGACAGTTTTTGCAGAAGCTGTGAAGCATCCATTAAGCTAAGGACACACCTTTCTATCTTCTCTGCTGGCTTAAAACTATAAATTCTAACTGTTGATTTTTGGGAGGATTACTATTATAGCTTTTAACTGTGGTTTTAGACTAAGCTTAGGGGCATTTAGACTGCTTTCCTTGTATAGACTTACATCCGATATCTTGTGTGCCCACGGTTCAGGAACAGCCTACTGGCTAGAGACACTTAGGTTCCTGCCCACCCTACCCCTCACCCCACCCACCCCAGGGGCTACATTGCCTTTATAGTGGTCGCATACATGCCATCTATCCTTTCTTACTTGGGTTAAAAGTCCACATCTTCTTCATCCTTTTTTCTTCTTCTTCCTCTTCTGGGACTGCTTAACCAACATGTCGTGTATTCAATGCAATAACTGCGGTTCTTTCATTCCAAGACGAATCATTTGGATCCTAAGAGCTTGTCCTATGTGCCTCAGGTCAGCTGCCATGCATGACGAACTGACTCTACTAAGGAAAGACCTAGCTGCCATGCATAAAGAAGTGATTCTACTGAGGGAGGAAATGGCTGCAATGAAACACACCTCTTCTAGGATACAAATGGAACAAAGTCCACCACCGCTGCCACAAAGAAGCAAACACCCCAGGAACAAATGGATCACAGTGGGTTCTGGAAGATTGCGACCTGTAACACAGAGACATCCTATACATCAAGAGATATCCCTGCATAATGCCTTCTCTGCCTTAGCTAATGGGGATGCTCAATCCAATGAAACTGAAGGGCCCTTAAATGAGTCAGACAATGCCCAATCTCCTGCTAAAGCACCAAATATGAAGAAAACCTCACCAAACAGAAACCTAATTTTACTTGGAGACTCCATCATCAGAGGCACCAACTTGGGAACACAGTTCAAAGGAGAGAAGATAGTCATGTGCCTACCAGGCTCGACAGCCAGCAAGAATACAAACCAAGTTGTTGAAGTACTTAGCGCAAAAAGTGAACACTCAAAACTTGATGATGTTATCCACTTAGGCACAAATGACCTGGCTAGAAACAGTGCCTCTACAGTCCAAAAGGACTTCCAATCTCTGGGAGAGAAACTCAAGCCCATTGTTAACACTGTTGCATTCTCAGAGGTCCTGCCTGTTCTTGGTAAGGGGACAAAAAGGCTGTATTGCATTGACAGCTTTAATACATGGCTCCAGACCTGGTGCAAACAAGAAGGATTCAGATTTATTGGCGACTGGGGAAACAGATGGACCAACAAGAGACTATACTGTGCTGATGGACTACATCTCTCTGTCGCAGGGAAAAGAATCTTAAGTGAAAAATTCAGGCAGTATGTGGATATGCATTTAAACTAGGAAAAGGGGGTGACGGATGTGGAAGGTCAAGACCTGCATGCCACCCCCTGCAAAAGCAGAATAACATCAGAAACAGCCACACTTTTAAACCACACATCAAAAACAAGTGGGAAGATGTGAGCAGAACAAAATCAATGCAAAATACACACAAGCCAGGTAAATGCTGGAAAGCAATGAGCACAAATGCTTGAAGCTTAGCCAACAAAGTTCCGGACCTGGAAGCCCTAATGGTGGAAATGGATTTGGACATGGTGGCCATTATAGAAACATGGTTTAATGAATCAAATGATTGGGATATAGCCATAGCTGGCTATAATCTATTCAGAAGAGACAGAGAAAATGGAAAAGGAGGAGGGGTAGCCTTGTATGTCAAAAGCAATATTAAAGCTACTGAAATGCAGGGGACATGGGGAAAAGAAGAAGCACTTTGGATTGCATTGGAAAGAGGAGATGGCACTGTCATCCATACTGCTGTAGTCTACAGACCTCCGACTTAAATTGAAGAGATAGATAACAAATTGATTATAGATATTGCCAAGATAGCCACAAAGGGGGAAGCAATCATTTTGGGTGACTTTAATCTGCCTGATGTGGATTGGATTACTCCTTCTGCACATCTGGAAAGAAGCAAAAAAAATTGTAGATGCTCTCCAAGATGCATCACTTAGACAAATGGACATGGAACCAACCAGGGAAAGCTCAACGCTGGATTTAGTGCTCACCAATGGTGATAGTGTGTTGAATGTCTGCGTGAGTGCCCCTGTGAGCAACAGCGATCATCACACGGTGTGGTTTGAGATAAAAGCCAAGGTACAGGCCAAACATAGCAAGCTCAAAGTCCTAAATTTCAAACACACTGACTTCAATAAAATGGCCGAGTACCTAAAGGAGGAGATGACAGGGTGGAAGGAGATAAGGGAAGTGGAATTGCAATGGGCTAAACTAAAGGTGGCAATAAAAGGGGCAACAGATAAATATTTAAAAAAAAAGTAAATAAAAACAAGAGGAGAAGGAAACCTATTTGGTTTTCCAAAGAAGTGGCTGCTCAAATAAAAGCAAAAAACACAGCTTTCGCAAAATTCAAAAGCTTGCAAACAGAAGAACACAGAAATGAATACAGGATCAAACTCAAAGAGTCAAAAAGAGAAATGAGGATAGCAAAATCAAAGGCAGAGGAAAAGATGGCTAAAGATGTTAAGGGTGGCGACAAAACATTCTTCAGGTATATTCAAGAAAGGAAGAAGATCAGAGTTGGAATTGCAGGACTCAGAAGTGCTGGGAAAGGACTCGTAGAAAGTGACATAGAAAAAGCAAAATTGCTAAACAAATACTTCTGCTCTGTTTTTACTAAAGAAAATTCTGGAGATGGACCAGCTGTGACTCCCAAATATAAAAATTGGAATGAAGTAGATACCACACCATTCACAGAAGATGAGGTGTTGGCACAACTTGCTAAACTAAAAGTGGACAAAGCCATGGGACCGGATGGGATACATCCCAGGATACTGAAAGAGCTCAGAGAGGTTCTTGCAGGGCCATTAAAGGATGTATTCAACAGATCCTTGGAAACAGGAGAGGTTCCTCAGGACTGGAGATTGGCTGATGTCGTATCTCTGCTCAGAAGTGGTGACAGGGAAGAAGTGTCAAACTACAGACCCGTGAGCCTTTCCTCGGTGGCGGTAAAAGTAGTGGAGGCGCTCCTGAAAGAGCGAATAGTGAACTTTCTCAAAACCAACAGGTTGCAAGATCTGAGGCAAAATGGTTTTACTGAAGGACGGTCTTGCCAAACAAATCTGATTGAGTTCTTTGATTGGGTGACCAAGGAACTAGATCAGGGGCATGTGATGGATGTCATCTACCTGGATTTCAGCAAAGCCTTTGGTACTGTTCCTCATAGGAGGCTTGTCAATAAACTCAGTAGCTTGGGGATAGGTCCCAAGATGGTAAACTGGATTAGAAATTGGTTGACTGACAGATGACAGAAGGTGATGGTACATGGAGCTCACTCGGATGAAAGGAAGGTGATTAGTGGGGTGCCCCAGGGTTTGGTCCTGGGCCCGACACTGTTCAATGTATTTGTGAGTGATATTGCTGAAGGACTGAAGGTCTGTCTTTTTGCAGATGACACAAAAATTTGCAACAGAGTGGACTCCCCCGAGGGTGTGGATGACATGAGGAAAGATCTACAAAAGCTGGAAGAATGGTCTAATGCTTGGCAATTACGATTTAATGCGAAAAAGTGCAGTGTCATGCACTTAGGTAGCAGAAATCCAAGGGAAATGTACGCAATAGGGGGCGAGAGGTTGGTGTGCATGGTTCAGGAGAAAGACCTTGGTGTGATTATCTCTGATGATCTCAAGGTGGCAAAACAGTGCGACAAGGCGGTGGCAAAAGCCAGGAGGATGTTGGGCTGCATACAAAGAGGGATTACCACTAGAAAGGAAGAGTTACTTATGCCAATGTACAGGTCGCTGGTGAGGTCTCACTTGGAATACTGTGTTCAGTTTTGGAGACCATATCTTGCAAAAGATGTAAAAAGACTGGAAACTGTTCAGAGGAAGGTGACCAAAATGATTTGGAGCCTGCGTAAGAAACCTTCTGAGAAGAGACTTGAAGACCTAAATATGTACACTTTGGAGGAGAGAAAACGCACCTTAAACCAAACCCGTACACTCTTTGACCTAACATCCCACGACCCTGAAGTGTTAGTTTCCACTTCGAATGAAAACTTCAATTCCATTGCATTACGACCACCATCAAACAAGCCTACCAAGAAGAGAACAACAACAGCTTGGTACTCCACAGAGCTTAGAACATCACTCTCCTGCTTGAGAAAACTAGAAAGACGCTGGTGCCATACGCACACCACAGATGACCTAAGGGCATACAACACTCAACTAGAAAAACACCGCCAAGCAATATCTGAAAGCATGAGGAGATTCCACACTGACACTCTAAAGCGGTCCCTAAACAAGCCACATGACCTCTTCACCATGGTAAAGAAACTAGCAAAAGAGCCAGTACCAGAGCAACCTAGTCAGATCCACCCTCAAGCCTTCACCGACTACTTAAAAACGAAACTGTGCCAAACTAATAAGTCCCTCACACATACCATGGCACCCAAGCCGAGGTCCTCAGCCCAACTGTCTGCCTTCTCTAAGCCATCTGCCAAACACATTGAGGACATAATTGCTGGAATGAACACAACAACCGCACAAACCGACCCTTGCCCGGTGTCCTGGATAAAAGAGTTACGACCGACAGTCAGCCCTTTTATAGCAAAGCTAATGGATTGCTCATACACGACAGGCACCTTTCCCCAATCCCTCAAATGTACCTCAATCAGGACACTCCTCAAAAACAAACTGGACCCTAAGAAGCCCGACTTGTATAGACCGATATCCAGCATACCACTGTTGGCGAAAATCGTCGAGAAAGACGTCCAAAGACAAATTCAAGATCATATTGATGCCTCCGCACCACTTGATCCATGTCAACACGGCTTCAGAGCCGCACATGGGGTCGAAACTCTCCTCACCATCCTCTTCAGTACCATAATTGCAGGAATTGACAGCCTACGCCAAGGATACGTACTCATATTCTTGGATATAGCGGCGGCCTTTGATTCTGTCTCCCATGACATCCTCTTACACCACCTCAAAGAGAAGGGGATTTGTGACTTAGCACTCGAATGGTGCAAGTCATATCTCTCGGATAGATGGCAACATGTAAGATCAGGTGAAGCAACATCAGAACCTTTCCACCAGAGCCAAGGGGTCCCACAAGGATCCTTTCTATCTGCCCTGTTTAATATTTATATGCAACCGATCTGCGAGATCGTCCAGTCCTTCAAGGTGGAATGCTTGTTATACACAGACAACATGCTCCTATATATGCCTTTTGCAACGGAGAACCCTGAACTTTCACCGCTCACGGACTGCTTCAACGCAGTATCCAGATGGCTCCAATCACAAAACCTACATAAGAAAACATAAGAAAACCAAAGTCCTTTTCGTCACCAGAGATCCGAAATTCATCACACCACCGTGCTTGAAGGTCTTAGATGTGGAACTACTTACCAAACCCTCTATTAGATATCTAGGAGTCACACTTGACCAGCGACTAGACATGAAGACCCATATAGGCAATGTAGCAAGAGCTATATACCATAAAATCCGATCACTTAGACACATACGCACCTTACTGGAACCTGGCGACTTCTGCACAGTATACCAAGCCTTGATCATACCACATCTTGACTATGCAAACGCCATACTCCAGGGTCTCCCGCAATCTACGCTACACCCTTTACAGCTTGCAATAAACTCTACTGCAAGAGTGCTCCATGGCGCTTCCAAGTGGGAACACATGACACCCATCCTTAAACAACTCCACTGGCTCCCCATAAAAGGCAGAATTACGTTCAAAACCATAATTCTGACCTTCAAGATCATAAATAAGCTCGCCCCACCAGCCCTAGCAGACCTCATTCAGATAACCCCCCTGAACAGACCTAGAAGATCCCCTGAGGACAATAAAATAATAGTCCCAAGAGAAACAACCAAGTGCTGCCAGACAACAGTGAACAGGGCTTTCAAATTCTCTGCACCAAAATGCTGGAACAGCCTCCCTCCCAGTATACGGGCAATCACTAATTTAACTCAGTTTAGGAAAGCTCTGAAATATCATCTTTTCCTCGCGCATTACCCTGATGACAGCACCTCAAATGCCTCATCAGTAAACTAACCACGTCAAACAGACGTTCAGCCAGCTCTTTCTGTACAGTTATAAATAGTTACCCCTTGTTGTCTATCCAAGTTCTGTCGCCTGTTAATTGTAAACACAAATCAACTGTTTGAGATGTGTATTTAACTGGTTCTATGTAAACCGCACTGATGGAAAATAGCGCGGTATATAAGTGCATGTAATAAATAAATAAAATAAATAAATAAGGGGTAGGGGAGATATGATTCAGACCTTTAAATACTTAAAGAGGAATGATGAACAAACAAACCTCTTCCAAAGACGGGGAAGCTGCAAAACTAGAGGGCATAACATGAAGCTGCAAGGTGGAAAACTGAAAGGCAATGTCAGGAAATATTTTTTCACTGAAAGGGTGGTGGATGCTTGGAATGCTCTCCTGATGGAAGTTGGTGGGGGCAAACACAGTGACGGAATTCAAAACAGCATGGGACAAGCACAGTGGGTCCCTTTACAGCAACAGGATAAAACCAAAATAAACTGAACCATCTAACTTCTGAACAAATAGGGCTGTCCTACATGGAGTGGTGGGTCCACCCCTAAACAATGACATGGGGAGGGGTGGCCTGCACAGAGCGACAGGTGCACCTACTCTTGCCGTATTGCTGGGCAGACTGGATGGACCATGCTGGTCTTTATCTGCCGTCATTTACTATGTTACTATGTTACATCTTATGAACTTCAGAAGGAGGCTATCTTTGGCATGATGCAAGTACTGCCAAGCTTTAGCAGCTAATTTGAGAGACTTGGAGATCATACTCCACATATTCTGACTTAGACATGAGGTTCATGATTGTTATAGTATGCACATAACTAACCCATTTAGAGAAATTGCCCCCAAAAAAACTGTAGAGAAGAAACAGGAGGCTACCTATAAGACAAGACCTGCAACATGGCCACCTCCTGGCGGATGCTAGAGTCCCCTGGAAGCAACTGTAAGGCTCTAACCCTCAAGAGGACCTTTTGCTTGGGCCCAAATAAGGGCTCTTTCAGTGCTCTCAGCATCAGAAAGACCCACTGAGGCACAATCGGATACATGGTAGACAAAACTCCTGAGGAATCGGACAATGCTAAGGAGCACTGCCAGGGAGACATACAGCATCCCTTCCTGAGGACACTCCTGAATTTAGGGCAACCAAGTCTGCCATCCATGGAACCTTCTCATGGCTGAAATAGCTCCTCACATTGAATTCTGCTGAGTGATCATCAAGTGAAGACTGGAAGGCTCTGTCTTTATATTATGAGGTCGCATGTGGGAGAGCTGAGCTTTCACTTCACCCAGACCCACAGAGTTCTGATATGGGAAGTTGATGTGCATGTTGTCAAAGTTTGTGATGTATGCTGCAGATAGGGCAATCAGATACTCCTCAGTGATCTCGGTATCCACTCCGGTACTGCAGAAACACACTACCACTAGGGCAGTGTCTGAGAGCACACATCCCACTTTATCCACTAGAAGAGGCTTGAACCTCTGCAATGTCAAACTGATCGCTCTGGCTTTCAGGCAGAAGATTGTGCAGTAGGCCTCTTGAGGGGCCGGAGTCCTTGGGCATCACATCCAAAGCCCTTCATGCTGGCATTTGAGATGACAAGCACTCCATCCGGTACTCCCAGCTGTATGCTGGCCATCAGATGGTAAAACTGCAACCAGAACCACCTCAACTTCTCCTGTCGAACAATAGGGAACATGGCGATCAGAAAGTTATCAGGAGCTTTTGCAGCAAGCACATATGTATTCTGGTCCAAGGGACTGGCTTCAAGGTCATTGTCACGGACTCAAGGACCTGAGGAGTGCCAGGCTTGTGGAGCTGACTGAGAATCACATGCTTTAAGTCAGTTGAGGCTTGAGTGACCTCTCCATCGTGAGAAAGTTTGGCTCAGGAGAGTATGAAACTGACCCCCAGGTACTCAAAATCCTAGGAAAGAATCAGGATGTTTAAGAACAGCTGATCACTGGCCCTAGTCTTCCCAGCCAGAGATGACCTGGCCTGTGTCATTTCTGGCCTTTACTAAAGAGACTGACCAGATCAGCCTGACAGGTATGGGCAGTTGGGCTCCCTGCATGAAGAAAAGCACTACTAGCACCACTACTACATCTAGGCCAAAGTCAGAAATGGAACTGCAGAAGAAGCTTAGAATACAGAAACAGAGAAACAGCTAATGCTGTTCACATTGAGAAAGTGACAAAACACCGTGCAAGTTCGAGGAAGTGAGGAACATTCTCTATCTAACTGATGCAATGTCAGACACAAAGGACCTCATGAAAATGAGAAACTCATAGTCCGAAAACAAATGGCTCTAAGTCCAGGATATGCTGGAAGGAACCTCCCATGTATAAGGGATAATGTCCCTGAACCTGCAGTAAAGGACATGGGAAAAATAACCTTCCATTTCAGGAGGCACTGCAGAATTTCCTAAAATGTCACACAACCCCTCTCATGTCCATGAGAACTGACTCCATGCTTGAGCTTTGAAAATGAGGAGCTGAGGAGGCTGTTGCATGCAGGAAGGGCTGCACATGCTCAGAACTTTACACTACAGTTCTAAGTTTGTGGGAGAGCAGTTCTGTCCCAACGCCTTTGGATGACTTCACCCCCTTTTGTGCCTTTTCAATCTTGCTATCTACAGAACACACCTGCTACAAGTAAGCAATATTATTTTCCCATGGCCTTATAGGTATGATACAAAAGGCTTCATTTTCAATGAACCTTTTGTAATATACTCTGAAAATTCTGAATGTCAGCAAAATCAGACTTTGTTACTGTATAACAAATTATTCTTGGATTATTTGGCTAGTTCTAGCTCTTTTGAAGCACTGATATCGAACACAAAGCTCAAAAGTTATAGCTATAGCTCTTCTAAAACCCTCCCACTAGTATACATGCACAAAAAAGCCTTTTTAAAACTACCCCATAGTGTGTACTTGTTTTCATTTTTGACTTAGACTTATATTTCTCTTTGTTGACAAATATAATCTTTGATTTATACTGGATTTATAAAGATGGCGCAAGTCACCTACTAACTTTGGCCAATCTCTACAAAATTAGAACTGGCCAAAATACTCTTCTCCATGGGAGGGTTTGTGTCCTCTCTTAACTGACTCCTAAGTTGGTCAATGACTACAGCTTGGGTTGTTACCATTTATTCAAGGGATGGTTAGCAATAGCGTCTCCCTGTCCTTTCTCCGTCTTGCTGAATGGTGGCCAAAATTTACTCATTGTTGATGTAAACTTCTCTGGACCACTATTCTTCTCTCAATTACCTCCCAAACAGCAATCTAGCATTGATTTCTAAAGTCACCAAGAAAGTGGTCCACCTTCAATTTGCTGACTACATTTAGGGGCTTGTTTACAGGGTTGTGGTAGCAGTTTGTGATTGTTATTGGAGCTGTGGCCCCATTGATTTCAGTGGAGCTGTGGCTCTGATAATGATTGTGAACTGCTACTGTGGCTTTGTAAACAAGCCCCTTAATGCTTTATCATTTTGATGAAAGTGTTTTACATTGTAACTTAGATTTGGTGATGTACATTAAACAGGGGCATTGTTGACTTGGATATTTTCTGCAGCAATGGAAGGTTAGGTGACTTGCCCAAGGCATACAGGTGGGAATTGAACCCTGGTCTTGTGGTGTGTAAGCCAGTGCTCTGACCATTGTGCTACTCCTCCTCCTCCAGGTGCTGCTTTCACACATTCCAGTCTGGTTTTCAAACAAATATAACATGGAAACTGCTTTCATCAGTCTCCTCAACACAATACGACTCAATGGTGACGCAGCCAGGGATGCTATTTTGGTGTCCCTAGATCTGAGCGTAGTCTTCAACCCTGTAGACCATGAATGCCTTCTCCATTACTAACAGACAATCTTTACATTGATTAGAATTAAGCAGTTTCAAACCCAAAGGCAGTCATCTGTAGTATTCCCCCTTGGCTCCATAATTGCTCCCATCCTGTTCAGTTTTCTTCTGTCTCCTCTCCTGAACCTGATTCATACTTTTGGAGTCCCAACTTACTCATATGCAGACAACATTCAAATTGTGTCCAGTATAGACCCTTCTTCTCCAGATATTTGCACATTTAATTCTTGTCTCATGTTGATATCAGTTTGACTGAAAGGGCAGCATTTAATTATCAAGCCCCAATGTCAGTAGCTATATGCTTGGAACCAAATTTGACTTCTATGGTTCATCAGGTGTCATTGTCATTATGGACTATTGTTTGTCCTTTGAGCAACTTTCTCCAATTATCCATGTTGGATGAGGACGATCCAAGCTTTTAAATCAATGCTAGATTAAAAAGGACCTTCAGTGTTTGTCATTCTGCAATCCTTAATTGATTCAATTACTGCAACTCTCTCCTCAATGGTGTTAATCTGTCCTCTATAAAATGCTTACAGACCATCTCAAACATAGCAGTTCACCTACTTTATGAGGTTAGCAGGTTCCACTCCTTTACTTTTTGAGCAGTATTGTTTACTGGTCTCATCTAGGATTTATTTTAATATTCTTCTGCACTGTCTACTGGGTTGCCTTCTTATCTTTCATCTATCTTCACTCCTAGCACCTCCTTTTGACCAGTCGGAACTTCACAATGTGGCCTCTTAAGGTTGCCATCGTTAGTGGATATTCTATTGGAAGTCACTCCCCGGTGCTCTTTTGCTTATTTAGGCACTTTGCTTTGGAATAGGCTCTCTTCAAAGCTTAGAATGGAACCCATTTATATAAAATGTAAGACCACTCTGAAAACTTTCTTTGTTTTGCCCTTTCCCTCCTCTCCGTAGGTCAATGCTCCACACCGCTCTAGATTTCTCCTTCATGTCCTTTTGGGTGTCTCGAGCTTCATTCCTTTTTTTTTTTTTCTCTTTCCATTTTACCACCTTACCTCCCCATCTCTCCAATTTCCTTTCATATCTTTAATGTTAGTTACAATTGTAGCTGCTGTTTTTAATTACTTGGATTGTTAACCTTATCCTTGTATCTTTTTCCTGGTTATTAGTTTGAACCACCTTTTCCTAGCCTTAATTTATTGTATCTACACCACCTTGATGTCTTTTGGTTCATCAACTGAAATAAATCTTAAACCTTAACTAGAGTTCACCTCTAATTTCTGGTTGGCCTTTGGAAAACAGTCAGGCTTTTCCTTATTCCATTTCAAATGTGAGCATAGACTGTAACAATTTATTAAGATCATTAAGAGGGTAATTTTATTAAGTTGTGTCTAGTTAACACACATTTTCATGCCTATTTTATAAAGTGAAGTATGCGTATACTTGACTTTACAAAATACTAGCGTAACTGGCAAGGAACACGCCTTAAGTTAGGATGCAGACATTTATACCAGACCTGGAGCTGGTGTAAATGCCTGTGCCTGCTTTTTACAAGCATGCACGTATTTATTTATTTGGTTTTATATACTACGCTAATTAGGATTCAGTGCGGTTTTCAAGGAACACAAACAAAATTTATATGGAACAAGTTTGGAGAACAACAACAAATTATATTGAACAGGTTTAATGAATAACAACAACATCAGAGGTTAATAATATAACAATTTATATATTAGATGGGTAGTAACATAGTTTGAATAGGAAAACTATATACATTATATTGTTGGCAGCTTTGTATACCTTGAACCTAGTGGGATGGCTTGAGGGTCTGGCTGTGGGATTTGGTGAAGTGCAGTGTACTATGTTACATGTTCATAATATAGTTGGTACAGGTGTGTCTTTAGAAGTTTTCTGAAGGTAGCTAGGTCAGAGATGGTATGGATTGGGGGGGGGGGGGGGGAGGGGAGAGAGTTCCAGAGAGGTGGAGCATATAATTTGAATGCCTGGCTATTTGCAAACTGGGAACTTTTTCTAGAAGGGACTGAGAGAGTATTTGCCATGGTAGATCTTCTTACTCTTTTGTCAGGTGTCCATTGTAGAATATTGTTAAGAGCATAAGCAGAGAGGTTATGTAGTATTTTAAATGTTATGATGAGAGCTTTATACTTGAGATGGCTGACAATGGGGAGCCAATGTAGGTGTCTAAGGATGGAGGTGATATGTTTGTATTTTGAGACTTCAACCAGTGTCCGTGCTGCTGTAGTCATAGCCATTCGAAGGGGGTGAATTGCATAATTTGGGAGACCATGGAGAATGATATTTGCATAATCGAAATGTGGGGTTATCAATGCTTGGAATACTGCATGGAAGTTGGCAGCTTCAAGTAAGTAGTTGATGAAGGATCCATAATTTTAGGTATATTGTTTTGGTAATAGAGGTTATGTGTGGCTCCATTGTCAAATGTTGGTCTACTCTAGGGTAATCCCTAGGTATCGGACTTCTTGCTTAGTGTTTAGCTCAGCATCCTTCACTGGTAAAGTGGGAGGGGGTGTGACTGAAGGATCTTTAGTAATGAAAAGAACCTTGGATTTGTTGCAATTTATTCTTAAGTTATGTAATTACAGCCAATCAGATATTGAATTAAAGCAGTCTATGATTCTAGAGTAGTTTGGATTGGTTGTAGAGAAGGGAATGTAGAGCAGCACATCATCCACATAAATATGGTAGAGTATATTGTATGATTTGATGATGGAGCAAATAGACTGGATGTAAATTTTAAACAGAAGGACAGATAAAGAGGAGCCCTGTGGTATGCCTTGTGTCAGTACATAGCTGGATGAAGATTGCATCCCTATATGTACCATTTGCTTGCGGTTTGACAAGTATGATCTGCACCAGTCTAAGGCTAAGTTTTGAATGCCTTTAGCCTGTAGCTGGGTAACGAGGAAGTAATGAGATACTGTATCAAAGGCAGATGCAATATCAAGAAAGAGAAGGATAAATCCTTGTTTGGATTTGTTCAAGCCTAAAACAAGATTGTTCATCAGGGTGACAAGCAGTGTCTCAACACCATGTTGTAGGCAAAATCCATGTTGGTTATCATCTAGAGGATAATGGGCATCAATGTGGTCTTGAATTTGCTGCTGTAAATCTTCTCCATTATCTTGGCCAGGAAGAGCAAGCTTGATAAGAGTCTGTAGGAGTTTACATCAGCAGGATCTAATTTAGGACTCTTGAAAAGGGGTCTGATGGATGCTGTTTTTAGAGGAACTGGAAACAGGCCTTTGGAGAAGGAGAGCATTATAAGGTATTGGATGTGAGTACTTAGCTCAGTGCATGTTGATTTGATCCAAAAGGATGGACAAGGATCTGCTGGAGAGGTAGTAGTGTTGAATTATTTTATTATGACCTCTATTTGTTCTGCTGAATAAGGGTAGAAGGCACTTAGCACAGGTCTGATGGAGTCATCATTAAGCGGAGCAGAAGGCGGTGATCTATTGTTAATGGCACTATTGTTGGTAGGAGCGGAAGTGCTGGATGCAGGAATGGTGATATCCCGTGTTTGGATATGATGTGGGCGATATGACTGGTTGAGTCATAGTAGTATTATGTGGGTTGATAGACATATTAGCTTTGTTCCTGAAGAAACTGGCAAAGACCTGAGGGTGTGGAGTGCTTTCAGTGTATTGCTTTGCATTGTCTTTTATTAGAGTCTGAGTGATTCTGAAAAGCTCTCGGGGTCTGTTGATAGAGCACATAAGGATGTTGGTGTGATGTTTGCTTCTTCTCAAATTAACTGTGTTACGGTGTCCTGTAAGGTCTTCATGTAAATAGTCTTGTCAAGTTGAAGCTTAGAGTGATGCCATTTTCGCTCTAATTTCCTGAGTTGCCAGATCGCAGCTCTATTTCATTTATTGGCTTTTGTCTGAGGTGGTAAGAGTGCAGCTTTACTTAAGGTGGAGATCCATGTATGAACTAATTCAAGTAGGTCAGAGGTGTCAGTTTTGAGGTTGTGCAGTGTATCTTCCAGGAATTCTTCTTTGATGAATGACCGAAAATGGCGAGGAGGAGGCAGTGTTTGGTTTGTGGGAGGTAAAGTATCAATTGATAGAAAAAGATGGCCTTGTGGTCCGACCAAAGTACTGGCTTGATTTGTAGTTGATGCAGATCACTGCCAGACAGTGAAGATGCAGGAGAGAAGATGAGATCAAGGATATTACCACTGGTGTGGGTAGAGGCCTGTATTTGTTGATCAAAGCCCAAAGAAGTCATCACAATCAAGAAAGGCAGAGACATGCTTCATTGAGAGTGAGGGAAGAATAAAGTGACCTAGTATCCAGAGTGGCTTTTTCTTCATGGAGTAGTTGCATGCCATGTTGAGGGTGATGGGAAGGTCATCAGGACATAAGGAAGGGGCACGGTAGAACAGGGCTGTTGAAAGCTGGTCATTTGAGATCATGATGGCATCCAGTGTGTTTGAATTATGTATGGTATGGCATTGAAGTTGGAGATTATTTTGGCTATGATAAGGACTCCTCCACCTCTTTTATTAGATCTTGGGCAATTGAAAAGGATATAGTTGGGGAGCTTTATTTGGTTTGTGATGACTGTATCTGCATCGGTTAACTATGATTCAGTTATGAGCAGCATAGCTAACTTATGGGATTCTACCTAGTCTATGATTGCAGGCAGTTTGTTTTGAATGGAGCGTGTATTAATGAATATACAGGCTAGGTGTTGTTTATCCAGGGGCTTGTGTCCACAACTTTTTTCAGGAGGTTGACACACAATATGAATTAGGTGAGTGTGGCAAGTAGTACGATACGTTTTTGTATCGAAGTGTGGAATTCCTTGCCATCTCTGGCCATCGCTATGAATGATGGGTATCAGGCTCTGTTGTTGGGAGTGAGGGTCTGTAAGAAGTGTGGGATGAGCTATGATAAATATGAGTAAGAGAATGGTGAGTATGTCTGACATTCTATTTGTGACTGGATGCGTTGTAATAGAAGAGAAAGCAATTAGTAGGATTTAGGTAAGAGTACTAAATGCAGTAGGGGTAAATGGAGTCTTGGTTGTGTACAGGGTGTTTCACTGTGTGAACTAAATAAGGTAAATGGTATTTCTGTTATAAACTAGTGACTAGGGAATAAAGTGGAAGCTGGAGCTTGCACAAATTTTCAAGATTGTTACAAAATTGTAGACATAAGGATGCAATATTGTTAAATTGTAAACAAATCGAGGTTACATAGTAGTATGAGAGAGTAACATAAGAGAGTGTGAGATAATGCAATAGCAGTAAGAGGTTAAGGGGAATCACTATTTCTTATATGAGAGCAAACAGATTACAAACGATGTTACATAAATTTTAAAGCTGGTCACATCTTTCTAACTCACTAAAAGTCTTTAGCGTACCTGGTGTTTCTGTAGTGCTTTTTCAAACGCATAAGTTCCACGCCTAAGGGCCATGCCAAAGGGCTTTCTGGCGAGGCCTTCAGGCGCAGGTGCGCCAGGAGGCGCTTGCTTTTAAAAGTCCCACGTTGGGCCCTGATTGGCCTTGAGGTGGAGAGTGGGAGGGGTTTCAGTCTCCTGCTCTCTGTCCCAAATCTGATCAGGGTTCCAGTGGTCTGGAGGTGGCTGCTGGTGATGGTGCCGGGAGGCACTTGCTTTTAAAAGTAAATGTAAATCCTAGCATTCTATACTCAATGCATTTGCTTGCATGCTTTGCCCAAATTCCACCCATGTACAAGTCCGCAGTGAAAGTATACATGATGCAAATAACACTTGCAGTTTTACACTAGTCAATTTATAAGAGGTCATTTACACACGTAAGTAGACATAAGTAGACACTCATTTTGACCTTCAAAGCATTCCACCAAATATCACCATCCTCGTTATCTGACCTCCTTCATCACGCACAGAACACCAGATCTAGACGATCTGTAACGGAGAACACGCTAATGATCCCAAAAGGCTTGACAAAACTCACCCAGACAACTACTTCAAGAGCATTCTCATCCTTCACCCCTAGATGCTGGAACATGTTGCCACCTAACATCAGATCACAAAAAGACCTGTCCCAGTTCAGAAAATCTCTGAAAACTCACCTCTTCCTACATCATTTCTCACAAGGCACTGGCTCCCCACCCCCTCCCCCTCCAACACAAATCAATGATCATGGTTAGTCAAATATGCTCCTGTAACTTCAATACTCGCCCCAGTTCAAAACCTTGTAGATCCCCTTCTTTAGAACTCAAAACATTTGAGAATTTATTGTAAATAGTTGTGAATTCTGTTATTTATTTCAACCCCAGTTATCCATGTTTCATTCCCTGTTACCTGTAAACTTGACATATGTTTTATGCTTAAGTACAAAGTTGTTAAAATGTAAACCGCGCTGATGATTAATAGTGCGGTATATAAAAGCTGTTAAATAAATAAATAAATAAATAAATAAATATGCAAAAATGACTAAAATACCATTATTTAGGTGCATCTTTGGTGCCTGAAAAGAGTGGGCTCCATATAACGTATCTCCCTAAAGGTCCTTCTAATCTGCTTATTTACTCTTGTTGCAGTACTACAAAAGGCCATCCTAGCTATGACTTTATCTTCACATCTTCTGTGCAGATAGGTCTGCGAATCCAGCCAATGTTGCTATAAAACCTGTGGTCTGGAAAGCTTCCCATAAGAGCTTTGGCAACATGGTCAGTAAAGGAACTGATTCTTTGGCTACACGGAAGAACATAACAAATCTTTTGTCTGTTCTCCATGCCAAGAGCTTCTAGACATTCCTAGGCTATGTGAGATGTGCATGGTAATATGTGCAATTACTTGGGAATCAATTGTGTCCTCAGTCTGCCTTGATATGTGAAAGAAGCTATGTAAGGAAAGGATGAATGAACTGACCTTGAATAAAAAAGAGTATTGCTGTTTGTAATGGCAATAATGACATCAGGACAAGCCTTTCCTGTTTTATAGGGGCAAAGATCTCTGAGGCACAACTCTTCCAGTTATGTTAACTGGTAGAAAATACTCTTACTGTATTTTTAAGTGCATCAGTTATATGATAGGGTCATATAGCTTCTAAGTTTGCGTCTTTAAGAAATCTTTTACTCTTTTAAGTGTCCTTTTCTGCATATTATTTCTTCTGTTTGCTGTTGGTTTGTGATTTAATTATTTTGACAGATAAAGTACCCATTGTTCAGCAAATAAAAATGCTTGGTTAATTGCAAGCTTTTCTTTTTGGCAAAGCAATCAAAGAGAAGATATGCTTCCAAAAATTACAGAAAACTTTAACCAGTACTTTCAGGTGACTGGTGTGCAAGTAATGAAGTTTGTACCTCATCATCTTGGTTTGTTTTTATTTTATAGAGAAAGCAAAAGCATATACAAATAACTCTCTTCGGTTTTCAGAACAAAAAAGCTATTGTTTCTCTTGGGGCAATTTCTACAAATGGGTTCTTTGGAGAAAATCTTAAAGCTCCTAAGGCACAACATGAGTTGAAGGATGCCATGTTATCCTATATTCTATGGTGTTTTGCTCTTTTAGTCTCCAAGCTAAAACAGTGTTTTCTATCATTTAGGTCTATTCTCATTTTGGGCTTTTTAATCTATGAGGTGAATTTGGATAAGCTTTTTCTTATGAACAGTTAAATGGTCTTTATAAAGTACTGTGTTAATATTCAGTGGCAGGTTCTGCCAATCAGATTAGTGCCACTGACCAGGATATTCAGTGGCACTGTCTGGATAGTGCCACTGAATATATTTATAAACTGCCTTGCATTACCAGATAGTGCCAGGATGCTCCATGGGCGCAGCAAGGGCAACACTGGAAATTACCCATTGAGCAATGATATTCTGCATTGCTATACGTGTCAAGGTGCGTTTTAGAAAGGCCATGTAGGTGAATCCAAGTCAAAATGACCGAAATTCCGTGGGAGGGGCATCAGTGTAGATGAACACGTGTAAGTACCTTCTGAAATCAACCTAAAAGATAAGCGTCTCTGTTTATGTTTAAATCTTTTTATTAATTTTAAACATATTAAGACATTAAAAGCAGCTTACATATAGAAACATTGTAAATAACAAACATATTGAAATATTGTAAGCAGCATACATATTAAGGCATAATAGACAACAATATTATAACCCACTACAGGGAATAACTATTACTTTTTATCTCCCCTCCCACTTATGCCCACTACCTCCCTTCCCTTCTCCCCCCCAATTCCCACCTTTCCCTCCCCCCCCCACTCCCACCCTTACCTTCAACCCCCCTCCATCTCTTTAGTCCTAATTATGCCAATTTAAATTACTAAGATAAAAGTTATACCAAATTACACTGTTAAAATATCATTTCTTGCCCTGGCCGACAACTTTTCAAGATATGGAGACCAAGTCATCAAAAAACTTGCTCTTCTACGAACATGTTTTCTAGAAGCCTCTCCCTCCCATAATACCAGTTGATGTAAAACATTCCTCCATTCCCAATATTCTGGACCTCCAGATTCTCTCCATTTTCGAAGAATACAATGCTTTGCAAGCAGACAACATTTTCTTATTAATAATCTATTCCCTGATGAAAAAAGTCCCTGGAAAGGAGCATCTAAAACAGCAAGCCCTGAGGTTAATTTCAATGTCTGCCCTAATATGCGTCTCTGTTTAAACATAAAGAAATTGGAACATGCTGAATAATGGGCTGTATACATGCAAGTTATTGACCGATTTTTGAATCTAGCATATTGCAGCAGCACCGCAGATAGGAAAGAAGTCTATTTGCCTGTGTTTGTTTGTTTTTTTAATAGCGCATAGTATTGGGGGAATGAGAAGGACTTTCTCCTGTTCTGTTGACATTGCTGAAATGAGAACTTTTTTGGTGCCTATTTTTGCCTGGAAGTAAGTATAGCTTGGATGTATCTGCCAGTGATTTCAATCATGTGACACCATTCTAAAATTGGGCGGACGTGTTTATATTTGTAGGAACTTCATGTGCATGTCTCCATCATGCCCCCATGAGATATGAACGTGATCACACTGGGGATGTATAAATTTTGGCCTCTCTAAAATGGCTCCAGGGACACTCTTGTGATTTCCACATCTGAATGCGTGTTTTGAGACGTGGAAATCTTGAACAGGGCTTCTAAAATGACCCCCATAGCTATCTGGATAACTTAGGACAGCAGAAAAGCTGCCCTAAGGTTATCTGGATAGGCAGTTCAGGCAGCAGAACTGAATCACCTCTATATGGAGAGCAGTGACTCTGGTTGTACTATTTGGATATTCAGCATTGGTCACAATTCAAATACCAGTGTTGAATACCCTGACTTTTTAGCCATCAAGGTTGGTGTTTAAAAAAAAATTGTTAACTGCTGCAGGTGAACATTGAGCTACTCGTTTACATTTTTTTTTTGTTTATTGAAAGGCAGCAAATAAACACAAAACACACAAAAGCCTCAAATGCTATATGCATAATACAATAACAGAAGGTAACAATGGCTGAGAGCGCAAACATCAATTAATAATCCAACAAAACGCCCCCTTTCTTTTTTTTTTTCTCCCCTGCCCGACTCAGCACCTATCAGCAAAGAGCATTCCCAGAACCCTCTTCCTACCCTCCCACCCTCCACTCCCCCACCCTCCCCCCATCCCCCCCGATCTTCCCCCCCCCCCCACGAACCTCCACGCCCGTTACAGATGAAGGGAGCGGACCAGTCAACCAGTGTTCTGAAAGCTAAAGGGGAACTCGAGGACCCCACCTCACAAGACAGCACGGTACCAGCCCCCCCACGGGATACACAGCGCCCTCAAGTCCTCATGAACCATAGTGTAGGACAAAGGCTTCCCACACCTGCTCAAAGCGGGGCAATCGCAACTTACTGGCTGCCACCCCACGTTACATTGTATATGTATCCCACATCTGCTCCAACCAGGCAGTAAAGGACGGCGGCAGGGCCTGCTTCCACACAGTAGCCACAGATAGCCGCGACGCATTCAGACCATGCCGAATCAAGGCCAGCTGGGGATTGCGTGCCCCCGGCACCTTAACACCAAAAAGGAAAATGCCCGGATCCCAGGGAATGGTCAGCCCAACTAACTGCTTTAAGCGGTATTGAATCCCTTTCCAAAAGGTTCGGACGCGAGGGCAGGACCACCAGACATGCGCCAGGGTACCTTTCTGTCCACATCTCTGCCAGTACAGATCCGAGCCCCCGGGGTACACGCGAGCGATCCGCTCAGGTGTCATATACCATCTGTATAAAAGCTTATAGTTAGTTTCACGGACATTAATAGCCACCGAACTCTTCCACAACCTGCCCTCTACCTGCTCCCATTGCTGCTCAGTAAAGTGGAGACTCAAGTCAGAATTCCATTGTTCGCGATACTTGTTTAATCTCGGCTGCTACGCCTGCAAATGGGCATATAAGGTAGCCATAAGACCTTTCGTGGTTGTACACTCCGCACAGTATCGTTCTATATCCGACAGGTCGCGAGCCACTTGAGAGCGCACATTTCGAGCTTGTACCCAGTGAGCCACTTGCGTATAGTGAAAAACATGATAATCAGGGAGATCAAATTCCTCCTGAAGTGCCCTAAAAGACCGGAGCCTACTCTCATAAAATAATTGGCCCACTCGACTGAGTCCCTTGTGCCCCCAGATCCGGAAAACCGGGTTAGTCATCCCCGGGGGAAACATAACATTGTCCACGATAGGCGCCAGAGGAGTCAAGTCCGCCCCCCCGAGTTCGAAAAGATTGGTCCCAACAGCGAAGGGTATGCAGGATATAGGGATTGCTTAAACACAAGCCACCGCGCAACTTGGGACCAAGCCACAGCCGGTCTCCCAGTCCCGCCCCCCCCCCCCCCGCAATGTGCATTTCCAAATTGTATCCACCGTTTGGGGCTAGCCGGGTTCATCCATTCCATCCCAGCACGACATTGCGTGGCCGCGTAGTACCAATGGAGGTTGGGCGCCCCCATGCCCCCAGAGCGCGTGCTCGTATAAAGAATTTGACGCGCAATACGTGGTCGACGAAAGTGCCAAATAAACTTCATAAGCATGGTTTGCCAGCTGTCCAAAGTTCCCCGAGACAAGGGTATAGGAAGTACCTGGAAGAGGTACAAGAACTTCGGGACGACAATCATCTTAACCACCGCTATACGCCCAAACCAAGATAACGTCAAGCTAGCCCAGGACTCCAAATCACGCTGAACCTGTTGAAGTAGCGGGTCATAATTAGCCTTAAAAAGCGCCGTCCGCTCCACCGTCAAGTTCACCCCCAAATAGCGAAGAGCACCTGTCACCCAACGAAGGGGGTAGGAAGCCCTCAAGTCCACACAGACCGCCTCTGGAACCCCGACATTGAGAATCTCAGATTTAGTGTAGTTGATTTTGAATCCAGATACCTGGGAGAAGGCCTCAAAGAGCTGCATGGCAGCGGAGAGGGACGCAACCGGATTCACCAACGATAAAATGATATCATCCGCAAAAAGTGCAATTCTGTAGTCAGCAGGGCCCACTCGCACGCCCCCAATGCTGGGATGATCGCGAAAGCTTTGCGCCAGAGGTTCCATCACCAACGCAAACAACAATGGTGACAGAGGGCATCCCTGGCGTGTACCCCTTTCCAGCTGAAAGCTTCTCGATTGGCCCCCATTAACCCGAACACAGGCCGTGGTGTCCTGATATAAACTATGGACCCAACGGATAAAGTTAGGACCAAACCCCAGCGTATCTAGCACGCACCAAAGATAGCCCCAGCTAACACGATCAAAGGCCTTCTCGGCATCAACTCCCACCAGGAGTGTCGGCTGAGAGTCCTGACGAGCAGTATGAATAACCTGTAGCATTCGCCTAATATTATCCGCTGCCTGACGACCCGGCACAAACCCGACCTGGTCCGGATGTACCAAAGCTGGGAGAACCCAGTTTAACCGGGCAGCCAATACTGAGGCCAGTATTTTAACATCCGTGTTTAGTAGGGAAATGGGGCGGTATGAGGCTGCTTCCTTCAAGGGTTTACCCGGCTTAGGGATCATCGCTATAAGAGCCTCTCGCTGAGAGGGGGGTAGCGGCTCCCCCCGCAGAACCTCATTAAAAGGTACTACCAGAGTTGGAGCTAATTGAGTACGGAATTTCTTATAGTAATCCGCAGGAAAGCCATCACTACCCAGTGCTCCTCCAGCTTTCAACCGGCGGATTGCAAGCTCCACCTCTTCCACAGTAAGTTCCACATCTAGTTGATCTCTATCCAAGTCATTCAACCTCGGCAAAGTTACGGATCAAAGAAAACCCTGTACACGGGTCAGATCAAAAGGCTTAGCTTTGTATAACCGTTCTAAAAACGTGGCGAAAACATCACGTATCTCCCGAGTGTACGGCCCTGTTTCGTACAAAATGGATCACAACCTAATTATTACTAATTACCTGCAATGATCAGATCCAGAAGTCAGTACAGGTGCAATCAGAGTCTCTGTTTATTAGATAACTGATGACCAAATACAGGCAGATGTGGGGAAGAGAGTTCTATCGGGCACTAGGCACCTCAAGAATATATCTCCTCCCCTGAATTTAAAAAAGCATACTACATTTATACTTTTCTTTGCTTCCCTTTTCGTGCATACAGTCCCCAGATCCATTCCTCCGTGTTCTCTCCCCCCTCCCCCCTTATCTCTTATCATTGCCTTTTTCTGTTTCCCTTAGGTCCTGTTACAAAATCCCCCTGGCCCCCTCTCTCTTATACTTACCAACTATGGTCCAGCCATCTGCTTTCTTCAGAGCCAGGCCTAGCATATATGTTGCCAGCTTGTGGTTTCCTGTGTATGTGTTTCTTTGCACATAGCCTCTGCAGGCCTGTATCTGATAGTCCCTGCAGGCCCAAGCTTGGACCTTCTAGCCCAGACTGGCACCTTGCAAGGCTCATGATACTGCCTTATATGGTTCCTTCCGGTGCTGGATCTCTCCTTATTTATTTATTTTATTTATTAACAATTCTTATATACCGCACTATTAGACATCAGCGCGGTTTACATTAAACAGAAAAACATCCAACAGTTTATATCTGTCTGGTCATTACATTTAACAGGAGGTATAACTTGGCGAAATAGGGGAAACTAAATACAATGCAGGGTTATCCTTGCAAAGGCCTGAATGCTGGCTCACATGGTATAGCAGCGTGGCTGTTGTTCTTTAGAGTTTTTTGAGATGTGGGGCAGCCATTAAGTGATTATGAACCAGGAACATTATTAACCCTTAGCACTTAAAAAGTAAAAGCAAATCTGTCATACTTAACCTCTACCAGTACTTAACCCCTACACGAGAGACAACCCTCCTCTGCCCCCCGGAGTCTCGAATTTCACGGACCACTCTCATAGTCTGCTGCTGCCGAAGTCGCAAGGCTAAAAAGCGCCCTGGTTTGTTCCCCCGCTCATAAAAAGTTTGTTGTAATTTCTGACGTTGGTTATCCAACTCTCTCTGTAGACATGCATCTAAGTTGGCGCAGGCTGCCCGCCATTGGCGCAAGACCCGTTTGGAGCCAGTCCGAGCGTGCTCCAATTGGAGACGGGAAGCCTCCCCCGTCAGTTGGCAATGCTCCCGCCTCCAAGCCCTCCGGGTACGAGCCGCTTCCGCTATTAGACGGCCCCGAGCCGTGGCCTTAAAGGCATCCCAGACTGTGGGAAGCGGGACCTCCCCAGAATCATTCAACTCAAAAAAAAACAAAACAAAACAAAAAAAAAAACAAAAAAAAATCGGTAATGAAGCGGCCGTGCTCCTGAACAGCGCATTGTCGCCGAAAAAACCGAGCATCTAATCGCCAAAGCAAGTGCAGTGCACTAAACAAATCCACCAGAAGAGCAATCCAACACGGGCATGATCCGACCAAGTCAAGGCCCTATGCCCAGCCTCCATTCTCTCATCCATCAGGCGTTGATCCAATAGAAAATAATCTATACGGGTATGCACCTGGTGAACGGGCGAGTAGTAGGTGTAACTTTTTTCTCCTTCATGGGTATCTCTCCAAACGTCACGCAAGCCTAAGTCCAGCATAAATTTCCGCAACGCCTTACTGGGTCCACCTGCCACCCTCCCGGCGCTACCCGTCGAATCCATGCGTGGTACCATGTGGGCATTACAATCCCCG
This sequence comes from Ichthyophis bannanicus, assembly GCA_033557465.1. Taxonomy (NCBI): domain Eukaryota; kingdom Metazoa; phylum Chordata; class Amphibia; order Gymnophiona; family Ichthyophiidae; genus Ichthyophis; species Ichthyophis bannanicus. The sequence goes on along the minus strand of CM066033.1, from coordinate 963,791,701 downwards.
CCCAATATGATAGGGCCTTTCGCAAAATCGGCTAACAAGGCTTTCAGCCACGCAAAGAAGGTTACCTGACCTTCATTAGGGGCGCAAATATTAGCCAGCGTTAATATATGGCCCTCCAAGCGCACATTCATAAAAAGCCACCTTCCCAAAGTATCTTTTTTATTTATTTATTTTTATTTATTTTATACACATTTATATACCGCATCTTCCAAAGTTCAGTTGCGGTTCACAGTGAACAATAATTAACAAAGCAAGTTTGTTTTACAGGGAACGTCATATTATAACAGAACATATTTACAAGGAACATCTTATTATATAGAATATACAGTCTAAACAATGTGAGATAATACAGAACAGAATAAACTATATACAATTTTATATATGTATATATATACATGGAAGTGAAAGGACATAAGCTGTGAGGTCATCATGAGTGTGTGTTATCTGTGTGGGTTAAAGGGTTTTTGCTTGAAGCAGACAGATACCTGTTTAACCTTTGTCTAAAGCAGGTGATGAGTTATCTATGTTATCTTTCTTAACCTCCTCCACTTTGAGGGATAAGCACTGATGAAATAGCAAGGCCACCCCACATTTCTTCCGGCCATTCAAGTCCGAAGCAACCCATACCTCAGTATAAGGATTACGTTTTAACCATCCCTGGTTGCTACTACGAAGGTGTGTCTCCTGTAAAAACACTATATCTCCTTTCAAGGATCTCAACTCCGAAATCAGCAAAGAACGCTTTCTAGGGGAGTTAAGACCCTTGACATTCAGAGAAATCAGTTTCAACATAGGTAATCAATTGCTTTACCACTAACGCCCCTCTCTCCCCCCCTGCCCGTATGATCCATCCCCCCCTAGCGCTTGTAGAGCCACATAGCTTTAGCAGAAAAAGTGGCCCGACTCCCCCCCACCGCCTAGCTATCTTCGGAGGTTCACCCCACACCCACCAACAGTCCCCACCCCATGAGAGTACCCAAAAACCCTTAGCTCCCCCACCCATCTCCCTACCCTCCCTCAACTGTACTCGCCCCCCATCCAATCCCACCCCCCTACCCGTCAGTACCACCCGCCTGCCAAGAGAAAAACAGGACACGGTTAGACTGACCCCAAACCCAGCTCCCACCGGGCCCCCTTACAGAAGAAACCATGATGCAGTAACACATAATCATTTCCCCTTTGTACCATTCACAAGTAAAGCATTGTTCTTACTACTCCTCACACCATAGCAGAATCACTTTCCCCCCCGTCGCTTTATAGGAAAAAGCAAGTGTCAAAGTCCCCACACAACCAGAAACAGTTAGTACAGCAAGAACAAGGGTGGGGGACATCGTAAGTGTACAAGACTGAGCAAACCGGTTAAGTCTCAAAACCAAAGGACCCCTGGACCCATTCCCAGGGGCAGGAGATCAGAGGCGCAAGAGGCCAGAAGATTCAGGCGGGTCTTCCCACCCGAGTCCATTTCGAGTGCTGAGGCTTAGAGGCCGGAGATGATGGCAACGCATTGTCTTCCACAAGGCCCGCCTGGCGGAGCGCTCTCCAAGTCTCGGTATGGTCTTTTGCTGAGATCTTTTTGTTTCCCAAGAGGAAGTTCATCCGAAACGGAAAGGACCAGGAGTATCGAATCCCTTTATTGTTCAGCACCGTTGTGATTGGTTTCATCTCCCTCCGGCGAGCTAGTGTAAAAGCGGAGAGGTCTTGGTACACGGTCACTGCTGCCTCTTGGTACTGGATTGTTTTTTTCTCCTGGCCCCTTCGGAGGAGGAGCTCCTCATCAGTGTAGCGCAGGAATCTGACAATAACATCCCGGGGTTGATTGTTAGGAGGTTTTCCCAGGGCACGATGTACTCGCTCAATCTCCACTCCAGGCCCCCGGGATGCCAGTTCTTCTGCTGTGAGTAATTCATCCATCAAAGTTTTGAGGACCACCGTCAGGTCTTCAGCGCCCCCCACCGCCTCCGGAATTCCACGGAAGCGTACATTGTTGCGACGGGACCGGTTTTCAATGTCATCAATTTTGTAGGTCAGTTCCCTCGCCTGCGAGCGGTGCCTATCTATAGCGCATTGTAAATCCACCAGGGCACCATCATGATCTTCAACTTTTGTCTCAACTTCTTCCACTCGGGTGCCTAGGTCTTTTATGTCACCTCTGAGGTCCGCAATGGTGCTCATCACTTCCTCGCGCATGGAACAGAATTCGCCAGCCAAATCTTCAAAGCCCCTCCGAAGTTCCCGCTGAAGGAGGGCATGCGAGGATAGCGCCGCAGGGCCCAGGTCATTTTCACTCACTGTCTCATCGCCTGATCCCTCCAAGGGCTGCCTACCGGTTGGGCTGGTCTGTGAGCCACTCTTCCCTAGCAGATGCTGGGAAGTTCTCATTCCCTCCCGGACTTAGAGTCCCTTGGTCTTGGCGGCCATGGGTAGTCTGGCGAATTCTATAAGTTGCAAAATAGGTAGGAATCAGCTGCGAGGAGGAGAGGGGCAGTTGTCAGCAAAAAGAATAGCAGAGCAAACCCACTCTTAAGCAGCAGGTGGCGTTCCCGGATCAGTTAAACTAGCAGGACCCAAGAAGCAGTAAGAGGAACTGTCCCCGATGCAAGCAATTTAAGTTCAGCCGGTCCACCAGACTCAGGGAGAAGCTATATCCAGTGTAGACAGCACACGCTCAGCTGTGCATAGCACAAGATTCAGCCGACCGGATTCAAAGGCTGGGCAAGAGAAGAGTAACTTGCAGTCAAACCTGCTAACTTCGGGAGCGCTGAGACACAGGGAGCCAGAGGTTGATTGGCTGGCTGTAACCCACGTGACTGTTTCCCGCCGCGGCTGACTGGAACGCAGACAGGGTTATGCGTTCCAAGACCGCATGGCAATGGCCGCCGAAGTGCCCCAGCAAGTCATTTGTATTCAGTTCCCCAGAGCGCACTGGTTACCGCGGGGCTCTCATCTCCTCAAAGGACGCTTGCTTCAATCATTGCCAGATGATGCGGCGAACCAGCGCGATGGTTTCTCCGGGGTGCCGATCTCATGCGCTGCTCTAGTTCCCGGGTAGGAGTTAAACAGTCTCGAAGCAGGTCCCGGTCCCCTTACAAGCTCTGGCCCGCGGACCTGAGTGCAGCAGCGCTGAGCGAGCTCCCTGCAGGGAGCACGAAGGGAGATGCCCTGTTTTGATCAGTGTCGGCAGCCAGCAGAAAGATAGCGGCTCCGGCCACGGGACAGTATGCCGCCAGGCTCCAGGCACCCCACAGAGCTCCGATTATCCTTCCAGGACACAGGTTGAAACGCTAGACACCCAGCTATCAAGTCCGGGTAGGATCGGGGAATAATGCTGAGGATATGCAATTGCTAGCGTGCTGAAGGGGAGATCCCGGTCTGGAGCCGAATTAAAGTGCGGCCATTTCTTCACGGGCTCACTAGCGCCCCCCCTTGTTTACATTTTTAAGATACATGACTAATGACTTTCATTTGTATCCAGTTAATAACATTACATATACATGCCTTCATCTCTTTGTGATTGTTTTAGCCAATGCATTCACTCAGAAAATAACACTGAAACAGAGGCAGAGCAACATTTTACTATTGATTTACAATAATAAGCAAAAGGAGGGGGGTTGTTAGTAAGCCCAGAACAAGATGGTCACATGATGCCTTAGCTCTTCCTCTTCTTGTTCTCTGGGGGTTTTTTCACCGCTGTCGGGAGAAGGCATGTGCATGGGATGGCGGTGCAGAAAGCCTGAAGCCATGGCAGCTCAGTCTCCCTGACTGCAAGCAACAGAGCCTTGCCAGAGATGGGCGAATCTTAGTGTGTGTTGCTGTGGGTGCTCCGGTGAGGCATCCAGAAGAGCATGCTCATCATCCTGTGCCTGATCCCTCTGCTGCATCGAGCAGCGCAGACTGGTTCTGCTGGTGGCAAAGTGAGTGTGCTGGTCTCAAGGGAGCCCAGTATCAGCAAGAGCAGGCTGGTTGGCTGCTTTGGGACACTCTGTCTTGGAGGTAATTTCTAAGAGAGGAAGCCTGTCTATGTGCAGATGTTGGAGGGTTCAGCTGCTGCTGCTCTTCACATGTGTGGCTCCAGCATTTCACTGTAGAATGTGCATACTCCCTGGCAGCTCTCTGAGGGCTATGAGACTGTGACTGCATGCCTTTTTAACTCTTGCTAGTGAACTGTCCCAGCTTGAGCACCACCCTTGCCTGAATGAGTGTATCTGAAGAGACTCTGGCCAGTCACTGGGCCCCTTTCTTGTGATTGAGGACGTCCACAACCACTTCTATCTGTGCTAATCAATGCATTTGGAGTGGTGGGAGATCTCTGCTGCTTGGCTTTGTTGGACTTCCCTTTGTATGGCAAATAGATCTTCCTATGCGACTGTACTAGCATGTTTCTCCAGAAATCCAGTACATCAGTGCTGCAATATGTCGGCTGCAGGGGGAGGGCCTGAAAATTCTAGACCTGTTGCTGGATCAGATAAGGATACAGTGGCTTTGCCTGCAACCAAGGCAGACTTGGTGGAAATTCTTCAAGAGCTCCAGCTCTTCAGGGCTGACTTTAGGAAGGCAGTGAGTGATATTAAGGCAGAGTTTAAACTTTAAAGCTTTGGATGACAGTGTCCCAAAATCAGATCAATATTGGAGAGCAGATAGATGCCACTGCTATGTTCCAGTCTAAATTTCATAAACTTCATCTGCTAACTAAAGAACTAGAGAGTGACATGATGATCTAGAAAACAGGCAGTGAAGGAACAACATCTGGAATCAACAGGAACAAGCAGGAATGAGTCTTCACATATGGGTATCGTCGGTACTGACGGAGCCTGTGCGGGAACGCTCCCCAGCGTCCAAAAGGAAAGCTTTTGGGAGCATCCCACAGCGCCTGCGCGCTGCCTTCCCGCCTCTCTCCAGTTCTTCTTTTCCGCGGAGCCAGCAGGTCGTGTTCCTGTCACCGCTGAAGAATTTCTTTATTTTATTTTATTTCTTTGGTCGCGCGTCTGCCTTCTCGACGCTGGATCGGTACCGCCAGTCTTTTCTTTCTTTATTCTAAAAAAACCCTACTATTTTCTCACTTCAGTGCATTTTCTTCTTTGGCCTTAGGCCTAGGAAATTTTTCCTCATGGAAAAGCCCGCCTCTGCGTTTAAAAAATGCACGAAGTGCAGCGGCACTATTTCTGTCACCGACACCCATGAATTGTGTCTAAAATGTTTAGGTCCTGACCACTCCATTGCGGATTGTGAGTCCTGCTCCTTGATGTCTAAAAGAGGTCTACAGAATCGAGCAGTTAAGCTCAGTACCCCGTTTCCCTCGGATGCAGCTTCGGTTGCATCGACGTCTTCCAGGGCTTCTTCTTCCTCACATGGATCTCAGGTAACCAAACTTAAGTCCAGCTGGTCCTCGAAGGGTAAATCTCCCTCCAAGTATCGAGATGCCTCCGGGCTAGCCCTCGAGGAATTACCCCGGCAAAATTACCCCGGCGGGAGGCTCCGGCTTCCAAAGCTTTATCTATGGGGTCACAGGTTGACATCGATGACTTGGCCTCGACCGATCACCTGTTGCTATGTTCTGGGGTACCAGTGGTTCAGTTCCCACTGGTACCGACATCCAGACATTGGTTGCGTCGATGGATCAGAATATCCTGACCATGCAGCGTGCCATCACGGCATTCATACAAGCTGCGACGCCTTCGGTACCGCAACAAACTTCGTTGCCGGTACCGACTACGGCACCAGTACTGACTTCGGTTCCGGTGCTGGTACCGATTGCATTGACATCCGCTTCGGTGTCGACTGCAGCGGTACACTGTTCTGTGATACCGACTCGGTACCGATCACTCCCGATGTCGATACCACTCGGTACGCGTATCGGGCTCTGCAAGAGCATCCAGACAGGCGATACTTCGATTCCTCTGAGGACTCTGATGAATCAGAGGTCTCTGTTGAAGCATCGGTGATCCATCCTCAGGAGCCCTCTTCTCCAAAAAGGAGAATGTCTCCTCCAGAAGACTTGTCTTTTCAAGACTTCATTAGGGAAGTGGCCAAGGGCCTTTCCATCTCAGTGGCCCCTGAGACAGAGCCTAGAGCCAAAAAATTAGATATTTTACAATATCCTAAGGATCCTAAAGAGGCAGCCACTTTACCAATACATGAGATTCTTTATGATCACATGTTGGGAATATGGGAGACTCCTCTCACCACTTCCCCTCATTCTCGGAGGTTGGACACCATGTATCGTGTTCCTCCTTGTCCTGGCTTCCATAAGACTCAGCTTCCTCACCACTCCATTGTGGTAGAGTCTGCTATGAAGAAGATAAAGAGTACAAAAAGGCACTCTTCTGCTCCTCCAGGAAGAGAATGCAGAACCTTAGATGCCTTTGGCAGGAGAATTTTCCAGGCCAGTATGCTTGTTGCCAGAATCAACTCCTATAGTTTCTATATGGGGATATTTCTAAAGGAAGTTGCAGATCATCTGCAAACCTTATCTCCTTTTATTTCAGAAGATAAAAGGGAAGAGTTTCTCACCTGGCTTAAACATGCCCAGGATATTTCCAAGTTTTCCAACCGTGCAGCCTTTGACTCTTTTGAAGGTGCCAGCAGAGCCTCTGCTATTGCCTTAGGTGCACGCAGAGTTGCTTGGTTACAAGCTTCTGATTTGGAACCCTGGGTTCAGGATGGACTAGGAAACCTTCCTTGTACAGGTGAAAACCTTTTTGGCAAAGATTGGCAAGCAAAGGCCAACCAGATGGATGCTGAAAATTCCGCTTTAGATAGACTTTCAAAGTCTACTTCTGCTCCTTTTAAAAAGAGGTTGTTCAAAAAAGGATTTTTCCCCCAAAAAAGGGAAATAATTATTCTGCTTATGGTCAGCAGGCATCTTCTGCAGGTCGTTTTGCTACAAAGAGACAGCAACAACCAGAACAGGCCAAGCCTAAGGCTACGAGGACTGCTACGGCCCAACAGCCTCAGCCTCTTCAGGGCCTTTGACTTACAACTAGAGAACTTAGCCTTTCTGGCTCTAGAGCATCCAGAGCCTCTCACCATTCCAGGAAGGTTAACTCATTTTGCTCCCAGATGGGAACAAATCACAGTAGAGCAATGGACCCTCTCCATCATAAGAGAAGGGTACAAGCTTCATTTCTTAAACCTTCCCCCTCACACCATGGTGAAACAGTTCAATTCTCCAACATCTCTCCTCGACCTTCTGGGTCAGGAGATTGCTACCCTTCTTGCCCAAGGGGCAATAGAAGAAGTACCCCTTCTTCAACAGGGCTCAGGGTTCTACTCCCCCTCTTTTCTCATTCCAAAGAAAACAGGGGGCTACAGACCCACTTTAGATCTCAGAGAATTGAACAAGTTTCTATGCAAGGATAAATTCAAGATGACTTCTCTCGGTACTCTCCTTCCAGGGGTGGCCCAAGGGGGGTGCGGGGCCATGTGCGGAGACTCGGTGCGGGGGCCTCATTTGCATAAGTGGCCTTATTTGCATAAATATTTGCATAATGCTAACATACACTAACTTTTAGTAAACATGTCTCTTAATGAGTGTATGGATAAAGACAGACTAAAATATTTCTACATTACTATAATCCAGTGCCAACCGCCAGGCACATTAGGAACTACTACAAACACTGCCCATTTAGAACCCATAGCAAACCCGCCGTATCCTAACTGCACTACCAGGACTCACAAAGCACCATACCCTACCTATCAAAAGGCAACACTGCAAATATTAAACCAATACATTTCAGAGAACAATACATGACCTACTGGGGAAAGAGAACAAGTGGCAATGTCTAATAGGAATTACATAAACAGAATACCTCAGCTCAGTTACACATGCAGAACATAGACCATCGCCAAACAAGGAATCACAATTTAGAAACAGGAAGGCAATAATTAAACTGGGAACCCCAAAAGCCAAACTTGGAATGTACAACAACACTGTAGAAATAAAACTATAAATTAATTTCCTCTTGTACCAAACAAAGCGCAGACGTTAATGATGCACATTTTCCAGAGCTTTCATATTCCAGGTAATAAATTCAAAATAAAGAGATATCTTTCTACCTTTTGTGCATTTTTTTCAGTTGCAATTGCTCCAGCCACTTTCTTCTGGTTTCTTCATGTTTTCTGCTAACTCTCCATCATCTGCTGTCCATTTGTCCTTTCTTCTCTCTTCTAGTTTTTTTTTCCATTCTCTCTCTCTACATCTGCTTTAACATACTAATCTTTCTCCTTTTGCTCTTTCCTCATTCCTATTTCATCCACTCAAATTTTACCCCTCCATCCTCAATCCCCACTTACTCTCCCAATACCCGGCCAATTGTAGATTTTTTTATCCCTCCCACACAAAATATATTTTTCCACTCTCCATTTTACTCTCCCAGCCCCATCCCATTCTAATCCTCCCCCAACATCAGCTCCCTTCTAGTTCCAGCCTCACCCAGTATCCATTCCCTTCTAGTCCCTGCATCAGCCCATTTCCAGTCCTAGCCCCCCCCATCAGCCCATTTCCAGTCCTAGCAACCCCCCAACCCAATACCAGTCCTAGCCCCCCCATCAACTCACTTCCAGTCCTAACCCCCCATCAGCCCACTTCCAGTCAGCCCCCCATAGCCCATTGCCAGTCCTAACCCCCCCATCAGCCCACAGCCCATTACCAGTCCTAACCCCATCAGCCCACCTCAAGTCCTAACCCCTCCCCATCAGCCCATTTCCTGTCCTAGCCCCCATAGCCCATTATCAGTCCTAACCCCCCCCAACAGCCCACAGCCCATTACCAGTCCTAACCCCATCAGCCCACCTCCAGTCTTAATCCCCCCAGCCCATTTCCAGTCCTAGCAACCCCCCCAACCCATTACCAGTCCTAGCCCCCCATAGCCCACTCCCAGTCCTAATCCCCATCACCCACTTTTCAGGTTATGCCACCCATACCCCATTACCAGTCCTAACCTCCCCATCATCCCACTCCCAGTCCTAATCCCACCAGCCCATTTCCAGTCCTAATCCCCCATCACCCAATTTTTAGTTTAAGCCCCCCCATAGCCCATTACCAGTCCTAACCCCCCATCAACCCACTTCCAGTCCTAATCCCATCAGCCCATATAAAGACTTAGCTCCCCCATAGCCCATCACCACTCCTAACCCCCCCATAGCCCATCACCACTCCTACTCCCCCCATAGCCCATCACCACTCCTAACCCCCCCCCCAGCCCATCACCACTCCTAATCCCCCAGCCCAGCCCAGCCAAAAGTTTAAAAAAAAAAGCTGTCTTCTCCCGCTGCCGGGGCCGCCGCGGCAGTATCGAGTGTGCCGCGGGACCACCCCTGCCCAGCAGAGCCTGCCCTCCCCCGTATCACCTCTCTCTTCGTAGCTGCAGTCAGACACGCCGGCTTTCAGAGCGCGAAGGGACTAGTTTCCCTTTCGCGGCTCTGTTAAGCCCACGGGGGCTGATGGGAACTTCCCATCAGCCCCCGCGGGCTTAACAGAGCAGCGAGGGAGAAACTCTCCCGTCGCGCACTGAAAGCCGGCGCGTATGACTGCAGCTACAACGAGAGAGCGGATACAGGGGAGGGCAGGCTCTGCTGGGCAGGGGGGGCCCCGCGGCACACTCGATACTGCCGCGGCGGCCCCAGCAGCGGGAGAAGACAACTTTTTTTTTTTTTTTAATTTTACTTTAGGATCAGAATGTTTTTTGCGCGGGGCCCCCTGAAACGCAGGGCCCTGTGCAAAAAACATTCTCGCTCAATGGACGGGCCGGCCCTGTCTCCTTCCATACCTCCAGAGTCAGGACTGGCTTTGTTCTCTAGATCTCAAGGATGCGTACACCCATGTCCTCATCCATCCCACACACAGAAGGTTCCTTCGGTTCCTTTACCGAGGAAAGCACTACCAATACAAAGTGCTTCCTTTTGGTCTGGCCTCTGCACCAAGAGTGTTCACAAAATGCATGGCAGTAGTAGCTGCATTTCTACGGACTCTAGGGATATTCGTATTCCCATATCTGGACGACTGGCTCATCCGAGCTCCATCCCAGTCAGAGGACCAGACTTCCCTGGCCTGCACAAGGCATGTTCTTCAGTATCTGGGACGTGTAATAAACATTCCAAAATCCCATCTCACCCCTACTCAATCTCTAGAGTTCATAGTGGCCTTGCTGGATACCACAACTGCAAGGGCCTACCTTCCCCAGGCCCGTTGCTTATGCTTGGTGCAGTTAGCCTCACAGATTCAGTTAAAATCCCATTTAACTGCTCGAGAGCTCTTACAACTGTTAGGCCACATGGCATCCACTGTGCATGTGGTTCCTTATGCTCGCCTTCACATGAGAGCAGCTCAATGGACTCTGTCCACCCAATGGACCCAGGCATCAGGGTGCCTGTCAGACAAAATAGCGACCTCCAGTCGTCTCTTTTGCTCTCTCCAGTGGTGGAAGTCCACTCAAAATCTGTTGCATGGTGTCCCCCTTTCAACAGGTGTTACCCCAAGCAACCCTTACAACAGATGCCTCTCCAAAGGGTTGGGGAGCTCATCTACAAGATCTCTCCACCCAAGGCATCTGGTCTCCACAGGAGACATCTCTACATATCAACCTCTTAGAGCTCAGAGCAATCTTTCTGGCTCTCAGAGTCTTCCACACCCTGCTCAGCTACAAGACAGTCCTCATCCACACGGACAACCAAGTAGCCATGTTCTACGTGAACAAGCAGGGGGGGGGGGGGACTGGCTCTCTGTCACTTTGCAACGAAGCTCTGAGATTATGGGCCTTCTCCAGAGAGCATCAAATCCATCTCATGGCAGTGTATCTTCCAGGGGTTCAAAACTCTTGGGCAGACAGACTCAGTCGAGTTCTGCTTCCACACGAATGGTCCCTCCATGGGGACCAGATAGCCAGGATCTTTCGAATTTGGGGAACCCCAGACATAGACCTGTTTGCAAGTCCGTGGAATGCCAAACTTCCCCGTTTCTGTTCCAGGATTCCATGTCAGGGAGTTCAGGCCAGTGATGCCTTCCTCCTTCATTGGGGGCAAGATTTCCTCTATGCCTTTCCACCCATTCCCCTAATTCCCAAGACACTGTTCAAGCTTCAGAGAGACAGGGGGTCTATGATCCTCATAGCACCACGTTGGCCACGCCAAGTGTGGTACCCTCTACTTCTGCATCTCTCTCAAGCTCCCTCCCTGTACTTGGGGTTTGCTCCAGACCTCCTCTCCCAGGAGGAGGGAACGTTGTGGCACCCAAATCCCCAGTCTCTTCATCTCAGGACCTGGTTGCTGAAGGCCTAGACCTTCAAGATTTACATCTTTCTCAGCAAGTGAAGGATATCCTTCATGCTTCCAGAAAGCCTTCCACCAGACGTTCCTATGCTTTTAAATGGAAGAGGTTTACCATTTGGTGTGCAGAGAAGGGTCTTAACCCTCTTGCAATACCTCTGAATTCTTTACTAGAGTATTTGCTGCATTTATCCCATGCAGGCCTTAAAACAAATTCAATAAGAGTCCATTTGAGTGCTATTGAAGCATCCCTTAAGCCTCTCAATGGACATCCTATTTTTTCTCATCCTCTTATAGCAAGATTCATGAGAGGCCTTCTTTTGACTAAACCTCCCATTAGACCACCTCCAGTGGCATGGGACTTGAATCTGGTTCTTGGCCAGCTTATGAAGCCACCCTTTGAACCCTTAGCCACTACCTCCTTGAAATTCCTTTCCTGGAAGGTTATTTTTCTCATTGCAGTCACCTCAGCTCGCCGCATCAGTGAGTTGCAAGCCTTAGTGGCTAATCCTCCTTATACAAGGTTCCATCATGACAAGGTAGTCCTCAGGACTAATCCACACTTTATGCCTAAAGTGGTCTCACCTTTTCATCTGAACCAGGACCTCATGCATCAAGGTGCAGAGAGGAATCTTCATACCCTGGATTGTAAAAGAGCACTTGCTTTCTACTTACAGAGGACACAGCAACATAGAAAGTCCTCTCAACTTTTTGTTGCTTTTGATCCCTCTCATTTAGGACTTCCAGTCTCTAAGAGAACTCTGTCCAATTGGATTGCTCAGTGTATTTCCTTCGCCTACCAGAGTAAGAACCTTTCTCTGGAGGGCCATGTCACAGCTCACAATGTGAGGGCCATGGCAACCTCTATGGCTCATCTAAACTCTGTGCCCATCGACCAAATCTGTAGAGCGGCCACCTGGGCCTCGGTTCATACCTTTACAGCCCATTACTGCTTGGACAAGGACTCCTGCCGTGATGCCTTGTTTGGTCAGGCTGTTCTCCAACACCTGTTCCATACCTAATCAACTCCTACCCTCCATCCCTGACTGGATGCCTGAGATTTATGGGTAGAGGTAGAGCCCTTCCCAGGGACTCACAACCTGGGTGATCTCCCAGGCATCTCTAGCTGGAGAGTCCCCATATGTAAAGACTCATTCCTTCTTGTTCCTGGAGATAGCACATTTACTTACCTGTAACAGGTGATCTCTGGGAACAGCAGGAATAAGTCTTCACAACCCAGCCACCTCCCCTAGGAGTTGTATCTCTCTATCTATCTTTCCTTTCCTCTCTCTCTCTTTGTCTCAGCTTTAAAAATCGAACTGGAGAGAGGCGGTTAGGAAAGGCGGGAAGGCAGCGCGCAGGCGCTGTGGGATGCTCCCAAAAGCTTTCCTTTTGGACGCTGGGGAGCATTCCCGCGCAGGCTCCGTCGGTACCGATGATACCCATATGTGAAGACTTATTCCTGCTGTTCCCAGAGATCACCTGTTACAGGTAAGTAACTGTGCTTTCTGGACCTGCCTGAGTCACACAGGGACAAGGAAGATACCAGCCAATTGGTCTAGCAGCTTTTTGCCATTTGTGTCCCTGGGAATAAGGGCCCTGTACATCTGGAGAAGGCTCATAGAGGCATAGGCTCCCCAGTCTTTTGGGGCTGCAAGGCCACGGTCCATTGTTGTGTGTTTCCATTACTTTGAAGATAAAGTTGCACTCCTGAGGAGCTTGAAAGGGAAGAGGGCAGTATCCTTTAAGGGGCATGAAGTGCTAATCTTTCAAGATCTTTCACAGTATATCCTGGAAAGGCGAAGAAGCTTTAAGCCACTCACTCAGTTGTTGCAGGAGAAAAGTAAGATATCGTTGGAGTTTCCCCTTCTCTTTGGTTTTTGAATTGGGTAATGCGCAGCACAAAATAGTGGAGATTGAGGACTGTATGGAGATGGTGGAATTTTTACAGCAGGGAGCGCAGAAGATGTCTGGTGCTGGCAGGGACAAGCATAAATAGAAGATCTCTACTCCCAAGAGAAGGAAGGTGCCAGGTTCCAGATGGAAGCTGTATGAGACTCCAGAGGATGATCTGGAAAGGGATATGGACATTTCTATACTTCCTTGATGGTAAGCGCTCTCCTTGGGGACACTGTATCTTTTTAAATCTGCCCTGGGTTTGGACTGTGGTTGGGTCTTGATTTGGGGTGAGGTTCTCCTAGTGTTCAGGGGGAAGCAAGGGGTCTCCTGTTTTTTATGACCTGCTGTTCAGAGTACTGCATATGTTTGTTTATTGTTTGCATGGGGGTGGGAGTGCCTTATAGATAATTTGTTGGTGATTAGTTCTGGTTACAGGAAGGGGTCTGGCTTTTGCAGTGTAAGATAAGTAAGGGGTCTTGTTAGGGTAGTAGGAAGGGCAGTGGGGTTCTCTAGTTCTCCTGGCTCTGCTTTTTGCCTTTTTCAGTTTGGGAGGGTGTTAGGTACAGGTGGAACATTGTTTCATGTATATGGCGGCTAGAGGATATTTTAGTACTGGGGGGCAGGGGGGGAGAGGAATGGTTAGATTCTAGGACATCAGTGGCCCCTATTCAATGCTGCGATGTTGGCATGGGTTTCGGGGAGATGGGTTGGGGGGAGTTTTGTGATACCACGTCTTGGTGGGAGACAGTGGGGTGGGCTTGAGAGAGTAGCTGGAGAGAATGGTGTGTGTGTAGAGTGCCTGAGTGTGTAGCGTTGGTATGTGTGGGATCGGGACATGAATGTTTGGATGTGTGTTTGATTGCAGAACCATGGCTTGCTGGGTGATATAGAATGTTCGGAGTCTTCATAATCTGGTTAAGATAAAGTGGGTTTTGATGCAGTTGCTCAAACTGAAAGTGGATATCACTCTTTTGCAAGAGTCTCACATGCTTGGGAATGGGCATTTATCCTACAATCAAAATTCTTTCCACGGGTCTTTGTGGCTAATTATTCCACATACAAGAGGGGAGTGATAATTTTGCTTAGCAAGAACTGCCCGCTACAAGTTATGGACTGTGTTTCTGATGCGGAGGGAAGATTTCTTATAGTGACTGGAAATTTTGGTGGGGTTTTGTGCCCTTTAGTTAATGTTTATCGTAGTTTCCCCAGAAGATGCAGGTTCCACAATGTTGTATTAGGACAAGCAGTGGATTTCCCAGGTCCCCTTTAATAATGGTTTATGGACCTTTCCTCCAGGAACATGTCCAAACCTTTTTTAAACCCAGCTATACTAACAGCTTTTACTACATCCTCTGGTAACAAATTCCAGATTACACGTTGAGTGAAAAAATATTTTCTCTTATTAGTCTTGAAATGGGTTACAGTGTAGCTTCATTACATGTCCCCTAGACTTTCTACAATTTGATGGCGTAAACAATTGATCTATGTTTACCCGTTCTACTCCATTCATTAATTTATATCATATCTCACCTCAGCCGTCTCTTTTCCAGGATGAAGAGCCCTAACCTTTTTAGCCTCTCTTCATAGGGGTATCCTTCCATCCTCTACCATTTTGGTGGCTTTTCTCTGTACCTTTTCTAATTCTGCTATATCCTTTTTAAGATACGGTGACCAGAATTGCACACAATTTTTGAGGCCCAAAATATTCAGGTCACTCACACTATAGAAACAATAAACTGATATGCTTCTCAAAAAACGTCAATGTTTGTCACACAATTTTCGACGCTTCAGTCCAGAGCTCACAAGCATTTCGTGATCACCATCGCTTTATCAGGGGAAACGCCAAACATAACCCAAATTGGCAAAACTAACACCAGGCAGCCACCATTCCAGTTCTTCAACACAGCCGATCAAAAAACACCGCGTATATGAGAAGCATATCAGGTTATTGGTTATTGTTTCTATAGAGTGAGTGACCTGAGTATTTTGGACTTTTGCACTCTAAAAGGCGACCATATTCTTTTTGGATTCACAATTTTTGAGGTGCAGTCACACCATGGAATGATACAGAGGCATTATAATATCCTTTGTTTTATTCTCCATCCCTTTCCTTATGATTCCTAGCATTCTATTTGCTTTCTTGGCAGCCAATGCACACTGGGCAAAGGGTTTCAACGTGTTATCCATGATGACACCTAAATCTTTTTCCTGGGTGGTGGTTCCTAATGTGGAACCTTGCATCATGTAACCATAGTTTGGGTTGTTCTTTCCTAGGTGCATATGTCCACATTAAATTTCATCTTCCATTGGAATGTCCAGTCTTCCAATTTATTAAGGTCCTCTTGCAATTTTTCACAATCCTCTTTGGTTTTAACAACTTTGAATAATTTTGTGTCATCTGCAAATTTGATTACCTCACTCGTTATTCCCATTTTCAGGTCATTTACAAATATGTTAAAAAGCAGCGGACACAGCACAGATCCCTGGGGTACGCCACTATTCACCTTTCTATAATGGCAGAATTGACCATTCAGCCCTACCCTCTGCTTTCTGTCTTTTAACCAGTTCCTGATCAACAATAGTACTCTGTCTCCTATCCCATGAGTTTTTAATTTCACCAAGAGTCTCTCATGAGGGATCTTGTCAAAGGCTTTCTGAAAATCCAGATACGCTACATCGACCTTTGTCTACATGCTTATTTATACCTTCAAAAAAATAACACAGATTAGTAAGACAAAACCTTCCCTGGCTAAAGCCATGTTGGCTGTCTCCCATTAATCCATGACTATCTATATTTTCAGAAATTTTGTTTTTCATAATGGTTTCTACCATTTTCCCAGTACTGATGTCAGGCTCACCAGTCTGTAGTTTCCTGGATCATCACTGGAACCCTTTTTTAAAAATTGGCGTTACAATGGCTATCCTCCAATCTTCAGGTATTACTGATGATTTTAACTGTAGTTCACAGATTACTAATAGTAGGTCTGCAATCTCATCTTTCAGTTCTTTCAAGACATTTGGATGTATACCATCCAGTCCAGGTGATTTGCTGCTCGTCAGTTTATCAAATAGTTGTAATACATCTTCCCGGTTTATTGATATTTCTTTTAATTTTTCTCCTGTATCAGCTTTAAATAACATTTTAGCCATGGATAACATCCCTACATTTTCCTCAGTAAAGACCGAGGCAAAGAATTCATTCACTCTCCCTGTTATGGCCTTTTCCCCTCTTAGTGCCCCTTTTAACCCTCTATCACCCAGTGGTCCAACTGACTGTCTCACAGGTTTTTTGCTACAAATGTAGTTAGAAAAAGGTTTTGTTATGTGTTATTGCTTCCACAGCAAGGGTTTTTTTTCAAATTCTCTCTTCGCCTGCCTTATCAATGCCTTGCATCTAACTTGCCAGTGCTTATATTGTTTCCAATTTTTGTCATTTGGCTCCTTTTTCCATTTCCTGAAAAATGATTTTTTGGCTACAACAGCCTATCTGACCTCGCCTTTAAACCATGCTGGCAGTTTTTTGGACTTCCTTCCTCTTTTCTTAAAGCGTGGAATACAGCTGGTCTGGGCTTCCAAGATAATATTTTTAAACAAGACTCATGCTTGATGTAAATCTTTAACCTTTGCAGCTGCTCCTTTCAGATTTTTAGTCCTGCCTACCCATAACAAAATTAATATGAATAAAATACAGCCTCTGACAGGCTTGTATGCAATGCTAGAAGTCTAAAAAATAAGATAGGAGGGTTATAATATATAGCACTAAATGAAAAGTAAGATATGATTGGTATCTCCAAGACATGGTCAAAGGAGGACAACCAGTGGAATACGGTGATAGCTGAGTACAAATTATATCGAAATGATAGCGTAGATCAAATTGGTGGAGTGGTTGCATTCTATGTTAGAGAGGGCATTGAGTCATACAGGGTTAAAGGTTTGCAGGAAAGAAAATACACTGTAGAATCTGTGTGGATTAAAATTCCATGTAAAAAGGGGAAGGGGAAGGCGATGGCAGTGGGAGTGTACTATCGATCGCCTGGCCAGATTGAACAAATGAATGATGAAATGCTCCAAGAAAGCTAACAATATTTACAGCACAGTAATAATAATGGGCAATTTCAATTACCCTGCTATCGACTGTGTCAGTGTCATGGCAGGACATGCCAGGAAGATAAAGTTTCTAGATGAAATAAATGATTGCTTCTTGGAGCAGCTAGTTCGTGAACCAACAAGAGGGGAAGCCATTTTGGACCTAGTCCTTAGTGGTAGACAAGATCTGGTGCAAAAGATAAGGGTGTTGGGGCCACTTGGCAATAGTGATCATAGCATGATCACATTTGATTTCATAAATGGAGGAAGGATGGCAAGAAAATCCACAATACTGTCTTTTAAGTTTGAAAATGGAGGCTATGATAACATGAGGAAAACAGTTAAGAAAACACTGAAAGGAGCTGCTGCCAAGATTAAAGATTTATATCAAGCATGGTAACATGCCTGCCTGGTGCGAAGGTAGCAGATCTCACGCACCGCCTAGATAGGATCATAGATAGTGCTGGGGGGGAGTCTGCTGTCTTGGTACATGTTGGTACCAATAACATAGGAAAATGTGGTAGGGAAGTTCTGGAGGCTAAATTTAAGCTTTTAGGTAGGAAGTTGAAATCCAGAACTTCCAGGATAGCGTTCTCCGAAATGCTTCCTGTTCCACGTGCAGGACCCAAAAGACAGGCAGAGCTCCGGAGTCTCAATGCGTGGATGAGACAATGGTGCAAGGATGAGGGTTTTGGATTTGTTAGGAACTGGGGAACATTCTGGGGAAAGGGGGAGCTCTCCCGAAGGGATGGGCTTCACCTTAATCAGGATGGGACCAGACTGCTGGCATTAACCTTTAAAAAAGAGATAGAGAAGCTTTTAAACTAGAAAATAGGGGAAAGCCGACAGTCACCCAGGAGCGCATGGTTCGGACAAAGGTATCCTTGAAGGATACTACCAAAAGCAGTGAGGTTCCAAAAGGGAGTATAGTAGCCCAAATGCCCTTGAGTAAGGAGCAGACAGAGCATAAGGATTCCCAATTACCCATGCCTACCAATAGCCAGATTAATATTAATAAAATACAGTCTCTAAAATGCTTGTATGCCAATGCTAGAAGTCTAAACAATAAGATGGAAGAATTAGAATATATAGCACTAAATGAGAGGTTAGATATGATTGCACTCTCAGAGACATGGTGGAAGGAGGATAACCAGTAGGACACTGTGATACCTGGATACAAACTATATCGTAATGATAGAGCTGAACAAATTGGTGGAGGGGTTGCGCTCTATGTTAGAGAGGGCATTGAGTCAGAAAGGATTAAAGTTTTGCAGGGAACAAAATTTGCTGTAGAATCTCTATGGATTGAAATTCCATTTATGAAGGGGAAGGTGATGGCAGTGGGAGTATACTATCGACCACCTGGCCAGAATGAACAAATGGATGATGAAATGCTCAAAGAAATCAAGGAAGCTAACAAAAGCCACAACAGAGTAGTAATAATGGGTGATTTCAATTACCCTGGTATCGACTGGGACAGTGTCACAGCAGGACAAGTTAAAGAGATAAAGTTTCTAGATGAAATAAATGACTGCTTCTTGGAGCAGCTGATTCATGAACCGACCAGAGGGGAAGCCATACTGGACCTAGTCCTTAGTGGAATGCCAGATCTGGTGCAAGAAATAAGGGTGTTGGGACCACTTGGCAATAGTGATCATAGTATGATCATGTTTGATTTAATCAGTGGAGGACAGATAGTAAAGGAATCCACAGTACTACCTTTTAACTTTCAAAAGGGAGACTATGATAGAATGAGGAATATAGTTCGGAAAAAACTAAAAGGAGCGGTTCCAAAGGTTAAAGACTTACAGCAAGCTTGGGTGTTATTTAAAAATACTATCCTCGAAGCCCAGACCAGCTGTATTCCACGCATTAAGAAAAGTGGAAGAAAGTCCAAAAAACTGCCAGCATGGTTTAAAGGTGAGGTCAGAGAGGCTGTTGCTGCCAAAAGAGCAACCTTCAGGAAATGGAAAAAAGAGCCAAATGATGAAAACTGGAAACAGCACAAGCACTGTCAAGTTAAATGCAAAGCATTGATAAGGCAGGCAAAGCGGGAATTTGAGAAGAAACTTGCTACGGAAGCAAAAACACGAAATAAAGACTTTTTCAAGTACATTCGTAGCAAAAGGCCTGTGAGAGAGTCAATTGGACCATTAGATGATAGAGGGGTAAAAGGGGCAGTAAGAGGAGACAAGGCTATAGCAGAGAGACTGAATGAATTCTTTGCTTCGGTCTTTACTGAGGAAGATGTAGGGATGTTACCCAAGACTGAAGTGGTATTTAAAGGTGATACTGCAGAGGAATTGAGAGAAATATCGCTACACCGGGAAGATATATTACAACTATTTGATAAACTGAATAGTAGCAAATCACCTGGGCCGGATGGTATACATCCCAGAGTGTTGAAAGAACTGAAATATGAGATTGCAGACCTGTTATTGGTAATCTGTGAACTTTCATTAAAATCATCTGTAATACCTGAAGATTGGAGGGTCGCCAACGTAACACCAATTTTTAAAAAGGGTTCCAGGGGTGACCCGGGAAATTACAGACCGGTGAGCCTGACGTCAGTACCAGGGAAAATGGTAGAAATATTCATAAAGAACAAAATTACACAGCATGTAGATAGTCATGGCCTAATGGGAGACAGCCAACATGGCTTTAGACAAGGAAGATCTTGTCTTACTAATCTGATCTGTTTTTTTGAAGGTGTGCATAAACAGGTAGACAAAGGTGAGTCGGTTGATATAGTGTATCTGGACTTTCAGAAAGCTTTTGACAAGGTCCCCCATCAGAGACTTTTGGCGAAGCTAAAAAGTCATGGGATAGGAGGCAGTGTACTATTGTGGATCGGGAACTGGTTAAAAGATAGAAAGCAGAGGGTAGGGCTAAATGGCCAATATTCCCAATGGAAAAAGGTGAACAGCGGAGTACCACAGGGATCTGTACTGGGTCCGCTACTTTTTGACATATTCATAAATGACCTGGAAAAGGGAATAACTAGTGAGGTTATCAAATTTGCAGATGACACAAAACTGTTTAAAGTTGTTAAAACCCAAGAGGATTGTGGAAAACTGCAGGAGGATCTGGATAAATTGGAAGACTGGGCATCCAAATGGCAGATGAAATTTAATGTGGACAAGTGCAAAGTTATGCACCTAGGAAAGAACAACCCACATTATAGTTACACGATGCAAGGCTCCACATTAGAAACCACCACCCAGGAAAAAGATTTAGGAGTCATCGTGGATAACATGTTAAAACCCTCCGCCCAGTGTGCAGCGGCGGCCAAGAAAGCAAATAGAATGCTAGGTATCATAAGGAAAGGGATGGAGAATAAAACAAAGGATATTATAATGCCTCTGTATCGCTCCATGGTACGACCGCACCTTGAATATTGTGTGCAATTCTGGTCACCGTATCTTAAAAAGGACATAGAGTTATTAGAAAAAGTACAGAGAAGAGCCACCAAATTGGTGAAGGGGATGGAAGGCTACTCCTATGAAGAGAGGCTAAAAAGGTTAGGGCTCTTTAACCTAGAAAAGAGACGGCTGAGGGGAGATATGATAGAGGTGTATAAATTAATGAATGGAGTGGAACGGATAAACGTGGATCAATTGTTTACGCTATCAGAATATAGAAGGACTAGGGGACATGTAATGAAGCTACAGGGTAAACTATTTAAGACAAATAGGAGAAAATATTTCTTCACTCAACGTGTAATCAAACTCTGGAATCTGTTACCGGAGGATGTAGTAAGGGCTGTTAGTATAGCTGGGTTTAAAAAAGGTTTGGACAAGTTCCTGGAGGAAAGGTCCATAAACCACTATTAAAAAGGGACCCAGGACATCAATGCTTGGCCTAGTACAAGCACTGCAGAACCTGTGTCTTTTGGGGAAACTGCTAGGTACGTATGACCTAGATTGGCCACTGTTGGAAACAGGATACTGGGCTTGATGGACCTCGGTCTGACCCAGTATGGCATTTCTTATGTTCTTATGGCATTGTTTAAAAATACTATCTTGGAAGCCCAAACCAGCTGTATTCCATGCTTTAAGAAAGGTGGAAGATAGTCCAAAAAACTGCCAGCATGGTTGAAAGGTGAGGTCAGAGAGGCTGTTGTAGCCAAAAAAACATCTTTAAGGAAATGGAAAAAGGAACCAAATGATGAAAACTGGAAACAACATAAGCACTGGTAAGTTAGATGCAAGCCATTGATAAGGCAGGCAAAAAGAGAATTTGAGATGAAGCTTGCCGTGGAAGCAAAAATGCATAATAAAAACTTTTTCAAGTACATTCGTAGCAAAAAACCTGTGAGAGTCAGTTGGACCATTTGATGATAGAGAGGTAAAAGGGGCTCTAAGAGAGGACAAGGCTGTAGTGGAGAGCTGAATGAATTCTTTGCTTTGTGTCACCAGTAGTCCGCCCGTAGCTTCAGCATACGGGGTAGGTAGCCTGGAGACCTTTTATTGAAAGGTTAAAGGTGTAGTTGTGTACCTTTTCAATAAGTTGTAGTCGTGAATCGAGTGGTTCAGGCAAAGACAGGCTTTTAATTCCCCTCCCGGGACGGATTCAAACACCCAAAGTAACATAGGAACAGAAAGCCATACACTCTGGCACAAGGTAGGAAAAAGAACTTATAACAGCTTCCAACTTAAATCACAAATGGTACGGTATTCATTGCATACAGTCCCTTGGTATTAGGAAATAAAGTCCTCTGCTTCTCAACTGCCAGTTGACCAGCTTCTTCAGGATATCTGGCTCAGCACAGTGAAATCCTATCATTTGTAACTGTTAATGTACAATCCATTTGAGTATCAGACAACTCTTCATCTGGAGGATCAATTAGCATTGCCTCATGCTGGCTATCAGCTGAATACAACTTCTGCCTTGTATACAACGTTTCCAGATTATTCTCTGCTGTCTGTTCCAGAGGCTTCCCTATTATTTCCTCTAGGAGATAAGGATCAGCTTTACTATATCTCTTGGCATAGCTTAGAGGAGAATCATATTCTTTATAGTTTCTATGAGAGAAATTCTTATAACCACTTTTGCAATGATTATACAGCCTACCTTCTGGCTTTGAGGCAGGAGAAAGTCCGTGCACAGCTCTCTCAGGATGGGGTTTAAACCTCAGAGGTTTTTCTCTGCATTCTGGCTGCTCACCCTCTTCTTCTGACATACAAATGTCTTGCACTGTATATCTTTCACTCCTTGGAGCTTGTAAGTGCTTCCCAGCTATCCTCACTGGTAACTTCTCCCTTTGGGTGCCTTCACCATAGGATAAATACCTGGAGTTTTGGTCAAAGGGTTTTTGTGCTCTGCTCCTCCAATTATTCCTGTCAGCTGCTTTCTGTCTCTCTCTCTCTCACATTCAGAGTCAGAATCCACTGAATCACTTACATACGTTTTCCTTTCACACTGGGACAGACGCTGCTTCCAAGAGCCAGACCTCAGCTTGCACAAACTTTCCAGCTGATTCTGTTCTCCTCCGTCTTCCCTGTTCTCCCTCTCCTTTCTCTTGCTCGTCCCCTTGCCGTTGCTCTTCCCCTTGCTGCTGCTAAACTCTAATGAACGTTTCTTATACGTTTGCTTGGGAGCTAATCTAGCCCTTCCCCCTCCCAGGTGAAAGCTATTAGGCCCAGGAGATGGGGATTGTTTGCAAGCTGGGCGGGGTTCCTGCCCTCGTGGCTGGGATTGTTTGTGTTGCTCCTGGCAACTGGGTGTCCTTGAGCTTATCCTTCCTGCTAGAAACTGCCCTACTGCACTTAGGTTCCTCTGTTTCCATATCACAGGATGTCTCTTTCCCATTACATTTGGTCTTTACTAAAGAAGATGTTGGGAAGTTACCCATGACTGAAATGGTATTTAAAGGTGATGCATCATTTCAAATGAGGGTAGCTCTGGAAAGAGGGGGGCATAGAATGAAGGTAAAAGAGGATAGGCTCAGGAGTAATCTGAGGAAATATTTCTTTATGGAAAGAGTGAAAGATGCATCAAATAGCCTCCCAGCAGAGTTGGTGGTGATGAGGACTGTATCTGAATTCAAGAAAGAATGGGAAAAGCATAACCCACTCATCTGGATTGGTCTTGTAGTAGTCAAGGAAAGTCAACGGGGGAAATGGTAAGACCAGGCAAGAAGCAGTTTCAGTTTCTATCATCCATGTGTAGCTGAGTTCTCTGCATAATAAAATCTTCACAGAGAGAAGGATTTTCTGGCTTCTGTGTATATTCTGACTGCTTGGATGGTTTTGCCCATAGCTTTCTATTGCCTGTTCTATTCGTATTAATCTTGCTTGGTCAATTTTGTGGTTCTGGGTGGCTAAATACTTGCAGAGAAAAAAGAATTCTTGCTCTTCTTTCTTTCTTCAAAGGCTTTAAGCGTGTGACACATGTATGTGGCCACACACGCTCCCCCACTAAGACTCCTTCCTCTCACACGTTTTCTGATGGATGTTTCCTCTATTCAGGCTCAGCTCCTTCCTGTGGCTAGTGCCCATTCTCCTCCTCTGCTGCTGCTGCCGCCACTTACCAGGACCTACTGCAATGGCAATAAAACACAAAAGAGGAACGGAGACTGCAAGTTCATGCATATCACTCATGGTTCTGTTGGTCTTGCCCCTCTGAAACAGGAAGTTTACATTAGAAGGGGCAGGACTGGCAGAGCCATGAGCAGCATGCATGAACTTGCAGTCTGCACTCTTCTTTTGTGTTTTATTGCCACCGCTGCATGTTCCAAGCAAGTGGCAGTGACGAAAGAGGTTGGGCACTAGTGGGGAGGGGTGGGGAAGAGCTGAACAGTGGCCTGGCATTATGTGGGGAAGAGGAGAGGCTGAATCAAGGAGAAGGAGCTGAACAGTGGCCCAGCATCATGTGTGGAAGAGGAGAGGCTGAATCTTGATGGGGGAGCAAGCAGCTGAACAGTGGCCTAGCGTCGTGTAGGGAAGAGGAGAGAATGAATTGGGGGGAAGGAGCTGAACAATGGCTTGGCCTTGTGTAGTGAAGAGGAAAGGCTGAATTGGGGGGAAGGAGCTGAACAGTGGTATTTAAACATCTCAATCATATCACCTCTATCCCTCCTTTCCTCTAAGGTATACATATTAAGATCCTTCAGTCTGTCCTGATATTCTTTATAATGAAGACCACTAATCATTTTAGTAGCCACCCTCTGCACTGACTCCATCCTGTTCACATCCTTTTGAAGGTGCGGTCTCCAGAATTGCACACTATACTCCAAATGAGGTTGCACCAAAGACTTATACAGAGGCATTATAACCTCCTTTTTTCTGCTAGCCATTCCTGTCCGTATGCACCCAAGCATCCTTCTAGCTTTTGCCGTTGCCTTTTCTACCTGTTTAGCTACTTTAAGATCATCAGACACAACCACGCCTAGGTCCCGCTCTTCTTTAGTGGACAAAAGTGCTTCACCCCCTATACTATATTGCTCCCTTGGATTGCTGCAGCCCAAATGCATGACCTTACATTTTTTAACATTAAATCTCAGCTGCCAAATTCTAGACCATTCTTCAAGCTTAGCTAGATCCCTCCTCATGTTATCTACCCCTTCCTGGGTGTCTATTGCAGATTTTGGTATCTTACGCAAAGAGGCAAACCTTACCTGAAAGCCCTTCCGCTATATCACTAACAAAGATGTTAAAAAGAATCGGACCAAGGACAGATCCCTTGGGCACACCACTGATAACATCCTTCTCCTCAGAGTGAGCTCCATTTACTTGTACTCTTTGTCGCCTCCCACCCAACCAATTTCTAACCCAAGCAGTAACTTTAGCGTCTATCCCTAGGGTGCTCAGTTTGTTTATAAGTCGCCTGTGAGGAACAGTGTCAAACGCTTTACTGAAATCTAAATACACCACATCTAGGGCTCTCCCTTGGTCCAACTCCCTGGTCACCCAGTCAAAGAAATCAATCAGATTTGTCTGACAAGACCTGCCTCTGGTGAATCCATGCTGCCTCGGATCCTGTAATCCGCTGGACTCCAGAAACCTCACTATTTTCTCTTTCAGCAGTGTTTCCAATAATTTACTCACCACCGAAGTTAATGGACCCGTAAAAATAATACATACTATTGCTAAAATCAAGATTATACAGTTATACATTTGAAATTCCTGATTGACTCTTGTGGTGAAACGTTTTCCTCCTGACCTCTTAATTGGCATAAAAGTCTATAAATAAAAAAAATGTATTTTTGGGGGGGGGGGGGGAGGTAGAAGATAGGGAGAGTGAGTGGCAATCAAACACCACTGGTAATTTATAGAAACAGCTCTCACATCTTTTCAAGTTGGGTTCCTAATAATGTTTTTTGATAGGAGATTTTTCAGGTGTGACTGTGGTCTCTCTCCACTCTTTCTTTGTGGTGCTTGCTGTTTGGGGAGGTTCTTCCTTTCTTCTGCTTTCTCTGATCTTTTGGGGGGTTTATTTATTTCATTTCATTTTAATATGTGAAATTTTCCAGTATAACATGCTAAAATAGTTTAGTATGTGCTATGACAGCTTTCACTAAAAGCCCTCTTCCCCACACCAATTAAACTGCACCCTGCAAACTTTTTCAAAGGCCCTCCAACAACTATCATCTTTCTGGACTATGGCACCAGCAGCATAGGAGAGATTAAGGATTGCTTCAGCCCTTTTTGGACCCTGGGGATCAATTTGGTAAGATTAGGAAGGGCTCAAGGGTGTTTGAGAATCCAGGGATGGCTATTTATAAATGTTTACACATAATTTAATCAGTAGGGTAGGCATGGTAGTGTAGGGAGGGGGGGGGGGTTATGGAGCCAAGGCATCCTAAAAAAAATTAAAAAATGAACCAAATTGAATTTGTTTTTCTTCCATTTACAAAAAACGAAAGCACAAACGTAGATGTGCAATAACTTTGGAGCCCCACTGTAACATACAAAAAAAGGAGAGAGCATGATTCTTGTATATCAATGGATGAAAACAAATAGCAATGTTCCAAGGTTTCATTCAAAAGATGTTTTAAAAAGTTGGTTTTAACAAAGTAAAATAATTGCAATTCACCCAATATGGCCATATTTCAGCTAGTCGCCTGCATCGAGGATCCAAAGCAATGTATAACACAACTCCTTAAAATGTATCTGCTCAACAAATAAGCTCTTTATACATGGTTGCAGTGGAAAGTATCCTGAAATATACTGTCCAAAAGTTCATCGGGATACCTCAAACATCATACTGCTACCACTGTCGAAAATATAAACTCTCTTTGCTGCAGTTCTTCAGTTGGGAATCTCAGCTTTGAAAAGAACAGTGTGTGCCACTCATATGACATCACCATGTTTCGATTAGTGGCTGCATCAGGGGTCTAAAATTGTAGAAACTATTATAAAGAACAAAAGAGCTCAGCATGCAGATAGTCATCATTTAATGAGACAGAGTCAAGGCAAGTCTTGCCTCACTAAACTGTTGAATTTTTTCAAAGGCATGAATAAACATGATGTTAAAATCGAGCCAGTTGTTACAGTATACTGTATCTGGATTTTCAAAAGGCATTTGACAAAGTCCCTCATGAGAGACTCTTGAGAAAATTAAAATGTCCTGGGATGGGATGCAAAGTCCTGTTGTGGACTGGGAACTGGATAATGGTAGTTTTCTCAATGGAGGAAAGTGAATAATGGAATGCCTCAGGGATCTGTACTGGGACAGGTACTTTTTAACAATTTACAAATGATTTGTTAATTGGGAAAATGAGTGAGGTGATTAAATTTGAAGATGACTCAGAGTTATTCAAAGATTGTGAGAAATTGCAGAAGGACATTGCAAGGCAACCAGATGGCAGATGAATCTTGATGTAGACACCTGCAAAGTAATGATGTTTGTAGATAGAAAGGAAGTGGAACTGTGGGAGATGGAATAAGGGGCAGTGCCAAGGCTGGAATTTATTTAGTTATTCAAGATTTTTTATACCGCTTTATCATTTCAGTCAAAGTGGTTTACATTGTAACTTAAACTTGGTAATGAACTGTAAGTACAGGACCAGACTGGGTCTGGAAGAGAACTCACTTCCAAACACACAATGCTTCATTTGTAGATATAAAGGAAGCTGGTATGTACATATATGCTGGGGAAATTCTGCACAAAAAAATTACAAATAGAAAATATGCAGAAGTATCAGTTCTTCTGTGCAGAATTCCCCCAAGAGTACACAGTCTCCATTCTTACCCCATTTCCTCCACTACCACACTCATTTTCTCTCCATTTCCAAATTAAGGAGAAAATGAGTGTTCTGGGTAGGCAGGGGAAATGAAGAGAAAATGTGTGTGGGGAAAGGGAGAGGGCAAATGGAGAGGAAATGAGTGTGGCATTTCCGTCATGACCCCAACTCTGGCACATTAATTTTCTCAAAAGACACCCAGTCAATTACACAGGTACACTAAAAAAATTTTTTTTTAAACTGCCTCTAATGTTTCGATTGATTTTTATGTTTTTTGGTGCGCTGAATCCAAATCTGGTAACCAATTTGCTCCATCACGTACAGATTTTTTGCTACATTGGGTTAGCAGTTTGAGGTGAACGTTTCAGATTGAATGCGATCGAGATAAAAGTTTCTTGGATGAATTCTTTATACTAATTGTTTAGTAGTTATTCAAATAAGAATAAAGAAAATTGTAACAAGGCAGCACATAAGAATAGAGTAATGTCAACAAAACACACTGTGATGGTAGCAAAATTGTCTGCACTTAAAACAGCCACATACATGTGCACAAACATTGAGCATATAAGAGCGAGGTTAGACACAAAGCAAAGCAAAGAAATGTGCAAAAAATGTTGTACAGGTATGTATGTAAGAATAGAAAACGCAAACCGCACCATTGCAATACATGAAGACAAACACCCGATGGTGTGAAAATAAAATTCTAATAAATGAGATCCGACACTGTGGTAATAACTAGCAAATTTTTATTTCAAAGTTTAGTAAAAACACAATATTTGTCAACACAGTTTAGATTTTAAAGTCATTCTTGGGTCAATCAATCTCCTGGTGGGCCCGTTTCTTCTTCCCCCGAATGCTTCTCTTGGTGCGCTGCTTGGCGTATTTTTCATCTGGGGTTTCCCGCAGCAGCAACCAGCAGAAATCAGCCATCATAGTGGTGTTCCATCTTCCTTGGTACCTTCTCTCTGCGTCCTTGATGTCCTGGTGAAACCTTTCACCTTGTTCTTCACTGTACGCCCCCAAGTTCACATGGGAGTGCAAGAAATGGACTTTCAGGCTCATGTTACAGCCTTGTTCTTTGAAGGCATTGAGCATCCTGGCAACAATATCCTTATAGTTCTCATCCCGCCTGTTCCCCAAGAATTTGAGAACAACATCCTTGAAGGAATCCCAGGCTTCTTTTTCCTTCTCAGACATCGTTTCAGCGAATGCTCCATCTGAAATGAGTTTCCTTATATCAGGGCCAACAAACACTCCTTCCTTTAGCTTTGCTTCAGAAAGTCGGGGGAACTTTGAGCAAAGGTACCGAAAGCACTCACCATCTTTTGGAAGGGACTTGATGAATTGCTTAATGAGACCCAACTTAATGTGGAGAGGTGGTAATAGAATTTTATCACGAGGTACCAAGCTCTCATGAAGAACATTTTTCTCACCGGGTCTCAAATACTCCCAAATTGGCCAGTCTTTTTTCCCCCAGTGTAGGTCGCGGGCCCGGCTATCCCACAAGCAAAGGAAGCAGGGATATTTGGTGAAACCGGATTGCTGCCCTAATAGCATGGATAGAATTTTAAAGTCTCCACAAATCATCCACTTATGCTCATCATAACGAATCTTCTGAAGAATCAGGGCCAAATTCTCGTATTTTTCTTGGAGAATAACAGAGTGAGCAATAGGAACTGAAGCGAATGTGTTGCCATTATGAAGAAGAACACCTTTTATGCTGTCTTTTGACGAATCAATGAACAGCCGCCATTCAGCAGGATCATACTTGAGTTTAAACTTTTCCATCACTCCGTATATATCGTTGCAAAATACCAAATCTTCCTCTTTGCTGAAATACTTCAAAAATTGTGTCTCGCGGTTGCGGTACCAATAAAAAGTTGTTCCTGGTGACAATAGATTTTTCTGTTTAAGCCGAGAACCTAGCAGTTGGGCAGCATCTTTTGGGAGTCCTAAATCCCAGACTAAATCATTCAATTCAGCTTGAGAGAAAAGTTCAGGTTTCGGATCTGGTTCAGTTTCAAACTCGGAAGTACTGGACTCATCGGGAAAAGCCATCTGATGAGTCTCATCATGATCAGAACCGTCCACACAAATATGATCCAAAGATTTTGGTGGTTCAGGCACAGGTACTTCGTTGCTATGAGGCATAGGCCTAATTGCTGAGGGAAGGTTGGGGTAACTTCTTACGTTCTTATTTTTTAAGTTGTATCCCTTCACAATGCAAGAGCAAAAATAGCAGTCACTGCTGTGGTCTCTTTGTTCACGCCACATCATAGGTATTCCGAAACGAAATGCTTGTTTTTTACCTTTCATCCATAAGCGTAGATCTTCCTCACATGTCTTGCACACTTTGTGAGGAGCCCACGGTTTGTCTTGATCGCCTAACTTCAAACCGAAATAGGCGAAATATACTTTTTTAATAAATGCAGAAATGTTCCTCTGCCGCTTTTTCACGGTATATTCCCCACAAATAAAACAAAAACTGTCCGGAGAGTTGACTCAACCTCTGGCTCTGTGAGCCATCACAAATACACAGCACTGCAAACTACAACTGTAGTGAACCACTTCGGAATAAAGCTGGATTACGACTGAGCAAACAAAAGGTAATAATGAACTTGCAAGAAACTGAAATTTGACAGGAACGTTCATGTCGCAACCACCGTGTTTGAGCGAGCGAACGAGGCGAGGCGAACAGGAAAGAACACGCGCCAACGCGAGTACTGGATTTAGCCCCCCGCCTCCCAATTGTCCTGTTAATGTATAAAATGAATACAAAACACTCTAAAATATCATGAGGGAGTGTTTCTAGTTAGTTAACCATTACAATCTCTATTTTGGGCCAAGAAAATAAACTGCAGTCGGCTAAAAAGAAATTATGTGAACATTCCTTATATGGGTAAGAAATCTAATTTTGCAAGAAAACGTGACGTGATAGAACATTTTGGCTATTTTTCCTGGATTCAGCACCCCAAAATCTATAGGAATCAGTTGCAAAACTGGAGGCAGTTTTTTGGTAGTGTACCTGTGTTACACTTGGTGATTAAGACAAAAGGATACTTTATTCACTATTAAAAACCTGAGAGCCCGACACAGGCCGTGTTTAGTTTTTCTCTTCCTCAGGGGATTCAGGTATGCTGCAGATAAATAACCATAAACACTATAATGCATACAAAAATGTTAAAATTATAAAAACATGCCTATATAAGTATAAAAACATATTAAAACCAATAAGACCTAATTATAAATATTATCAAAACATATATATACACAACAATAAGAGAAGATCAATAAATAACCATTTAGCAATATCAATAAAAAGTATCAGAAGGGTGTAAAATGACATTTACATCAAATCATTATGCTATGTGTAGACCCACCATGATTGGGGGTGACTAAGGGGAGCCAGGAGTGAGTGAGCTGAACTAAATAATAAAACATATATTAAAAATAAATCACTAAGACTGTAATAAAACCATAAATATCTAAAAATAAGTAAAATACCGAATTACTGATTATTATTGATACCCCATAATACATGCCGACCATTTATGGTTTTATTACAGTCTTAGTGATTTATTTTTAATATATGTTTTATTATTTAGTTCATCTCACTCACTCCTGACTCCCCTTAGTCACCCCCAATCATGGTGGGTCTACACATAGCATAATGATTTGATGTAAATGTCATTTTACACCCTTCTGATACTTTTTATTGATATTGCTAAATGGTTATTTATTGATCTTCTCTTATTGTTGTGTATATATATGTTTTGATAATATTTATAATTAGGTCTTATTGGTTTTAATATGTTTTTATACTTATATAGGCATGTTTTTATAATTTTAACATTTTTGTATGCATTATAGTGTTTATGGTTATTTATCTGCAGCATACCTGAATCCCCTGAGGAAGTGAAAAACGAAACACGGCCTGTGTTGGGCTCTCAGGTTTTTAATAGTGAATAAAGTATCCTTTTGTCTTAATCACCACGTGTAATTGACTGGGTGTCTTTCGAGCAACGTGGTGAGGTGCTCCTCTTTGGTGGACATTAATTTTCTCTCCATGTCCCCTGTCTTCCCCACAAGCCAGACACACTCATTTTCTCTCCATTCCCCTCCCCCGAACAATCATTACCCTTACTCTATCCTGTGATTCTCCCCTCCCCTCCCCAGTAGAAGCAGCGTCAAGTGCTGAACTTTAGGATGCCCAATATTTGTTTCAGGAGTTGAAAATGCAGCAATGGAAACAAGCACTTCAAGCCACAGTAAATGCAGAAATGCCTGCTAGCTATGTGGGATCTGGAGTTGGGGGGGGGGGGGGGGAGGAAGCATGATATAATCACACAGCCAGCATGCTCCCCTGCATCTACTCCAGCGATGATGAGGCGGCAGCAATCTGCTCTGGGGCAGGGTAAATTTAGAGCAGGCTCTACTCCTCCTCTTCGGGGATGGATACATGACATCACTTCCTCCTTCCTGGTTTCAAGAAGTGTCAGAACATCATTCCATTTAGTTCTGGCGGAAATTAAGCACTGACTACATAATGCTAGCATCCACATTAGGAGTCATCATCCAGAAAAAGGATCTAGGTGTCATTAGGGTCAGTATGTTGAAATTATCTGCTCAGTGTGCAGCACCATCCAAAAAAAGCAAACAAAATGTTAGGAATTATTCAGAAAGGAATGGAGGATGAAATAGAAAATAGAACAGAGCCTATCATAATTTATTTATTTTATTTATTTACATTCTCTTATATACCGCACTATTCGGCATCAGCGCGGTTTACATGGAACAGAAGCGCTCAGTACAGTTAACATGTATGAGTTTACAGATAACAGGGCAAGTAACTTAGATAACAGGGGTAAACTATTTACAAAAACTTGCTACATAAGCTTGTAAACTATTTACAAATATTGCTACATAAGGTTGTATGATCATGAATTCTATAGAAACAAATGCACCACTAAGGGTTAGAGAATCTTTCTTGGCATGTTGTTGGGAAACCATATATTTGCTTAGTGGGTTGCATCTCTGTCTCGGTGGGTGAGGTTGGGTTCTATGAGGTACTTATTGAAAAGATGGTACTTGAGGGCTTTCCTAAACTGCGTAAGGCCCTTAATAGCCCGGATATCTGGAGGTAATGCGTTCCAGCATCTTGGTGCGCTGATACTAAACGCCCTGTTGGCTGTAGATGAAGTGCAAACTGTTAATGCTTTCGGGACTTTTAGGGTGTTTGTAGCTGTGGATCTCCTTGCTCTATTAGGAGATATGGTATGGATGAGGGCCATTATTGATTCAGGGGAGAGCTTGTTAATAGCTTTAAAAGTGAGTAACAGAGTCTTAAAAACGATTCTAGCCTGGATAGGTAGCCAATGTAATTGTATCAACAGAGGTGTCACGTGGTCGCTTCTGCCTCTCTGTAGCTTCTGCCTCTCTGTAGCTCCCTGATGCGACCGCACCTGAGTACTGTGTTCAGTTCTAGTTGCCGCATCTTAAAAAAGATATAGTGGAATTAGAGAAAGATAACCCAATTTATAAAGAGGATGGAATGAGTCCCCTGTAAGGAAAGGCTACAGAGGTTAG
The DNA here is from genome assembly GCA_033557465.1 of Ichthyophis bannanicus. Lineage (NCBI taxonomy): Eukaryota > Metazoa > Chordata > Amphibia > Gymnophiona > Ichthyophiidae > Ichthyophis > Ichthyophis bannanicus. Next base: position 963,758,685 of record CM066033.1, on the reverse strand, counting down.
GGTTCTTCAGCTTGGAGAAAACATGGTCGAGGGGAGAGACAATAGAAGTTACTAAGATACACTGTTACAAACTGTTCATTGCAAACCGTTTGGAATTGCAGAAAAACGGTATATAAAAACATGTTAAATAAATAAAGTAGCACGTTTAAAACAAATCAGAGTAAACATATTTTTTTTTCTCTCAACATAAAACTAAGTTCTGGAATTCATAGCCAGAGGATGTGCTAGAGGCATTAATTGTAGTTGGGTTTAAAAAAAGAATTGGACAAGTTCTTTGAATAAGGTCCATAAACCATTATTATAAAGGTAGACTTGGGGAAAGTTTCTACCTATCTGTGGAGGAAGGCAGCTTTGTATCTATCTACTTTTTGGTGTCATGCCAAGTATTTGTGACTAGATAGCTTAGTAATAGAATGCTGAGCTTGATGGACCTTTTGTCTGACCCAGTATGGCAGTTTGTAAGTTCTTATATTAAAATTGCATGAACATTCCTATAAAACAAACGTGAAAAAGAAAATAGCATAACTATGACCATCCATAATTAAAAATGAATTGGTGTCAAAAATGTTAATTTTGCTGTCCCAGACTAAAATAATCAAGCTCATATGCCTTGTAGCACTACATAAATGATTAGTAGTAAATATATAAAACGTTTTCCATGGGTAATGCCTACTTTAGAAGCAGGAAAGAATTTTTATAAACTGGCATGACCACATGTACACAAGGCATGCGCCTACTTTTACGCATCTGCACATGGAAGGTGATTCTATAAGGAGCACGTGGAGAGGTAGGTGCTAGGAATGCACACAAGTCCCTATTTTAAAGGACTTACGTGTGTGCTTCAGACATTCGCTGTTATGTAAGCATGCACTCGTATGGCTCATCAGACACATTTTCACTTAGGGATGCACAGGGGCGGACCTTGGCAGAGCATAAGGAGAACCTAATTTTATGTGCGTAAGTTATACAATTTTCTAACTTATGTGCTTTTCTGGAAGATCTAGGTTCATTGTAACTAATTTATATATATATATATATGCTTAGTTCTCTGTACATAGTTATTACTTAAATCAGCTGTTGCTGATTTAAGTTAATTCGTCCCTTCTCCCCTTTCACTCCCTGTTAAGATGCTACATATATTTTTTGTTTAATGTAATGTTCAATCCTTGAGTTCTCTGTAAACCGCTTTGATTCACGAAAGGCGGTAAATAAGCACTAATAAATAAATTTACACCTGCTCTAGAACAGGCGTAATTCCGCGACTAGCTTCAAGTGCATCATTATGTTTCTATTTTATAAAGTAAAGAATGGATGTACTTCACTTTATAACATAGGCCCCACTTACATGCCTGGAAATGCATATTAACTGCTCAGGTGGAGTGAAGGTGAGGATGCGATGAATGCACTCATTTTATAAACATTTTCAAACTATTGGGAACAAATTAAACCATGTCAAAACACTAGTATAACAGCTGAGAATGTAATAGGGGAATGAAAATAACTTTCAAAAATGTAACTAATTAAAAAGCATGGAACTAAAACTTTCAGTAAAACCCATTACTGTGTCATAGATCATAAAACACCCTAAAAAAAAAGAACAAATGTTATCTAAAAGTGCATTGGGGATACCTCCAAAATATCTCTGGCATCAACTAAAACATAAACCCTCTGTTACCACAGTCTTTCAGTTGAGAGTCTATGTAAAAATGATATAATATGCAAATTGAGAGTGTCTGGATGAAAACATAAAAGAATACAAAATATAAACAAAGAAAAGGCACATATTCAACTTTGCAAACCAGTGCGTGCTGTTCACTTTGGGTTATAGTCAGGAAAATTAAACCTCTGCATGTTGGTTTATGATTGGCTACCTTCCATGCAAAGATTTGACAGTTCTAAACCAGTATTTCAGAGGTAGCTATTTTGGAGGTCATTTTATAACAGGGTACCTATGTTAATAGAGCAGGAAGGTGCCCATTTTTGGCCTATTTTATAAACACATATAGGCGCCAATGAACATGTTACTAAGATTCGCACCAATAGCGTATGTTCAGCCCCCAGTATTGTTAGCTCAATCTGTTCTATAAACTGGAAGTGTGTCTGGCATGTCCACATGTTGCTAGCATAGGTTTCATGCTGTCCCCGTGATGCTCCCATTTGGCGCAATCCGTGCAGGAGCCTTCAGTGATGACTACTTTTTACTGCGGTGCACCTTTTACTGTGGTAGCACAATTTAGTAAACATATTCCCATGTGTCTTTATAAAGTACTAGCACATATCCTGCAAAAATAATATAGTGGTGGGGGAGCGGGAGATATTCCATGTGATTTCTGTGGCTAGAAGGCTAGCTTACTGTGTCAATCGCAGCCACCGGCATATTCAGCAGCACTAATGTGATTAATGCCACTGCTGAATGCCCTGAGACTAGCTGGCTAGCATCAAGACATTCCAGGTCTGGAGTGGAGGCTTCTCCTAGGAATAACTGGACAATGGTGATATTCAGTCACCTCCCAGTGACCCTTAAGTGTTGAAAGTTAGGCACCTGAAATTGTGGCTTAACTTTCACCGCAGAAGCTTACTGAGCAGCGACTAAATATTTCCGCTGCCCATTTAGCTTCTTTTCTATCCTGCTGACCTGTGCCTCATGACTCTTATAAAATAGCACCTATAAAAGGAGTAGCCTAGTGGTTAGAGCAATGGCTTGGTAACTAAGCAACCAGGGTTCAATTCCCGCTAGCACTCCTTGTGGCCTTGGGCAAGTCACTTAACCCTCCATTGCCTCGGAAGAAAGGCCTGGCAATCTACTTCCGGTGACACTGCCAAGAAAACCCAGGAGCTTCTGGGTCGCCAGGAGTCAGGGCTGACTCAAAGGCACACATTGCATTTGCATAAAAGTACGCACATTGATTTGTTGACACAAACTTTGCCAGTGGATGTGCACATGGGTGGAGTTTGGGCAGATAGCGCAAGTATAAGTGTAGATTATAAAATTCTATAATTTATGTTCATACCTGAAAAATATAGGTACAGACATTTACCCCTGCTGGAGGACTGATGTAAATGTCCCCACCTTACATGCATTAGAATGGTTTTACTCATACGTAACTGGACGGCATCAGCAGCTGAAGGCACAGCCACTCAAATCTGCTCCATATATGCAAAGACAAGACATTCCCCAAGGCTCTGCATTATTTTCACTGTTATTTAATAGATGTATCCAGCCAATTTGCAATGTCATACAGGCTCACAATGTCTACTATCCTATACTGTATATGCAGATGACGACATTATTTACATACCTTTCTTCACTACAAAAGCAAATTACTTTGCATTAAAAGAAATTGATATTGTATTGCTAGCTCACTCTGGTTATCAAATCACTGACTAACAATAAACTATAAGAAAATAGAAGTGCTTTACATAACAAGAAATTAAAACTTCACTACACCAACAATCCTAAAGGTCAAGAATGCAGAAATAGAGATAAATCCTGAAGTGCATTACCTAGGAATAACTGATCAACACCTATCATTACAGTCAGTCATAGCAAAACTACTAGAATAATCTAGAATAAAATAAGAATTCTCCAACACTTAGGCCTACTATTTGAACCACATAAATTCTGACCGTTGTTTTAGGCCATGATATTCACACACTTATTTACCAAGGAATAATCAAAAGCGCCTTATACTCCCTTGAAATGGCCCAGCACACAGCGACTCAAATTATTCAGAGTGCATCTAGAATTAACCACATTAGGCCTGATTTTCGAAGGCATTTACATGGTTAGCTGCCCTAGTTACCGTGTAAATGCCTTAACCACAGATAGACGAAGGCACCTACACGGCTAGTGCCTTTGTCTATCTGTGAGTAAGCCCTTATGCGCCCAATGCTATCCGGTTAGCATCACGGTGGAGCGGGGGTGGAGGAAAGGGCTAACTAGGTAGCAGCGATTTTCAATGCTACCCGGTTAGCCCTCAGCATCTTAAAGATAGGCAAGGGTATTCCTCGCCTATCTTTGAGGCACTGGGGCTAACCGGGTAAAATCGAAAATCGCTGCTACCCGGTTAACCTCAGCAGCTGCCAGTGTTTCCAGCCAACCTGGATTTTCACTTCCGTAGTTGTAGAAATGAAAATTCGGGTTAAGGGGGTCAGTGGGCAGGTTATGTGGGGGAGGAGAGTCTAGTGGTTGGGGCAAGTTACCTCAGGCTAGTGGGCCAGGGGTTCAAATCCCACCAGAGGACAGCAACCTTGGGCCAGAGGAACTGGAGTTTCTAGTCCCATAGGCACTCCTTGTGGCCTTGGGCAAGCCACTTAACCCCCCGTTGCCTCAGGTACAAAAACACAGATTGTGAGCCCTTCAGGAACAAGGGAAAATATATGCATACAGTACCTGTATGTACATTGCTTTGACTGGTAGCAAAGCAGTATATATAAAAAATAAATAAATGAAAATCAGGCCCATTATATCCATTTTAAAACAGCTGCACTGGCTTCCTCTACTAAGCCAAATTAAATACAAAGTCCTGATAACCATCTTCAACATATCAAACAATCTAACCTTACAGTATCTACAGTTCCTCCTGTGATAACCACCGGACAACAAGAGTCGGGAGAATACCTTCATGATACCGCTTGAAAGAACTAAGAGCAACCAAACTGCATGCTCAATTGCTTTCTCATTATACTAGAGCTATCTCAGACCTTACAGCATTTCATAAGGAATTAAAAACCCTACTGTTTAAAGAACACTTTGGAAACAAAGCATAACCTGGCAAGCCTAACAATGACCAAACAAATGACTAATGCCCACCGACCATGACCCATTATTAACAGAGCATGGTTAAGATAGACAAGATTATGTTGAAGTTATATCTAAGTGAATTCCTAGGGGTACCACTTGAATCCTAACACCCTTTTTCGAAAGTATATTATGTTCCATCTCACAAGAAAGTTTCTGCTGATGCCCAACAGGTTTCCTTATCTGGTTTGCAACATGCTGACATTTCTAATATTCTGGAATCTACTGATACTGAGACTGTATTACCAGCAGCTTTATTAATTTCTTTAGCATTATTGTCAGATTGAGGATGGCTTTTCAAATGATATTTTAAAAAGCGCTCCATTCCCTTTAAGGGATTGTTAGTTTGCATGTATCCTGATCTGGCCTGCGATACTCAGTGGCGGCGGAGGGATTTCCTCCTGCTTAAGTCTGCGTAGTCCAGCTGGGGGGGGGTCTGTTTCTTCTAAAGTTTCCATGTAAATGCCTTGTGCCTTTACAGTCTCAGAATTATGTTTTTCATGATCCCCCCCCCCCCTCCCCAGGTGGCAGCCTTTGTGAGTTCTCTCTTTCCCACCTTATCTACAGAGGGGATCCTTTAGGATTTCGCAGCAATGGATAGGATTTTGTGGATTAGATTGCCTAATTAAGCTTTCCTTGCATGATTTGTTAGGTTATTTTGCTGTTCTTGACTTCCCCATGTTGTTGGGCTAGAAGGTGGAATATATCAAATATCTATTTGGTTTATGTATAATTCCTTATATAATGTTATCTTATGCTGCCTTTTTCTTTACAAGTGTTATGCTTGGAAATTTGTGAAAATTTATAAATATATTTTAAAAAAAAAGATAGACAAGCTTACTAGTCAAAACCCAGATACACATGTTAGGACATACGGTGCCCGATATTCAGTGCTGATGACTAGCATTGCTAATGTGGCTAGCTGTTGGCACTGAAAATTAAACCTGGATATTCAGTGCTGGGTTCATATCTGGTCCCAGTGTTGAATATCTGAGTTAGCTGCATTTGCTGTTTGCTAACCACGCAGTGGTGATATTGAGCCGCTGCCCAGCTAGTGATATGCGGCGAAAGTTAGGCCAGGGTTTCCTGCACCTGGCTTTTGCCACATTTCACTAACCAGGCAGCAGCTCAATATTGCTGCTGCCCAGTTTGTGAGCGGTGCTGCTTCCGCTGCACCCCATAATGCCCCCAACATGCCCAGACTCTAATCGGCATGTTCTTTCTTTGGTAAAACTATATGTTTTGGATTCTGTAAGCTAATTTCAAGGTATTGTACTGCCCCTTTCTTTAATGATGAATCACCACAAAGGTCAGACTGGCATGTAGTTGCAGGACTCTTCCCCATTTCCACATTTTATGAAGACGGATAACATTTGACTGTAGTCTCTCTCCAAGGAATGATAGAACAGAACCATCAGTGGAGCTGTCAAAACCTCTCTAATCTCCAAGGATATATCCCATCTGGTCCCATTACCTTCGCCATGTTCAGTTTTGCTAGTTCCACTCCTGCTATCTATCTGTAATTCTTTTTCAAATCCTTCCTTGAAGAATATTGAGCACAAGTATTTGTTTTCTAGTTCTGCTGTTTTTCTCATTGTCGCCACTTCACCTTTGTTTTACAGAGTTGCCAAGTTACCCAGTTCCAGGTGATACTTTTTTGCCAGTTCTGGTTTTAAATTTGCATTCCAGTGCAGTATGGTATTTGTAGTTCTTGATTTTACCTATTGGCATCAGTGTTGCAATTCCCATAATGCATCAGAAAGATTGTCAGAAATCCAGGGCTGGCTTAAAATCTCATTAACTGGAAGTGAGTAAGTTGGCAACTCTCTGGTTTTACAAACCCACCTCTGCCGTATTTCTGAAGCAATATATGTTGTGTGCCCCCACTGTTCAGTTCTCTTGTTATGTGGCTTGAGTGGCAGGCAGTGTCCTAGGGAATGATATGCTTTGTCCTGACTCTGATTACAATAGACAGAGGGCCCGATATTCAACTGGGCAGGCTATGCACCACTATGGCGCATAGCCCTGCCCACTCACCCCTAGCCCGGATATTCAATGCCATGGTGATGGCATTGAACATCTGGTTTTGGCACCCAGAGAAAACTGCTGCAGAATCTAACCAGGTAGCGGTGATATTGCACTGCTACCCGGCTAGCATCTGCGGCTAAAACTAGGCGAGCCAAAAGCTGGCCTAGTTTTAGCCAAAGATCGCTAACTGGGTAGCAGTGCAATATCACCGCTACCCGGTTAGTGGCAATTTCTGACTCCGCTCCATCCTGGAATGTCCCCAACATGCCCTGATGCTAATCGGATAGCATTGGGGCACATAGGGGACTTAGGAGAGGATATTCAATGGCACTAACCGTGTAAGTGCCGTTGAATATCCAGTCTTAAGGCATTTATATGATTTACAAGGCTGTAAACCATGTAAATGCCTTTCAAATATTGGGTCCAGAGTTCTTAACATACATGACATTGCTTTTAAAGAAAATGTCTTTATCTTAATTGGTTTGTATATTAAAGTGCTATAGAAAATATTGAAAATGGAATATATTTTTACTTTGATAGCATAACTATGTGATTATAGGCTGCTAACAATTCCTTCTTTTGATCTAATAAAAAAGAATCACATATAACAGCAGACAGAAAACAAGCAAGTTATATTATCCTAGACTCTCAGGATTGCCACACAGTTTTTTCCTTAATTCTTAATTGTGTTTATTTTGTTTTGAGGCAGACAGACTGGGGCCTCCTCTTGACATCCAGCTTGACTCTCTGAACTGTACAGCTTTCGGCGTGCAATGGAGGATGCCAAAAGAGCATGCTGGTACTATCACAGGATATACTGTAAGTGATCAGCTGTTTGTTCACCACTTCACGCATTTAGCATTTTCTGTTGCATCCATTGACAAGACTGTAGCAGGACAGAAGAAACATAGCAGCATACACAAAAAGACAAGAGAAAGTATTAAAAAGAGCTTTTAAAATCTGACAGTGTATATACCAATCAGAAACCACCATATAAAAAAGGGGTCAATTCCCACGTGGATCGGTTGAAAAAACAAATGTGAAAAAGAATGGCCTTGAAACAGACAAAAGAGCCGAGGAAGCCTTATATTTTTGTAATGACCCCAAACTATCACATTTCTAAGCATAAAACAGGACTGTATGGAAGGACTATACAGAAGGATGCAGATATCCTGAGGATAATGAACAGAGACATAACAATTAAGATTTATTGTGGCTGAGTGTAGGGTTGTACTCTAGGGGGGTAATGTGGTAAAGCTTTTTCCATGCATAAAGCCTATTTTGCATGCAGAAAAGATCTCTTATAAAATTCTGCAAAGCATACACACATAAAAAGTACACACATGAAAAGTGTGCACCTACTTTTATGTGAGCTTCATGTAGGTGGTCATGGAGGCATAGTTTTGATGAAACAGAGGTAGAGTTGTGATGTACACATCTATTCTAACTATACATATACGCGTATGGAGTACAGGCAGAAACTTACTGCTTCTTCTAAGCAGATTTAAGTTTGTGCATTGACATTTGTGCACCATTGGGCTGGATCTGGGAGCCTATTTTATAAAGGCACATAGGCAATGTTTCCTCTAAGGTTTGGCAGCTTGTGTGTAAAAGTTTCAGCCTATGTGCAAAAATTTCCATTAAACAACGTTTTGAGCAACTGTGTGCAGTTGAAGCTATTGATTAAAACTAGGCTAAACATTGATCTGCCTGGGAGCATGATTTTTCAGCCTCCAGGGTTTTGTAACTGCTTCATGGATTTATTTGTACCTTGAGGGAAAAGAAGGATTGGTTAAGATATATAGGACTGAGAAGAGTTGGCCAGTAGTGAATGCTACACTTACCTCTAAATATACATAATCTCAGCTTCTCTTCAGCTAGTGAGAAGCAGCATGATTAATAACATTGAAGAATCCTGAATTTCCTGCTAGACCAGTCCTGACAAGTAGGTTATGCATCCCAGCCAGCAGATGGCAACAGACTAGTGCAACATTCAGTGATGTCATCATTAGTATATCCACTGGTGCAGCACTGAGAGAAGCCAGTATTGTCCTGCTTCCAGCAGGTGGCAAGGTGTTTAGTATGTACACAGCTGGGCAAGCATTCTCAGATTTGCCCCACTGACCTGTCAGCTGCAGGGTCTCTCTTTCTGGGGATTCCTTTTTCATCGTGGTTTTTACCTTCTCATTTGTTTTTTTATGGTCTTTTCTCATTTGCTGCTACAATGCTCTGCCATGCTGCTCAATGCAGCCTGCGGCCCCCAACAGTTTAAGCCTACAGCTGCAGTTTTCAGCCCTCAGTGCAGTGGGAATACTCCAGGGCACATTTTTTTCTGGATGTTTGGGACCCCTCATGGGGAGGGCCCAGAGCCTGATTCCATGTTTGCTGCCTCTGCCATGTCTCTCCTATTTTTTATCTGCCAGCGAGCACCATGGCCATTTTGGATGGCTGCATGGTCCATGCGGAGGAGAATGTTGTGAGAACATAAGATATGCCATACTGGGTCAGACCAAGGTCCATCAAGCCCAGTATCCTGTTTCCAACAGTGGCCAATCTAGGTCATACGTACCTAGCAGTTTCCCCACAGCCTCAAACCCACAGGTCCCTGAAAGTTCTCCAGGACCCCAGAGTCCTTCTTTCAGCTGGATTGAGCAGCAGAAGCTCCTTAAACAGCTCAGGGACTGTTTATAGCAGCCCCTTCTTGGGGACCTGTTGCCCTGATCTTCCCAATGGGGGCTTGGGCGCTATAGCATCTCTCCTGCTGATGGAAAGAGAGACGTGTCCCCCATTCCACCTTTTCCCTGGCCATTCCTCCAGGAGCCCTGCCTTGTCCATGATTGGGGTTGGTTGGGATAAAGATGAGGATTTCCTTTCTCCAGTGGGTGAGTCAGTGGAGGAGAGAGATCTTCCCCTGGTGAAAGGTTAGAATCCATCAGTGATCCACCTGTTTCACAGGGAGTATCTTTCTGCCCTTATTCTGGAATCTATGGTGGCCTTACACTTTTCGAAGACCATCCCTGTGGAATGTTCACAAGTTGCTCCTATGTTATAGGGTTTATGGTAATCCTGTCCAGAGCATCATCTTTCTCCCACTATGGGTCCTGACTGCTTGGGTATGTCCCACTCATCTGAACTGGTCTAGCAGGATGATAAGGAAGGAAACATTTACTTGCCTCAGGAAGGAGACATTTACATGCCTGTTAATTTTCTTCCTTGAATCCTGCTAGACCATTCCAGAACTCATCCTGGAAGACTATTCCTATAGGGTTGGGAATAGTCTTGATTGGGTTGTCAGTATCGGAGTTTGAGGCAGAGTCAGTTATCTTGAGAGGGCCAAACATTTTGTTCAGAGTTGTCAGTTGATACTTTTCTGAATTCTTCTGAGTTTTCAGTCTTGCTTCCTGCTTGGGAAATGCCATACTGGCTTCTTTAGGTACTGCACCAGTGTATATATGAGTGAAAGTTGCTCTAGTCTGCATCACCCGCTCCTTTGAATTGTTCTAGCAGGATTCAAGAAAAGAAAATGATCAGGTATGTAAAATTTTAATTTGATTATTAATTTCCTATTCCTTTTTCCTTCTCTTGTGCATATCCCTGCTGTTTTAGATTTTTTTGTTGTTGATGTTGTAGATGTTCTCTAAAGAAAAACCTGGCTCCTGGAAGCCAAAGAAGTGAATAAGTGCCTCACCTCCCATTGTCGGCTGAAGTCATACATAGCTGTTATTGCGAGACATTAGCTAGCAGCAGGAGGAGAGGAACTTACTATTTTTCCGGATGCTGGAGGCTAGGTGAGAAATACTGTCATTGGGGAAAGCTCAGTTGGATGGAGACAATATGGCCACTTTTGAAAAGTAAGCTATGCCAGGGCTGTTTAGTTGCTGAAATATTGTGCACTACAATTAAAAAGCTGTGTATAGAAGAATTATTTTCTGTGTGCAATTGCACTTTCATATAGCTTAGAGCAGAGGTTCCCAACTCCAGTCCTGGAGGGCCAAACACCATTCAGGTTTTCAGGCTGTCCCTAATGAATATGCATGAGATACATTTGAATACAATGGGGGTAGTGCATGCAAATGCATTCATGCATATTTATTAGTGACAGCCTGAAAACCTGAATGGTGTTTGGCCCTCCAGGACTGGAGTTGGGAATATCTGGCTTAGAGGGAACCCTGTACATAGGTTCCTATGTTAATTTTATAAAATAGGTTTAAAATGGGTGCCTTTTGAAATTTCTCACATAGGCGCCCTGATTTAAAATTACTCCTAAGTATATAAGAGTAGGCTTGTACACCAGGCTTCGAATAAATTTATTTATTTATTTATGCATTTAGATTTATTTGTCCCTTTCCACTGTTAGCTAATGGTGGGGCAGTACTTAATAACAAAATAGATCATAAAGATCGAAATGGCCCATCCAGTCTGCCTAGTAGGCTGGTAAGGGTTTTATTTTTATTTAATTTATTTATTTAGTATTTAACTCACACCTTTCGAAAGGATTGTAGTTGCTGCTCTGTACAGGTTACCTTCTCCCCACCACCATGTCACCAGAGAAAGGAGTTAACAATATTAGTTGATGATAAACTATAAATAGATTCAACTAGCCAAATATTAGCAATACTTTGGGTGTATATTCTGCATTTGAAATGCTATCATAGTAAGCTTTCCTTTGCAGTTGTAAAACTATCTTACAGTATTACTGTACGTGATAAGCAGTGAAGCTAGCAGCTATATATCTAGTTTTGTAGACTGAGGAGCCTACTTACTAAGCAGTGTTAGCTGTTAACATGGCAATTAACATGCACCAAAATCAACACAGCACCTTGGTAGTTAACAATAAGATCATTTCCATTGTGTTAAATGAATAGAAAAGTGGGAAAACCCCCATCATTTAGTGCAGATTTTTTACAGTTACCATATATAAATTTTGGCAATTAATTCATGGTAACTGCAAAATCTTAGTGCATTTAATTTGATGCACTGATTTAGATGTGGGACTTTAGTAAACAGAACTATAAAAATGAGATCTGATTATCAGGCACTGGACATCTTTGTGAATTGATATAAAGAAGTACAACTTTCAAATCCATCACATGAGTAGTGACTAAAGGTTATTAGCATTTGACAGCTGTTTGCAGGCCTATGTGAAATGAGTTGGTGACCTTAGTCCAATTCTTAGAACTTTTTTGAGCAGAAAAGCCAAGGACGGATGCCTCTGGGGACTGAAGCAATCTGATGTGTCTTCTGATTCAGAACAGGGAGGAGCTGATTGGTATGGCAGTGTTACTGATGGATAAATGGAGAACTCTGATTTCCTGGATTGTAATTCTAGTGCCTATAGCAGTGAATGTACACATAAAAACAATTTTGGTTATGTTTCAATGAAATGTTTTCACATACATATTTGCCCCTTTTTTTTTTTTTTTACATTTTTTCAATTAAAATATGGGTTATTCAGATTACCCGCTTAGCTAGCTTGAAATGCTTCCCACAGGTGTACAATACCAGACATCCTTAGAAGTAGAAAATAACTTTTAAATTAAACATATTTTTCTCTAAAGTGCGAATTGTTATTCCTTCCCAGTCAGAGCTCCAGATTCTTTTTGGGAACTCTTGAAATGGGGTTAAAGGACAACTGAATACATTGTACCTGCATTAGAATACAACATTTCTGAGAAATTAACTTTTAAGAGAGCAATTTTTAAACCACATGTGGGCCTTGTACCAAGGTTTCCCTTGGAAAATACAGCCAGCTGTAGGAATGAGGCTGCATTTTCGGCACATACAGTACAAACATATCTATTGAGAACCCATCTCCAGCTTTTTTTTCGGGCAGATAAAAAGTAAGCATGCTGTGAACAGCAAAAGCACTTTTTACCCATTGAGAAGGGACATTTTTCAAATGAGAATTTTCCACAGAAGACCTTCATCTACCTTTATATTTACATTTTAGATTGTTCTGCCTGCCACATGTGGCAAATCCTTGAGCCTTGCTAACTTCTTGAGTCAACTCAGTTTTAAGGCCTCATCCGAGTGAATGACAAATATACACAATACAAAAAAATTCACTCAAAAAATCTCTCAAATAACCATAATTATATTACAAACCTCTTGCCACTGGTCTCAGATAAACGATTTTTACGACACGTTAATAGGGGTAGATTTGCTTGCCCACTTTTGTGTCCGTTCACAGCAATGACCTGTCGTGCAAGTGGTTTTTTTAAATATATAAATATTGCCTTTAATCCCTTAATTTTTGTAAACTTTTTTAGCAGCTTTATATAAAAAGATAGCCAGTCTACTTATCTTGAGCATCGTAGAGTGGCAACCGTTGATACGTCCTCCTGATATTGCTCGTGAATACTAACAAAGGAAAATACCCCAACGCCTCAGTCTTGTAAGCGCTTCAGAGCGTTTCTCCAGATGGGTTTCTCAAGGGGAAATTAAACTTGTTTTGTATCACAAACCAGACGGTATTCACTTGTGTTCAAAATACAGGAACCAGGTACTAAAATCAATAACGGCAATGATATGGTTAGAATAAACTGTGCACAATGTTGTTTTCAAAAATACACAACACTTCTCAAACAATCTACCTCTTCAGGCTTCGCCGGTTTTTTCAGACATTTCGATCAGCAGCTCACAGCATTAGTGATCCTGTAGGATTGTGAAAGCCAACGCATGTGCTCCAGGTCGGGGTTTAAATACCCTTCAAAACCCTCCCTTAGTTGGAGCAGCTTAGACACATGCTTGCCAATCTACACAGATATTCAGACCCTCAGGCTGTACTGTATGAAGTTGGTGAATCCACCACTGCTCTTGATATATAAGCCGCTGTTCTTGCGATCTACCTTGTGACCCGTGCATGACTTGTTCTATACACCAGCAGCGCAACATTTCAAAATCATGAGCTAATTCCAAACAGTGTTGAACCATCGGCGCAGTCAGCAGTTTATTACGTAATCTGCTACGATGTTCCTGTAGGCGGACCTTCAGGGACCGAATAGTTTTCCCGACATAAAGTAGCGAGCAAGGGCATTGAACAACATATATAACTGATCTGGATTCACAATTGGTCATATGTTTCAACCAATATCGCTTCCCCTTATGCATAAAGTCAGAAAGTTCACATGTAACTTCGCAGATGTTGCAATGGCCACACTTAGTATGTGTTCCCAAAATTGGAGCAACAGAACCCCAATCTAAGGGCCGCAATACCGTAGGAGACAAAAACTCTTTAAGATTTTTATTTCGCTTCCATACACAGCGTATTGATGTTTCATGCAATTCGGGCACCACTGCAAGAACCACTTTATGCTTTTTAATTATTTTCTGAATCTTAGAACTCAAAGGCGAAAAAGCTGTAATTAAATTCACCTGATGTTCTTCTAATTGTCTCCCAGATTGTCCTGTGTTGGTCAGCAACAGATCTCTATTGTTATAGAGGGCCCGACGATAAGCTTGATGGACGATCTTGTCAGGATATCCTCTATCAAAAAAACTACGTTTTAAATATTTAGATGAACATTTATAATCTTGTACTGATGAACAGTTTCTCCGATATCTTAAAAACTGTGATACCGGAAGACCATCTTTTAAGCGCTGTGGGTGGGCACTAGAGTAATGTAAAAAAGTGTTCTTATGGGTGGTCTTTCGGAACACCGTAGTTCGCCAACCCTCCTGTTGTTTAGTTATTTGTACATCTAAATACGTGATGCACACTGCATTACTCTCCGAGGTAAACTTCAAATTGTTATCACAGGCATTCAACCATTCGACGAAACTATTTAGCTCCATGCTGGATCCCTGCCATAGCATGAAAATGTCGTCGATATAGCGGTGCCATGATTTTATATGGACCGCAAACGGAGACTGTGATAAATGCTGTTTTTCAAAAATATGCATATAAAAATTTGCTATAGAGGGGGCACAGGTAGCCCCTATAGCCACCCCTGCAATCTGATGATAAATTTGTTTATCAAAAACAAAAAAATTTTCAAACAGGGTAAAGGCTGCAACTTTATGCAAAAATGAACAATGTTCTACTGTCAAGTCTCCTCTATCTTGAAGAACTTTTTGAATGATCTGGTAAGCTGACTGTTGTGGGATACTAGTATATAAGGATTGAACATCTAGTGTGACTAATAAAATTTCCTGCTGTGTCGCCCAAAAAGTTAAGTTTTGTAAAATATTAAGAAAATGAGTGGTGTCACGTATAAAAGATGGTATGGTCTTTAATAGTGGTCGTAAAAAGGAGTCTAAATAGATAGATAGAGATTCTAACAGAGAACCCCTGGTGGACACAATGGGCCTGCCAGGGGGACGCTCAATGTTTTTATGCAACTTCGGAACTGTGTAAAATTTCGCAAGTTGAGGATTTGTCACCATCAAAAACTTTGATTCCTTAATCGAGAGGATTCTACGTTCTACAGCATTTTTCACTAGGTCATTAATTTGATCCTGCAGACGAGACGTCGGATCCTCTGACAACAGTTCGTAAGTGTGGGAATCCTGTAGTTGGGACAACGCTTCTTCCATATAATATTGGCGATCAAGTACAACCAGGGCTCCTCCCTTATCCGCTTGTTTTATCACCAGATCCGTTCTAGTTTGCAATCTTTTCAGCGTCCTCATTTGTTCAGCTGATAAAATCGTTCTATGTTTAGGACTAGTTGCAAAAATATCGCCTATATCTTTCAATACTAAGTCTTTAAAGACCTGAATACCTGAGGGAAGAGGTGTGGGTGGCACCCAACGTGATTTTAGTGGCAATGGCACACGATTTGTGTCAACTGATTGAATAAGATCTTTAGAAGACTGAAGATCAGAAGAAACAACAGAATCAAAAAAAGATCTTAAATGTAATTTTCTAATTAATTCATTAAAGTCTATTTGAAACTGGAAGAAATCAAAAGTGATCCGAGGAACGAAAGAAAAACCCTTGTTCAATAGCTCAATTTCAGCTTCAGAAAGAACTTGTTGAGAAAGATTCACTACCAGAGACTCTCTTACTTTTTCTTGCGTTCTTGCCGCTTGTTGATAGGATCTTCTACTTTTTTCTTCCTTAGGGAACGACCTTCCACTTTGTCTAAAAAAGACTCCTTAGACGTTCGGCTGGAGTCAGAACTGGTATCATCTTCCATTGAGTCACTAAACATGACACGTTTTTTATCTGAAGATTTCTTTTGGGTTTTACGTTGGGGATTTTGCCACGGATAAACATATCCGGTGGTGTAATCAGTCGCATCACGCTTCAACTTTTTAGTCTTCTTTACCATGATTTCACCACGCAAAGTGTCTAATTGTTGCTTCATAGAAGTTTGATGTGTAAGAAACGATTCTTGTGCTTCTGCCTCCCTTAATTTCAGAGCGGAGGCCTGTGCCTCAGATTGCAATTTATCCATTTGTTCCTTTGTGGCACTCACTATTAAGACCATAAGGTCTAAAGAGCACTTGTTCAGGATTCTCAACCATTGTTCCATAAACCCAACTTCCATGAACGGTACTCGAGGCTCTTTGTATATCCGTAAACCACGAGGAATGTGACCTCTACTAATATATTCAAGGAGTGATGCACGATGTAATTCCATTCTCAATATCTTTTTTTGTAGTTGTAATAAAGTGTCCCATTGTGATTCTAAATCGCATGCAGCTTCTTCCAGAGAAAGATCCGAAAAAGGAGTTTTTTCTTTGAGAAGTGAAGTGATAAAATCTTGCGGGAAACTTAGGGTTTCCTTCCAGTGTTGAAGACCTTCCATCGTAATGTATTAGACAACTCAGTTTTAAGGCCTCATCCGAGTGAATGACAAATATACACAAAAAGGCCTTGTAGCATCACCTTTTCATCATATACTTTCCAGAGAACACAATAACACAAGTTCATCTAAACAGCTCCAATCCCATCCCTATCTAACATGATACTTTTTCAAGTAATATTACTATCATATGTATATAGTTCAAGTTCTATTATCCATTGTTACTATTACCCCTGTTTTCCAAGTTTTTCTTCCTGTTACATGTAAAAACAGATATATGTATCTTATCTTATCTGATGTTTTGTAGTTCTATGTAAACCGCGCTGATGATGAATAGTGCGGTATATAAAAATGTTAAATAAAATAAATAAATAAAATAAAATACAAAAAAATTCACTCAAAAAATCTCTCAAATAACCATAATTATATTACAAACCTCTTGCCTCTTGAAGGGTATTTAAACCCCGACCTGGAGCGCATGCGTTGGCTTTCACAATCCTACAGGATCACTAATGCTGTGAGCTGCTGATCGAAATGTCTGAAAAAACCGGCGAAGCCTGAAGAGGTAGATTGTTTGAGAAGTGTTGTGTATTTTTGAAAACAACATTGTGCACAGTTTATTCTAACCATATCATTGCCGTTATTGATTTTAGTACCTGGTTCCTGTATTTTGAACACAAGTGAATACCGTCTGGTTTGTGATACAAAACAAGTTTAATTTCCCCTTGAGAAACCCATCTGGAGAAACGCTCCGAAGCGCTTACAAGACTGAGGCGTTGGGGTATTTTCCTTTGTTAGTATTCACGAGCAATATCAGGAGGACGTATCAACGGTTGCCACTCTACGATGCTCAAGATAAGTAGACTGGCTATCTTTTTATATAAAGCTGCTAAAAAAGTTTACAAAAATTAAGGGATTAAAGGCAATATTTATATATTTAAAAAAACCACTTGCACGACAGGTCATTGATGTGAATGGACACAAAAGTGGGCAAGCAAATATACCCCTATTAACGTGTCGTAAAAATCATTTATCTGAGACCAGTGGCAAGAGGTTTGTAATATAATTATGGTTATTTGAGAGATTTTTTGAGTGAACTTCTTGAGTCAGACAAGTTGATGTTCTTCCTTAAATCTTTGACTTGGTGAAGGAAAGGAATATGTTATTCTTTGTTCACCTCTTTTAGTCTAACTTACCATGTTCATCTCTTTCGAGGTGTTTTATACCGAGATGGAAAAGGACAAACCAGCAAGACAGCAGTCACATGACGTTCCACTCAGACGAGATCTATTCGATATGGTAAGTGCTTGATCTTATTTTATCCGACTATTACTTAACGTTGCTGAAGCACTAGATGGCAAACCGTGTGCTATAAAGATACATCTAAGAAACAGTCTCTGTTCTGTAGAGCTAAAATTCCCTGTCCTAGTTGAGACATTCAAAGAAGACAAAATTCTATTACAGAAATCATGTTTAAAGGGAGAAGGCTAACACCTAGAAGAGGCAGCTTGTTGAGTGTGAAATGCATCTCAAAAAGATGGATTCCCACCAAGCAGCCTGTTGCTGTACAGAAGTCCTCCACCAGCATTCATACGGGTGGGAGGTTGGTGCAATGTGATCGAGCTTAAAATCTCAAGGCACAGGCAGATCTTGAAGACATACGAGCAACATACGAGCAATCCCAGAACTAACTAAATTCAGAAGAGCATTGAAGCACCACCTTTTCCTCGAATGTTACTCAAATGAAGGTGCACCATCTCGACCCACCCGCAAATAAGCTCCATGTCCTCTGTAATCTTCCCTCAATTGTTGTATAATATGTAAATACTACTATGTGTTCAAATATGTGTAAATAGTTAATTATGGTTATCCAAGTTGAGCTACCTGTTATCTGTAATTTACGGTGTAACCCCACCGTAAAACCTAAATGTTCCATGTAAACCGCGTTGATGTTGAAGAGCGCGGTATATAAGAAAAATAAATAAATAAATAAATAAGTCACACAGCCAGAGAAAAGCAGTTCAGTAGGGGGTCTGTGAGGAAGATGTAATAGTAGTCCAAGCTGGAAAATATAAGGGAGTAGATAAGGATCTTGGGCAGTTTGTTCAAAAAGGAAGGGGCAGATTTTAGTGATGTTATACATTTAGCAAAATGCATGTTTCTTGTTCATATCCCTGAATGCTTATCTCCTGCCTACATGGCTTTCATTATTTCAAGTCCCTCCATATCTACCAATGCTAAAATAAAGAAAAAAAAGAATTCAATCTTGCATTTTTCCATAGCCTGTCTCTGGTTGCTATTGAAGTATTTTCAGCGTATCTTGATAGTCCCATTTCAAGTCCTCCCCCCTGTTCTCCCCCTTGCTCCCCTCACCTGTCCCACGTCTGGCATTCCTTCCACCCACTCACTTCCTCTGAGCTCATTGCTATCATCACCTCCTCTAAAAAAACCTCCTGTGCTCTGGACCCCATCCCCACCCCCTGGCTTCTCACCCCCTCCCTAGCCCTTATCCCTCCTATCCTCTCTATGATTAACACCAGTCTATCCTCCGGTGTATTTCCCCAACCTTGGAAGCACGCTCTTGACCGACCTATCCTTAAAAAGTCCTCTCTTGACCCCATGATTCCCGCGCACTACCGCCCAGTCTCTAACCTTCCCTTCTTATCTAAAATCCTCGAAAAAGCTGTCTTCTCCCAACTTTCTGCCCATCTTGATTCTACTCACTTTCTCCACCCCCGTCAATCTGGCTTCCGCCCTGGCCATAGCGTCGAAACTGTTCTCCTTGGTTTCCTGAATGAAATTCACACTGCTCACGACCGTGGTGATCTTTCGGTGGCAGTTTCTCTTGACCTCTCCGCTGCCTTTGATCTTGTAGACCACTCCCTCCTCTTAGCCCATCTTCGCGAAGCGGGCCTCTGCAGCACCGTTCTGCACTGGTTTCACTCTTTTCTCTCCTCTAGGTCCTTTTCAGTTCTCTCTGCCTCTACCCCCCCAACCGCCTCTACACCTACTCCCCTGCTTTGCGGTGTCCCCCAGGGCTCTGTTCTGGCTCCCCTCCTCTTCAATGTTTTCCTTACCCCCCTTTCTCTACTGGTTCAACAGCACGGGATTTCTGCCTTCTACTACGCTGACGACCTCCTTCTTCTTTACCATACCTCTCCCCTTTCCCCTGACCTCTCCCCACTGAACACCTGTCTCACAGCTGTAGCCCACTGGCTTACCACTCACTGCTTACATCTTAATCTTGCAAAGACTCTGGCCATCTGGTTCTCACGTGACGGTACCCCTCCCTTGGTTTCCCCCTCCTTTTTCTGGCTCCCCCATTCCCTTAGTCTCCTCCTTCCGTTACTTGGGTGTCCTTTTTGACCCTGGCCTCACCTTTCGGGATCACATTGCTCACATCTCTAAGACCTCATTCTACTTTCTACGTCAGATCCGTGCTATTCGTCCCTTTCTCTCTCCACAGGCTCTTTCTACCCTCCTTCTCTCCCTGGTTATATCTCGCATCGATTTTTGCAATTCTGTCATGTCTGGTCTCCCTGCCTCCCAACTACAACGCCTCCAACGCATCCAAAACACAGCTGCCCAGCTCATCTTTCATGCATCTATCCGTGATCATATCACTCCTCTCCTCATCCGTCTCCACTGGCTCCCTGTCAAGTTCCGCAGTCATTTCGAGATTCTGGTCCTTCTCCACCGTGTCCTCCACACCCACTCCCCTCAGTATCTAGCTGACCTGGTTCACTTCCATAACCCAACCCGTTCCCTACGCTCCTTTCACCTAAATCGTTTGCATCTCCCCTCACCCACTTGTGCTCGCCTCCAATCCACCCGTTCCTCTGCATTCTTCTTCCTTGCTCCTGCCCTGTGGAACTCTCTCCCCTCTTCTATCCGCCTCGAACAGGACCATGCCACCTTTAAGACCCGCCTGAAAACTCACCTCTTTACCCTTGCCTTCGACCTTCCTGAACCTCCCACATGATTTGTCTTCCCCTTCCCCTTCCCCTCCCCTCACTTTCCTTTCTACTGTCCTGTTGTATGAATCTGCCTAGTTTGCTTTCCTATCAATTGATGTAACTTCTTTTCCTTTCTCTTCCCACCTTTTGGTGGCTGTTTTGATTTGAACTCTGTAAACCGCTATGATGTACATTGCGTTTAGCGGTATATTAAGTTAATAAACCATAAACCATAGTTCAAGATGTCTCACAATCTTTGTGTTCTAACAAGATAAGACAAACCTGTGCAGTTACATCTTTTGAAAAATAGTCAGAGTTACTAACATGCCCTCCCATCTTAGCAAGCCCTCACCATTAACATGTGTTATTTTATCACAGGTCACTTTTAAGTAATAAAGCCATACTACTAATAATTTGTATTTAGTAACTATAGCTGCAGATTGTCTGAATCCTCTTTACAAAATTCATACCTTGAAAGCAACCATTTCAGTTATTTAGTGCAGGAATAGAAATGTCATCAGTGTAAAGTGCTAAACTGGAAATTAACTAGAAGTTCTAGCCAGGACTATCCCGTCCACTAGGTGAGCTGGGCGGCTGGTCCAGATGGACGGCAGCGGCGATAACGGCACACATGAGTGGCTACCCGTCCCCCCAGCTGCTGCCGATTCAATTTGGTGGGGAGGCGGGCAGCATCAGTATTTCAAAAGCAGCGACAAAAAGCCGCTACCCGCCTCCCCCTCGAACGGTCTTGGAGGGAATTAAGTGGGGATTTTGTGTCCTTTTCAAACCAAGATAGTGGAGTACAAAGGAGGAGGACAAAAGAGCTGTCCTAGATATGGAGAAATCTTACAGGCGATCACAGACTTTAGCAGCATAGACAGAATAACAGGATAGACTGGGATGGTCAGATGATGTCTTTCTGTCATCATCTACTATGGTGCTATTTTCTTATATACCACTATGGAATGTACAGTAGAAAAATTAAGCTTTTTGTACATCTTGCAGTAGTAGTTCACCAAACTATTTATTTATTTATTTATTTATTTATTTAACAGCTCTCTTTTTTTTATAGGGAACAGATTAGAACGGAAACTCAAACGTTACATAGAATATTTTGAAATAAACAAGATAACTAATGAACACAAAGGGGAAAAAGAAGAGGAGCTTCTTATGGGGGTTATTTATTTTTGGTTAGCATGTGCTACCACTGTTATGCATTATCTGTCCTCGAGCCATTTTACTGCGATGGACCCTGAGTCAGATAACATACAATGACAGCATTAGCTGCGCCAACCATTAATAAAAGACCTCTTATATGTTCTCAAGACCTTTTTGTAGAATTGTTCTTCTAGCAAGCTGTGGGGTTAATGTTCAGCCACGATGGTCAGCATCTTTTTTTAAGTGTCAGCTGCTGTGGCTAAAAAATATCTAGACATTTAGCACCACTATTCAGGTGGATCGCAATTTTATAACAGCCACGTCCAGCTGGCAGAAACGTCTAACCTGAAAACGGGCATGTAATAAACCTGATTCCGAAATCACAGGTGTAGAAGCACCTGTGATTTCAGAAGCAAGGAGATTTACGTCCCCGGCACGACATAAGTCCCCATGCCCACCATCTTCTGAAAAGATAAAGATGTCTCAAATGCTTCCTGTGTTCATGCGGCCGTGCCTCCGCTGGCAAAACGTACATCTCCTAAGCTGATGCTCATACTGACAGTGTTGTGCTCATGTAAACAATCCATTAATTCGGATGAAACAGATATGATTATATAAACCAGAGTATACGAGGGGGTACCCCAAAAAAACAGGAATTATTTTTTAAAAGCTATTTATTTCAAATTCTTTACAAAACAACCTTATCCCCTTCAAAATACTCTCCATTACAACTGATACATTTGTCCCACCGGTGCTTCCACTGTTCGAAACATTTTTTGTAGTCATCTTTAGAAACGGCTGACAGCTCCTCCCTCCTTTTTTCTTGACTTCTTCAATGTTGTCAAATCGGTGTCCTTTCATGCCCCTTTTCATGCGTGGAAATAAGAAAAAGTCGCACGGAGCCAGGTCAGGCGAGTAAGGTGCATGGGGCAGCGGAACCATGCCATTTTTAGCCAAAAACTGTCTAACAGAGATGGCTGTGTGTGCAGGTGCGTTGTCGTGGTGGAAGAACCAGTCTCCTGTCTGCCACAAATCGGGTCTTTTTTTTTGACGAACACTGTTGCGCAATCTTCTTAAAACTTCCAAATAAAAGGTTTGATTGACGGTCTGACCTGGGGGAACAAACTCTGAATGAACTACCCCCTTGGCATCAAAAAAGCAAATCAGCATTGTTTTGATGTTTGATTTGACTTGACGACATTTTTTTGGATGGGGTGACGATGACGTCTTCCATTGGCTTGACTGTTGCTTTGTTTCTGGGTCGTAACCATAGCACCATGACTCATCACCTGTAATGACCTTTGACAGAAAATCTGGATCAGTTTCAAGCTGTTGTTTCAAAACACGACATGTTTCAACTCGATGTTCCTTTTGATTGTCAGTCAGAACCCGAGGAACAAACTTGGCAGCAACCCTTTTCATTCCCAAATCTTCCGTTAAAATTCGCTGAACCGAGTTCCAAGATAACCCACTAATCTCTGACAGTTGATCAATTGTCTGTCGACGGTCTGTGAGCACAAGCTCTCTAATTATTTCAATATTTTCGTCGATTTGGGCAGTTGATGGACTCCCAGAACAAGGTTTGTCATCAATCGACATGTCGCCATTTTTAAACCGAGCAAACCACTGGTACACTTGACTTTTTCCCATAGCGTCATCTTGATAAGCTGTTTACAACATTAAAACAGTTTCAGCAGCATTTTTACCGAGTAGAAAACAAAATTTCACAGCTGCACATTGTTCACTTAAACTTGTCATCATAAAAAACAATCACTGCAGATGACCAGAACAAGCCAGGTCGACAACACAGGCGGCACTGAACTGACAATGAGTTGCACTATACATGCCTAGCGGCAGAAGTGCGTACTACACAAGCTCCGCCCACGGCAATGTTATTCCTGTTTTTTTGGGGTACCCCCTCGTATATACTAGTCTGCTCCATACCCATAACACTACAAGGTTATGTATGTGCACCAAAGCTATTGTATAAGCAAATGGAAAATGAGATGTTTGTCCTGACAGACCCTGCAGCAAAACATACACGGCATTTGAAGAACACCTTAGTAATTCCTGCAATGGTCATTGCTGAAAACAGTATATGCAATGCTAAGTATGGGCCAGAAAACACTTAAATGGGTCGCTACAACTGCATGTCAAAACATGTCCCTGTTAATAATAGGGAACCATCAGGATGTGAACATGCAACAGTGCAAACATCAGAAATACAATCTCTAGGAACAAGCAGGAATGAGTCTTCACATAATGGGTATCGTGGGTACCGACGGAGCCTGCGCGGGAACGCTCTCCAGCGTCCAGTAAGAAAGCTTTTGGGAGCATCCCACAGCGCCTGCGCGCTGCCTTCCTGCCTTTCCCAACCGCCTCTCTCCAGTTCTTCTTTTCCGCGGAGCCAGCAGGTCATGTTCCTGTCACCGCAGAAGAAGTTCTTTATTTTTTTCTTTATTTTTCTGTGTCGCGTCTGCCTTCGACGTCAGACCGGTACCGCCGGTCTTTTCTTTCTTTCTTATTAAAAAACCCCCAAAAAAACCCCTTTTCTTTATTCAGCTGTGCATTTTCATTTTGGGCCTTAGGCCTAAATATTTTCTCCTCATGGAGAAGCCCGCTTCCGGGTTCAAGAAGTGCACAAAATGTGGCGGTACTATTTCTGTCACCGACACCCATGATTGGTGTCTGAAATGTTTGGGTCCTGACCATTCCATCACGGATTGTGTGTCCTGCACCATGATGTCTAAAAGAGGTCAGCAGAACCGAGCAGCCAAGCTCAGTACCCTGTTTCCCTCTGATGCAGCCTCGGTGGCATTGACGTCTTCCAGGGCTGCTTCTTCCTTCCATGGATCTCAGGTAACCAAACATAAATCTAGCCGGTCCTCGAAGGGCAATCTCCCTCTAAGCATCGAGTTGCCTCCGGGCTTGTCCTCAAGGATTCCGCTCCAGCAAAATTACCCGGCGGGAAGTTCCGGCTTCCAAAGCATTGTCTATGGGGTCACAGGTTGACATCGATGGCTTGGCCTCGACCGATCACCTGTTGCCGTGTTCTGGGGTATCGGTGACCTCCACTGGTACCGACATCCAGACTTTAGTGGTGTCGATGGATCAGAAAATTCTGTCCATGCAGCGCAGCCTTACGGCGTTTATGCAGGCTTCGACGCCTCCGGTACCGCAACAATCTCCGTTGCCGGTACCGACCCCGGCACCAGCATCGTTTCCGGTGCCGGTACCGATTGCATCGACATCGGCTTCGGTGTCGACTGCAACGGTACCCTGTCCTATGATGCCCATTGGTACCGAACCGGTACCGCTTACTCCCGATGTTGATCCCACTCGGTACGCGTATCGGGCTTTACAGGAGCATCCAGACAGGCGATACTTCGATTCCTCCAAGGATTCTGAGTCGGAGGCTTCTGTCGATGCACCGGTACTTCTTCCTCAGGAGTCTGCTTCTCCAAAACGAAGAATGTCTCCTCCAGAGGACTTGTCTTTTCAAGACTTCATTAGGGAAGTGGCTAGAGGTCTCTCCATCACAGTGGCCTCTAAGTCAGAGCCTAGAGCCAAGCAATTAGATATTTTGCAATATCCTAAGGCTCCTAAGGAAGCAGCTACCTTACCTATTCATGAGATTCTTTATGATCTCATGTTGGGCATGTGGGAGACTCCTCTCACTACCTCTCCTCATTCTCGTAGGTTAGACACCATGTACCATGTCCCTCCCTGTCCTGGTTTTCATAAGACTCAGCTTCCTCACCACTCTATTGTGGTTGAGTCTGCTATGAAGAAAATAAAGAGTGCAAAGAGACACTCATCTAACCCTCCAGGACGTGAATGTAGGACTCTAGATGCTTTTGGCCGAAGGTGTTTCCAGGCCAATATGCTTGCTGCCAGAATCAACTCCTATAGTCTCTATATGGGGATGTTTCTAAAAGAAGTCACAGATCATCTGCAGACTTTAGCTCCTTTTATTTCAGAAGATAAAAGGCAGGAATTTCTCACTTGGCTCAAACATGCCCAAGATGTTTCCAAATTCTCCAACCGTGCAGCCTTTGACTCTTTTGAGTGTGTAAGCAGAGCCACGGCTATTGCCATAGGTGCATGCAGAATTGCTTGGTTACAAGCCTCTGATTTGGAACTCTGGGTCCAAGATGAGTTGAGAAACCTTCCTTGTACAGGTGAAAACCTGTTTGGCAGGGATTGGCAAGCAAAGGCCACTCAGATGGATGCTGAGAACTCTGCTTTGGATTGACTTTCAAAGTCTACCTCTGCCCCTGTTAAGAAAAGATTGTTCAAAAAGACATCTTTTTCTAAAAAGGGAAGATATTATCCTGCTCATGGGCAGACATCTTCTGCAGGTCGTTTTGCTGCAAAGCGTCAGCAACCACCTAAACCGGCCAAGTCAAAGGCTGCCAGGCCTACCACAACCCAGCAGCCTCAACCTCCTCAGGGTCTTTGACTTGCGACTAGAGAACTTAGCCTTTCTAGCTCTGGAAAAACCAGAGCCCCTCACCATTCCAGGAAGGTTGACTTACTTTGCTCCCAGATGGGAGCAAATCACAGCAGAGCAATGGACCCTCTCCATCATAAAGGAAGGGTACAAGCTTCATTTCTTAAGCCTTCCTCCTCACACCATGGTGAAACAGTTCAATTCTCCTATATCTCTCCTCGACCTTCTAGGTCAGGAGATTGCTACCCTTCTTGCCCAAGGGGCAATAGAAGAAGTACCTCTTCTTCAACAGGGCTCAGGGTTCTACTCCTCTTATTTTCTTATCCCAAAGAAAACAGGGGGCTACAGACCCATATTAGATCTCAGAGAATTGAACAAGTTTCTATTCAAGGAGAAATTCAAAATGATTTCTCTAGGGGCTCTGCTTCCATACCTTCAGAGTCAGGACTGGCTTTGTTCTCTAGATCTCAAGGATGCGTACACCCATGTCCTCATCCATCCAACACACAGAAGATTCCTTCGGTTCCTTTTTCAAGGAAAGCACTACCAATACAGGGTGCTTCCTTTCGGTCTGGCCTCTGCACCAAGGGTGTTCACGAAATGCAT
Organism: Ichthyophis bannanicus; assembly: GCA_033557465.1. Lineage (NCBI taxonomy): Eukaryota > Metazoa > Chordata > Amphibia > Gymnophiona > Ichthyophiidae > Ichthyophis > Ichthyophis bannanicus. Next base: position 963,731,931 of record CM066033.1, on the reverse strand, counting down.
GGCAGTAGTAGCTGCATTTCTCCGCACTCTGGGAATATTCGTATTCCCATATCTAGACGACTGGCTCATTCGAGCCCCATCCCAGTCAGAGGCCCAGACTTGCCTAACCTGCATAATGCGTATCTTTCAGTATTTGGGACTAGTAATAAACATCCCAAAATCCAATCTCACCCCTACTCAGTCTCTGGAGTTCATAGGGGCCTTGCTGGATACCACAACTGCAAGGGCCTATCTTCCTCAGGCCCGTTGCCTACGTCTAGTGCAGTTAGCCTCCCAGATTCAGTTAAAGTCCCACTTAACTGCTCGAGAGATGTTACAACTATTAGGCCACATGGCATCCACCGTGCATGTGGTTCCATATGCTTGCCTTCACATGAGGTTAGCTCAATGGACTTTGTCCACCCAATGGACTCAGGCATCAGGTTGCCTGTCAGACAAAATAGCAAACTCTAGTCGCCTTTTTTGGTCTCTCCAATGGTGGAAGTCCTCTCAAAACCTGTTGCTGGGGTCCCCTTTTCAGCAACTACTACCCCAAGCAACTCTCACAACAGATGCTTCTCCAAGGGGTTGGGGAGCTCATCTACAAGATCTCTCCACCCAGGGCATCTGGTCTCCACAGGAGACTTCTCTGCATATCAATCTATTGGAACTCAGAGCAATATTCTTAGCTCTCAGAGTGTTCCATACCCTGCTCAGCTACAGGACAGTCCTCATCCATACGGACAACCAAGTAGCCATGTTCTATGTGAACAAGCAGGGCGGGACTGGCTCTCTGTCACTTTGCAACGAATCTTTGTGACTGTGGGCCTTCGCCAGAGAGCATCACATCCATCTTCTGGCAGTATATCTTCCAGGTGTTCAAAACTCTTGGGCGGACAGACTCAGTCGAGTTCTGCTTCCACACGAATGGTCCCTCCACATGGACCATGTAGCCAGGATTTTTCGAATTTGGGGAACCCCGGACATAGACCTCTTTGCAAGTCCGTGGAATGCCAAACTTCCCCGGTTCTGTTCCAGAATTCTGTGTCAGGGAGTTCAGGCCAAGGATGCCTTCCTCCTTCACTGGGGTCAAGACTTCCTTTATGCCTTTCCACCAATTCCCCTAATTCCCAAAACTCTATTCAAGCTTCAGAGAGATCGAGGGACCATGATCCTCATAGCACCACATTGGCCATGCCAAGTGTGGTACCCTCTACTTCTGCATCTCTCTCATGCTCCCTCCCTGGACTTGGGCTCTGCACCAGACCTTCTATCCCAGGAAGAGGGAACATTATGGCACCCAAACCCCCAGTCGCTCCATCTCAGGGCTTGATTGCTGAGGGCTTAGACCTTCAAGATTTTCATCTCTCTCAGAAAGTCAGAGATGTTATTCATGCCTCTAGAAAGCCTTCTACTAGACGTTCCTATGCTTTCAAATGGAAAAGATTTACCATTTGGTGTTCAGAGAAGGGTCTAAACCCTCTTGCAATACCTCTGAATTCTCTACTAGAGTATCTCCTACATCTATCCCATGCAGGTCTGAAAACGAATTCAGTAAGAGTCCATTTGAGTACTATTGCAGCGTCCCTCAAGCCTCTCAATGGACAACCTGTTTCCTCTCATCCTCTTATAGCAAGATTCATGAGAGGCCTTCTTTTAACTAAACCTCCCATTAGACCACCTCCAGTGGCATGGGACTTAAACCTGGTTCTTGGCCAGCTAATGAAGCCACCCTTTGAACCTTTAGCCACCACCTCCTTGAAATTTCTTTCTTGGAAGGTTATTTTTCTTATTGCAGTCACCTCAGCACGCCGCATCAGTGAGTTGCAAGCTTTGGTGGCTAATCCACCTTATACAAGGTTCCATCATGATAAGGTAGTCCTCAGGGCCAATCCACACTTTATGCCTAAAGTGGTCTCGCCTTTTCATCTGAACCAAGAGGTATATTTACCTGTCTTTTTTCCAGGACCTCATGCATCAAGTGCAGAGAGGAATCTTCATACCTTGGATTGTAAGAGAGCTCTTGCTTTTTACTTACAAAGAACACAGCAACATAGAAAGTCTTCTCAACTCTTTGTTGCTTTTAATCCTTCTCATTTAGGACTTCCAGTCTCTAAGAGAACACTGTCCAACTGGATTGCTCAGTGTATTTCTTTCGCCTACCAGAGTAGAAATCTTTCTCTGGAGGGCCATGTCACAGCTCACAATGTGAGAGCCATGGCAGCCTCAATGGCTCATCTAAATTCTGTGTCCATCGACCAAATCTGTCGAGCGGCCACCTGGGCCTCGGTTCATACCTTTACAGCCCATTACTGCTTGGACAAGGACTCCCGCCGGGATGCCTTGTTTGGTCAGGCTGTTCTCAAACACCTGTTCCATTCCTAATCAACTCCTACCCACCTACCCTGGTTGCATGCCAGAGATCCATGGGAGGAGGTAGAGTCCTTTTCAAGGACACACAACCTGGGGTTCTCCCCTGGCATCTGCAGCTAGGGAGTCCCCATATGTGAAGACTCATTCCTGCTTGTTCCTGGAGATAGCACAGTTACTTACCTGTAACAGGTGATCTCTGGGAACAGCAGGAATAAGTCTTCACAACCCACCCACCTCCCCTAGGAGTTGTATCTCTCTATCTTTCTTTCCTTTCCTCTCTCTCTCTTTGTCTCAGCTTTAAAACTCGAACTGGAGAGAGGCGGTTGGGAAAGGCGGGAAGGCAGCGCGCAGGTGCTGTGGGATGCTCCCAAAAGCTTTCTTACTGGATGCTGGGGAGCGTTCTCGCGCAGGCTCCGTCGGTACCGACGATACCCATATGTGAAAACTTATTCCTGCTGTTCCCAGAGATCACCTGTTACAGGTAAGTAACTGTGCTTTCCCAACAGCAGCAGTATCCATCCATACAAATGTGCACAATGTTAGAGCCCTCTGATGAAGTTGGATATGTTTGCACTGTGGTATGCCCCCACTCTGAGGGTCCCCTACCCATGGCAGGGACATGCCCTGCTATGTTGATGCAGAGCAGCTTTTCAGAATATACTGCCCATTCACACTGGCTCCTGGTGATGCTGTGGTCAGCCCCATGGTCCAGATACTGGCCAGGCATACATGTCCCCCTAGAGTTGTGGATCAGCACACCAGGGCATCCCCTGCACCCCCATACCACATGCACACACATTTTTGCTTGCAGTCACAAATAACATACCTCTGCCAAAACCATATCCTGTACCTATAAACAACTGCTGGTATGACATAATGGCATGGCATTTCAGATCAACACATATGCTCTGCTTTTCTTAGCCAAACACGATTCTACTCCATACCACCTCACTTACCATTCCTACATCTACATTCCCATTTTTCCAAACACTGGTATTATTAGGGAAGCCTAAAATAGCCCCTTTAACACGAACAGCAAATGTCAGCATAGCCAGAATAAATACTACTGCAGTGCTTTATATTTATGCAGGGGTGTTTTATATTGTTCCTTAACCTTACAATTGTCCCTCACCTGTGCATTCTATTCTTTGCAACTGGATCTTGTGTCCTCCCAGACAGCAGACACACCAGTTCAATACAGACGTGTCACAACCATTCATCTCTATGGGAGGTGTTGAAGATCCGAGCAGAAATTTTTCTAAGTCTTGGCCTTATTCCATGTTGCCACTGATATAACATAGGTGTCCACAGGAAACATTCAGGATGTACATGGGCCTTTCCTGAATATGTTTTCTACGTCTCCACGGCTTGCCACGCTCCATTCCGCCCCCTCTCGCCACATTCTGAGATCCCCATTTTCACGCCATGTAAATACAGGGCTGCGTGATTTAGGAATACAGGTCTAGATGTTTTTGCAAGGAAAACGTCTATCCCACACATCCTGGTGGTCTTTTTGCGTTTTGGAATGACCCCCATAGTGGGTGGCACTGACTATCTGGATAATCTGGGCAGCCTGAAACTTACCGAGTCCATTATCCAGAAAAAAGGAAAGCTTTTCCCCACCCTCAGTTATCTGGATAACATATTGAATATTGCACTATCTGGATAAGTTCTAGAACTGCCCCAGCACTATACAGGTGGAGCCTGATTCAGATAGGTGCATGACCAAGCCATCCAGATTGCCCCAAGCAAGATGGGCCTGTTTGGACCCGATTATAGACCGTGGGAAAAAAACATTCCCGCAATAACCAGAATCAGGCCCGAGGACAGCCCAGCATGCATCCTCGGTCCGCCTTTTCCCTGCTGCCCGACCCAAGGCTGGCCTACCGTGACTTGGAACGGGCAGTGGGGACCCCCTGCATCCGGCCCCGACCCTGATCGCCGGGTTTTTGCTGCTTATTCCACCTTTGAGGTGGAATAAGCAGCGCGTCCCCACGGGCCCAGCAGGACGAGGACGTACAGGGCCATGACCTGAATTAGCCCTTTATGTCCTGCCGGGCTAGCCCACCCCTACTCTACCTCAATCCCGCCCCCTCCCACCCCCTGCCGACTCTCCCCATCCTGATGCTCAGGACACAGAAAAAAATAATTTTTAAGAAAAAATGTTCTGCTCCGGAGGGTTTGTAGAACTAAATTTTTGCAGCAAATGGTCTTTTGGATATTTCAGCACAGTGACTGTTTTATTTGCCATTACCTTTTTGTCTTGTTTGATCTGATAAACTCATATTCCTTATTTTTCAGGGTCACTTTGATGGACAAACAATTTTTGTAAGTACCTTCTGCTAGAATATTTTAAATCAATGGTAGCACTATGTCCTACTAGGTTGGAAACGTGGATTCAGTTCTCAAATCTGGTTTCTTTGCACTGGCTGAGGAGAATGGGACATGCTGAGGGGACACCTTGAAGGTAGGATCACAGTCATCACACAGTATTGATAGGTATGGATAGCATTCAAGGTGCAACAGATAGTGGGTTCTTAAAGGATTTATGATTTGGTATTCTATCAAGGAGAGTAGGGCCTAATTAGGGAAAATACTTGGTTATCATGAATGAAGATCAGTACTACCTGGGTAGCGCAGAGGGCCGTGACCGTTTTTGGTGTCATGCTAAATACTGTAGTAGCATGAGGTCTTGCACTAAAAAAACTATTCTACCTGGGCAGTGTGCGTCTGGGCAGGGCCTGGATGTGACTGCTGCAGTGCCACTAGTGCAGACCTTGCAGGGAACTGTCTACCACCAACACAATGGATGATGGTGGTTGCTCCCTGTGACAATATTAACATGGGAGCAGCAGGACAGCTGTCTCACCCACTGCTCTAGCGCTGTGCCCCATTCAAGTAATGTGGCTCAAACCTGCATTACTAATATGTGGCTTAGTAAACAGGCCCCTTAGTTCACACCTCTATTAGATGAAATCCACTAGATTACTGCAATTTTCTCCTCGCTGGTGCCAGCCTGGCCTCAATCAAGCGACTGCAAACTCTACAGGATACTGTTGCAAGAATTCTATAGAGGGCTGTAGGTACAGCCGTGTCAGTCTGTTACTTTATGAAGAACCTTGGCTGCCAATCTCCTTTAGAAGTCAGTTTAAGATTCTACTCCTAGTTTATGTACTCTTTACTGGTTTGCCACACTACCCAGCTTTATTGCTGATTCCACACACTTCCTCATATCTGTCTAGGTTCTCACAATGTTCTATATTGTGGCTTCCCTCCCCTGTGGATATTAGGTAGCTCTGATTTGGTCCCAGGCAGGTCCTTTCTCACTGTCCTCCTCTTTAATCTTCATCTCCAGGAACAAGCAGGAATGTAGTCTTCACATATGGGTATCGTCGGTACCGAAGGAGCCTGCGCGGGAATGCTCCCCAGCGTCCAATAGGAAAGCTTTTGGGAGCATCCCACAGCACCTGCATGCTGCCTTCCTGCCTTTCCCAACTGTCCCTCTCCAGTTCTTCATTTTCCGCAGAGCCGACAAGTCACACATCCTGTCACCGCAGAAAATATTCCCTTTTATTCTTCTTTTTTGTGGTCATGTCTGCCTTCCCTCGATGCTATACCGGTACCGCCGGTGGTTCTTTCCTTTTTTTAAAAAAAAAGAAACCTTTCTTCTGGAGTCTTTTCCAGCTATTTTCTCCTTCAGGTGCCACGCGCCATTTTGGGCACTAGGCCCAACTTTTCCTTTAAAATGGAAAAACCTGCTTCGGGTTTTAAAAAGTGTTCTAAGTGTTGCGGTACCATCTCGGTCACCAACACCCATGAGTGGTGCCTCAAATGTTTAGGTCCTGACCACTCTATTTCGGAGTGTGTTGCCTGTGGAATGATGTCAAAGAGGGGCCGGCAGAACCGAGCTGCTAAACTTAGCACCCTTTTTTCCTCCGATGCAGCCTCTGTGGCATCGACGTCTTCCAGGGCTTCGCCTTCCTCCCATGGATCTCAGGTAATTAAACATAAATCTAGCCAGTCCTCAAAGGGTAGGTCTCCTTCTAAGCATCAAGATGCCTCTGGCATTGCCCTTGAGGGACTTGTACCGGCAAAATTGCCCCGGCGGGAGGCTTCGGCTTCCAAAGCATTAACGGCGCTCCAGGATGTTCTCGAGGCTCCAACCTCGGCAGAACTACTGGTGCCATGCTCTGGGGTACCAGCTGCTTCATCCAGTACTGATACTCAAGCATCGGCAGCATCGATAGACCAGAGGTTTTTGGCTATTGAACGCAGTCTGGCGGCTCTTCTCACGGTCTCAATGCCTTTGAAACCGCTTCAAACAATTCAACCGGTACCGGCACCGACCTCGGTACCGGTACTGACTGCATTGACATTGGCAGGTATTCTACCGGGACCGAGTCATGCTTATTCATCCGGTATCGACAAGTCGGTACCGGACTTCTCCGATGCCGACTTCGATCGGTACTGGTACCGTGCCTTGCACGATCACCCAGATCGGAGATACTTTGAATCCTCGGATGAGTCTGAAGACTCTGAAAGCTCTGCCGATACCAGAGTACTTCTTCCTGAGGATTCTTCTTCTCCTCAGCATAGGATGTCTCTTCCAGAGGATATGTCCTTTCAGGATTTTATCCGAGATGTGGCTTGAGGTCTTTCCATCACAGTGGCTCCTGAAAAAGAGCCTAGGGCAAAGGAATTGGAAATCCTGCAATACCCTAAAGCTCCCAAGGAGGCAGCTACCTTACCTATTCATGAGATCTTGCATGATCTCATGTTAAGGATGCGGGAAACACCTCTAACCACTTCTCCTCACTCTCAAATGCTCAACACCATGTATCGAGTTCCTCCTTGTCCTGGGTTTCAGAAGACTCAGCTACCACACCATTCCATGGTAATGGAATCAGCTATGAGAAGGATCAAGAGTGCAAAAAGACATGCATCTAATCCTCCAGGACGTGAGTGTAGGACTCTTGATACCTTTGGACGTCGAACATTCCAGGCTTCCATGCTTTCTGCTAGGATCAGTTCCTATATATATTATATATGGGAATGTTCCTTAAGGAAGTCACGGGAGATTTAGAGCTTATGAGCCCTCTCCTTCCTGATAAGAGGCAGGATTACCTTACCCTTGTCAAACATGCTCAGGATGTTTCCAAGTTTGTAAATCGTGCAGCCTTTGACTGCTTTGAGTGCATAAGCAGAACCTCTGCTATTGCAATAGGTGCACGTAGGATTGCCTGGCTCCAGGCATCTGACTTGGAACTTTGGGTACAGGATAAATTGGGGAATATTCCTTGCACAGGAGAGAATCTCTTTGGCAAGAATTAGCAGGAAAAAGCTAATGAGATAGATGCTGACAATATCATCTTGGATAGATTGTCTAAAGCTACAGCTGATCCTGCAAGGAAAAAATCCTACAAGAAACCATTCTTCAGTAAGAAGAAGAAGTTTTACCCCTCCTACACCCAGCAGGGGCATTGTTTAGGTCAGTCTGCCCAAAAGGGACAGCAGCAACAACCTAGGCAAAGAAAAACAAAAGCTGCTAAGCTTCAACTGGCTCAGCAGACTCAGCCTCCACAGGGGCTTTGACTCCTATCTAGAGAACTTTGCCTTCCTGGCCCTGAATGGCCCAGAGCCTTCCACCATTCCAGGCAGATAACAGCAGAAAATTAGACTCTGTCCATTGTGAGAGAGGGGTACAAGCTTCATTTCCTCAGCTTGCCCCCTCCTACAATGGTAAGACAGTTCAATTCTCAGACCTCTCTCAACACGTTAGGTCAAGAGGTCACTCTGCTTCTTGCCCAGGGGGCAATAGAAGAGGTACCCATTCTCCAACAGGGTACAGGGTTCTACACCTCCTATTTCCTTATTCCAAAGAAAACAGGAGGACACAGACCCATTTTGGACCTCAAAGAATTGAACAAATTCCTGTTCTAAGAGAAATTCAAAATGATTTCTCTAGGAACTCTGCTGCCATACCTTCAGAGTCAGGATTGGCTTTGTTCTCTAGATCTGAAGGATGCATACACTCATGTTCTCATCCATCCAGCTAATCGAAAGTTCCTTCGCTTTCTATTTCAAAGAAAGCACTACCAATACAGGGTTCTTCCTTTTGGCCTGGCTTCGGCACCAAGGGTGTTCACAAAATGCATGGTTGTGGTGGCAGCATTTCTTCACACCCTAGGAATATTCGTCTTCCCTTACTTAGGTGACTGGCTCATTCAAGCCCCTTCAGAGCCAGAGACCAGGATTTCTCTCTCTCACACAATGTGCATCCTTCAGTATTTGGGACTTGTCATAAACTTCCCAAAATCCAACCTTGCTCCCACTCAGTCTCTAGAGTTTATAGGAGCTCTGCTGGATACCAAACAGACAAGGGCCTATCTTCCACAGCCCCGCTGCCTTTGCATTGTGCAGTTAGCTTCTCAAGCAGTGCTAAAGCCTCACCTCACTGCTCGGGAGATGTTGCAATTGCTAGGCCACATGGCATCCACCGTGCATGTGGTTCCTTATGCTGGCCTCCATATGAGGGCAGCCCAGTGGACTTTATCCACTCAATGAACTCAGGCATCAGATTGCCTGTCAGACAAAATAACAAACTCAGATCGTCTTATTTTGTCTCTCCAATGGTTGCAATCACCCCAAAACCTTTTGGTGGGGTCCCCTTTCCAACAACCCCCACCCCAAGCCACTCTGACAACAGATGCCTCACAGTGGGTTGGGGAGCCCACCTGCAAGGCCTCTCTACCCAGGGTACCTGGACTCCACAGGAGACCTATCTGCACATCAATCTCCTGGAACTCAGAGCAATCTTCCTTGCTCTTCGAGTATTCCACACCCAGTTCAGCTACAAGATAGTGCTAGTTCAAACGGACAATCAGGTAGCCATGTTCTATGTGAACAAGCAGGGCGGAACAGGCTCTCTGTCACTCTGCAACGAAGCTTTGCGACTATGGGCCCTCGCCAGAGAGCATCAGATTCATCTCCTTGCGGTGTATCTTCCAGGCATTCAAAACTCTTGGGCAGACAGACTCAGTCGAGTTCTACTTCCACACGAATGGTCTCTCCATGCAGACCAAGTGGCCAAAACTTTTCAAATTTGGGGAACCCCGGACATAGACCTCTTTGCAAGTCCGCTGAATGCCAAACTTCCCCAGTTCTGTTCCAGAATTCTAGCTCAGGGTTGTCAGGCCAGGGATGCTTTCCTCCTCCATTGGGGCCAGGACTTCCTGTATGCCTTTCCACCCATTCCCCTAATTCCCAAAACCCTGTTCAAGCTTCAGAGAGACAGAGGTCATATGATTCTCATAGCTCCACATTGGCCACGGCAAATGTGGTACCCTCTGCTCCTGCATCTCTCTCAAGGTCCGCCTCTGGAGTAAGGATCTGCTCCAGATCTCCTTTCTCAGGAGGCCGGGATGCTGTGGCATCCCAATCCCCAGTCTCTCCATCTCAGGACCTGGTTGCTGGAAGCCTAGAACTTCGTGGTCTTAACCTTTCTCAGCAGGTAAAGGATATCCTTTATGCTTCCAGGAAACCTTCCACAAGATGCTCTTATGCTTTCAAGTGGAAAAGGTTTATCATATGGTGTTCGAAGAAGGGTCTTGACCCTCTTGCGATACCTCTGGAATCATTACTGGATTATCTCCTTCATTTGTCTAATACAGGGCTTAAGACCAATTCAGTGAGAGTTCATTTGAGTGCTATTGCAGCTTCTTTCAAGCCTCTAAATGGACAACCTATTTCCTCTCGTCCTCTCATAGCAAGATCTATGAGAGGCCTTCTTTTAACTAAGCCTCCTATTAAGCCACCACCGGTGGCATGGGACTTAAATCTGGTTCTTGGGCAGCTCATGAAGCTGCCTTTTGAACCAATAGCTACTATCTCTTTGAAATTCCTTTCCTGGAAGGTCATCTTTCTTATTGCAATCACATCAGCACGTTGCATCAGTGAATTGCAAGCATTGGTGGCTGATCCTCCTTATACAAGGTTCCATCATGATAAGGTAGTCCTTAGGACTCATCCACACTTTATGCCAAAGGTGTTATCACCTTTTCATTTAAACCAAGTGGTTTACCTTCCTGTATTTTTCCCAAGACCTCACGCCTCAAATGCAGAAAGGAATCTTCATACTTTGGACTGTAAAAGGGCTTTGGCCTTTTACTTGCAAAGGACACAGCAACATAGAAAGTCCTCTCAACTCTTTGTTGCTTTTGATCCTGGTCATTTGGGACTTCCAGTCTCCAAAAGAACACTGTCCAGCTGGATTGCACAGTGTATTTCTTTTGCCTATGAGAGTAAGAACCTTCCTCTTGAAGGCCATGTCACAGCTCACAATGTGAGAGCCATGGCAACCTCTGTGGCTCATCTTCACTCTGTGTCTATCGACGACATCTGTCAAGCAGCTACTTGGGCCTCGGTTCATACCTTCACAGCCCATTACTGCTTAGACAAGGACTCCCGCCGGGATGCCTTGTTTGGTCAGGCTGTTCTTCAACACCTGTTCCATACTTAATCAACTCCTACCCACCATCCCTGGTAGGATGTCAGAGATCCATGGGGGGAAGTGGAGCCCTTTCTCAAGGGCACATAACTTCTGGGGTTTCTCCCTGGCATCTGCAGCTAGGGAGTCCCCATATGTGAAGACTACATTCCTTCTTGTTCCTGGAGATAGCATAGTTACTCACCTGTAACAGGTGATCTCCGGGAACAGCAGGAATTTAGTCTTCACAACCCCCACCCTCCTCCCCTAAGAGTTGTATCTCTCTATCTCTTTTTCTCTCTTTCCCTCTCTCTTTGTCTCAGCTTTAAACTCAACTGGAAAGGGACAGTTTGGAAAGGTGGGAAGGCAGCACGCAGGCACTGTGGGATGCTCCCAAAAGCTTTCCTATTGGACGCTGGGGAGCGTTCCCGTGCAGGCTCCGTCAGTACCGACGATACCCATATGTGAAGACTAAATTCCTGCTGTTCCCGGAGATCACCTGTTACAGGTGAGTAACTATGCTTTCTGGGGTCCTGGTTGGACAGCCCCTGAGCTTCATTTCTTCAGGGACCTGGGCAGGGTATCCCAAACTCCTCTGAAGTTTTTCGCAGTACACCCTCACAGAAACATTCTCCAAATATCAGAGTATGTCCTTTGAACTTATCCTTTAGGGAGATACAAATAGAAAAAGTTACTTTTCCTTTCCAAAAGACGAAGGGTCTGATATTTAGTGGCGATGGCTAGTGCAATTACCGCACCGAGCTGTTGACACCAAACGCTAACTGCTTAACATCAGGGCATATAGCAGTGTTACCCATGGATATTCAGTGATGCTAATCGTGCTAGTCACTGAATAGCCTGCTTAAGGTCATTTACATGGTCTGTAAACTGTGTAAATGCCTTTGAATATTGGGCCCAAAATCCTTAGAAATCTTTTAAAACACTTCTCAGATACTCTTTCTCTAAGTGCTAAGGATGCACCAGGGTTTGATCCCTCACACATGCACTGAACTTCCCAAGGGAGGAGATGGAATTTACCGTGTTGGTCCCATTCATCTCTTGAGGTATACTTAAAATTTTCATTGTTTCTTCTCTCGCTGAGGTCTATACTAGGGATGTGTATTTGTTAATGTGCATTTCCATATTGTCCTCCTAGACCAGTCCAAAGGAGTGGGTTGTGTTACCTTACTAACAGATTGGTGGAAACAAAGAACCAATGAAAAGCCCAGATTTCAATGACATCACTCTTATGCCTCTATAAACCTCAGACATCTGAGGTTTCTTCAGTATTTCTTTGTTTCTAGCAGATGGTGGATAGATTTTCACTTCTCTAAATAAAATGTGAAGATCGAGAGGAAAAGATTGTTTTAATACTCGTGAATAACCATTTGAGGGTGACTCTATCACTTGAGCACAACGTGGGAGGCTCAACTAGACTGCAGTATTTTCAGTGGCCATAGGAGGAGGGAAAATTGGATGTGCTTATCATGACGAGTCTGTGGAGCAGCCAGAAATTGGAAGAATTTGGAAGGATCTGGAAGAGTACAGCAGCTTCACATAACCTCAGCACCTCCTCCATTCTCCTCTTTACCTCCCCCTACTCTCTCCCGAAGATTGCAGAGGGCTGTCAGAGGGACCTGCCTGCCAGCCACCTTAAACACATTGCTGCAAAAGCCAGTAAAACAGTTTCATGGGAGTATAGCTGAGCCTGGCATGGATTCTCTGCCTGGGGCTCTCAGCAGGTGAGTACCAAGGCCTGACCTTGTCATTGTCCATGGTGGAGGCTCTCGATTCCGTCTTCCTGGGATGCAATTTGAGGTGTTCCACTGGTGCGGAGTGTGGGGTTTCCTGCTGTTTTCTGCACGCATTAGTAGCATTTTCTCTTATTGTGCAAGTGGCAGTCGCATGGTCTGTATGTGCATTCTGCCCAAGCGGCTCCAACACGCATTACTTCCCTAGCACCTGTAACATGCATTGCAGTAAAAGTGCAGTTAATACACGTCACAGTAAAGGTATCATTTAATGCATGCCTTCGGGCCATCGCGGCCTTAATGCATGCTGTTGTGATACTTGCCTTAACTCTCTATGCCTTCTTCCAGAAAACATTGTTTGACCTGTAGCAAGCAAGGTGCCTCTTCTCCGAATTCTGGACTCTGCTCTTCTTGCATGGCAGCTTCTGAATCATCCCTGGAGAGCCTGCTTCCCCCCCCCCCCCCCACCTTCTCAGCTGGGGGATGCAATTAGTCCGGCCTTACCTGCCTCAGGGCAGGAGGTGACAGATTGCGCTATGGGTAAGGATATCCAGCTGGCCGGAGGGTTTGGCAGCCATGCTGTGAGCCATTCCTTATCCTCTATGGGTTCTGCAGTGGCTGTGCCTCCTGGTGTTGGGGGGGGGGTCATTTCTGAGAGGAGAGCTTCCGGACTCCAGATTGTCCTCTCCGGAATTCTTTTCTTTTTTTACAGCAGGTCTGGTCCTTCTGGCATGGAAATTCAGACCCTGCGGCCTCTGGGTGCACAGTCTCATGTGGGGCAGGCTTAGAGTGGATGCCCTGTTTGATTGCCTTTGGCTAAGTGTCCCTGGCGGTGAGCGCCCCCCGGAGATGGGGAGCAGTTGGGAGCTGTCTGAAATTTTGACTATGGCTTGGATTCAGATGGCTTGGTACAGGGCTCTGACATGGATGAAGAAATACTCTCACCTTCAGAAGATTGTGAAGAGGCAAGACTGATCTGCCTATTCCAGAAGGAGGAGTTGGTGGCATTGATTGCCAGGGTCTCATCCACCTTGAACTTGACAGGTTCACCCTCTCCTTCAAGGGGTGCAGAAAATCCACTGCTGTCTTCACCTTCCAAGATGTGATCAAGGATATGATATGGTCAGAGTGGGACTCTCCTGACTCCCTGCCTATGGGATTAAGGGTGTGTAAGAAAATATACGGTCTCCTGGAGAAGGAGTGCATTGAGTGGTTTGGTATTCCCAAGGTGGATGTGCAGTCACGGTTGTTACTAGATGGACCACCATTCCTGTGGAAGGCAGTTTGGCCTTAAAGGATTTTCTGGACCGTAAGGTGGATTCGTTGTTGAAGAGCCAGTTTTCCATGGCGGCTGCTATTTTGCAGCTGGTGGTATGTGTCAGTCTGATGTTTTGAGCCCTGCTCCTGTGGATTCATTCTCTTCCGTCGCATGATACTACCCCTCTTTTGGAGTTAGCTATGGCCTTCCTTTCTGATGCCATTTATGACCTGGTGCGTTTGGCGGCCAGGGATGGTGCTCTGATGACAATATCATGGCATTGAATTTGGCTCCGGCACTGGGCAGCGGACTCATCTTCCAAAGCCTGTTGGCCCAACTGGATTTTAAGGGGAAACTTTTCTTTGGAGCCGATTTGGAGGAGCTGGTGTAGGACCTGGGTGAGACAAAATCTTACCACCTTCCTAAAACATGTCCAGGGGGTCTCTGAAGTGGACTGGTGCCTCTTTCTCATCAGCCTCTGCCCGTCCACCGTTCGCTGGCCAGATTACCGCGGGTCTCGGGATTTTTGTTATTACCAACCTGTAAAACATTTCTTCTCCTCTGCTTCCAGGCTTTGGGCTCATTCTCAGTCCTTTCATGGAGTGTGTGGGCTCAGGGACTTGTTCCCCTCCAGAGGAGGATCCTTCCAGGCTGCACAATGAAGATTTGGGGGACCATACCCTGGTTCCAAAAGAGGGGTAGTATCATCTAGTAGACAAGTCTACTTCTACCTTTCTCACTGACTTTGACTCATGGCTTTCCTTCTTTCTGGATTCCTCTTCCCCCACTCTTATTCTCGGGGATTTTAACATTCATGTTGATAACCCCTTTGATCCTTATGCTTTAAAGGTTCTTTCCCTTACCTCCTCATTCGACCTCCAGCTTTGCTCTTATGCCTCCACTCACCAGCATGGCCACTGCTTTGACCTGGTATTTTTCTCTAGTTGCTTACCCTCAAACTTCCATACCTCAGTTCTTCCCTTATCTGACCATCACCTGCTAAGCTTCACTCTTCATCACCTGCCGCCTCAACCTCATCCTGTCTCCTCCAACTTATTTAGAAATCTTCATGCTATTGATCCTTTGGTTCTCTCCTCCACTCTTTCTTCATCTCTTTCCTCCACTATGCCATCTAAGTCTGTTGACGAGGCAGTAGCTTTGTATAATACTGGACTCTCCTCTGTTCTGGATGCTCTCGCTATGCCCATGCCACATTCTGTATTTATTTAACAGTTTTTCTATACTGCCTTCCTGTGAGGTGTACTGTACCCCAGCCCTGGCTTTCATCCACTACCTGCTATCTATGTTCCTGTGCCCTTTCAGCTGAGCGTGCCTGGCTCATATCCCGCTCCCTTATAGACTTTCTACACTTCAAATTCATGTTTGTCTTGTTCCAGTCAGCCATAGCTCTTGCCAAACAAGACTATTATATCCATCTGACTAACTCTCTCTTGCCTCTGACCCTCACTGTCTCTTTACTATTCACAGCTCTCTCCTCAAAGTGCCTCCACCTCCGACCCCTCTCTCCCTTTCTGCCCAAACCGTGGCTGTCTATTTCCATGACAAAATCCACAAGATCACCTTCCAATTCCCCACAAAGTCAGCTACTTCCCCTCCTCCCCCTCTTCATTCTCAACTTTCCCCCTCTACCTCTGCTACCCTCTCTTCCTTTTCTGTGATCTCTGAAGAGGAAACTGCACATTTTCTTTCTTCTTCCAAACTCGCCACCTTCTTCTCTGATCCTATCCCCACCCGTCTCCTAAGCCCCATCTCCTCCACTGTTGTCCCTTCCATCTCTCATATTCTCAAAATATCGCTCTCCACTGCAACTGTCCCTGCAGCCTTTAAGCATGCTGTAGTTACACCTGTTCTCAAGAAACCCTCACTTGATCCTACCTGTCCTTCTAATTATCGACCCATTTCCCTCCTCCCCTTCATTTCTAACTACTTGAACCCGTGGTTCACCGCCGCTGCCTTGACTTCCTCTCCTCTCATGCCCTCCTGAATCCT
Organism: Ichthyophis bannanicus; assembly: GCA_033557465.1. Taxonomy (NCBI): domain Eukaryota; kingdom Metazoa; phylum Chordata; class Amphibia; order Gymnophiona; family Ichthyophiidae; genus Ichthyophis; species Ichthyophis bannanicus. The sequence goes on along the minus strand of CM066033.1, from coordinate 963,716,075 downwards.
TTACAATCTGGCTTTCGTCCTTTACACTCTACTGAAATGGCTCTTTCCAAAGTCTCCAGTGACTTGTTCCTGGCAAAATCCAAGGGCCTTTACTCTGTCCTCATCCTTCTTGACCTCTCTGCTGCTTTCGATACTGTTGACTACATTCTTCTCCTTGATACCTTGTCCTCACTTGGTTTTAAGGACTCTGTACTATCCAGGTTCTCCTCCTATCTCTCCCATTGCTCTTTCAGTGTTAATTCTGGTGACTCCTCCTCTGCTGCCATCCAGCTCTCAGTTGGTGTACTCCAAGGATCTGTTTTGGGTCCACTCCTTTTCTCTCTATATACCCAGTCCTTTGGTGCATTCATCTCTTCCAGTGGCTTTCAGTTCCATCCTTATGCTGATGACTTCCAGATCTACCTCTCTGCACCTGAAATCTCTCCAGCAATCCAGACCCGGATCTCTGCCTGCCTTTCTGACATTGCTGCTTGGATGTCTCAACGCTGCTTGAAATTGAACATGGCCAAGACTGAGCTTCTTTTTTTCCCCTTAAAACCTCCTTTCCTCTTCCTCCTTTCTCAATCTCTATGGATAACTCTCTACTCCTCCCTGTTTCCTCGGCTTGCAACCTTGGGGTTGTCTTTGACTCCTCGCTTTCCTTCTCCGCACACATCCATCTGATAGCTAAGACCTGCCATTTCTTTCTCTATAACATCAACAGATCTCCCCTTTCCTTTCTGAACACACTACTAAGACACTTATCCACTCCTTAATCACCTCCCGTCTTGACTACTGTAGTCTATTCCTTGCTGGTCTTGCTTTGAATCATCTCTCTCCCCTTCAATCTGTTCAACACTCTGCTGCGCGGCTAATCTTTCACCAGCCTCATTATGCCCATATTACCCCTCTTCTCATAGTAACATAGTAAATGACGGCAGATAAAGACCAGTATGGTCCATCTAGTCTGCCCATTAGATAGTTAAGTTTATTTTGATTTTATCCTGTTGCTGTAAAGGGATCCACTGTGTCTGTCCCATGCCATGTCACTTCATTGGCTCCCTATCTGTTTCCGCATCCATTTCAAACTGTTCCCTGTAAAATAGTTATCTCCAAGTTATAATGCCCTGTTCAATGTAATTTCAGTTTGTTCAATGTAAACCGCACTGATGCAGAATAGCGCGGTATATAAGAGAATGTAAATAAAAAAATAAATAAATAAACTTCTCCTGCTGACCTATAAGTGTATTCACTGTGCAGCTCCTCACTACCTGTCTTCTCTTATCTCTCCATATACCCTGCCTCAGAAACTCTGCTCTTCTGACAAATTGCTTCTATCTGTGCCCTTCTCTTCTATTGCTAACTCCAGACTTCACTCCTTTCACCTTGCTGTACCTTACGCCTGGAACAAAACTACCTGTGTCTGTAGGTAGTTACTGCACCTTCTCTGACCCTTTTCAAATCCAGGCTGAAAACTCACCTCTTCGTTGCTGCTTTTGGATCTTGACTCACCTGATCTCCTTGTGTCTTTACCATTCCACCTTATTTTATCTCTATCTACACATTCTGTATTATCTGTCTTGACTAGATTTTAAGCTCTGATGAGCAGGGACTGTCTCTTATGTCTTGTAGCGCTGTACAAATGCTCAGTAGTAGTAGTAGTAGTAGTAGGTTCCTCCGGTTGTAAGCAGGTTTCACCTTTTCTCTTAGGAATGGGCCCAGGTTACCAAGGTTCGCTGGGTGCTAGATACCATTCAGTTCAGCTATGTCCTAGAATGCAAATAGACAATTCCAGAGGCTTTCATTATCTCCCCTTGTGGTTCTGTGATCAAAAGTGCCGCTGTGCGGATCACCTTGGCAAGTTGCTGTGCCTAAAGGCAGTGGTGACTGTAGTGCTGGACAAGCGGGGCAAGGGCACATACTCCATCTATTTCAGGGTGCCCAAAAAGGATGGTTCCTTCCAGCCCATTCTGAACCTCAAGGCAGTCAACGACCACTTGCACTTCCGGATGGAAACCTTGCACTCTGGGTTTCAAGCAGTGCGCCGAGGGAAGTTCTTGGCTTCTCTGGATCTGGCCGAGGCGCATTTTCATGTAATGATCTTGGTGGATCAGCAAAAGTATCTGCGTTTTGCCATGCTTAGCTCTTACTATCAGTTCGCTGCCCTCCCTTTCAGGCTATCCACAGCCCCAAGGATGTTCTCCAAGATCATGGTGGTGGCGGCAGTGGCACGCAGCGCTAAAGGATCTTTGTCCATCCATATCTGGATGACTGGCTCATCCAGGCCTATTCTATTTCAGAGGCATCTCGAGTGGTGTCCCATATGGTGTCCTTTTTGGAAAGCCTTGATCAATTGAGGAAAGAGCCAGCTGTTGCCTTCCCAGTCCTTGGCGTTCCTGGGAGCATGTTTCTGCACTTGTGTAACGTGCTCCCAGGGTACAAGGGTGACATGCGGCTATGCCGACTTTGGGGCGCTGGATTAAAGAGGCTATTGCCTTGGCATATCTGCTGCAGAACCAGCCAGTTCTGGAGGGTTTATGTGCCCATTCTACCCAAGCACAGGTATCCTAGTGAGTGGAGCAGAGCTCAGTAGTCCATGCAGTGGTCTTGAAGGACTAGAAAAGGGGACTGTTACTTCTGGAGAGAGATCTGCAATTGTGAGTATATACTTCTGGGAATTTTCTGAAAGGAATTCTTTGTATTAAAGCTAATTAATCTGTGAACCCACTATTTTTTGTTAAATCAGTCAGGGCCTAGTAGCAGCAGTTTAAGTTTAAATTTAAAACACAGAAGAGAGCTTTCTGGTTAAATTTGGAACCCAGCAGAGAGCTTGTAGTTTAAATTTCATAATAAGTTAGAGCCTAGCAGCAGCAAAGAGCTATAATTTAAATCAAATCAGAATATAGCTTACCTCAGCAGCACAAGACAGGGAACGGTGTAGCAGCCCTCATTTAATAAGTATTATTGGATTGAAATTCCATGTAAAAAGGGGAAGGCGATGGCAGCGGGGGTGTACTATCGACCGCCTGGCTAGAATGAACAAATGGATGATGAAATGCTGAAAGAAATCAAGGAAGCTAACAAAAGTTACAGTGCATTAATAATAATGGGTGATTTCAATTACCCCGGTATCGACTGGGTCAGTGTCACGGCAGGACATGCTAGGGAGATAAAGTTCCTAGATGACATAAATGACTGCTTCTTGGAGAAGTTGGTTCATGAACCGACCAGAGGGGAAGCCATATTAGACCTAGTCCTTAGTGGAACACCAGATCTAGTGCAAGAGATAAGGTTGTTGGGGCCACTTTGGCAATAGTGATCATAACATGATCGCCTTTGATTTAATTAGTGGAGGAGGGGGATAGTCCAGAGTACTACCTTTTAACTTTCGAAAGGGAGACTATGATAAAATGAGGAAAATAGTTAAGAAAAAACTAAAAGGAGCAGTTGCAAAGGTTAAAGACTTACATCAAGCTTGGGTGTTGTTGAAAAATACTATCTTGGAAGCCATGACCAGCTGTATTCCACGCTTTAAGAAAAGTGGAAGGAAGTCCAAAAAAACTGCCAGCATGGTTTAAAGGTGAGGTCAGAGAGGCTGTTGCCAAAAAGCATCTTTCAGGAAATGGAAAAAAGAGCCAAACGACGAAACCTGGAAACAGCACAAGCACTGGCAAGTCAAATGCAAGGCATTGATAAGGCAGGCAAAGGGAGAATTTGAGAAGCTTGCTGTGGAAGCAAAAACGCGAAATAAAGACTTTTTCAAGTACATTCTTAGCAAAAAACCTGTGAGAGAGTCAGTTGGTCCATTAGATGATAGAGGGGTTAAAGGGGCACTAAGAGGCGACAAGGCGATAGCGGAGAGACTGAATGAATTCTTTGCTTCGGTCTTTACTGAGGAAGATGTAGGGATGTTACCCATGACTGAAGTGGTATTTAAAGGTGCGGAAGAATTGAAGGAAATATTGATACATCGGGAAGATGTATTACAGCTATTAGAGAAACTGAAGAGTAGCAAATCACCTGGGCCGGATGGTATACATCCAAGGGTGTTGAAAGAACTGAAATATGAGATTGCAGACCTGCTATTAGTAATCTGTGAACTATCATTAAAATCATCTCTAATACCTGAAGATTGGAGGATCGCCAATGTAACACCAATTTTTAAAAAGGGTTACAGGGGTGATCCGGGAAACTACAGACCGGTGAGCCTCACGTCAGTACCAGGAAAAATGGTAGAAACCATCATAAAGAATAAAATTACTCAGCATGTAGATAGTCATGGCCTAATGGGAGACAGCCAACATGGCTTTAGAGAAGGAAGATCTTGTCTTACTAATCTGTTATGTTTTTTTGAAGGTGTGAATAAACAGGTGGACAAAGGTGAGTCGGTTGATATAGTGTATCTGGACTTTCAGAAAGCCTTTGACAAGGTCCCTCATCAGAGACTTTTGGCAAAACTAAAGAGTCATGGTATAGGAGGCAGTGTACTACTGTGGATCAGGAACTGGTTAAAAGATAGAAAGCAGAGGGTAGGGCTAAATGGCCAATTTTCCCAATGGAGAAATGTGAATAGTGGTGTACCCCAGGGATCTGTGCTGGGTCCGCTGCTTTTTGACATATTCATAAATGACCTGGAAAGTGGAATAATGAGTGAGGTTATCAAATTTGCAGATGACACAAAACTATTTAAAGTTGTTAAAACCCAAGAGGATTGTGGAGAATTGCAAGAGGATCTTGATAAATTGGAAGACTGGGCATCAAAATGGCAGATGAAATTTAATGTGGACAAGCGCAACGTTATGCACCTAGGGAAGAACAACCCAAACTATGGTTACACGATGCAAGGTTCCACATTAGGAACCATCACCCAGGAAAAAGATTTAGACGTCATTGTGGATAACATGTTAAAACCCTCGGCCCAGTGTGCAGCGGCGGCCAAGAGAGCAAATAGAATGCTAGGTATCATAAGGAAAGGAATGGAAAATAAAACAAAACATATTATAATGCCTCTATATCGTTCCATGGTGAGACCGCACCTTGAATATTGTGTGCAATTCTGGTCGCTGTATCTTAAAAAGGATATAGCGATTTTAGAAAAGGTTCAGAGAAGAGCCACCAAATTGGTAAAGGGGATGGAAGGCTAAAAAGGTTAGGGCTCTTTAACCTGGAAAAGAGACGGCTGAGGGGAGATATGATAGAAGTCTATAAATTAATGAACAGAGTGGAACGGGTAAACGTAGATCGATTGTTTACGTTATCAGAATATAGAAAGACTAGTGGACATGCAATGAAGCTACATAGTAAACTATTTAAGACTAATAAAAGAAAATATTTTTTCACTCGATGTGTAATCAAACTCTGGAATTTGTTACCGGAGGATGTAGTAAAGGCTGTTAGTGTAGCTGGATTTAAAAAAGGTTTGGACAAGTTCCTGGAGGAAAGGTCCATAAACCATTATTAAGAAGGGACCAAGGATATCAATGCTTGACTCAGGACAAGCATTGTGGAACCTGTGTCTTTTGGGGAAACTGCTAGGTACTTATGACCTAGATTGGCCACTGTTGGAAACAGGATACTGGGCTTGATGGACCTTGGTCTGACCCAGTATGGCATATCTTATGTTCTTATGCAGACATTTTGTCGGGCAGGAATGTGGGAATCACTTTTCACTTTTGTCAAGCATTACCACTTGGATGTCCACGTGCAGGCAGACTCGATCTTTGGCTCAAGGGTTTTGCAAGCTGCTGTGTCTTATTCCTGGTCAATGGAGTTGTAGCTTTGGTACATCCCACTTGTCTGGATTGGTCTAGCAGATGATATGGGAGGTGTCATTTTACTTACCAGTTAGTCCTTTCCTTGAGTCCTGCTAGACCAATCCATCCTTGAAACTATTGCTGTATGCTTCTGCTGTGGTATCCTTGGGTCCGCTATGACTTCTGCGTGATTTTTGGCACAGAGGAATAGTCTAATGGTTAGAGCTCTGGCTTGGAACCAAGAAACCAGGGTTTAATTCCAACTAGCACTCCTTGTGGCCTTGGACAAGTCACTTAACCTCCGTTGCCTCAGAAGAATCCAAGTTATCAATATCTCTGTTTAATGTACATTATCAAGTAAGTTAAAATTTAAACCGCTTTGATTAAAATGATAACGCAGTATAAAAAAATCTGTTAAATACATAGATAAATAATAAAATACTTGGCTCTGCAGATTCATCTTCTACTTGACAGCCTTCTGTGTATGCTTTCCTGTACGTAGTTCTCTACTGCTAATTACTCATTGTTGCCCATGATTGAGGCTGTGTGGAACTTGCTGTGTTTCTTCCATATGCTTTGAGATATAGAGGCATACTGTAGGAGTGATGTTATTGAAACCTGGCTTTTCATTGGTTCTTTGTCTCCACCAATTTGTAGGGGAACACAACTCACTTGTCTGGATTAATCTATCAGGACTCAATGAAAGGACATTAACTGGTTTGTTAGTGCCTCTTAAAAACGTTAGAGGCATGTTCACTAAACTATGCTAATAGTTGAGTGTTTTAGTGCAGGCCCATGATAATGGCTACTGCACACCAAAAACAGCATGGTATGTAAAATTCTTGCACTAACTGTGTAGTGTGCAAAAGGGTGGGGGCTGGATTGTGTTAGGGGCTGAGAGTGAGTGTGGACTGCACATTGCGATTAGTACGGGGGAATTACAATGTGCTAATTGCCAATGTTACAGTTAGCATGAATGCACTTAACACAACCTCAGTGGGTAATGTAAATTGCACGTGTATGGATTGTGAATGACATTACTGCATGGTATGGAGCTTTTATGTGTGATAACTGCAGGGGACATACCGGGCACAGTCCCAACAGTTAGTGTACAGCCTTTTCACTTAACGTACACAAGTTGTTGCTCTTAGTGCGCAGTAAGTGCAAAAACTTATTGTACTTTAGTAAACATCCCCTTTAGTATGCATTAAATTAATTAATTTAATGCATGTCAGCCTACACATTAAAATGAATGAATGTATTATCAATTAGGGCACGCTAAAAAGTATTTGTTAAAACAAAAGTATGAAAATAAGTGAAAAAAATGTCCAGAAATTGGGGAAAACCAAAATTGATCAAAAATAAACCAAATATTTTGGTTCGCACAATCCTTAGTCTGTACCTTTTCAAATCTCCTCCTTAGGTTAGGTAAAGCCAGTCTAAATCAGCTCATATCCCTGTACAAGGCCTAACCAGCTTTGAAGAGCTGTTAATACGCAGTAGTGACTATTGCCCCATTTTAGGAAAAAGTAGTCATGCCATGCCTCTAGAGAGCATGATTTTTGCAGAAAATATTTACCATTCTTATTAAAAGCAAAATCAAGTAGATTTAAAACATTAAGAAAATGTTTAGCAGTGCAAGTTTTCAAGACTGCTCAGTCAATGACATTGTTTGAGCCCTTAGACCACCCATGTTCATTCATCTCAAAAGCTCATTTACTACAGCCCTTTCTTATGATGGACCAATACAACTTTTTAAGATACCAGATTTCTCCAACACCAACAGAACAACTGGACTGTGCTCTACTGACATTGAGTAGAGACCTTGCCCTATTAAACATTTTGTTATGTTTATATCAGCTCTATCAATTACATTGTTGGGGTTCTTTTTAACTAATTTTAGTTTTGGTGGGCAAACATGGTTGACTGTTTCTGCTTCTAGAAGAAAGCTTGTAATTTTGACACATTGTTTTGTCATTTTATATACTTTGGCTCATTATTAATATAAAAAATGTGTTTGCACTAGGAGGCAAGATATTTATAAAGCCTTTTTAATAGTAGGGATTCTAAGGCAGTGGCCAAATTCTGCAGCAGACTGCAAAATGTGCCTTCATGTTGGGCACTCTGGGTCAAGGCTCTGTAGAACATAGGTAATGTTGTAAGAACAATGAACATTCAGAATTATAAACATAGGGCCTGATATTGAGCTAGGCTCATTTTTTAAGGACTATGAGCCATGTTGGCGCATAGCCCTCCCTGCCGACTTCTAACCCGGATAGTCAATGCCGCAGCAACAGCATTGAATATCCGGGGATCGCTGCACACACCGGAAACTGCTGAAGCTAACCAGGCAGCAGCGTTATTGCATGCTGCCCGGTTAACTCCTGATAGGCGAGGGTTTTCGGTGCAGACTGCTAAATGGGCAGCATGCAATATCGCTGCTGCCCAGTTTTCGCTTGTCGCTGCCTCCACTCCGCCCTGGAATGCCCCAGCACACCCCAACACATCCCTATGCTAACCAGATAGCATCAAGGCATATAGAGTAGTTAGAAGGGGATATTCAATGGCATTAACTGTGTAAGTGCTGTTGAATATCTCAATTTAAGGCATTTACACAATTTACTGGGTTGCAAACCATGTAAATGCCTTTCAAAAATCAGGCCCATAATTATTGCTGGATCATCACTACAATTCTCTTTATGCAAAAAAAGGCTGTTCATCCTTTATTTATAATGCCATTGAGCTCTATAATGATTCTCCTCACTCTAATAGCATCTCTCACAGGTGTATGGCATGCGGGGTCAGAGTGAATGCCTTCAGGGTAATCAGCAAAATATTGTGCGTAACCACCATAGACTTTGTGAGTAACAGCAGAACCATGCTTATGGTTACATGAGAACATTATGGTTCATAGTTTCCTCCAGTATAGTAGCTCATTAGGAAATGTGACCTTGTCTGTGTTCTTTCCGTGAACTTATATGACTGCAGGGCTGCAAGAAATACTCCAAGGAAAAGAGATCACAGATGTGTTGGCAGTGCTGTTCAAGATGTCATTGCTTAGTCACATCAAAGGCAGACTGGCTCATCTTTCATATTTTTCTTCTTGCCTCTGACAGGAAGTAGTCATTGCTGATTTAAAACCAGGCTCTCTATACTGCGTCAGGGTGGGAGCCTATGACTTCGCAGAAAAAGGACAAGCAAGTGCCCCCAGAGATGTGGTGACCTTGCCCCAAGGTAAAGTCTTTTGAAATTGATGGGCACTACATGAGACTGATTGGCATCATTAACCTGCATTGTTTAATGAGGCTGATAGGAGGTAAACATATTACTTAAATTGTGTTCATTTCAATCATATAGAAGCTGATGTAATAAAATGGTTGTAAAAATGTGCGATGAAAAGCATAAATTATAAGGTAAGCTCGTGGTAGGCAAAAAGCACCATGAGTAAAAAAAATAAAAAAAATGTTAAGACTTAAGGTATCATCTCTAGAATATACATTACTTGCATCTGTATTTTACACAAGAAGATTTAGGACTTGCTGTTCAAAGCCTTAGGCATTGCTAAGGCACCATAAAAGGCAACTTACCTGTGTATATGCACCATAACAGCTTAACAGGGATTCTTACCTACTCGTGTATTGCTGAAAATCTGTAAACTGTGGCCAACACTAACTGAATATCCATGCAGGCATAATGGTGCGTAACATGGTGTGGCCTCAACGTACCCACATAGCGATGATATACAAAGCTTTGGGGTACAGCCTAAATACAAAACAGCTCAGAAAAACAGTGCAAATGGAGATGATCAAAATCACCAGAAGACCGCAACCAAATAAATACAGATAAAAGACAATATTACTCTAAGCTCATACATTGTTCGCTAAATCAACCAAAAGAGCTATTTGACATTGTTCGGTCCCTCACAACAGATCATACCAATGTTGGCTTCGACATCACACCCTGCCCACAACCTCTTGCTAACTTCTTTCAGACCAAAGCCAAACTCCAAATAACAGCACCAGTAGTTGGAAGGGGATGGAAGGATACTCCTATGAAGAAAGGCTAAAAAGGTTAGGGCTCTTTAACCTGGAAAAGAGACGGCTGAGGGGAGATATGATAGAAGTCTATAAATTAATGAACGGAGTGGAACGGGTAAACGTAGATCGATTGTTTACGTTATCAGAATATAGAAAGACTAGGGGGCATGCAATGAAGCTACAGGGTAAACTATTTAAAACTAATAAAAGAAAATATTTCTTCACTCAAAGTGTTATCAAACTCTGGAATTTGTTACCGGAGGATGTAGTAAAGGCCGTTAGTGTAGCTGGGTTTAAAAAAGGTTTGGACAAGTTCCTGAAGGAAAGGTCCATAAACCATTATTAAGAAGGGACCCAGGATATCAATGCTTGACCCAGTACAAGCACTGCGGAACCTGTGTCTTTTGGGGAAACTGCTAGGTACGTATGACCTAGATTGGCCACTGTTGGAAACAGGATACTGGGCTTGATGGACCTTGGTCTGACCCAGTATGGCATATCTTATGTTCTTAAGCCTCAAACACAGCAAAAATGAAAGAAACATAATGGCATACTTTTAACGCACTCTTCACAAAAGACATTGAAAATATAATAAACAGCTTGAACACCACCATATCTCCCCTTGACCCTTGCCCAGTCACCTGGATTAAATTAACAAGATCTGAATTATCTCCCATACTCCACAAGATAACACAGCTGCCCATCAAGCAAGGATACATACCAAAGCCACTAAAAACAGCTTATATACGACCTATACTTAAAACCCTTACGGCTGACAAAAAGGACTCTGCTTCCTACAGATCTATAAGTAACCTACCTCTCCTTTCAACAATTATAGAAAAATTAGTACTACAACTACAAGACTACCTGGATATGCACACACCGCTAAACCATCAACAGCATGGCTTCAAGCACCAGCATAGAGTTAAAAGCTTACTAACATCATGCATGGATAGCCTCATAAAAGGACTCAACAAAGCCAATCAAGGATTCATATCAGAGTGGAGGAGTAGCCTGGTGGTTAGAGCACAAGCTGAGGAACCAAGAGACCAAGGCATGTCACTTAACCCCCCATTGCCTCAGAAGAATCCAAGTTATCAATGTCCCTGTTTAATGTACAATCTCCAGGAACAAGCAGGAATGTAGTCTTCACATATGGGTATCGTCGGTACCGACGGAGCCTGCGTGGGAACGCTCCCCAGCGTCCAATAGGAAAGCTTTTGGGAGCATCCCACAGCGCCTGCATGCTGCCTTCCCGCCTTTCCCAACTGTCCCTCTCCAGTTCTTTGTTTTCCACGGAGGCGACAGGTCACACATCCTATCACCACAGAAAAAATTCCCTTCTTATTCTTCTTTTTTGTGGTCGCGTCTGCCTTCCCTCGACGCTACACCGGTACCACCGGTTCTTCTTTCTCTTTTTCTTAAAAAAAAAAACCCTTTCTTTCTGGAGTCTTTTCCAGTAATTTTCTCCTCAGGTGCCACTAGCCATTTTGGGCACTAGGCCCAACTTTTTCCCTCAGGATGGAAAAACCCGCTAAGGGTTTTAAAAAGTGTTCTAAGTGTGGCAGTACCATCTCTGTCACCGACACCCATGAGTGGTGCCTCAAATGTTTAGGTCCTGACCACTCTATTTAAGAGTGTGTTGTCTGTGGGATGATGTCGAAAAGAGGCTGGCAAAACCGAGCTGCTAAACTTAGCACCCTTTTTCCCTCCGATGCAGTCTCCGTGGCATCGACGTCTTCCAGGGCTTCGTCTTCCTCCCATGGATCTCAGGTAACTAAACATAAATCTAGCTGGTCCTCAAAGGGTAGATCTCCTTCTAAACATCGAGATGCCTCTGGCGTTGCCCTTGAGGGACTTTCACCGGCAAAATTGCCCCGGCGGGAGGCTTCGGCTTCCAAAGCACTAACGGGGCTCCAGGATGTTCTCGAGGCTTCAACCTTGGCAGAACTACTGGTGCCATGCTCTGGGGTTCCAGCTGCTTCATCCGGCACCAATACCAAGCATCGACAGTGTTGATAGACCAGAGATTCTTGGCTATTTAACGCAGTCTGGCGTCTCTTCTCACGGCCTCGATGCCCCTGAAACCGCTTCCGAAAATTCAACCGGTACCGGCACCGACTGCATCGACATCGGCAGGTATTCTACCGGGACCGAGTCATGCGTCTCTATCCGGCATCGACAAGTTGGTACCGGACCACTCCGATGCTGACTTCGATCGGTACCGGTACCATGCCTTGCACGATCACCCGGATCGGAGATACTTCGAGTCCTCGGATGAGTCTGAAGATTCTGAAAGCTCTGCCAATACCAGAGTACTTCTTCCTCAGGATTCCTCTTCTCCTCAGCATAGAATGTCTCCACCAGAGGATATGTCCTTTCAGGATTTTATCCGAGATGTGGTCCGAGGTCTTTCCATTACAGTGGCTCCTGAAAAAGAGCCTAGGGCAAAGGAATTAGAAATCCTGCAATACCCTAAAGCTCCCAAGGAGGCAGCTACCTTACCTATTCATGAGATCTTGCATGATCTTATGTTAAGGATGTGGGAAACACCTCTAACCACATCTCCTCACTCTTGAAGACTCAACACCATGTATCGAGTTCCTCCTTGTCCTGGGTTTCAGAAGACTCAATTACCACACCATTCCATGGTGGTGGAATCAGCCATGAGACAGATAAAGAGTGCAAAAAGGCATGCATCTAATCCTCCAGGACGTGAGTGTAGGACTCTTGACGCCTTCGGACGTCTATCCTTCCAGGCTTCCATGCTTTCTGCTAGGATCAGTTCCTATATCTTGTATATGGGAATGTTCCTTAAAAAGGTCACAGGAGATATAGAGCTTATGAGCCCTCTCCTTCCTTATGATAAAAGGCAAGATTATCTCGCTCTTGTCAAACATGCTCAGGATGTTTCCAAGTTTGTGAATCGTGCAGCCTTTGACTGCTTTGAATGCATAAGCAGAACCTCTGCCATTGCTATAGGTGCACGTAGGATTGCCTGGCTCCAGGCATCTGACTTGGAAATTTGGGTAGAGGACAAACTAGGGAATATTCCTTGCACAGGAGAGAATCTCTTTGGCAAGAATTGGCAGGAAAAAGCTAATGGGATAAATGCTGACAATATCACTTTGGATAGATTGTCTAAATCTACAGCTGATCCTGAAAGGAAAAGATTCTCTAAGAAACCATTCTTCAGCAAGAAGAAAAAGTTTTATCCCTCCTATACCCAGCAGGGGCATCGTTTAGGTCAGTCTTCCCAAAAGGGAAAGCAGCAACAACCTAGGCAAAGGAAGCCAAAAGCAGCTAAGCCTCAACCGGCTCAGCAGACTCAGCCTCCACAGGGGCTTTGACTCTTATCTAGAGAACTTTGCCTTCCTGGCCCTGACTGGCCCAGAACCCTCCACCATCGCAGGAAGGTTATGTCATTTTGCCCCCAGATGGGGTCAGATAACAGCAGAAAATTGGACTCTGTCCATTGTAAGAGAGGGTACTAGCTTCATTTCCTCAGCATGCCTCCTCCTACAATGGTAAGACAGTTCAGTTCTCAAACCTCTCTCAATGACCAGTTAGGTCAAGAGATCACTGTGCCCCTTGCTCAAGGGGCAATAGAAGAGGTACCCATTCCCCAATGGGGTACAGGGTTTTACTCCCCCTATTTCCTTATTCCAAAGAAAACAGGAGGACACAGACCCATTCTAGACCTCAGAGAATTGAACAAATTCCTGTTCAGAGAGAAGTTCAAAATTATTTCTCTAGGAACTCTGCTACCATACCTTCAGAGTCAGGATTGGCTTTGTTTTCTAGATCTCAAGGATGCGTACACTCATGTTCTCATCCATCCAACTCACGGAAAGTTCCTTCACTTTCTGTTTCAAGGGAAGCACTACCAATACGGGGTTCTTCCTTTTGGCCTGGCCTCTGCACCAAGGGTGTTCACAAAATGCATGGCTGTGGTGGCAGCATTTCTCCGCACCCTGGGAATATTCATTTTTCCTTACTTAGATGACTGGCTCATTCGAGTCCCTTCAGAACCAGAGGCCAGGATTGCTCTCACTCGCACAATGCACATCCTTCAGTATTTGGGACTTGTCATAAACGTCCCAAAGTCCAACCTTGCTCCCACTCAATCTCTAGAGTTTATAGGAGCTCTGCTGGATACCAGACAGACAAGGGCTTTCCTTCCACAGCCCCGCTGCCTTCGCATTGTGCAGTTAGCTTCCCAAGCAGTGCTAAAACCTCACCTCACTGTTCTGGAAATATTACAGTTGCTAGGCCACATGGCATCCACCGTGCATGTGGTTCCTTATGCTCGCCTCCATATGAGGGCAGCCAAGTGGACTTTAGCCACTCAGTGGACTCAGGCATCAGGTTGCCTGTCAGACAAAATAGCAAACTCAGATTGCCTTATTTTGTCCCTCCAATGGTGGCAGTCACCCCAAAACCTTCTGGTGGGGTCTCCTTTTCAGCAACCCCCACCACAAGCCACTCTAACAACAGATGCTTCACAGGTGGGTTTGGGAGCCCACCTGCAAGGCCTCTCTACCCAGGGTACCTGGACTCCACAGGAGGCCTATCTCCATATCAATCCCTTGGAACTCAGAGCAATCTTCCTTGCGCTTCGAGTATTCCACACCCAGCTCAACTACAAGACAGTCCTAGTTCAAATGGACAATCAAGTAGCCATGTTCTATGTGAACAAGCAGGGCAGAACAGTCTCTCTGTCGCTCTGCAACGAAGCTTTGCGACTATGGGCCCTCGCCAGAGAGCATCAGATTCATCTCCTTGCAGTGTATCTTCCAGTCGTTCAAAACTCTTGGGCAGACAGACTCAGTCGAGTTCTGCTTCCACACGAATGGTCTCTCCATGCAGACCAGGTGGCCAAAACTTTTCAAATTTGGGGAACCCCAAACATAGACCTCTTTGCAAGTCCGCTGAATGCCAAACTTCCCCGGATCTGTTCCAGAATTCTGGCTCAGGGATGTCAGGCCAGGGATGCTTTCCTCCTCCATTGGGGTCAGGACTTCCTGTATGCCTTTCCACCCATTCCCCTAATTCCCAAAACCCTGCTCAAGCTTCAGAGAGACAGAGGTCATATGATCCCCATATCTCTTTCATTTATCAAATGCAGGGCTTAAGACAAATTCAGTAAGAGTCCATTTGAGTGCTATTGCAGCTTCTTTCAAGCCTCTAAATGGACAACCTATTTCCTCTCATCCTCTCATAGCGAGATTTATGGGAGGCCTTCTTTTGACTAAGCCTCCCATTAAGCCACCACCGGTGGCATGGGACTTAAATATGGTCTTGGGCAGCTCATGAAACCGCTCTTTGAACCATTAGCCACTACCTCTTCGAAATTCCTTTCCTGAAAGGTCATCTTTCTTATTGCAATCACATCAGCACATTGCATCAGTGAATTGGAAGCATTGGTGGCTAATCCTCCTTATACAAGGTTCCATCATGATAATGTAGTCCTTAGGACTCATCCACACTTTATACCAAAGGTGGTGTCGCCTTTTCATTTAAACCAAGCGGTTTACCTTCCTGTATTCTTTCCAAGGCCTTACGCCTCAAATGCAGAAAGGAATCTTCATACTTTGGACTATAAAAGAGCTTTAGCCTTTTACTTGCAAAGGACACAGCAACATAGAAAGTCTCTCAACTCTTTGTTGCTTTTGATCCTAGTCGTTTGGGACTTTCAGTCTCCAAAAGAACACTGTCCAGCTGGATTGCACAGAGTATACCTTTTGTCTATGAGAGTAAAAACCTTCCTCTTGAAGGCCATGTTACAGCTCACAATGTGAGAGCCATGGCAACCTCTATGGCTCATCTTCACATCTGTATCTATCGACGACATCTGTCGAGCAGCTACTTGGGCTTCAGTTCATACCTTCACAGCCCATTACTGCTTAGACAAGGACTCCCGCCGGGATGCCTTGTTTGGTCAGGCTGTTCTTCAACACCTGTTCCACACTTAATCAACTCCTACCCACCATCCCTGGTAGGATGCCAGAGATCCATGGGGGGAAGTGGAGCCCTTTTACAAGGGCACACAACTTTCTGGGGCCATCTCCCTGGCATCTGCAGCTAGGGAGTCCCCATGTGTGATGACTACATTCCTGCTTGTTCCTGGAGATAGCATAGTTACTCCCCTGTAACAGGTGATCTCCGGGAACAGCAGGAATTTAGTCTTTACAACCCACCCACCTCCCCTAGGAGTTGTATCTCTCTCATTTTCTCTCTTTCCCTCTCTCTTTTGTCTTAGCTTTAAACTCAACTTGAGAGGGACAGTGCAGGAAGGCAGCATGCAGGTGCTGTGGGATGCTCTCAAAAGCTTTCCTATTGGATCTGGGCAGCGTTCCTGCGCAGGCTCCATCGGTACCGATGATACCCATGTATGAAGACTAAATTCCTGCTGTTCTCGGAGATCACCTGTTACAGGTGAGTAACTATGCTTTACCAAGTTTAAGTTACAATGTTAACTGCTTTGACTAAAATGATAAAGCAGTATAAAAAATACCTGTTAAATAAATATTACTATTCCTTGACATACAGTGCCTTGCAAAAGTATTCATCCCCTTGGTTTTTGTTTTTATGATTTCTTTTGTTTTAATGAGTTATTAATGCATGTTATTTATTATTTTAGTTAGCCAAGAGAACTCCTGATGAAGGCATAGCCAAAACACAGCTTCTGTAGGGTTGGCTGAGGCACCCCTTGTGGGGTAGTGGTATTCCTGTAAAGAATCCTCAATAAAAGCTTCTTTGGTTCCCACGCATAGACTGGGTCCTTGTTGGTTTACCTGGTATGATGCTTTCCTGTTGGACCCTAGTCAAAACCCAGACTTCAATCCAATTGATAATCTGTGGCATGACTTGAAGATTGCTGTACACCAATGCAACCCATCTAACCTGAAGGAGTTAGAGCAGTTTTGCCTTGGTTGAAAATCCCAGTGGCTAGGTATGCTAAGCTAATAGAGACATACCCCAAGAGACTTGTAGGTGTAATTGCAGCAAAAGGTGGTTCCACAATGTATTGACTTTGAGGGGGTGAATACATATGCACACTCCTGCTTTTAGATTTTTTAAATCCTAATTATTGTTTGTGTCACAATAAAGGATATTTTGCACCTTCAAAGTTGTAGGTCTCAAGTCAGCTGCCATACATAAAGTATTGACTCTACTAAGGGAAGAACTAGCTGCAATGAAACCCACCTCTTCTAGGATACAAACCAAACAAAGTTCACCACTGCTCCCACAAAGAATCAAATATCCCAGGAACAAATGGATCACAGTGGGCTCGGCTAGATTGCGACCTGTAACGCACAGACATCCTATACATCAAGAGATATCCCTGGATAATGCCTTATCTGCTTTGGTTAATGAGGATGCCCAATCCATGGAAACTGAAGGGCCCTTAAAAGAGACAGTCAATGCCCAATCTCCTGCTAAAGCACCAAATATGAAGAAAAACTCACCAAACAGAAAACTACTACTACCTGGAGATTCCATTATCAGAGGCACCAACTTGGGAACACAGCTCAAAGGAGAGAAGATAGTCAAATGCTTCCCAGGCTCTTCAGCCAGCAGGAATACAAACCAAATTGTTGATGTACTTAGCGCAGAAAGTGAGCACTCCAAAATTGATGTTGTCATCCACCTGGGTGCAAATGACCTGGCTAGAAACAGTGCCTCTGCAGTTCAAAGGGACTTCCAGACTCTGGGAGAGAAACTCAAGCCCATTGTTAACGCTGTAGCATTCTCAGAAGTTCTACCTGTTCATGATAAGGGGGCAGAAAGGCTGCATCGCATAAACAGCTTTAATACATGGCTCCAGACCTAGTGCAAACGAGAAGGATTCAGATTTATTGGTGACTGGGGAAACAGATGGACCAATAAGAGACTATACTGTGCTAATGGACTACATCTCTCTGCCGCAGGGAAAAGAATCCTAAGTGAAAAATTCAGGCAGTATGTAGATATGCATTTAAACTAGAAAAAGGGGGTGAGAGATGGGGAAGGACAAGTTCAGGACGTCACTCCTGGCAAAAGCAGAACAACATCAGAAACAGTCACACTTTTAAACCACACATCAACGACAAGTAGGAATAAGTGGGCAGAACAAAATCCATGCAAAATCCTTGCAAGCCAGTTAAATGCTGGAAAGCAATGAGCACAAATGCTTGAAGCTTAGCCAACAAAGTTCCTGACCTGGAAGCCCTAATGGTGGAAATGGACTTGGACATTGTGGCCATTACAGAAACATGGTTTAATGAATCACATGAATGGGATATAGCCATAGCTGGCTATAATCTATTCAGAAGAGACAGAGAAAATAGAAAAGGAGGAGAAGTAGCCTTGTATGTAAAAAAGCAATATTAAAGCTACTGCAATGCAGGGAGCATGGAGAAAAGAAGAAGCACTCTGGATTGTGTTGGAAAGAGGAGATGGCGCTGTAGTCTACAGACCTCTGACTCAAATCGAAGAAATAGATAACAAATTGATTATAGATATTGCCAAGATAGCCACAAAGGGGGAAGTGATCATATTGGGTGACTTTAATCTACCCGAAGTGGATTGGAGTACTCCTTCTGCGAATCTGGCAAGAAGCAAAAAACAAATTGTGGATGCTTTCCAAGATGCGTCACTTAGACAAATTGCGATGGTAGCAACCAGGGAAAGCTCAATGCTGGATTTAGTGCTCACCAACGGTGAAAGCGCATCAAATGTCTGGGTGGGTGCTCCTGTGATCAGCAGCGATCATCACACGGTGTGGTTTGAGATAAAAGCCAAGGTGCAGTCCAATCATAGCAAGCTCAAAGTCCTAAACTTCAAAAACGCTGTAAAATGGCCAAGTACCTGAAGGAGGAGTTGGCAAGGTGGCAGGGGATAAGGGAAGTGGAATTGCAATGGGCTAAACTAAAGGTGGCAAGAAAAGGGGCAACAAATAAATATGTAAGGAAAGTAAAAAAAAAACAAGAGGAGAAGGAAACCTATTTGGTTCTCCAAAGAAGTGGCTGCTCAAATAAAGGCAAAAAACACAGCTTTCATAAAATTCAAAAGCTTGCAAACAGAGGAACGCAGAAAGGAATACAGGATTAAACTAAAAGAGACAAAAAGAGAAATAAGGAAAGCAAAATCAAAGGCAGAGGAAAGGGTGGCTAAAGATGTGAAGTGTGGCGACAAAACTTTCTTCAGATATATTCGGGAGAGGAGGAAAATCAGAGATGGAATTGCAGGACTCAGAAGTGCTGGGAACGGAATCGTGGAAAGTGACATTGAAAAAGCAAAATTGCTAAACAAATACTTCTGCTCTGTTTTTACTAAAGAAAATTCTGGAGAAGGACCATCTGTGACTCCCAGATATAAAAATGGGAATGAAGTAGATACCACACCATTCACTGAAGATGATTCACCTTGAATATCGTGTGCAATTCTGGTCACCGTATCTTAAAAAGGATATAGCATTATTAGAAAAGGTTCAGAGAAGAGCCACCAAAATGGTAAAGGGGATGGAAGGATGCTCCTATGAAGAAAGACTAAAAAGGTTAGGGCTCTTTAACCTGGAAAAGAGATGGCTGAGGGGAGATATGATAGAAGTCTATAAATTAATGAACGGAGTGGAACAGGTAAATGTAGATCGATTGTTTACGTTATCAGAATATAGAAAGACTACAGGGTAAACTATTTAAGACTAAGAAAAGAAAATATTTTTTCACTCAACATGTAATCAAACTCTGAAATTTGTTACCGGAGGATGTAGTAAAGGTTGTTAGTGTAGCTGGGTTTAAAAAATGTTTGGACAAGTTCCTGGAGGAAAGGTCCATAAACAATTATTAAGAAGGGACCCAGGATATCAATGCTTGACCCAGTACAAGCATTGTGGAACCTGTGGCTTTTGGGGAAACTGCTAGGTACGTGTGACCTAGATTGGCCACTGTTGGAAACAGGATACTGGGCTTGATGGACCTTGGTCTGACCCAGTATTGCATATCTTATGTTCTTATGATGTCTTAGAACAACTTGCAAAACTGAAAGTGGACAAGGCCATGGGACCGAATGGGATACATCCCAGGATACTGAAAGAGCTCAGAGAGGTTCTTGCAGGGCTGTTAAAGGATGTTTTCAACAGATCCTTGGAGACAAGAGAGGTTCCTCAGGACTGGAGAAGGGTGGATGTGGTACCTCTTCACAAAAGTGGTGACAGGGAAGAAGTGACAAACTACAGGCCCGTGAGGCTTACCTCGGTGGCGGGAAAAGTAATGGCGGCACTTCTGAAAGAGAGAATAGTGGACTTTCTCAAAACTAACAGGTTGCATGATCCAAGGCAACATGGTTTTACCAAAGGACGATCTTGCCAAACAAATCTGATTGAATTCTTTGACTGGGTGACCTGAGAACTAGATCAGGGACATGTGATGGATGTCATCTACCTGGATTTCAGCAAAGCCTTTGATATTGTTCCTCATAGGAGGCTTATCAATAAACTCAGTAGTTTGGGGATGGGTCCCAAGGTGGTGAACTGGATCAGAAATTTCTTGACTGACAGACGACAGAAGGTGATGGTAAATGGAGCTCACTCGGATGATAGGAGGGTGATTAGCGGGGTCCCCCAGGGTTCGATCCTGGGCCCAGCACTGTTCGATGTATTTGTGAGTGATTTTGCTGAAGAACTACATGGAAAAGTCTGTCTTTTTTTTCAGATGACACAAAAATTTGCAACAGAGTGGACTCCCCTGAGGGAGTGGATAACATGAGGAAAGATCTACAAAAGCTGGAAGAATGGTCTAATGCTTGGCAGTTAAGATTTAATGCAAAGAAGTGCAGTGTCATGCACATGGGAAGCAGAAATCCAGGGGAAATTTATGTGATAGGAGGTGAGAGGTTGGTGTGCATGGACCAGGAGAAGGACCTTGGTGTGATTATTTCTGTGGATCTCAAGGTGGCAAAACAGTATGACAAGGCAGTGGCAAAAGCCAGAAGGATGTTGGGTTGCATACAAAGAGGAATTACCAGCAGAAAGGAAGAGGCACTAATGCCACTGTATAAGTCACTGGTGAGTCCTCACTTGGAATACTGAGTTCAGTTTTGGAGACCATATCTTGCAAAGGATATAAAAAGACTGGAAACTGTTCAGAGGAAGGCGACCAAAATGATTTGTAGCCTGCATCAGAAGCCTTATGAGAAGAGACTTGAAGACCTAAATATGTACACTCTGGAGGAGAGGAGGGACAGGGGAGATATGATTCAGACCTTTAAATACTTAAAGATAAATAATGAACAAACAAACATCTTCCAAAGACGGGGAAGCTGTAAAACTAGAGGGCATAACATGAAGCTGCAAGGGAGTAAATTGAAAGGCTATGTCAGGAAATAACTTTTTCACTGAAAGGGTGGTGGATGCTTGGAATGCCCTTCCAATGGACGTGGTGGGAGCAAATACAGTGACAGAATTCAAAATGGCATGGGACAGACACAGTGGATCCCTTTACAGCAACAAGATAAAATCAAAATAAACGTAACTATCTAATTTCTCAATATATAGGGGTGTCCTACACGGAGCGGTGGGTTCACCCCTAAAACAAAGACATGGGGAGGGGTGGCCTGCACAGAGCAGCAGGTGCACCTACTCTTGCCATCTTACTGGGCAGACTAGATGGACCATACTGGTCTTTATCTGCCGTCATTTACTATGTTACTATGTTGTGGATATCACATTGTGCTAACCTCCAAAACTCCCATTTTAATTCCAGGTTATAATGCAACAAAACAGGACAAACACAGAGGGGATGAATACATTTGCAATGCACTGTAGCATCAGCATTTGACTCAATCTCACACAGTCTACTCTTAGAAAGGCTTAAATCCATTGGACTTGGAAGCATTCCACTTAAATGGTTCCAATAATACTGTACCTATCGGACCACTACCAACAGGCAAAAATAGGATCTAGGAATTCCGCAACAGAGAAGCAACTTCACAGAGTCCCACAAGGTGCAGTTTTTTCAGCAGTCCTATTCAATATTTATATACAACCCATATGGCACTTATTCCGGAAGCATGAAATAAACTACTACATCTATGCCACTGACATAATGTTTTACACTCTGTTCAATATCACTAATCCATAGCAGACCAAGATTATAGAATGCTTTAACGAAATAGCCCAATGGCTAGCAGAGCACATGCTTAGAATCACCTCAAGAAAACAGAGGTACTCTACATATTAAAAAAATAAAGCATTTACCCCGTGCAAAACCCTTAGGGGCATGTTTACTAAAACCCCGCTAATGTGCGGGCCGTGGTAGTGTGCGGGTGCCATATAAGGAGTGGGCGTTTCGCGCTGAAAAAGAAAATCCGTGATTGACAGATGCGCTAAGGTGCATGGCGCCCATGTGCGTCCCGCACCTTAGCGCATGAGATAGCTGCGCGGGAGGCATAAGTGGCGCACTGAAGTGCAAGAAAAAGAGCAGAGCCATAGCACAATGGTTAAGGCACTTACCAATGGTGCAGGGATCAGGGGTTCAATCCCCCACAGTGCCCAATGGAGACAGCTGGCTGAGGCATTATTTTAGGAGGCATTTAAATGATGGGCGGCATAAGGCGGCGCGCTGATGGGTATAAGGCGGCGCTCTAATGTTTTAGGAGGCTTTTTAATATTGGGAGGCATAAGGTGGCGCGCTGATGTGCAATCACAAGAACAGAACCACAGCACAATGGTTAAGACACTGACCAATGGTGCCGGGAGCAGGGATTCAATCCCCCAAAGTGCCCAATGAACAAGGCTGGCTGAGGCATAACATATTATGGGGAAGATTGCTTTAGGAAGTATTTTAATTATCACTACTAGCAAACGCACTCTCAAAGCGTGTTAACATAAGGCGCCCTATAAGGCACATTTTAAAGTGCACTGTCAGCCAAGGCACCCTAGAATGTTGCTTATAGGGCGCTTTAGAGGGGGCCGTATGAGGTACCGCAAGGTCAGTGTACTGTTGTTATGGTAGCATTGTGCAGTGTAAGGAATGAAAAGCATAAGTAGGTGCGCTGACAGGCAAAGAGGAGCAGCAGTGGAGCACAATGGTTAAGGCACTGACTGCTGATACAGGGGTCATGAGTTTGCTCCCCAGTGTGCCTAATATGTAAGGCTGGCTGTGGCATCAGCTTTGCATTGTACATATTTTGTCCTGCAGCACTTTATTTTTATGTTATCAATTGCTGCCAGCAAACACGCCCTCACGTGCCGTAATTGAAGGTGCCGTATACGGCACCCTATAAGGCACTCCATAGGGCACATTATAAATTGCACTGTCCGCCACAGCACCCTAAAATGTCCCCTATAGGGCACCCTATAGGTGGCGTTACAGGATAATGTATAGTGCACCTTATATGGACGGGAACCATAAGGTGCCCTATAGGGCGCCCTATAAAGCACCCTCAGAGGCATCTTATGGGTACAGTACGCTGAGGGTGTTTTTGCTGGCATCAAGAAATGTACATTAACAAAAGATAATGTGTTGGACAACCCTATCAAATAACCCCACTGTGGGTTTGAACCCATGACCTCTGGCTTCAGAGGCAGTGAAGTAACCATTGGGCTACAGCTCTATAGCTACTAGCAAGCTTCTGGCTGGCTGCAGAGAGCATGCACGTCACCACACAGACAGTCTGCTGTGGTCACCAGGATAGGGTTAGCCCACCCATACCCATGATGCACTGCACATGCAAATCAGCTGTCCACAGATTAACACAAGATGGGCAATGCACCCCCACAGCACCTCGGCCTGGTAGGGGGTACTGACCGTGTGTTTTACTGGCACAGAGTAGCTACACACCGGCACATTGTGCGGGTACTGTGCTCACCCTGAGGGTGCGGTGAGGCGCCCAGCACCAGGTCCACAGCACCTTCCATGACTGAAAAAAGCCATGCCGGAGGTCCAAAGCAGTGTTAAACTGTGAGATAGGTAGTTTCTGCAGAAACACCTTGGATATCTCTGTCTGTTTCAGTCAGGTGTAGCCCCCATGGACCCCCAGGTGGGCCATGTACCACCACCACCACCACCACCACCCCCCCCCCCCTCCAGGGCCTCCCATCAATAGGTCCACATTCTACCCCCCTGCAATAGAGGGGAACATCAACCCCAGTCCTGCTGAGGAACAGACACCCCACAGGGCAGTCAATGCAGCTCTATACTTTTTCATAACACAATAGCAGACAGACATTAGGCCTGGATATGGTGAGCTGCACCCCACCACTATCTGATATTCTCCTGCAGCAAGTCATTAGCCACTGCACCCTGCTCCATCACAACACATACCAGCTGCAAACAGTGTGCTAGTTAATCCACAGTGCATGTTCCCAGTGGAGATGCATGCACCCAGAACTGGGATGTCAGCATACACAGCAAGCAGATAAATCAGTGACTGGGGCCCCATAAGGAAACCCATATCTATCACATGAGAGAAATACTATATAGCACTATGGGGGTGCCTAGCCATGCTGTGGTCACTGCACAGTCAGGGTGAGAGTGATCTCTCAGCAGGACATACTGAGGTCACCCTGTCTGTGTAGGTGGTGGCCGGGCACTAAAATGTCCCAGTCAGTGCCCTATGCCCTGTGCAGATGCACCCTGGCCAGGCCACCCTGTCTGGCCTATACCCATGGTACCTTGCTTCTCATTATGCACATTGGCAGCCCAATACTGGCAACATTGCTGGCAGTGTGGTCTGTGGAAGGTGTTTGCAGCCACCACACACTGGATAGACAGACAGCCACCCCCACACCTATGCCAGCATTGTGCTACTATAGAGGAGTCCAGCAGCCATACCCACCACACCAGTCCTGGGCACAGTACAGGCATGGATATGGTACGCAATACTGTTGGGGGTCACTCCCCAGGGCGGTAAACACTGTCAGAGACCAGACCTGCAGCACACACCGCAGACATCAGAATGATTGTTATGGTGGAGCCCAAGGAGCAAAATGTGCTTAACGTAGGCATTGATATCTGCCAGTTATCATGGGAAACATTTGATAGCTGTATACCATATACCCAGGTGTAGGGAGGCATTGCTAAGGTATGCAACTGCTAGTATTGGGAGATACAGGCAGGGTCCAATGTCCTGCCTCTCCAGGAGGCATTGGCCAATGGGGCCTGTGTGTGTGTGTGTGGGTGTGTCTGGCCCTGTTGGCTGCTGCTTTACAGCAGAGTTTCCCAACTCCAGTCCTGGTGTTCCAACCACTGTTCGGGTTTTCATGCTGTCCCTCATAAATATGCATGAGCTACATCTGCATACCATGGGGGTGGTGCATAGATATGCAGCACAGGCATCTTTATTAGAGGCAGCATGGAACCTGAATGGTGTGGGGCCCTCCAGGACTGCATTTGGGAGACTCTGCTCTAGGTAATGCGGCTGTTTATGGTGTCTGTGTTTGGTGTGGTAAAATATAGGCGTATTAACCATGTGTATGTTCTCAGCAAAAAAGGTTTGTCCTTACTATCATGGTTTAGTTGTGGGAAACATATGTGGATAAGATTGGCAGTAGCCCCAGCTGGGATTTGAACCTGTGACCCTCTGGTCTTACAGGCACTGGCTGTGTCCATCGCACCACACTGTTGCCACAGAGACAGTGTGGTCCCTGGAGATAGGAAACCTGGCCTGACGAGTCAGAAACCCTGCTCTGCATAATTTTACTGTGGGCTCATTTACCTTGTACGGAGACAACAGTGCAAATAAGCCTCAAAAATGACCTCAGAAAAAGGTCCAAAAAACCATGACCAAGCTGGGCAACAGTGATATTAATGGGCAACCATAAAAAACACTCCCAGGAAAGCTCCAATACACTGCTATGCATTTTGAAAGGGTCTACGGAGCGTAGACCCTTCCAAAAATAATGTCCTTTTTTTGGAGCTTTCCTGGGAGTGTTTTTTATGGTTGCCCATTAATATCACTGTTGCCCAGCTGGATTATAATTTATTTTGAATTTGTTTTGGTCATTTTCAATTTATATTTGCTATTTTGTTCTGTGCACATGTATCACACTGCTCACGTTTTGCAGGTTTCCCCTGTTTTGCTGTACATTGCTGACGGAAATGGTTCTAATTTTTTCACATCCCATTATCATTTTTACATCTGTGTGTTGTACTAATTGTAACTTGAGAGTATGTTTGGGGAGACCAATGAGCAGATTGTTACAGAAGTCAAGATTTGGGAAAATTAGGGCCTAGAATACTAGTCAGACGTCTTTGGATATTAACAGGGGTTGAAGGTTTTGCAAGTTTGTTATTTTTCTGTAGATGGCACTGGTGGTTTTATTAATGTGTGATATAAAGTTCTCTTCCCTTTAAATCGGCTCTAACGCGAGGGTTTCACTCGCGGTATTTTTTTGCCGAAATTCAGCTCCGCTCCTGTGCGGGGAGCCTCTCCCCTCCCACTCTCCACCCATTGACCCCGTCCCCCCGCCCCTCGGGAGCCTTCCTCCGCCCTCGAAATGCCTTTCCCCGCCTCTATCACACATCAGTGCACCGCACACTTGCGCCGACCCGTTAGTGTGACGCGCACGCGTGCGGGGCACTTAAGAGTACTTAAGTGCATCATTAGCGTACGCTACTGTGCGCCGCGCACATGTGCGCGGTTTAGTAAACATACCCCTTAGAGTTATGAACGCAGAGCTCGATGTCAAATAAGAAGTACGATATTTGTGTCACACTGGACCAGAATTTAAACTTTATATCACACATTAATAAAACCACCAGTGCCATCTACAGAAAAATAACAAACTTGCAAAACCTTCAACCCCTGTTAATATCCAAAGACGTCTGACCAGTATTCTAGGCCCTAATTTTCCCAAATCTTGACTTCTGTAACAATCTGCTCATTGGTCTCCCCAAACATACTCTCAAGTTACAATTAGTACAACACACAGATGTAAAAATGATAATGGGATGTGAAAAAATTAGAACGCAATCGGATTAATCAGGAAACTCAAAAAATATATAGTAAATCTGAATTATAAAGAACTCCCCAAAAATCTCAAACTAAATTTTTTTGTCGGAGCTTGTCAGCCCAGTGCCAGGTACTGTTCCAAAGACACCACCGTGACCACTCCTTTTATTAAATAAATTTAAAAAGAAAGTCAATGACTTAGCTGTTGCCAAAAGCGCCGCCAAGATGCCGAAACGATTAACAGACAACGTGGCACACGTTTCGGGTTTTCCGCCAACTTGTATAGAAACCCTGCTTCAGGTCCAACGAATCAGCAAATGTCAGATCTTCAGCTTACAGGCCAAAGGGAGTGTAACATACTTTATAGTCGATGGCGTCTGACATCAGAATAATCTGAAGAGCAATCCAGCCAATCACAATCCATCTACAGTGGGACCAAAGGAGATGCCCACTGAACAGGGAATCCCCATATGGACATCCAAAGTAGAAGTGAGGATACTGCTCAAAGGATAGTGTGCCAATCAAGTTGAAGATTCAAACCCTTCGGGGCCACAGAGTTTTATACCATCTGATGCAGGGTTGGAGAACCCGAAACGCAGCGCTGGGTTATGGAATTATGGAATTATGAAACCCTGAAGATTTGTTTTCTCGCTGAATAATTTTATGGAACTCTTTGGTAGCTGTCTTCCCGTTGAAACATCCTGAGTGGTGATACCTGCTGCAGGACCCCATTGCCAGCTAAGTTTGACCTTAAAGTTTTGGTCTTTAGAATTTATACTCTTAGCATTGTGGCTTTTTGGGTCTGCTTTGTTTTCCTTCAGACTGTTGAACAAATTGAAATAATAACTTAAAAAGATTAAAGGGAGAAGTCCGTTCATACGAGGGGGTTTCTTGTCCCCCGACTTGACGGATGTTCCTACATTTAATTATAAATTTATATGTTTTATGTTGTAATTGTCAGTGTGTGTTTGTCCTATTTCAAGGTCTGATTTTTTGAACAGAAAAAATTGTAAGAAGACTTTAAGGGGTATGTATACTAAGCAGTCTTAACGTGCGCCCGGCGATAGTGTGCAGGATGCCATATAAGGTAGTGGGCGTTCCGGTCTTAAGGTAGCATTTAGGGTTATCGTGCGATAAGGTACATTTTCGTGCGATAGAGGGAGCCGTGGCACGTTAATGCGCGTTAGCCTTAAATAGGCACGCTGACCTACAAACACAGCAACAGAGGTGTAGCACAATGGTTAATACATTGACTGATGAAACAGGGGTCATGAGTTTGATCCCCCAGTGGGCTTGATGAGTAAGGCTGTCTGAGGCATTACCCTTTACTTTAAATCAGTGCTATCTGAGGCATTTTCTTTTTTAATTTAAATTAGTGCTGCCAGCAAACACACTCTCACAGTGCCGTAACCTAAGGTGCCGCATAAGGCGCCCTATAAGGCACTCCAGAGGGCACATTATAAAGTGCACTGTCCGCCAAGGCACCTTATAATGTTCCCTATAGGGCGCTTTATAGGGCGCCTTATAGGGCGCCTTATGAGACACCTTAAGGTTACAGCACTGTGAGGGTGTTTTTGCTGGCAGCACTAATTTAAATTAAAAAAAGAAAATGCCTCAGATAGCCCTATCAAATAACCCCACTGTGGGATCAAACCCATGACCTCTGGCTCTATAGGGAGTGAAGTAACCAGTTGGCTACAGCTCTATAAGCTACTAACAAACCCCTGGCTGGCTTCCTGGAGGAGATGCGTGTACCCAGAACTGGGATGTCAGCATACACACCAAGCAGATAAGTCGGTGATTGGACCCCAAAAAAGAGAACCCACAAATATCACTTGAGAGAAATGCTATATAGCACTATGGGGGAACCTAGCCATGCCGTGGTCACTGCTCAGTCAGGGTGAGAGTGACCTCCCAGCATGACATGCTGTGGCCACCCTGTCCGTGCAGGTGGTGGTCAGGCACTACATTGTCAAAGCCATTGCCCTATGCTCTGTGCAGATGCATCCTGCCCAGGCCACCCTGTCCGGGTTATACCCACAGTACCTAGCTCCTCATTATGCACATTGGCAAGCTAATACTGGAAACAGTGCAATCAGTGTGGGCTGCGTAAGGTGTTGGCAGCCTCCACACTTTGGATGGACAGACACACACTCCCACACCTATGCCAGCATTGTGCAAATATAGAGGCTTTTGGCAGCCCTGGCCACCTCACCAGTCCTGGGCACAGTGCAGGCATGGCTATGGTACGCATTACTGTTGGGGTCACTCCCCGGGGTGGTAAACACTGTCAAACACCAGAACTGAAACACACTCCACAGACATCAGAAAGGTTGCTATGATGCAGCTCAATCAGCAAATTGTGCTTAACCTAGGAATTGCTATCTGCGATTAATCATAGCAACCTTTTGATATATGTGTAACGTATTCCTAGGTTTAGGGTGGCATTGCTAAGGTATGCAAGTGCTAGTATTGGGAGATGCTGCTGCTGCACGCAGGGCCCAACATCCTGCCTCTCCATGAGGCTGTGGATATTGGAGCCTGTGGGTGTGGGTGTTTCTGCCCCTGTTGGCCGCTGCTCTGGGGCAGAGGTTCCCAACTCCGGTCCT
This sequence comes from Ichthyophis bannanicus, assembly GCA_033557465.1. NCBI lineage: Eukaryota > Metazoa > Chordata > Amphibia > Gymnophiona > Ichthyophiidae > Ichthyophis > Ichthyophis bannanicus. Next base: position 963,686,759 of record CM066033.1, on the reverse strand, counting down.
GGTGGGCTACACACTGTTCGGGTTTTCATGCTGTCCCTAATGAATATGCATGAGATACATTTGCATACCATGGGGGCTGCGCATAGATATGCAGCACAGGCATCTTTATTAGAGACAGCATGACACCTGAATGATTTTTGGCACTCCAGGACTGCATTTGGGAAAATCTGCTCTAGGTATTGCACATGTCTATGGTTTCTGTGCTCTGTAGGGTAAAATATAGGCATTTGAGGCATGTTTATGTTATCTGCAATAAAGGTTCCCTCTTTATTACCACGGTTTAGTAGTGGGTAAAATATGGGGACTGGGTTGGCAGGAACCACAGCTGGGACTTGAACCTGTGACTTTCTGTTCCTCAACACACTGGCTGTGTACTGTACCACAATGTTGTCCAACAAACAAGCACGATCCACGCGCCACACAACAGACCCAGTCAGAAGCGTGGAGGCAAGGAAGGAACTATTTTATTTATCACTCTTGTATCACAAAGCCAGGCTGGACACAGGCCGTGTTTCGCTTATGTCTTCATCAGGAGCATTTGGCTACAACAACATGTAAAAACAACGTTAAAAACATTCATAATCCGTAAAAACAAATTATAAACGTAAACATAATAAAATATCACAATTAAAGCACCTACAAACTTATTAGTACATCAATAAATAACTAAAACATCATTAAATAAATATAAATAAATAAATAATTAGTAAAGTACAGCAACATATAGTTTCCTAAAAACATAAATAATGTATTGTACACACCTAAAAGATACTGACATTTCATAATCACACAAATACTAAATCATATGTGCCTAAAAAGTTAAAGATAATAAATAAAATAAAATGTAACAGTATAATGATAAACCATAGAATGACAACTCAATTGAAAACCAATATAACCTATATCTGTTATTTTTTACCTGTGCAATTTTACACCTTGCCACACCGTAATTGCTAAAAGAAAAGAAAAAGAAAGGACCATTCTAGATGGGTGCTCCCACAAAAATACACCAATTATACCCCTTTATTACCCCTTGTTTTTGATATTTGTTTATTGTATAATTGGTGTATTTTTGTGGGAGCACCCATCTAGATAGGGCCTGTCTGTTGCAGTGCATGGCACCCACCTATGCAGAGCTAGACCATGGTTTGCTGTGGACAGCTGCCACTGCCCCCTCCACCACCAATACCCCTCTGCCACCATGCTGACATGCCCTTGTGCTGGTGGTGCACAGTCTCAGGCCATCCAGTGTGCTGGTAGGTGGCTGCCTATGTTGCGGGTTCTGGGGTAGAGGTGCCTGCATAGATGTCCACGCTTCCCCCCAGCACCACCTGTCAATGTTCTGTGCCCTTGGGGGTACCTGCTGGGTACTATCCCCTGTGACACTGTGGGAAACATACTCGTGCCCATGTTGGACCCTCATCAGTTGCTGTCTGGCTGCTCTACTGTTTCAGCATTCCTATGGGCCACCTGGACATCACCCTAGACCGCACTGTGCCCCAGCTGCACCACAGCATGTGCTGCCTGCAGCCCTCTGTATCCCCTTTTCCAGCATCTGTCCAGTTGCCCGTTCCGACATACCCACCCTGCTGTTGCGGAACATGTGCATGCCATAGGAAACCTGTCCAATAACAAGGGGAAACCCTGATCAGCACTATTTCACTGTGGGATTATTCACCTTGTATGGGGACAGAGCATAGACCCTTCCAAAATTAATATCTTTTTTTGGAGCTTTCTCGGTAGTGTTTTTTTGCTGTTTCCCATTAATATCACTATTGGCCAGCTTGTTTATGTTTTTTTTCCATTTTATTGAGGTCATTTTCAATGTTTATTGCCCTTTTGTTCCGTGCACATGTATCACACTTATCACGTTTTGTAGGTTTCCCTGGCTTTGCTGTACATTGCTGATGGAAATGGTTTCTCTTCCCTTTAAATCTGCTCTAACGCCAGGGTTTCACTGGCGTTAGTTTTCAGACCCGGAATCCACAGTGTTAGTGTGCAGGGAGCCTCTCCCCTCCCACTCTCCACCCATTGACCCTCTCTCTCCGCCCCTGGGGAGCCTTCCTCCGCCCTCCGGGAGCCTTCCTCCACCCTTAGCGCTCGTTTGCGCCGCTGCGCATGTTATCGCGCAATAAGGTACCTTATCGCCCGGTAAAGCACCATTATCGCGTGATAATGTGCCTTATCACCCGATAATGTCACAGCAACGCAAATAGCGCCCTTTAGTAAACATACCCCTAAGAGTTCTGCCATTAGTATTCCTAGGTATTTTGCCTCCTGTTTAACTGTTGATTCTCACTGGCCCTCCTAGTGACCTTGGACAAGTCACTTATCCCGCCATTGCTTCAGAAGAAAGTCCTGTCAATCTACTTCCAGCCACACTGCCAAGAAATCCTTGGTCCACCATTTCCCTTGCCATCTGCTTGGTAGGGCTCGAGCTCAGGGACCTGACTGAGCAAGATGGCACCCTTGGGCGGAAAGAGGACCACGCATGTGTGGTAGCAATCCCAAAGGCTTTCTTTGAAAGCTGGGGAATTGCTCCGCACGGGCTCCGTTGGTGCCGACGTCACCTATAAGTGAGGACTGATTCCTGCTGTCCCTGGAGAACACCTGTTACAGTGAGTAACTACGCTTTACTCTCAGTCCCCCCAACTCCATCATTCACCTTTTAAAGCCGCATCTCCATCTCCATTTTCTTATTCACTGTATCTTATTGGCCTAAAGATAAGTCCCACTGCAACTACAATACTACATACGAAAATTGTAAATAAGTTCTAAAGAGTTCTTATGTACTTATGTGATTGTTTAATATATCCTCACATGTTGCATGTAAAAGTTTAATGTGTGAATGTAATACTGTTGTAAACCGCCCTGATTCCGTGATAAGGTGGTATAAAGAACTCACGAATAAAATAAATAAATAAACGAAAGGAGTTTATTATTATTCTTATACCAATGCTAAAATCTGTTGTGTTTTTTAAACAAGTAAGATTGCTTGAATTATCAAACAGCTTGACATTTTTGCCAATAATTATGGAAAAAGAAGTTGCATTCCAAACTAGTGAATATCTAGAGTCGAGAAAAGCCTTTGATATCGGACAGTGTCATGAAGAAGTCCCTTCTGAGCCTATAAAGATAGGGCAAGATGAGGATTTGCTTTCAGAAACTGACAGGCAGTCTGAGCACATGGCTCAGTGTTTGCAAAGAAGAAGTAAACAAAGAGAGTCATGAGCTAGAAAGACACGCCCCTGCAGTGACGTATTCCCTAGCTCAGGAAGTAATGAGTTTCACCTGTTTCAGGGCAGGGCACAGCTAAGCCCTGAGAGTTACAATGATAAAAACTGGTCATTAGCTTGGACCAGGCAGAGCAGGAGGGAGGAGGAGAACAGCAAGCAGAACGGGAACTGGGAGAACCAGGAAGGAAGCCAGCAAAGGAGCACGCTGACTGGAAGGAGTCAAGGAGGAGTGAGAACCAAGGGAGCTGTATTCCTGAGGCCAGAAGGAAGCAACCCAGGACAGGTGTTGTCTGGTAAAGGCAGGAGAGAAAAGAATCTTCCTGAGAGGCAGGCTTGGCAAAGCTCACACGCTCCGAGGAGAGAGGCAGGCTGGCTGGAGAATACCGGTACATCTGAGGGGAAAGTTAATAGGCTGAGAGGAAAGCAAACACAAGCTGTGTTTGAGAACCAGTCTAACCCTGCAGAGTGGAGAGTTCCTTCCCTTTCAAAGCCAAAAGGTAGGCTTAATAATTCATACAAGTTTGAACCTAGCTATAAAGCTGTTCCCTATAGTTATCAGAAAGTAGCAAACTCCCTGGACAAAAACTACAGCATATATGGTAGTTTACAACTCTGCTCAGGAGCGTGTTACAAAGAGAAACCACGTGAGGTCAGAGAAACCGTTTGTTTCAAAGATCAGGATAGCAGTTTACTGACACACCCTGCTATTCCTGATACTGAGGAAATGCAGATAGACTCTGTCCATAATGAAATAGTGGATGATCGGATGGACTGTACATTATCTTTGGCTGACCATGTGAATTCCCTATGCTGAACAGTGTCTGTGAGAGACGGTAAAAGCAGCAGAAGAAAAGGGAAAATTTTCTTTGCTAATTGAAGCTGTTGTGATTTGTTTTGTATCAAGCACTGCACGTTTAAAGCCTGAAGCGGACAAGGCTAACTTACCTGAGTTAATGTATAATTTCCTCAAGCCAATTTTATGGCATGTTTTGTCCTGAGTTATTCACTTGCATTTAATCCGCTGGGAAGGGGAAAATAAATTCTTGTCATTGCCTGAAACACTCGACTGCAACTCATCTGTGCTCAAAGGGTAAAGGGACTTACATTCCCAGAAGGCCTTGCAGAGTTAAAGCAAGCCCACACTCTCTGAGGCAGGAACACCACAGGCAGACCAAGTCTCAGCGCCCTAGGCGTTGGGCTGGCCACCGTGAGGGTGACAACAGGCAAGGTTAAGAAGAGGCCCTGGAGTAGAGTCATTGTTGATGACAATCATAGATTAAGTATAGCAAGAAAGGCTCTGGAATAAGTTGACTCCTTTCTTAAGGATAGGGGATTTAGGGTACAAACCCATTCAGGGCTATCATTCTGTTGGTTTATGAAATTCTGCAAAGGTCCCTGTTGTCACCTCTTTTGTTTAATATTTTTTTGTAATCTTTGGCCCAGGTCATTTGGATTTTTTCCCCCTTCATGTTTTTTTTAAAGTGCCTTTGAGTCAAGGCTGACTCCTGGTGGCCCAGGGTTTTCTTGGCAGTGTGGCTGGAAGTGGATTGACAGGCCTTTCTTCTGAAGCAATGGAGGGATAAGTGACTTGTCCAATATCACTAGGAGGGCCAGTGGGAATCAAACCCTGGTTGCTTTGGTTACCAAGTCACTGCTCTAACCACCAGGCTATTCCTCCACTCCACTTGAGTGCCATGCATCAAATGAAGGTATATTCATTCCAATAAAGGATTTTTGTGGGATCTAGGTAGTCTAATCAATTCTGATGCTAACCGTTCTTTTGCCCCTTGTGTCAAAGCAGTGAAAATTAGATGGTGAAACATTTTTCTAGGTGCTGCTTTTCACACTGTTGACCACAACCTTCACCTCGATACCCTGTTCTCACTTGGTTTTAGGGGCTCTGTACTATCCTGGTTCTTCTCCTGTCTCTCCCATCGCTCTTTTAGTGTGTGTTCTGGTGGCTCCTCCTCCTCAGCTACCCCGCTCCCAGTTGGTGTACCCCAAGGATCTGTCTTGGGTCCGCTCCCTTTCTCTCTCTACACACAGTCCCTTGGTGCGCTTATCTCTTCCCATGGCTTTCAGTACCATCTGTATGCTGATGACTCCCAGATCTACGAGTACCTCTCTACGCCTGAAATCTCTCCGGCAATCCAGACCCGGATCTCTGCCTGCCTTTCCAACATTGCTGCCTGGATGTCTCACTGCCGCTTGAAACTGAACATGGCCAAGACTGAACTTCTTATCTTTCCCCCTAAAACCTCCCCTCGTCTTCCTCCTTTCTCAGTCTTTGTGGATAACTCTGTACTCCTTCCTGTTTCCTCAGCCCGCAATCTGGGGGTTGTCTTTGACTCCTCTCTCTCTTTCTCCTCACATATCCATCTGATAGCTAAGACCTGCTGTTTCTTTCTCTATAACATCAGCAAAATCCACCCCTTCCTTTCTGAACACACTACTAAAACCCTTATCCATGCCTTAATCACCTCCCATCTTGACTACTGTAACCTACTCCTTGCTGGTCTCCCTTTGAATCATCTCTCTCCCCTTCAATCTGTTCAACACTCTGCTGTGCGGCTAATCTTCCGCCAGCCTCATCATGCCCATATTACTCCTCTTTTCAAGTCACTTCATTAGTTTATCATTAATATCACTTTTGGCCAGCTTGGTTATTGGGATTTTAAATGTGGTTCGGGTAATTTTCTATGTTTATTTGCCTCTTTGTTCCGTGCACATGTATCACTACTATCACGTTTTTGGGTTTCCCTGGCTTTGCTGTACATTGCTGACTTAAATGGTTTCTCTTTCCTGTAAATGTGCCTTAACGCGAGGGTTTCACTGGCAATAGTGTTCAGACCCAGATTTCACAGCGCTAGTGTGCCTGGAGCCTCTCCCCTCCCACTCTCCGCCCATTGACCCCTTCTCTCCGCCCTCTGGGAAGCCTTACTCCACCCTTCAGAGCCGGATTTCACAGCGTTAGCGTGCCTTAACACCGCAGCCGCGTTATCGTGCGCTAAGTGACGTTATCGCGCGATAATGTCACTTATCACGCAATAATGTTACTTATTGCACGATAATACCACCGCTGCAACGTTAAGACGATTTAGTAAACATACCCCTAAGTGTTTAAATTTAGCTGATTAGCCTGGGCAGATGTCAGAGGATTTGAGTTAACTGGATGAATCCTTTTGGATATTAACTGGCTAATAGGTAATTGCCACTATGATCAATATTCTCGCAAAGCTGTGCAGGAGTTAGGCCCCATAGCTGCTCATGAGGAAAGGTGCTGCAGTATTGCATTTTTAGACTGTTCCTCATGACTACAAGCACAATATCATAACACTTCCCCCTACCAGCACTGCACAGCTTCACGGGAATGTTGGTTATGATGTCCTCACTACAAATTTTGCAAGGCTTTTGATCTCTAAATTCTTGAAAGTCTGAACCAGATGTACAGAGAGGGATCGCGATTCTGATTCCACGGGGCACGTCTAGCCCCAAGGGATCAGAATCCCGAACAGTCCTGCACGTGCAGGCCGGGACTGCAATTCAGTCCAGCCTGTATGTGTAGGACTGCCCGCAGCTAACTCAGTCAAGGCTCCTCAATGGAACTGCGGCGCCATAGCGTCCTGTTGCCATGACACCACAGCTCCATTGAAGAGCCACGATGCCGGCTGCCAAATAAAAGTGTTTATTCCCCACAGCCTGACCCCCGATCTGGTCTCCTAAGGCCAAGGTCAGGCTGCAGGGAATAAACCCTGGCCCCCTACCCCATTCATGCACCGGGCTGTTCAAAAAATCATGTCCAGGGAAGTTATTCCACCTCAGAGGTGGAATAACTTCCTGGAATATTTCGCTGGCCCTGGACGTACAGGGCTGACATTAGAATCAGTCCTGTGCGTCCAGGGCCAGCGACCGCCCACTGCCCAGACTCTGCCCCTGGGCCGCCCATTCCCCGCTCCCGTCTAACTTCCCCGCTGGTTTTGCAGGAAGTTAGTCAAGGGCAGCTGGCATGAATAGCTGGGATGGACATCCGTTCGTTTTCTCTTTAAGATAAGCATAATCTCTTCAATTTTTGTAAATAATATCAAGGAAAGTCCTTACAAGAACCCTTAAAAAAAAAACTGGTCATTGATGCAACATATCGGCAGACGTCTCTCAGAATCATTTCTGTACAAAAACGTTGCTGCTACAGTCTGAGACCAGGGGTTCCTTTACATGCTGATTATTAATTTTAAGTATATGAAAAAAATGTCAAAAAAAAGGTTTTCACAATAATTTTAAGAAAAGCAAACAGTATTTGAGAAGTGGACTTTATCCTTTGTATAAGTTTAATGAAGTGGAGGAGTGGCCTAGTGGTTGGGGCAAGGTACTTCAGGCCAGAAGGTCGGAGGTTCAAATCCCACTAGAGGACAGCAACCTTGGGCTGGAAGGACTGGGGTTTCTAGTCCCACAGGTGCTCCTTGTGGTCTTGGGCAAGCCACTTAACCCTCCATAGCCCATGTTCCCTGTAAAATAGTTATCTCCAAGTTATAATGCCCTGTTCAATGTAATTTCAGTTTGTTCAATGTAAACCGCCTTGATATCATGAAAGGCGGTATATAAGAAATGTTAAATAAAATAAATAAATAAATAAGTTGAGGGTATTCACTAATTTTTCTTGGGGAACCAAAACCCTTACAAGATACGACCTACTACATAGTGTGTTTTCCACAAACCATGGAAGGTCCACTGGCATGGAAAGATGTACACAGTTACAAAGACACCCACATAGCCAAATTATGCAAGGATACCACACCGTTCTCTATGGAAACTGATGAAGTAACAGAAGACCATGGCCCTACATGGGATGAGGTGTTGAATTTGCAAAAACAGAAGGTTAGAATGGAACTTCATCGTTTATCTCTTATAGAATACATTCACCGGCAGCACATACCCCAAGGATTACGTATGTACAAAGAACCGAAATTATTCACTACCAATGTTGACTTCATGGAGCGTTGGAACTGCATCTTAAACAAATGCTCCCTTGATTTGATGGTGTTGATAGCAGATACCACCACTAGTTCATTAGAAAGTTTACAACAGGAAATTGAAACCATGTTAACAGCTTTAAAGGAAAGGGTACCAGCTCCAACTTTCACAGAACAGACATCAGAGCAAGCCAAAAAGATTAAATCTTTGTATGACGAAACAAAGCAATTAAAAGCAAACAAATTAAAACGAGATCATACTGATTACACGACGGGATATGTTTATCCTTGGCAAAATCCTAGGAGAAAGATGAGGAGATCCCAAAAACGAGTGGAATTTGATTCCCTTTCAGAAGGTATGGGATCGTCGGATTCTGGAAAGAAGACAGTGGAGGATTTTCCAGACGAGGAAGACGCCAAGACGAAAAAGAAAAACATAGGTCAAGGAAAGCAGAGACAAAAACCACAAACTCGTCATCGACACAATTGATTACAAGGTATGCTGAAAACACAAAGAAAGATTTAGTAATAAACATATCCACTATTCATTTAACAGATATTCAACTTAAAGTTTTAAATACTGGTTTATCGTTTGTTCCTGAGATCCGTCATGATGGGTTTCAATTTCGAATAGATATAGAACGACTGTTAAGAAAATTACAATTGAAAATGTTCTTTGCAGATTCCATTCAATCCATTCAAACAGAACAACCAAGTTTGGAGATACCTCGAGTGCCATTACGAATAAAGTCTACATGGACTCCCCCCGGTCCGCTGCACCCAACTTTAGCGCTTTTTAGAGATTTGATCTTATCGGATATGACAAAGTTGGAAGGGACCAGCAATCAGGTCTCTCGCGCTTTTACAGCAGCTGAACATCGAGCACTACAGGAATTACAGCATCATCCTACCATAGTCATCCGTCGTGCAGATAAGGGAGGAGCCATAGTAGTAATGGATAGAGTGCATTAGCTTAGAGAAGCTGAACGACAATTGTCTCAAACCGAGGTCTATGAAATACTGCAACAAGATCCCACACTCTATCTTCAACAACGGATAAAATAAATTACAACTCAGGCATTTGATTCTCGTCTGATTTCAAAGAAAGAATTGAATTTTTTGAATGGACCCTTTCCCACACTGGCACGTTTTTATTTGGTGCCTAAAGTACATAAGGACATTAATAACCCACCGGGTAGACCCATAGTTTCCACCAGAGGTACCTTATTAGAACCACTATCTATCTACATCGATTCATATCTTAGACTATTGTTGGAAAGTATTCCATCCTATATAAAGGACACGTCTCATTTCTTGACCTTACTGAAAGAACACTCCCAATGGGCGAGGGAGCCAGATATCCTTTTGGCTACTATGGATGTAACGGCTCTTTATACTAATATCCCTCAACAAGCGGCACAGGAAGTTATCACGACAGCTTTACGAACTCAGGGACTTATGTCTGAAGAGCATCTGGGGTTTATAGCTCAACTAACAGAACTTACCCTCTTTCAAAAATTTTTTGAATTTGAAGGAGTTTTGTACCATCAGGTATCCGGAGTGGCTATGGGGGCAACCTGCGCTCCATCAGTAGCCAATCTGTACATGCAGGCTTATGAAAATCATTGGCTTAAAATTTCCCCATATAAATCACATTTGCTACTCTGGAAAAGATTTATAGATGATGTTTTTATTATATGGAGAGGATCTTCGGAACGTTTAAAGGAGTTTTGGCATTGGTTGAATGGGGCAAACCCACATATCCAATTCACCTACACATACCATGAGCAAAAAATAGTGTTTCTGGATGTGACAGTACAGAAGAGTTTCCAAGGGTGGGTGACCACCACTTATAAAAAACCTACGGCTAGAAACACTCTACTTCACTACAATAGCAGACATCCTAAGCAACTACGTGATAGTTTGCCATTGTCACAATTCATAAGGTACCGTAGAAATTGTTCCAATCTGAGTGATTATAAACATCAGGCAAAACGCCTTACATACGATTTTAAACAGCGAGGGTATCCTTCATGAGTGATCTCTGAAGCTTATAAACGTGCAAGGTTTAACAATAGAGATTTGCTATTACGTTCTGTCAAACCTCCAAAGAATGTTACAGAGACCACTGTCAATTTTATCACGAAATTTTCACCTTTTAGTGGTCAAATAAAACGGATCAACAAACGGCATCAGAATGTTCTGTCTGTTCTCCCTGGTCTACATGATAAAACAATTCGATGTGTTTGGACAAGGCACTCTAATCTTAAAGAACAATTGAGTCCCGCGAAATTAAGAACTGTAACACCACCAGAAGAGGTTTTAGTGACGGGGCACAGACCATGTGGTCGATGTAATGTGTGCCACATTTCTGAAGATTTCACGCATTTTTCTTATCATGGTCATACTTACAAATTGAGATATAGAATAGAAACATAGAAACATAGAAACATGATGACAGAAAAAGACCACAAGGCCCATCTAGTCTGTCCTTCCATAACAACAACTACAACAGTCCACTTTTTACCTTTAGAATAGAAACATAGAAACATGATGACAGAAAAAGACCACAAGGCCCATCTAGTCTGTCCTTCCATAACAACAACTACAATATAGTTATATAGATATAATACAACGTGCGAGTCGGATCATGTAGTCTACGGCATCCGTTGTCCCTGCGGTCTTATATACATCGGGAAAACAACACGTCCGCTGCGAATCCGTATAAACGAACATAAGAGTCGTTTGAAATGCAAAAGGGTAGAAGCTCCAATAGTATTACATTGCCTTCAACATGATCATGTTTTTGAAGATCTTCAGTTCTTTGGAGTAGACTGGGTGGCAACAGGAAGGTCGGGTAACTCCAGAGAAAAGTCTGTAGTAATTCAGGAACAACAGTGGATTTATCGCCTTCAAACTGTAGATCCAGGGGGTTTAAACAACATGATGGAATGGGGAGCTTGCATTTGAGTCATTGGTGTGTTCCTGGGTACTCCTACGTGGAGTCCCTTTGAGTAGTGGGGATCTTTTTGATGACATCATTCAATGACGCAATTAGAACAGAGTTTAAAGGGCCTGAATTAGAGGCACTTCGCATGCGCGGCGTCTTGGAGAGAGAGAGAAGAATCTCCATTGTTGAAAAACCCGCACATCTTGAAAAACTTCTAAAATTCAACATTCATTGGTATGAAAAATTCTAGCGGCTTGCATATGAAGAAGGGCTGATGGATGGGTAAATGTATTAATTCTGCATTACTTCTGAGTACATGTTTTCATTTTCAGAGATTGTTTCATTTTCAGAGATTGTTTTTTGGCGAACCCACCCCCTGAGGAAGAATCGAAACGCACATTGGGAACCAAGCAGGTGGCGTTAAAAAGGGGCCGTTCGTTTTCTCTTTAAGATAAGCATAATCTCTTCAATTTTTGTAAATAATATCAAGGAAAGTCCTAACAAGAACCCTTAAAAAAAACTGGTCATTGATGCAACATATCGGCAGACGTCTCTCAGAATCATTTCTGTACAAAAACATTGCCGCTACAGTCTGAGACCAGGGGTTCCTTTACATGCTGATTATTAATTTTAAGTATATGAAAAAAATGTCAAAAAAAGGTTTTCACAATAATTTTAAGAAAAGCAAACAGTATTTGAGAAGTGGACTTTATCCTTTGTATAAGTTGAGGGTATTCACTAATTTTTCTTGGGATGCCACAGAACAGGGGTCTCAAACACGCGGCCCGCGGGCCGCATGCGGCCCGCGAGAGAACATTGTGCGGCCCGCGACGGAGGGAAAGAAAAAAGCCTTGCTTCTGCTTCTGCCGTTGCTGCCGTGACAGCGGCAGAATCGACTGTCAATTTTTTTTTGTTTAAACCTGGCTTCTGCTGCTCAAGCAGCAAAATCAGCTGTGCTGCGGTCCCTTCCTCTCTGCCCGGAGATCCCTCATTGTGCTCCATCAGCGTGTGCTTTTCAAGCCGCGAAGAGAGTATTCCCCTCTCGCGAGGCTTGAAAAGTGAATAGGATTAAGCCGCGCGAGAGGGAAATACTCTCTTCGCGGCTTAAAAAGCACGCCGCTGATGAAGCACAATGAGGGATCTCCGGGCAGAGAGGAAGGGGCCGCGGGACAGCTGATTTTCTGCTGCAGCAGCAGAAGCCAGGTGTTTTTTTTATTTACCGGGGGGGGGGGGTGGGCTGGAAATGGGCTATTGGCAGGGGGGGCTGTAGGACTGGAAATGGGCTATTGGCAGGGGGGTTATGACTGGAAATGGGCTATTGGCAGGGGGGGGGTTATGACTGGAAATGGGCTATTGGCAGGGGGGGGGTAAGACTGGAAAGGGGCTATTGGCAGGGGGGGTGTAGGAATGGAAAGGGGCAATTGGCGGGGGGGTTATGACTGGAAATGGGCTATTGGCAGGGGGGGGTGGTTATGACTGGAAATGGGCTATTGGCAGGGGGGTGTAGGACTGGAAATGGGCTATTGGCAGGGGGGGTGTAGGACTGGAAATGGGCTATTGGCAGGGGGGGGTGTAGGACTGGAAATGGGCTATTGGCAGGGGGGTTATGACTGGAAATGGGCTATTGGCAGGGGGGGTTATGACTGGAAATGGGCTATTGGCGGGGGGGTTATGACTGGTAATGGGCTATGGTGGGGGCTAGAACTGGAAATGGGCAGGTGGGGGTTAGGAAGGACTGGAGGTGGGCTGATGGGGGGAGTTAGGACTGGTAATGAGCTATGGAGGGGCTGACTGAAATGGGGTAATGGGGGTTAGGGCTGGAAGTGGGCTATTGGCAGGGGGGGTTATGACTGGTAATGGGCTATGGTGGGGGCTAGGACTGGAAATGGGCAGATGGGGGTTAGGACTGGAGGTGGGCTGATTGGGGGGTTAGGACTGGTAATGGCCTATGAGGGGAGGTAAGACTGAAAATGGGGTGATGGGGTAAAACTGGAAGTGCGCTATGGGGAGGTTAGGACTGGTAATGGGCTATGGGGGGGTTAAGACTGAAAATGGGGTGATAGGGGGTAAAACTGGAAGTGCGCTATGGGGAGGTTAGGACTGGTAATGGGCTATGGGGGGTCTAGGACTGGTAATGGGCTGGGGGGGGGTTGCTAGGACTGGAAATGGGCTGAGTGGAAGGGGGGCTTGAACTGCAAATGGCTGATGGGGAGGGGGGCTTGGAATGGAAATGGGCTGTGAGGGGAGGGAGCTAGGATTGGAAATGGGCTGATGGTGAGGCTATGATAGGACTGGAAATGGACTGATGCAGGGACTAGAAGGGAGCGGATGCTGGGTGGGGCTGGAACTAGAAGGGAGCTGATGTTGGGGGAGGATTAGAATGGGATGGAGCTGGGAAAGTGAAATGGAGAGGGGAAAAATATTTTGTCTAGGAGAGAAGACAAATCTACAATTGGCCAGGTAATGGGAGAGTAAGTGGGGATTGAGGATGGAGGGGTAAAATTGGAGTGGATGAAATAGGAATGAGGAAAGAGAAAAAGGAGAAAGATTAGTATGTTAAAGCAGATGTAGAGAGAGAATGGAAAAAAAACTAGGAGAGAAGAAAGGGCAAATGGACAGCAGACGATGGAGAGTTAGCAGAAGACATGAAGAAACCAGAAGAAAGTGGCTGGAACAATTGCAACTGAAAAAAAAATGCACAAAAGGTAGAAAAATCTCTCTTTATTTTGAATTTATTAACTGGAATATGTCAGCTCTGGGAAATGTGCATCATTAATGTTTGCGCTTTGTTTAGTACAAGAGGAAATTAATTTATAGTTTTATTTCTACAGTGTTGTTGTACATTCCAAGTTTGGCTTTTGGGGTTCCCAGTTTAATTATTGTCTTCCTGTTTCTAAATCTTTTAGTCTTTCTTTATCCATACTCATTAAAGAGGCATGTTTACTAAAAGTTAGTGTATGGTAACATTATGCAAATATTTATGCAAATGAGGCCCCTTATGCAAATGAGGCCCCGCGTCTTATGCGGCCCCCGGGTTACTTTACAAGTCCTCATTTGGCCCTCAAAGCAATTTGAGTTTGAGACCCCTGCCACAGAACATGACAGTTGTGTAATGGCGAGCATGCACAAACCGCGACACCCTGTCCTGCATGGCACATAACAAACCATGCAGTGATGTGGCTCCTGAGGCAGTGGATGCCCCCTAGCATGACACGTGCCCATAGCTGAGGTCACGCACGGCCCACAACCAACTACCATGATGCCAAGGAAAGCCTGCAGGCAACAGATAGGATCAAGGGAAGTGGGGGAGGACTGCAGAGGTGGCTGAAGGGGCCAGAGGAGTGACACAGGTGAGGCAGTGGCTCAGATGGCACCATTGCTGATGGCACAGGGCAAGTGGCAAAGGGCCAGGGGAGCTGTGGGCAGGAATATGGTGGCAGACACCAGAGGTGTACCATCACATGTACCCCACATCTGCCACCCATGGATATGCCCCTGCCCCCAGGATAGGCAGGTCACCAGACTGAGGCAGGATACAGGTATACACAATAGGCGATATGGAAGCACCCAACTGAGCTCATGTGTGTCGTCCCCCTTCCCACACTGAATATGGTGTATAATATACCTTCGAGGCCTTGAAATGCCACTTTTGCACACTGAGCCGGAAGAGACCGAACCAGCTGCTGTGAATCCAGGAGCAGCTGGCAGCCAATGAAGGTCAATGGGGTACAAATTGGAACCCAGCAGATGCAGAGGGTGGCAGACATGGCTGCCGGACTGGTACAGGCAGACCACCTGGTGGTGGACTTCCTGAGTACGCAATGATGGAAACGTGCTATGGGCAGCCATGCCATCCCCTGGTGCCACTATCCCGTGTATGCACCAGCTGGCACCCAAGATGTGCAAGTGCGCACAAATATGGCTGGGGCATGGCATGGATAGGTGGTACAAGGGCACACACCCCCAGTGGTGGCCCCAGGTACACATTGTGCACCTGCCCACACTTCCCCCTGTGTGTGCCCATTGTCTGGGGGAGCTGGCAGTCCACAGCTGGGCATGTGAGGGGTTGAACAGAGCTGGCTAGAGGTGGGCAAAGGGGAGGGTGTATAGTATGCACTGTGGGGGAGGCAAACCATTGTGGGCCAATGGTGGGTTGTGTGATGCATGTGTGGGCCCCCAGGAGGTGCACCAGTTCCAGCCCAGGGCCATGCCTGTGCAGACCAATAACCTCCCTTCCCCCAAAGCCAGCTCCAGGGAGGCCCTGGACACTGCTGGCACCATGCCCAACACCCAGGAGCAGTTGTGCAGTGCCACAAGAGCTGTGTTGTCCATTTTGTGGGGGCAGGGCGTCATGTCTGCATGGGTGGTCCAGCGTATGAGGGGAGGGGGTCTGGAGTCTATGGGCATGGGGTGTGTTCCCTATGGGCATGTCCATATGCATGGGTTTGGCACTGAGGCACCACACGTGCAAAAAGGCGTTGGCACAGTCCAGCATGGGTAGTGCCTCTTTGCCATACCTGCATGGAACAGGCTGTGGGCACAGAGATGCCAGCCGTGCAGGGCTGTGCCTGCAGCCCATTCCACATGGGTATGGCAGAGGGACGCTACCATGCAGAAGGTCTTGGGCACCTTGCAGCATGGATAGTGCCTCTCTTCCATATCTGCACAAAACAGGCTGCGATCAACATGGGTACAGAACAGTGGCGCTACGCATGAAGGGCACCCCCTGCCCTGTGGAGACACATGATCAGAGCATTGCTGCGGTTGCCATGCCCGCATACTGTGCTGTCTGACCTACCCAAGTATTTCAGTCTGGGTGGCCATGCACACATATGTTGCTATTGCTCAGTGCTGTGCAGCTATGGCATCCCACGATGTCATGCAGATTTTCAAAACGTTGGCACTCAGGAGCCTACACGGGTACCAGATAAGCCTTTCGATGGGGTGTGACACCGATGCACATTGAACCCTTATTTATAAAAGGACCTACATCGGTAGCCAAACACTGCCATAGCACATGGCTACACAATGGCTGACAAGGCACCAAGAGCAGCAAAGCGCACACGGAAGGCAAACATCTTGCCCTCTGAGACAGCTATAGTCTTGGGGCTTGTCCTGCAGCATCATGCTGTCCTCTTTGTGGCAGAGGAAGCCAGCACCCAGCTGACAGCATGGTGAGACATTGCCAGGAGGGTCAGTGCAGTCCACCACCACAATAGGGATGTGGAGGACATAGAGAGGACGTGGCAGATGGTATGGTAGGCACCAAAAGAGAAGAGGGTCGGCAACAGCAGACTGCCACCTGCGCAGCAGTGCAGACTCACCCTTCTGGAGAAGCAGGTGCTGCAGTTCGTGGAGGAGGTAGCCATCTCAGGGGTTGTAGGCTTTGACAGCTCCACCACAGGCACACAGGAGGGTGAGTAGGGTGCCCCATGATTTGGGTGGGACTGTGACGGCCATGTATGTGTCCAGACCATGCTTCCGTCCACCCAGGACATGCCTGTCTGTCTGTTGGACCTTGGATGCTGTGTGGGGTGGGTACGGTGTGAACCATGCACCATCTGCTGGTTCCGTGGTGGGCCTGGTGCCACCCTATAGGCCGACCTGGCAACCCATGTCACTAACGTCTGCCAGTTTTGATCTCCCACAGACCTGCCAGAGACCCTGCCCTCCCAGCCTGGGACAGATGCATCAGGAGAGGGGCCTCACCAACCACCGCAGATGATGCCAGTGCACAGCCAGGATGCAGCACAGCCATCAGGCTGGTGTGCCTGCCAGGGTAGAGGAGGAGTCCAGTGCACCACCTAGGGCAGCAGAGCAGTCCAGTGCGCCTGCCAGGGCAGACGAGCAGTCAGGTTCGCTACCCAGGGCAATGGAACAGGCCAGTGTGTCTGCCAGTACTGGGGAGCTGGAGACAGATGATGACCCACTTACTGAGCTACAATTTGCCATCCTGGATGATCCTGTGGGTGCAGGGGGCAGTGACTTGGACCAGGATCTACTTCAGGAGGGTGCGCACCTGGTGACTGGCACAGAGGGCATACTGTCCGAGCTGCAAAGTATCCAGCAGGACCTGCAGGCTGTGGAACAGGCAAGGGAGGTGGAGCGTGAGGAGTGGCGGGACCACAGATTGCGCATGGAGTGGCACATGGAAAGGCACCTGTGACTGATGAGGGAAATGGCAGTGTACCAGGCATCAATCACTGTACGGTTTGCTGGGCCTCATGCAGGCACAGGGGGTGAGTGCTGGAGCTGCCAGTGCAACAGCACTGCTACCTGCTAGTCCTGACCCATATCCATCAGCCTGCCCTGCTGGAGAGGGTGACCACACTGCCAGCATGTCATCGGACATCACTTCACTGCGTCACAGTGCACATGTCAGCAAGCGCCCATGGCTGGTGGGGAGTCCAGAAGCAGGGGACACATGGGGGGGAATAAAGTATTACTCTGCATACATAGCATAGTAATGGGCACTTTATTGGTGATTGTGTGTGTCCTATCCTGGTGCTGGTGCGAGGCAGTCACCTCAGAAACTGTCACATATCATCCGCGCATAGTGGGTCAGTGCCCTGGCCTGCTGCTGGCTCCCGGACTCTGCACCATCACTATCTGCTGCCTCTGCGGCCTCACACTCCTCCATAACTGCTGGCTCTGGGTCTGGCACTCCACTTATCTGTGCCAGGTTGTGGAGTTGGCAGCATAATGCAAATATCTTGCATATCTGTTCCGGGCTGTGGAGAAGTTTCCCCACCACTCCTTTCGCACCATAAACAGCTCTTCAGCACACCTGTTGCCCACTGCAGAACCCTCTGCACTCAGGGCACCTGGTCGCCAAACGAGAGCGCCCAACAGATCGACATCCTGGAGCTCCGAGTGATACACCTCACTCTGAGGGTTTTCTGTTACCACCTGTGCCACCAGCTGGTCCTGGTCCAGACGGACAACCAGGTGGCAGTGTTCTACATGAACAAACAAGGGGCACGGGTTTCCGTGTCCTTTGCCAGGAGGCACTGGGTATCTGTTCGTATGCAATCCAACATGGTATCTTCCTGAGGGCAGTGTACCTGCCAGGCTAGGAAAACCTGCTGGCCAACAGGCTCAGCAGGGTTCTCCAGCCGCATGAGTGGTAGCTGGACTCGGCTTTTCTGGCTCTGGGGGGGGACCCATGATGGACTTGTTCGCCAGTCCAGACAACTTTCAGTTGCCCCGCTTCTGCTCCGAGCAGACCCACCCCTCCAAGGTGGCAGCAAATGTGGTTTTAGTCTCATGGTCAGAAGGCCTCATATACGCCTTCCCTCCGATGCCGCTGATCACCAAGACCTTGTTCAGGACCCTCCGCAACAGGGCCTCACTCATCCTGATAGCTCCCAGGTGACCCAGGCAGCTGTGGTTCCCACGGCTTCTACAATTGGCAGTGGAAGCCCCCATCCCCTTGGGCACTGGCCTGGGGCTTCTATCTCCGGAGGGGGGCTCCTTCTCGTTGAAAGTGTGGCTGCTGAGAGAGTGACTCTCGCCTCCCTCAACCTTCCGGTTGAGGTCAAAGACATTCTTCTGGCCTCCTGCAAGGCCTCTACTAGGAAGGTGTATGCCCTAAAATAGCACAGGTTCTCTGTTTGGTGCACCAATCATGGGGCTGATCCCTTCTCCTGCCCGGTGGCTTTGGTGTTGCAGTACCTTCTCCACCTTTCACAATCTGGCCTCAAGTCTAACTTTGTCTGAGTGCACCTTAGGTCTCTGATGGTACACCACCACCTGGTGGATGGTAAGCCCCTCCCGGTCCAACCTTTGGTGACCTGCTTTCTTCAGGGTTTGCTTCTGTCAAATCCCCCGGCCTCTGGTGTTGGGGCAACTCATTCACCCGCCCTTCGAGCCTCTAGTGACTTGCCACCTTCGCTACCTCTCTTGGAAAGTGTTTTTTCTGGTTGCGCTCACCTCTGCTCGCAGAGTTAGCGAGCTCCAGGCCCTCATGGCAGAGGTGCCCTACACAAGGTTCTACAAGAACTGGGTGGTGCTTTGCACGCACTCCAAGTTCCTGCCGAAGGTAGCGTCGTCCTTCCACCTTAATCAGGAAGTGGTGCTTCCTACCTTCTTCCCAAGACCTCACTCCAGTCGGGCGGAGATGGTCCTTCACTCATTGGACTGTAAGAGGGCCTTATCCTTCTACATCCAACGCACCCATGGCCACCGCAAAGCTTCTCAGCATTTCATCTCCTATGAACCGAGTAGGCTGGGGGAGGCGGTGACCAAGCGTACACTGTCCACTTGGGTGGCAGACTGTATCGCCTTTACTTATGGGCAGGCGAGGCTTCCACTGGAAGGCTGCATCACGGTGCACCGTGTCCAGGCCATGGCATCTTCGATGGCAAACTTGCGCTCTGTCCCGATGGTGGACATCTGCCGGGCCACCACCTGGTCTTCAGTCCATACTTTCACAGCTCATTACTGCCTGGAGAGAGAGTCCTAACGGGACAGTGCCTTTGGCCAGGCTGTGCTCCGTAACCTTTTTGGGGTCTAGGCAAATCCTACCCTCTGACCCTTCTGTGTTCAGGCTACCGGAGTGCTGGTTTCATCGGACACAGGGGTCCTACTGTGGTCTGTGTGCATGGACACAAATTGCTGCTGCTTGCGACTCTCCTCGCAGGAACCCTGTTTTAGCTAAGGGTTTTTGGTAGCCTGTAGCTGGGGAGTCCCATATGTCAGGAGTGACTTCCTGCTTGTTCCTGGAGAAAGCATAGTTACTCACCTGTAACAGATGTTCTCCAGGGCCAATAGGACTCAATCCTCACAACCCCCCCTCCCTTGGAGTTGCTGCTGTGCCATCTTTTATTTTTGCCGTCTTTTAGCTTGTAATGGGGTAGATCCGTCCCTTGCCATTCAGTCAGAGGAAACTGAGGAAAGTACGTCAGATTCTGACAGCCAAGTAAAGCACATGGCTACAGGTTGCCAGGGGAGATATAAACAAACCCAGCCACGAGTGCAGCAGCCCCGCCCAAGTTGCAAACAATCCCCATGCCCTGACTGTAATAGGATTCACCTGGGTGGGGGAGGAACGAAGCTAAGCCCTAAGGCTGATAAAAAGCACTCATTAGAAAGCAGTGAGAGTGCTGGAGAGAGAATTGGAAGCAGTTCTGTAAGGAGAGCTGAAATGGGAACTGGAAGGAGAACCGTTAGAAGGACTGATAGCAGAGAGGCTGAGAGTGATTTAAGCAGCCCTGAGAACCGACCAAGGAAAGCTTCAGTTGAAAAGGTACAGAGAACTCAAACCCAAAGACTACAGGAAAGCTACTCTCAGTTAGAGCCTGGTGTTGAAGGTAACTGGAGAGAAAAGCCACGCAGAAAGTCAGTTTGGGTGTGCCCAGAAGCTCCGGTGAGAGGAAGGTACAAATCTCTAGACTCTGCTGATATTGAAGAAGCACTGCCGAGTAAACTTTACAGGCAAAAGCCAGACAGTGGTCTCTGTAAAAGGAACATGGAGAAAACAAAGAATACCAGTTTTCTCTGGGATAATAAAGCTCTCCGGGACTCTCTTAAAGGTAAAGAGAATTTTTTTAAATCCCTGTGTGAATGTGTTCCCATGTATCCAGCGGGGGAAGGGCTGGAAGATATGCAAGTTGAATCCATAGATGAATGTATAATTGATGAGTCTATGGATTGTACACTGACTATAGCAGATACCATAGAATCACTTCGCTGAGTTGGATGTATAAAGCTGTAGGGACAGCATTGAGAAGCAAAGTGAGCATTGCTGCCTTTGAAAAGAAACGTTTATTGATTCCTGTGTTAAAGGACTGTATAGTGAAAGCTGGAAGAAAAAGGAGTTATTTTTCTTCAGTTCCTGATTTACTTTTCTTTGTACCAGAAGCATGGTTATTTTGTCCTAAGTTCTTTGTGCTTACAAAACCCCGGGACGGGGAAATAAAACCTCATTTTGATCTTACCACTTTTGTTGCTTCTATTCCTCTGCTTGGGGAGTGTTTGGGACTTTATTACCCAGAGGGTGTGTACTACTACGCCTGCACTACCCCCACTTCCTGGCTCACAATATTCACCAGCCTGACCCTCTCTGCATGCCCTAGGACTCAGGGTGGGCCACTGCTATGTCATCTGACTGAGCAAGATGGCACCCTTGGGCAGGAAGGGGACCGCGCATGTGTGGTGGCATCTCCCAAAGGCTTTCTTTGAAAGGGAGGATGCTTCCACAAGGGCTTCATCGGCGCTGACGTCACCTATATATGAGGACTGATTCCTGCTGTCCCCGGAGAACACCTGTTACAGGTGAGTAACTACGCTTTCTGTCCCATCCTGGATCTGATGAATCTGAACAAATATGTTATCTGGAAAAAGTTCAGAATGGTTTCCCTTGGTCCCCTGATTTCCTACCTTCAAAAGGAAGATTGTCTATGTTCTGTAGACTTAAGGGATATGTATACCCACATTCAGATACATTTCAGTCACAGGAAGTATCTGCAATTTGTCATAGGAAAACATCCCTACCAGTACTGCGTACTGCCTTTGCTCTTACTTTCCTCATATGTTCACAAGATATCTTGCAGTAGTCACAGCATATCTACACAGACTTGGCATGTACATGTTTCCCTATTTTGATTATTGGCTGGTCAAGAGCACAACTCAGGAAGAGGTTCAAGAATACATGCATACAGCCATTCAGGTGCTAGAATTACTAAGGTTAGTCATCAATTATCCCTGGTCTAATACTACACCCGTCATGCCAACTGGCATTTATTGGAGCTCTGCTAGACATGCCTCAGGCAAAAGCCTTTCTTTCACAAGAAAGGCTTATCAGGCTGGTCACCATCATAGAAGTACAAAAGAGTCAGCAGACAGCAGCAAGGACAATGTTGAGAATGTTGGCCCATATGGCCGCAAAGGTTGAAGTAGCACCCTTGGCATGTCTCAAGGTGAGTCAAGCTTGGTCGATCCTGAAAAGGAAGTGGAAGCAGGCCATTCACAAGCTCCAAGATGTCATTTCTTCACCGCTCAGGAACTCCCTGTCCTGGTGGATGGTTCATTCCAATCTGGCTAAAGAAACACCGTTTCAAATTCTTCCTTGCCAAAAAGTACTCATGACAGATGGATCCAAACTGGGATGGGGAACCCATGTAGATGAGTTTCATACCCAGGATGTATGATCCTCCCAGGAGAGCCTTCATCAGATCAATTTTCTGGAACAGAGAACAATTTTGAGTGCTCTGAAGGCTTTCAGAGGTCGGTTGGCCAACCACATTGTGATGATTCTACCTAAACAAGTAAGCAGAGACAGGATTGGCAGGATATTGAACTATGTCATCTCTCATGGGATGACTCTCAGAGCCACATATCTGACTGGTAAGCACAATGCTCTGGCAGACAAACTGAGATGTGTCCTTCCCTGGACAGAAGAGTGGCAGTGAGCACCTTTAGGAGTTGGGCACTTCCCCGATAGATCTGTTTGTCACTCCTTAGAACAAAGCATAAACAACTGTTCATTCAGCCTATTATAAGAGTTACAGCATCTTATAATGACATGTCTCAGCTGATCTCAGATAAACACTTGCACCACACTCCAGTTTCAACGAAACTTCAATTGTGTGCTGGTTCACATCAATGATCTGCTGTTTTTTTTATTTATATCAAAAATTAATGCAAATTGCAAAAGAATACTTAGCTTAGGGGTATAATTTCTTATGGCAGCATAACCCACTAGCACTTATAACGCTTCTTGAAAATAACAATCTCATCCCAACGCTGATAATTCAGGCGCCTCGCGTTTCTCTATAATTGGTTCATCAGGGGATGCTCAAATGCATTCTTAAAATCTAGAAAAACAAGATAACCAGGATGATAAAACTCTTCCATCTTCGTCTTGCCCAAGAAACACAATCTTATGCTTCTTACAATTAAAAAATAGGAGTAAAGTAGAATAGCAATACCCCTAGATACCTTTTAGATGATGCTGGCCATGTTTCTTTATCTTTTTTGTAACAACAAACTGTTGCGTATGACTGAAGTTCCCAAAAAATGCCGCTCATGCGGATGAGATCCATCCAGCCTCTTTATCGAGTGTGGAATTCATTCAACAATCAAATTACCTTTCATGATTGGTTTATGTCTAGTGAATCTACATACAGACTGACCAATCAATTTCCATGTTCAGACCTCCCGGCTGTACTGTGGCTAAGGTGTAAATCCACCATTGCTCTCTGTATAGCAACAATTGCTTCTGGGTTTTACCCTGGGCTGCAGTTTGTATTTCTTTGATGTACCAACACCGAAGTTGTTCAAACGTATGGCCCTGTGCGATGCAATGCTGGACTATCGGAGCTTCTACTCTCTTACATCGTAATCTACTTTGGTGTTCTTTAATTCTAACCCTGAAAACACGAATGGTTTTCCCTACGTATAAAAGCTCACAAGGGCAACTAATAGCGTAGACAACCAAAGTGGAATCACACGTTGTAGCATATTTTAACTGATATTGCATTCCTTTAGAAGTAAAATCAGATCTCTCGACAGTGATAGCGCATATTGCACAATGTCCACATTTTCTATGTCCTCTATGTTCGTTGTTAATTGTGAGAGGCTGCAACGTTCTAAGTTGTGTTGGACTCAAATATTCCTTTAAATTTTTTCCTCTTTTCCAAACACATCGCACGTTTCGATTTTGCATTCCTGGTACTATCCGCAACACGCTACTATGTTTTCTAATAATTTTCTGGATATCAAAACTTAGAGGGGAATATTTAGTGACTAAATTAATATTATCACTTTCTTGTTCTATCTTCCTGTCTCCTGGTGTTAATAGCAGCTGTCTGTTATATAAAGCTCGCTGATAAGCATGATATACTGTACTTCGTGGATACCGTCTTTCCAGAAACTCAGTTATCAGCTGTTTAGACAAGATTTTAAACTCCCTTACATCAGAACAATTCCGGCGATATCTGAGGAACTGAGACAGTGGAAGACTTTTCTTCAAACGAGGAGGGTGCACGCTATCAAAATGTAGAAAAGTATTTCGATCGATTGATTTCTTATATACTGAAGTACCCCATTGGTTTTCCTCTCTCGTAATTTTGATATCCAAATAAGTTATCGTTTGTCGATGGAACTCACAAGTAAACTTAATGTGTGTGTCACAGTGATTAAGCCACGATATAAAAGATTGTAAAGTAGACTCCGTCCCATGCCATAACATAAAGACATCGTCAATGTAGCGGTACCAGGCTTTAATATTGGAACAGTATGGGGATGACTTCAACCATGAATTTTCAAACGCCCCCATGTACAAATTGGCAACTGAAGGCGCTCCTCAGAACAGGCAAGTCCCTCAGTTCTGCTCCAGGATGAGGACACATGGCAAAATAGCCTTGGCCACCTTCCTCCTCGATTAGGGGAAGAGAATTCTGTATGTGTATCCACTAAAATTTTTCATAGTGAAAATTTTTCAGAAACTCAGGGATGACAGATGCGCTGTGATCCTCATAATGCCTTACTGGCCAAGACAGCCCTGGTTCTCTTGTTCAGGAAACCATTTTGGCTAGGCAGTTTGCCAACCCTAATCACACAGAATTGGGAAATACTGTTGTATCCCAATAGCCCTCAGAGCTTGGACGTTGAGGGGCTAGCATTATGGCTTCCAGGAGAGATTTCACTAGAAGGCCATGTGGCTTAAAATGGAAGAAGTTTGCCATCTGTGATGGAAAGGCCCTAGATCCTTTTACTTGTCCCACACAAAAACTGCTTGAATATAAACAGGATATATCCTCTCAGCCCTCCTATCTCCCCTTGGAATTGCATTCTGATATCAGCTAGTATATAGACTAGAAGGTCATGTGCAGCGGCCACAGGAGAAAATGTATGTGCATGTGCGCTGTGACAATTCCAAAAACTTCCAGGAGCTAGGAAGTGGTTCTCTTGCAGGGATTCATCAATGACATCACCCATATGTGAAGATTTATTCTGCTATTAATGGAGAACACCTTTATTTTACCTTCCTAAAAGTGTTTGATTTTTTTCTGCTGGACAGCCAGAAGTTTTGATTTAGGTATGTTTGGTTTAGGGGCATCCTCTGTACCCAGTCCCTTTGGGATACTACTTAAATCTTTGAGCATTCTAATGTCCTGAATTATTTTTGGACATCTTTCTTTCCCCTAGTATTCTTCTCACACAGCACGACATAGAAATTTATTTCCAATCTCTGTCTTTATTGTTTTTTTTTGTTGAGTAGTATATAAGCTCCACAAATGAATATTACAAGACATAATAACTCTTAAGTTTGCAAGTCTTTTAAAATTTGTTTTCCTAGTTATAAATTACTCATATTTGCTAATGATATTAAGACTTCCCAAACTTTTCCATTAAATGTTGCTTGAGGATGATTTCCTACACACAGTGATGTGTGTTTGTAGTGTCTGAAGGGGGAGCAGAGGGACTGGGTGTTGTATCCAGTATAGGACTTTGTATAACCATCTACCCAGAATGGTAGAGATCCAGTGACGAAGAAGAAAAGCTAATTTGGATATGGAATGATGTCCTCATGGCAATCAATCTACTACAGCTGGAAAGTGAGGTATATGCTTACAGTGTGGATAGGAATAACTGGATAGACCAGATGGATTGCTTGATCCATCATCTGCTATATTACTATGTTAAGTGAAGTGTTTGGCATGGGATCCAGACAACTGGGTGAAAGATAATTGGGTGAATGACAATTGGGTGAAAGACAATTGGGTGAATGAGATAAAATGTGACAATTGGGTGAACCCGGCAATTGGTTGAATGCACTAATCCCAGTGGCGACAGAAGGGCTTTTACTTTGGGGGGAACAAGCTCTGTCTCTAACTCTGCCCAAGCCTCACCCCTAACTTGCTGCAATTGGATGAATGCAGCAACCCCAAAAGCGATGGAAGGGCTTTTACTTTGAGGAAGCACAGGCCTTGTCCCTAACCACCCAAGCCCCGCCCCTAACTCCGCCCTGAGAACTGTGATCATTTTAGAGACCCTTCCTGTATGCCCATGATCCTTGCGGGCAGACAGAAAAAGTCTTTTCCATGATCTCAGCCCGCAGGCAATAAACTGCATGTCCCGGCAGAAGAGAAGCTGCAATTGCAGTACAGATCCCTCCTGTCTGCCTGTGGGAGATCGGATCCTTGCGGGCAGACAGGAGGGATCTGTGCTGCGATTGCAGCTTCTATGGAAGGGCTTTTACTTTTGAGGGTCACAAGCCCCACCCCTAACTGTCCATGCTCTGCCCTTAGGGCAAACCCCAGGAGCAACGGAAGGGCTTTCACTTTGGGGGAGTACAGGCCCTGCCTCTAACTTCACTCAAGCCCTACCCCTATCTCTGCCCATGCCCTGTCCCACAGGCAGATAGCCTTCCTGTTCGCAGACAGGATCCCCACAAGTAGACTGCTGCCTGAGGACTGCAGTCATTGTAGAGACCCCTGTCTGCCCGTGATCCTTGCAGGCAGACAGGAAGAGTCTTTTCAATGATCGCAGCCTACAGGGTATCAGAATATAAAAGGCGACGGTGTGAAAGCGTTGGGATAAAAAACGAGCATATATCAGGGAGCGTGCATTCACTTATTTATTTAGCTGAACTGGCAGCCTGCTGTTTGCCAGTCTTCCCCTACTTCTGCCCATGGGAGATCAGATCCCCTTGGACCAAAGTAGGGGAAGCCCCAATCTCAGAGCAGATTTTGGTAGGGCCATGTTCCCTGTGCCCACCCCCCCTTTCCAATGCCTGTGAGCAACCTTGTCATTCACACATGCATGGAAAGGCAGAGAGCAATCTGGTAGCAAGGAATAACCTCATTCGCAGAGATTTCTCTTGTTTTTTTCAACGCTATTTATGAAAAGAACAAATATGTATCAGCAGCCAATAATTCCATTGCCAATTATCAAAAAAGACAATTGGGTGAATGATGATGATACATATGATGGTGATAAGCTGGTTTGGGGAATACAGTGAATGGTTTTGTGCTTTTAATCCAATGGACTAAACTCGACAATTGAGTGAGCAAATGTTGGGTGAATGATGATGATGCATATGATGGTGATAGGCTGATTTGGGGAATACAGTGATTGGTTTTGGGGCATTCTCACTATTCGGTTCTGTGCTTTTTACCCAATGGCCCAATTTTGCTGTATGGAAAGGGCAAGCATAGGCAATTATATCAGGTCTATGCATTTGTCCACGAAAAAGATAATGGTGCTATCACATATTGGCAATGTGAAAAGAAAAATATCTGTAAAGCCCGATTGCATTCATCCATCGATATTCATCCTGGTGATACTGCAAAATTAACAGTCTCATCACTCTCATGGTCCTGGAGTGACAAGAAAGCAAGTTTTGCAGGTCATTGATGAAGCTAAGTCACAGGCAACCAGCACTCAGGTAAAATTTAAGTTTTCTTCATAAAGGTGCAAATTTTCAGTATCAAAACAATGGTCAAAAAATTGAAGGGGGATGCACAAGAACTATAGGTTTAAAGTTTATCATCAAGTTCTATCTAACACTTGGCATCAAAAAATAACAAAAAACAAGATTTTTTTTCAAGAATTTCTGCTGGGGATCTTGCTGATTTTGCCTAGGACTGTGTCTTATTGGACTCCTAGACTCCCCATTGTGGTCTTAACCACTCTGATAGAAAAAGTTACAAAAACTGAAAGATTTGCTGGAAAAGTAAAGCATAAATAGCGTTATGTTTGTATTGTAGAACAGTTTCTTCGGGAACAAAAAGGAAGTCAGTCCTCACATATGGGTGACATCAGTGCCAATGGAGCCCTTGCAGAAGCATCTCCCCAGCTTTCAAAGAAAGCCTATGGGAGATGCCACCATGCATGCCTGGTCCCCTTCCCACCCAAGGGAGCCATCTTGCTCGGTCTCCTTTTTTCCATAGAGTCCACCGGATGTGTGTCTGCTTTCCCCAGAAAAAGTTGACTAAATTCTCAGTGAAATGTTTCTTTTTTTTCCCCGGTTACAACCTTTTCCTTTTCTGCCTCCAAGCTCTCTTGCCCTGGCATCGCGTCTCAGACCGTTTTTTGTAGTTTTTCCCTCGGTGCAGATTCACACCATTTTTCTACCACTGGCCACTCCTCGGGTCTTCGGCCGTTGAGGTACTTTTTTTCCTGATGGCCAGCAGCTTTAAAAAGTGTGATCGGTGCACAAAGAATATGTCCCTCACCGACACACATGATTGCTGCCTCCGGTGTCTAGGGGCTGACCACAACCCGGAGGCCTGCAGCCTTTTCAGAAAGATGTCCACTAAGGCCATAAGACTCTGTCAGCAGAAGCACGACAAGATCTTCAAATGGTCAGTCTGCCCCGGAGTTCCCAGTGACTCCATGCTGTAGGGCTTCATCTGAATCCCTGGAGTTGCGCAGTGATCCCTCGGCTACCAATCGGGGCTGCGGGGCCTTCGACAGGGGCTTCCCAGTGCGCAAATGGAAGAAGAAGAAAAAATCCTCAAACTCCTCTTGGGACTCGGACAAGGCGGGCAAGCCTTGCGCTAGGTCCTATAGCCCATGCAGAGAACCCGAGGAGTCGGAGCAGGAGTGGCCGGCTAAGGTCCCCCAGAAGGATTCAGTGGCCTCCAGTGATGGGCATCGGACACCCGAGGCCATCCTCATCGAGGACTCCCTCTCCTTGCCGACACTGAACCTGGTAACTCTGGCATCCAGTTCGAAGGCTGTGACACCTCCTGAGTGGGAAACCAGGATGGTAGTCTTGGAGCGCAGTTTGTCTGTCTTCCTTGCCACACAGCAGGCACCGATGCCCGGCTTTGCTGGTGCATCTGCCCAGACCATGGGGATCTTGATATCGAGGACTTTCCCGGTTGCCGAACAGATCCTTGTGAGCCCATCGCCTCAAGTCGATCCTTGGCAGAGGTCTCGATCACTGTCCCACTCCTTGGGAACAAGATCCTCACTGGTGAGTACTTGCAGCTCTAACCACGAAGCCACTGTGATCCATCGGCCCCCCAGCTTGGGTCCGGCTCCTTAGGCCCAACCTGGCACCAAACTCTTCATCGACTACTCCGATTGAGAGTTTGAGGATGAGACATCACGGGATACTCACAAACACCGTGATGTCCCATCAGACCTGTCCCCTCTGGCGACCCAGTGTCGGTCACCACCAGAGGACACTTTGTTCCTCGACTTCGTGCGGGACATGTCGAGGGCACTGGTCATCTCCACAGAGTCAGAGGAGGATCCTCACACAGAGGAGCAAGAGCTTCTCCAATACGATTCCCCACTGAAGGAGACACTGGCGATTCTCGTCCCGTCCATCCTCGAGAGACTTCTCTGCATG
Organism: Ichthyophis bannanicus; assembly: GCA_033557465.1. Lineage (NCBI taxonomy): Eukaryota > Metazoa > Chordata > Amphibia > Gymnophiona > Ichthyophiidae > Ichthyophis > Ichthyophis bannanicus. The sequence goes on along the minus strand of CM066033.1, from coordinate 963,657,296 downwards.
TGGGAGACACTGGTGTCGGTGGCCATAGTCAGCCGTCTACTCGATGCGATGTACCGAGTCCAGCGAAACCCCAGCTTCAGGAAGTCAGAGTTGCCCCATAACTCCATGGTAGTGGAGTCGGTCATGTGTTGGCTCAAGAGCCAGAAGACACATGTTTTGGTGCCGCCTCAATGCCCTTGATAGGAAGTGCTACCAAGACTCGATTCTTGCCTGACGGATCCAAGCGTACTAGCTCGGTATTGGCATGTACCTTCGGGACTTGATGAAGTAGCTTACCGGGTTCTCCCCTGGCCTTGGGTATGACCACCTTCAGTGATTCTGGAACCTGACCAAGGGCATTGGGCGGTCTATTATGGCTTCCAGTCAATCACAAGGATAGCTGCTGTGGGCATCGGTGCCCGACACCTGGCATAGCTGCATTTATCAGATTTGGTAGTACTACAATAATCCTTAGTCTGTTTCCAGAGTGATAAATAATAACCTAAAAATGTTTATCACTCCATTTAAACATTAGTAAAACGTGAAATTCTGTTTTACAATCTGCTATTCTCTCCTGCTGTGGGAATTTTTACCTTATTCTTATGCCAAAAGCTGTTAGGTTTCAAACTGTTCCCTTATCGAACCTCTATAGCTGTTTAATGCACGGAAGGTCTCAGACTTGTCGGCACTGTTATAGATGTTGGAACTTAACTATCATAGTGCCTAATAACATCAATGAGCTGTCCGACAAGTTTACACACTCACAGATTAAACTTTCAAGTTGTTCTCAAACTTGTAAATTGTGAATTTTAAACCAATGCTTAGCTTTAAAGTGCTCCCCTAGGGATTGGTTTAAAATTCACAATTTACAAGTAGTTCATGGTCAGGGGCAACCACGGTCAGTACAGGGTGCTCCCCTTCGGTCTAGCCTCTGCACCCAGAGTTTTCACCAAATGCCTAGCAGTGGTGGCAGCCTTCTTCCATCTCCAGGGTGCCTTTGTTTTCCCCTTTCTGGATGACTGGCTCATCAAAGGGGACATGGCCTCAGAGGCGCAGCAGGCCATGGGCTGCACCATCAGTGTCCTACAGTATCTGGGATTTGTGATAAACTGCCCAAAGTCCCACCTGACCCCTGCATAGGATCTGGAGTTCGTAGAGGCTTGACTGGACACTCTTCAGGCCAAAGTCTTCCTCCCCTAGACAGAGCAAGTCACCTCATAGCTTTGGCCACAGACATACAGCACCACCGCTCTGTGTCAGCTCGCTCTCTGCTCCGTCTACTCGGCCATATGGCATCAACAGTCTCTGTTGTCCCCAATGCCAGCCTTCATATGAGGGTAGATCAGTGGGGCCTCTATTCCCAATGGACTCAAGTCACGGACTGGCTTCGGGACAGAGTATGTGTGTCCCGTCCACTGGCAGTCGCTCAGTTGGTGGAAGGCCACACAGCACCTACAGACAGACATGCCTTTCCAGAACCCAGTACCCCAGTGGGTCCTCACTACGGTTGCCTCCTTGCTGTGGTGAGGGGCCCATTGCGTGAGCCTTCGCATTCAGGGCAACTGGTCCAGGGCAGAGAACCAACAGCAGATCAACCTGCTGAGGGCCATATTCCTGGAGCTCAAAACTTTCCACCACTGCCTACAGCACCAGTCAGTGCTGGTCCAGATGGACAACCAGGTCGCGATGTTCTACCTGAAAAAGCAGGGAGTCACAGGGTCTTACACCCTCTGCCAGGAGGTAATAGCCCTCTGCTCATATGCAATCAGTCGAGGAATGCTCCTGAGAGCAATGTACCTGCCGGGCCAGGACAATGCTCTGGCAGACAATACTGAGCAGGGTCCTACAGCCACATGAATGGCAGCTAGAACCCAAGGCAGCCCAAAGGCTCTTCCGCCTCTGGGGCACCCCACTAGTGGACCTCTTTGCCAGCCCAGCCAATGCTCAGCTGCCCTGCTTCTGCTCTTGCCAGCCTCACCCGTCCCAGGTGGAAGCGTATGGCTTCTTCATCCTGTGGTCGGGGAACCTCCTTTACCTTCCCGCCCATAGCACTGGTTGCCAAGATCCTTTTCAAGGTCCTCTGGAACAAGGCATCACTTATCAAGGTGGCCCCGTGGTGGCCTAGGCAGTCTTGGTTCCCACTGCTGCTCCACCTATCAGTGGAGATCCTGGTCCCTCTGGGGAACGCCCCAGGATTACTAACTCAGAAGGGTGGCTCCCTCCTTCACCCCAACCTGGGGTCTCTGGCGTTAACAGCATAGTTGCTGAAATGATAGCCTTGGCTCCCTTTAACCTCCCGAGGGAGGTGGAGGAGGTCCTCCTAGCTTCTCATAAGACCTCCATGAGGCGGGCCTATACCTTCAAATGGCGCAGATTCTCGGTGTGGTTCACACAGCAATAGGTCAACCTGTTCTCCTGCTACTGCAGACGGTGCTGCAGTACCTGCTTCATCTCTCGCAGGCTGGACTCAAAGTCTAACTCTTTTAGGGTGCACCTGAGTGCTCTTTCGGTGCACCACCATCTTATTGAGGGCAAACCCCCCTCTGAGCAGCCCTTTGTTACCTGGTTCTTATGGGGTCTCCTGCTCTCAAAGCCCCCCATCTGCCCACCTCGAGCGGAATGGGACTTTAATGTGGTACTGTGACGGTTCACTGGGCTGCCATTTGAGCATCTGGCTTCTTGCCACCTATGGTACCTCTCATGGAAGGTTGTCTTCCTGGTGGCGCTCACATTCTCTCACAGGGTTAGCGAGCTTCAAGCCTTGGTGGCAGAGCCACCCTACACCAGGTTCTATAAGAACAGCGTCATGCTTCTCATGCAATGTTCCCGCTAACCTGCGCTGGGTCCGCCACCAACATTCCTGCCGGCGGGGGGAGATGCAGAGTGATCAACACTCTGCCCCTCCCCCAACTGGCAGGAATGCCAGCGGAGGACCCGGCGCAGATTAAAGAGAACATTGCGAGGGTGCTGCGGCATGCCTTACAATGTTCTCTTTAATCTGCACCGGGTCCTCCGCTGACATTCCTGCTGGTGGGGGGAGGGGCAGAGTGTCGATCGCTCTGCACCTCCCCCCGCTGGCAGGAATGTTGGCGGCGGACCCAGCGCAGGTTAGCGGGAACATTGTTCTCATGTACCCTAAATTCTTTTTGAAGGTGGTGTCCTCGTTCCACCTCAATCAGGAGGTGGTGCTCCCTTCCTTTTTTCCACGCCCTAATGCCAACAGGGAGACGGCTGTCCTCCATACCTTGGATTGTAAGAGGGCCCTGTCCTTCTACTTGCAGCGTACTCAGAGTTACCGCAAAGCCTTCCAGCTTTTCATCTCCTATGACCTGAGTCGGCATTGCCCTTGCCTATGAAGAGGCAGGGCTCCCGCTAGAGTGCTGTCTTATGCAGGGGTGATTCTATAATGAGGCCAAGTGAGGCGGTGTCCTCAGGCGGCAACTTTTTGGGGGTGGCAAAATTGCCCCCAAAAAGACCGCCTCACTTGGCCTTCAAAAAATAAATTAAAAAACAATGTTGTAAGAATCAGGTGCTGCTGCTGCTCCAGAGGCGGCAGTGGCAGAATGAGAAGCCCTGCGGCCGCCCGCCCCCCACCTCCGGAGAGCCTGCTGGTTTCCCCTCTTCGCCGGCTCCGCTTTGCAGAGCCGCGGCGAAGGGACAGTGTTTCCCTTAACCGCGCGGCTCTGTTAAAGCTGAGCCCGTGGTGCTGATGGGAAATTTCCCAATAGCACCACGCAGGCTCAGCTTTAACAGAGCCGCGCGGTTAAGGGAAACACTGTCCCTTCGCCGCGGCTCTGCAAAGCGGAGCCGGCGAAGAGGGGAAACCAGCAGGCTATCCAGGGGGTGGGCGGCCGCGGGGTTCTTCATTCTGCTTCTGCCGCCACTGGAGTGGCAGCGGCAGTTGCTTCTTACACCGGAGGTAAGAAAATGGGCTGATTGGGGGTTTAGGAGTGGACTGGTAATGGGCTATGGGGGGGTTTAGAACTGGAAATGGGCTGATCAGGAGGGGGGCTAGGACTGGAAATGGGCTGTTGGGGGGGTTAAAACTGGAAATGGGCTAATGGGGGATAGGAATGGTAATGGGCTATGGGGGGGGGTAGAACTGGAAATGGGCTGATGGGGGATTAGTACTGGAAATGGACTGATCAGGAGAGGGGGCTAGGACTGGTAATGGGCTATGGGGGGATTAAAACTGGAAATGGGCTAATGGGGGGTTAGGACTGGTAATGGGCTATGGGGGGGGGTAGAACTGGAAATGGGCTGATGGGTTAGTACTGGAAATGGGCTGATCAGGAGAGGGGGCTAGGACTGGTAATGGGCTATGGGGGGTTAGAACTGGAAATGGGCTGATGTGGGGTTAAGACTGGAAATTGACTTGATGGGGGTTTAGAACTGGAAATGGACTGATGGGGGTTTAGAACTTGAAATGGGCTGATGGGGGGGTTAAGACTGCTAATAGGCTATGGGGGAGACTAGGACAGGAAATGGTCTGACTGGGGTGCTAGGACTGAAATGGACTTATTGGAGGGTTACAACTGGTAATGGGCTGATTGGGGGGCTAGGACTGGCGTGGGCTGATAAAGGGAATAGGACTAGAAATGGGCTGGGACAGGAAATGGGCTAATAGGTGAGGGGAGGAGAGTGCTGCTGGCCCTGGAAGAAAACTAGGGGCTATGGCTACAAATGGGCTGATAAGGGGGGATGGTAGAATAGGACTGGAAGGGAGCAGATACTGAGAGGGTCTGCCAAGGGAAGGATGGGGCAGGAAGGGAAGGAGGGGGCTGGAAAGGAGCTGACACCTGGGATGTACCGAAGGGGGACTGGAAGGGAGCTGACACTTGGGGATGGGAGTGGTAGGTGGCTGGGTAATAGGGAGGAGGCTGGAAGGGAGCTGACTGTGGGGTGGCACTGAGAGTGGACCTGAGCTGATACCTGGGATGGTATTTGAACTAGAAGGGGCTGGACAGTAGGAAAGGAGGGAGACTGAATGGAATGGACACCAGTGGCAGTCGTGGGAATGCAAGGTGGTTGACATTGGAAGGTACTGGGAGGGGAGGACTGGAAAGGGGACTGATACTGGGGAGGTTTACTGGAACTGGAAATGGGCAGATGGAAGGAAGTGAAGAAAACAAAAGAAGAGATAAGAAATGGCAGATGGACCATGGACCATAGACCACAGAAAGAGAGCTAAGAGAAGACAGGAAAGCAGAAGCCTCAGATCGAGACCAGCATGATCAGAGAATAAAATGGTCAGACAACAAAGGTAGAAAAAATAATTTTATTTAATTTTGGTGATTGGACTTTATGCTATTTTTATATTTTACACAGTATTGGGGACCTGCATCTCTTATTTATCTGATGTTGCACTGCATGTGGACTCTGGTTTCTTGGGGTTTCAGTTTAAATTTTGTCTACATATTTTTATTTTTACTTTAGATTGTGGTTACTTATTCTGTACTTGTTGAGGGTCGATGTTGTGCGTGTGTGACTGAGGTCAGGTGTTCTGTTAACATGGAGTTTGTATATAAAGATCTATACTATACTGTAGTAATTTGACTTGTTCAGCTTTTCAAATAAGTGTATGGATGTTCCAGGGCCCACTGTAGTATTTACAGTGATGCTTTTTTTGGATGGGCTCCTTATGTGAGTTTTGGAAGTTTGTGCTGATATGGTATGGTATGGTAGGTTTGCTCTTTGTTGTAGGGTTTTTTTATTAGTTCACAATATGCCTGGTACTGGAGAATAGTGGTTGTTGTTGTTAGTGAGATGATCAGAATCAGATTTTTTTTTTAAAATATTGAGTTCTGAGGGTGAATGTCCTGATTCTGCTCTGCACCTACTGTGGATGCAAAATATATGTTGAAAAAGAAAAAGCGAGAACCATAACGCAGTTTATAACAAAATAAAAATGGGTTATAATTTAGTTTTATAAACTGTGCTATTGATTCTTGCTGTCTTTTAGTTCCTTGGTGTGCAAACAGGACCGTACCTAGCCCTGTGCAAGCAGTGCAGCCGCACAGGGCACATTTCGGCTCTCTGCTGTTACCCTGCCACCACTGGCAGGACAATAGTAGGCAGTTAAAATGTGCCCCAAGCCTTTTCGCAGCACTTTAAGCAGGTCTGGTCCCTCTTTCCTCTGACATGATGTCAGAGCAGGGAGGGACAGATCTGCTAAGAGTGCTGGCACCTTTCAGATCGGGCGCATGCTCCCCCTCCTCCTCCCTATACCTCCGTCCAGCGCTGCCTGCTCTTTCCCTGCTGCCGGCGCCACCATGAAAAAAACAGAGGGCGGCAGCAGCAGGGAAAGAGCAGGCAGCGCTTGACAGAGGTATGGGGGGAGAGGGGGGTGTGCATCCGAGCTGCAAGTCACACAGAGCACGATTGCAGCTCGGTACGGCCCTGTGTGCAAACATCTTGCATTTCCTTCATATACTTATCGGCTTTTTGGTTTGGTTCAGTCTCTGATTGGATTTCTGAAAAAGCCCCACCCCCTCTAAGGTAGTTGGGGGGGGGGGGGCACGCCATCTCATTCTTTGCCTCAGGCAGCAGACTGCCTTGAGCCGTCCCTGGTCTTATGGTACACAGTGTCAGGGCTATGGCGACCTCGGTTGCAAACTTTGCACTCTGTACTCATGAGAGACATCTGCCAGGCTGCCACCTGCTCCTCAGTCCACACCTTCACAACTCACTACTGCCTGGAGAGGGAGTCCTGATGGGACAGCGCCTTCATCCAGGCTGAACTCCTTAATCACTTTGGGGTCTAGGTAATTCCTATCCTCTGACCCTTCTTTTTCAGGCTACTAGAGTGATGGTTCTCCCTGGACACTGTTTTTTTTTCCAGAGTCTGCCTTCAGACTCACGTGCTGCTGCTCACAGCTTGACTGTGGTTTTCTAGAGGTTCTTGGTAGCCTTTTGGCTAGGTAGTCCCATATGTGAGGACTGACTTCCTGCTTGTTCCTGTAGAAAGCATAGTTACGCACCTGTAGCAGGTGTTCTCCAGGGACAACAGGAATCAGTCCTCACAACCCTCCCTCCTCCCCATGGAGTTGCTGTATTTGGCCATCTTCTTTTGTTGGCTCTAGCTATATCATCTGACTGAGCAAGATGGCACCCTTGGGCGGGAGGGGGACCACGCATGAGTGGTGGCATCTCCCAAAGGCTTTCTTTACAGCTGGGGAGATGCTTCTGTGAGGGCTCCTATGGTGCCGATGTCACCCATATATGAGGACAGATTCCTGCTGTCCCTGGAGAACACCTGTTACAGGTGAGTAACTATGATTTTTTCCATTATGGCTCAAAAAACTAAAAGATCTGAGCTATTTCTCTTAATTCATATCTGAATTTCCTTGCTAGGAGTCAACACAGGTCATTATCAACAATGCTATAGCATCCATCTCTATTGCAGCTTTCTATAGTAGCATTCTTGAAAAGAATGATACAGAGAAAAAGAATCCAGAATGCTCCCAGTCAGCCTCAGGATTTGACTTTGTTGGATATACCAGAAGAGTAGAAAATGAAGAGCATTTTCTAGCTTATGATTCTGGCCCGAGTGATGACCGAATTTTAATATTTTCCATGGATCAAAATGTACACATTTTGCAGCAGTCACCTGACTGGTTTGCAGATGGAACGTTTAAATGTGATAGGCGATGGCCTAGTATGCAGCTGAGGCCTGTCAGCTAGGCCTGAAGCCCTCTCCCCTACTTTAGAATAGTATTGCTGACTTTGAAATTTACAGAACTGCCTGTAGCTGTAAGCAAAAAAAACGCTCTACTCTGCTTTTGATAAGAGAATAAAACTTTCCTACTGTTTACTGTTTTGATAAGCACAGATGTCTTTTCAGTGTTATGTTTCTCTACTAGATGTGCTGTGACCTTGCAAAGTAGAATGAGAAAGCAGAAAACTGTTAGAATATTATGTCTAGTGCTTTGAGCCATGGCGAGAGAGAGGTGCACAGGGGGGGAACAGGGGGGTGAACCCAGTCACAGATGGCTATTGGATGAAAGTAGCTGTGCCACCAAGATCAATGAGGAGTTTTGCCTGTATTAGACTGGAGAAGAAAGGTATATAAACTGTCATTTTTCTGAGCTCTGTACTCAGCCATTTTGTATGTATCATTGTCGGAGTCTGTGCACATTAAATTGGCTTGAATTCTAGTCAATAGACTCTGGGTTTTATTGGTTGCGGACACTTCGCTATTACATATTCTTGGTGCGTTGGGCCGGGAAGGCGTAATACGCAAATGGTCCGCAAGTGATACTACCACGTATTACCGCCTCCAGGTTTGGTCCGGCTGGGACCGCAGCCGACCGACGTGGAGAGGATCCCAGGCGCCGACCAGTCCCTTGTATCAGTGGGTTCCGCCCTGCCTCGGCGGCCTGCTGGGTCCAGCTGGCCAACACCTCGAACCCAGGGGAGTCCAGGATTCAACCCAAGGTGGAACTGGTTGCGCAGCGCATTAGCTACCGGATGCGGTGAGTATTGATTTTTCTGGTTCTTAGTCAGATAGCTTTGGGAACGTCTCGAGACAAATTTGGTACAGTAACAGGTAAAGGAAGTTTGATCAGCTTCCAGGGTGATCCTAGTACCCCTGCAGGTGTATGCGTAGGGCGAACCCATCAGCCCTTTTGGTTTGGTAATTTTGGTTTAGTCAGTTAGCCCGGGAGTTTTGGAATTTGGGAAATGCTAGCATGTTTGGTTGTGTGAAGTGTGCTTGAGAGGTCTTGCAATATAGGCCAAGCGAGAGCGGACTCCTAAGTAGCGCAGTTTCTGGCAGGGCGACCTCGTCCAGATCGCGAACAGGAGGAAGCGATTGTTGTTTGCCCCCCTCATTGTTTTGTGGGCTACGCGGACCCCTCACTCGTAGCCATCCTACCTACCCTTTCTGTTTGCTGTCTTGTACGTTATACGTTATAATGGGAGGGGTGGAGTCCGTGCAAACTCCGCTGAACTGTATGATCACGAATTTTAAGAAAGGTTTTAGTGGTGATTATGGGATAAAAATGACAGCGACCCGCTTAGAAATATTGTGTAGTAGGGTGTGGCCGGCGCTGGACGCTGGGTGGCCACCAGAAGGTACTTTTGGTATCCAAATTGTGTCCCGTGTGCACAAGGTAGTGCGCAGCTATAGTCCTGAACAGTTTCCCTATATAGATTCCTGGTTAGGTATATGTGAGAAGCAGCCCTCCTGGCTGAAGAGTTGCAGTGAGGGACAGAGAAAGATTATGTTAGCAACTACCACGAGAGTCCCTGCCAAGAAAGAGAAGCCCCCTATTTATGTAGCCCAAGAGTCTCCAGAGATCCCAAAGTATCCACCCGCCTTCCTGTATACTCCTGTCCCATCAGCTCCGCCAGTACTCCAACCCCAAGCAGTACCCCGAGTAGAGCCGGAGCAAGCGAGCGTACCTCCAGCCGAGGTGCCTCCGCCAGAGCAACCACCTCCAAAACTTGAAGAGCGGACCCCTCCGCGCAGAAGTCGGAGCCCTAGTCCTGAGCAGCGCTCTGATAAGGAACAATCATCCCCCGAGGAATCCGCTAGTGGAGGGTCAGATGCCAGTCCAGGGCCATCCACTAGTCCGGACACCAGTAGTAAAGCTACCCCCAGAGCCGCTAATCTGCGTTACGCCCTTAGAAGCAGAAAAGCAAAAGAAGTCCGCCAACTGCCACTGCGGCAGGTCCCAGGATTACCTATTCAAAATGACGAGGGTCAGGTTGTGACCGGACCGACCAGTCTAGTTTATGTGCCTTTCTCCACAATAGATCTATTGAATTGGAAAATGCATTATGTCTCCTATACTGATAAGCCCCAAGATTTGACAGAGTTAATGAATAGTATTATGCAAACCCATCAGCCCACCTGGTCTGACTGTCGCCAGCTCTTGGCTACCCTCTTTACTACTGAAGAGCGGGCACGGATAGTGTGAGCAGCCACTAAATGGTTGGAAGAGAACCCTGAAGTTGGGAGAAACCTAGATCTAGACCCCCGACAGGCAGCAGCCGCAGATTTCCCCAATGAAGATCCCGGATGGGACCCAAATAGTGATGTAGGAGAAAAAGCCCTCATCCGGTTTCGCCAGGCTCTACTGCAGGGCCTAAAGAAGGGAGGCCAGAGAGCTATGAATATTGGAAAAGTAGCAGACGTTCTTCAGCGCCCAGATGAGAGTCCAGCTGCTTTCTATGAACGATTAACTGAAGCCTATAGACTTTACACCCCCTATGACCCAGCAGCCGAGGAGAATTTACGCATGGTGAATAACGCTTTTGTGAGTCAGTCCCAGGGAGACATAAAGCGTAAACTGCAGAAATTAGAAGGATTTGCGGGCATGAACGCAACACAGTTAATGGAAGTCGCACAAAAGGTATATGTGAATCGTGATCAAGAAAGCAAACGGGAAAGTGAAAGAAGGATGAGGAAGAAAGTGGATTTGCTCGCTGCAGCACTAGTGGAAGGATGTGGAGGAGGATATCCTAATAGAAGAGCCAGAGGACGGGGAAGGGGCCGAGGGAGCTCTCGGCCCCCCTTAGGTGCAAATCAGTGCGCTTATTGTAAAGAGGAAGGACATTGGAAGGATACATGCCCGAACATGAGCTCCACCCCCTGGAGGGGACGCAGGAGCGCCAGGAGAGCGGGGGGGGGGCAATTCCAGCAGCAAGGGGGGATGCAGTGCGCACAGTTTCAACAGTTCCAGCAAAATGAGACTGCCATGCAGGGAGTGGCAGTCACCGAAGCAGATTTCATGGATGATGAGGAATAGGCCAGACCGGGTTCCAAATTCTTCTTAGGTCTCCAGGAGCCTGTGGTCAATGTAAACATTGGAGACCAGCATATGGACTTTATGGTAGACACAGGGGCTGAGCATTCAGTAGTAGACAAGCCTGTGGCCCCTGTGTCCTCTCGATCTGTTACAATTGTGGGAGCTACAGGAACTAGAACCACAAGACCTTTCCTGCAGAGCCGCCCCTGTGAACTAGGGGGGCGGCAGATAACACACCAGTTTCTGTACATGCCTGAATGCCCAGTTCCCCTTCTGGGCCGAGACATGCTTGTAAAGCTTCAGGCACAGATATCCTTTGTTGAAGGGGGAAAAATGGAAATGACTATAAACTCAAAACCTGCCGGTCTGATGGTGTTAGCTGTCCCCCAAGAAGAAGAATGGCGGTTCTATTCACCTACATCCAAAGCAGCAAGTTCCTGTGTACTTACCAGCATTGCAGCCCCACCTGGAGTATGGGCAGAGAATAATCCACCTGGTCTAGCAAAGAATATAGCTCCTGTACTTGTTACCCTTAAGCCAGGAGCAGAACCAGTGCATGTGCGTCAGTATCCCCTCCCATGACCAGCAATTGAAGGTATTCATCGTCACCTGAAGAAATTACTGTAGTATGGACTTCTTAGAAAATGCCAATCACCCTGGAACACCCCCCTTCTACCAATCAAGAAGCCTGGGACAGGTGACTACCGCCCAGTGCAGGATCTATGTCAGGTAAACAGTGCAGTTGAAACCCTACATCCAGTAGTACCAAATCCTTACACCCTCCTGGGACTGATTCCAGCAGAAGCCACTCATTTCACTGTTTTGTACTTGAAAGATGCATTTTTCTGTATACGCCTGGCAGAGGCCAGTCAGCTTTTGTTTGCATTTGAATGGGAAAACCCTACCACAGGAAGACGAGGACAACTCACTTGGACTCGATTACCACAAGGATTCAAGAACTCGCCCACTATCTTCAGTGCAGCCCTCAGTCAAGATCTGTCAAGTTACTCTGTAACGCCGGGAAAAAGAATTCTACTCCAATATGTAGATGATTTGCTCATAGCCACCAACAACGAAACTGATTGTGTGCAAGCTACTAGTGATCTATTGCACCTTTTGAATGAAGCTGGATACAAGGTCTCAAGAGCCAAGGCGCAGCTGTGTCAGACAGAAGTGAAATACTTAGGGTTCCACCTGTCCAAAGGAACCCGGAAATTAGGACTCCAGCGAAAGGAAGCAGTATGCCGCATCCCAACCCCCACAACCAGGAAGCAGGTGCGAGCTTTCTTGGGAGCGGCAGGCTATTGCCGAATATGGATACCAAATTTTGCGCTCATGGCAAAACCCTTGTACCAAGCCACTCAGGGAGTTGAACGAGCCCCCCTGGAATGGGGCCCAGAACAAGATAAAGCCTTCAAATCATTGAAAACAGCATTGATGTCATCCCCAGCCTTGAGCCTACCAGATGTGCAGAAACCCTTCCGTCTATATGTACATGAGTCAAGCGGAAACGCATTGGGAGTCTTGACCCAGCCTCTTGGGTCCTGGCAGCGACCTGTGGCCTACCTGTCAAAACAATTGGATCCTGTTGCCAAAGGTTGGCCACCTTGCCTGAGAGCTGTAGCAGCCACAGCCCTCTTAGTGAGCGAAGCTGACAAGCTCACCTTAGGACAAAATCTTCGAGTCACTGTACCACACTCTGTTCTAACCCTAATGGAGCACAAAGGAAATCATTGGCTCACTAATGCTCGAATGTTGAAATATCAAAGTATGCTATGTGAGAATCTGCGATTGCAATTAAGTGTCAGCCAAACTCTGAACCCAGCTACCCTACTGCCAACGGGCCCAGGCCCTCCTGATCATGATTGCTTGGAAGTGATGGACACTGTATATTCGAGTCGCCCAGATTTAACTGATGTTCCCCTGAGCCATCCAGACAAAACCTTCTTCGTGGATGGGAGTAGCCTCATAATTGAAGGACAGCGATGTACTGGTTATGCAGTGGTGACTCTGGATATGATAGTAGAATCGTCAGCCCTAGCCCCAGGAACCTCAGCACAGAAGGCCGAATTGATAGCTCTTACACGTGCACTCAGAATTGGAGCAGGAATTAGCCTGAATGTATATACAGACTCTAAATATGCTTTTACAACACTACATGCCCATGGGGCCCTGTACAAAGAACGTGGATTGATCACCTCAGGAGGCAAGTCTGTCAAGTATGGCCCAGAAATATTGACTTTGTTGGAAGCAGTATGGGCCCCCAAACACGTTGCTGTAATGCATTGCCGAGGCCATCAAACTGGAGATGGAGAAGTGTCCCGAGGAAACAGATTTGCTGATGCCTCAGCCCGAGAAGCAGCCATTGCAGGACAAATTATTACCCCACATGTAACCATTCAAGCAGCCATATTTCCAGTACCTCTTAGTGCGTGGACACCCAGATATACCAAAATGGAAATGGACCATTACTGTCAAAAGGGGGGGGGGGGGGGCAATTATCAGACACTGGATGGATAGTGTTGCCACCGCCTGAAGGGAGCTCCACCCCTGGTATGACCGTGATCCCTGAAGCCCTAGGCCCTGCTTTTGTCCAAGCCTTTCATCAAGCCACACACTATGGAAAAACAAAGATGGCAGATGCTCTGAAGCCATATTTTTATATCTCCTTGTTGGGTCCTTTGACCACCTCGGTAGCCCAATGATGTGTGACTTGTGCCAAGAACAATGCCCGGCAAGGTCCTGTACCACCCCCAAGAGTTCAGTCAGTAGGAGTTACCCCCATGGGAAATATCCAAATAGACTTTGCAGAAATGCCACGAGCAAATGGATATCGTTACTTGCTAGTCCTAGTTTGTACTTTTTCTAGATGGGTGGAAGCTTTTCCCACCAGAACTGAGAAGGCCAGAGAAGTCACTAAGGCCTTGCTCCATGAGATCATTCCCCGATTTGGAATACCATTGACTATGGGTCTGACAATGGGCCCTCTTTTATATCACAAGTAACTCAGCAACTAGCCTATGCCCTGCAGATACAATGGAAGTTACACACAGCCTATAAGCCCCAGAGTTCAGGGAAAGTAGAGAGAATGAATCGTACCCTGAAGTCTCAGATATCCAAACTTTGTCAGGAAGCCCACCTGAAGTGGCCCCAAGCTCTCCCCATTGCCCTTCTCCGAATACGTTCAGCCCCCCATCACGCCATTAGGAGTATCCCCATTTGAGATTTTGTATGGGAGGCCCCCACCTATAATACAGGGGATAAGGGGAGATATGAATCAGATTGGATCAGAAATCACTAGGCAAGAATTGTTGGCTCTAAGTTCTGTTTTGCAGAGCCTTCATACCTGGGTGCAGAACCAGTTGCCTATCAATCTAACAGAGCCATTGCATCCTTTCAAGCCTGGAGCCTCGGTGTGGGTAAAAGAGTGGAAGAAGACACCGTTGGCGCCTCATTGGAAAGGGCCATACATCGTTTTGCTATCCACCCCAACAGCAGTTAAAGTGGCCGAGATCGACTCCTGGATTCATCACAGTCGAGTGAAACCAGCAACAGTACCTGAGAGTCGTCCCTGGACATCGATCGCCAATCCTGCGGCACCATTGCGACTCACGCTGTGAAGAAGAGATCCATCATCGTAAAGACTTTGCCAGCCTGTTCCTGAAAGAGACGTCCTTCAGTTTTGTATCACCCTATCAGTCCCCTGGAGTGGAGGAGCAGCCTAGTGGTTAGAACACTGGCTTGGTAACCAAGCAACCAGGGTTCAATTCCCACTAACACTCCTTGTGGCCTTGGGCAAGTCACTTAACCCTCCATTGCCTCAGAAGAAAGGCCTGGCAATCTACTTCCGGTGACACTGCCAAGAAAACCCAGGAGCTTCCGGGTCACCAGGAGTCAGGACTGACTTGAAGGCACACATTGCATTTTTGTATCAGTCCCTACCTATCTACCTCAATCAACCAACATCTACCTCAGTAATCATCAGAGACTAAAATCATGATGATTACCAATTGCTGCTATTTCCTTCTTGCGGTAGCCCTGGGACTCTTGAGAACCACTCTTGCCTTGCCCCCTTGTGCAGCCTGTATAACCACCACCCGAACTGGTATGCAAGTTACTCAGACTTTGCTTTATCACTCATACTATACTGGCACCGGTGTAGTCAGCCAGTGTATCTATAATGGTACAGAACTGAATGTCTGCACAAAGGGAAAGACTCGTACTTGCTTCAGACCTCATCAGAATCCGTCTTACTATGTCCTGGAACTGAGATGGAATGATGAAGATGGAGCCCTTATCAATGCTACAAGTCAACTCTCTGATCCCAGTCAACCTGCTTACCTGTATTTTGATGCTTGTGACTTGATTAATGGAAATAATTACTACAGGTGTGGATCATGGGAGCAAGCCTACTACTATGATGAGAAGTATATGTGTCCTGAAGGTGCGTACAACTGGGGAATATGTACTGGGATACATTCCCCAACAACCTATAGCAGATCATCGGAAGCAGATTACTTCTGTCCAAAATGGGATTGTGTGTACTATGCTACCTGGTCTGGTAGCCCTACAGGACAGACCGGAGATGATCGCAAGGCGCTGCTGGAAAGATTACCCTTACTGAAACCTGCACAGTGCAAGAAAAGTGCCTGCAATCCCCTACGACTTCAGATCTTTGACCCCAGCCAGTGGAAGCAAGGATTTTGATTCGGCCTGCGCATAGCAGGAGGTGGAACTGATCCTGGAACCATTATATTCATCCAGCTGAATGTAAAGACTCATGTTTCTTCACCATATCGCATACATCATACCTTCCATGAGGCCATGAAGGCAGAATTTGTAGTTCCCCATGCTTTACAGAATTTGTTCATCGAACTAGCTGGAGCTGTGGCATCCAGCCTCCATGTCTCGGACTGTCTCTTTTGTGGAGGAACTCAAATGGGAGACCAGTGGCCTTGGGAAGCACAAGAACTGAATTATTCCGTATCATATAACCAAACTGATGTGCATAACACTACCAATGAGTGGGTCCTAGCCCACTCCATAGTGGGTAGACTGTGTTTTGTACGAGCAGGACCACAATTGACTGCATTGGTAGGACAATTGGTCTGTTTGAACCAGAAATATTACAATGCCACTACTGGAAAGACTTCTTGGTGGTCAGGTGCCAATACTCCAGAACCTTCTAATCCTCTGATCATCTTTCCTTATTTGGCCAGGATATGGACAGATCTGGCTACACACAGCACTTGGCAAGCTCCACCTGGACTATATTGGATTTGTGGCACTCGAGCATATGCTAAACTCCCTGCCAAATGGGGAGGAGCATGTGTTCTTGGAACAATACGGCCATCTTTCTTTCTTTTGCCCCTTTCCCACGGAGAACAATTGGGGTTCCCTGTATATAAAAGTCGACAGAAACGGGAAGCTCTGAGAATAGGCCAGTGGGACAAATGGGATGCAACCTCTGAAGAATGGCCACCAGAGAGAATTGTTTCTTACTATGGACCTGCTACCTGGGCACAAGATGGTTCTTGGGGCTACCGCACCCCTATATATATGTTAGATCGTATTATACGTTTGCAAGCTGTTGTTGAAATTATAACCAATGAAACTAGTAGAGCACTAACCTTGTTAGCTAAACAAGCCACACAGATGCGTACAGCCATTTACCAGAACCGTTTAGCTTTAGATTATCTGCTTGCAGCTGAGGGAGGAGTTTGTGGCAAGCTGAATTTAACTAACTGCTGCTTGCAAATAGATAATGAAGGACAGGTTGTACAAGACATAGCCAATCACATGAGAAAGCAAACGTATGTTCCAGTCCAAACATGGCATGGCTTGCAACTAGATGGCTGGTTTGGTTCTTGGTTTTCAAGCCTAGGTGGCCTGAAAACACTTGTTATACTTCTATTCCTGATTGTAACTGTTTGCATATGTATCCCATGTTTCCTTCCCTTATGCTTGCGTATGCTACGCTCCATTATTGATAATAGTCTTGACCGCAGGAAAGCAGCACAATTATTAGCAACATGGGATTACTACCGTATACCCCGAAGTGATCCTTCTACTATAGTTTGAAGTACTGCCATATACATGTGTGATTTGATTCGCACCCTTTTTCACTTGCGGGTGTGAATAATCAAAAGGAGGGAATGTGATAGGCAATGGCCTAGTATGCAGCTGAGGCCTGTCAGCTAGGCCTGAAGCCCTCTCCCCTACTTTAGAATAGTATTGCTGACTTTGGAATTTACAGAATTGTCTGTAGCTGTAAGCAAAAAAACCGCTCTACTCTGCTTTTGATAAGAGAATAAAACGTTCCTACTGTTTACTGTTTTGATAAGCACAGATGTCTTTTCAGTGTTATGTTTCTCTACTAGATGTGCTGTGACCTTGCAAAGTAGAATGAGAAAGCAGAAAACTGTTAGAATATTATGTCTAGTGCTTTGAGCCATGGCGAGAGAGAGGTGCACGGGGGGGAACAGGGGGGTGAACCCAGTCACAGATGGCTATTGGATGAAAGTAGCTGGGCCACCAAGATCAATGAGGAGTTTTGCCTGTATTAGACTGGAGAAGAAAGGTATATAAACTGTCATTTTTCTGAGCTCTGTACTCAGCCATTTTGTATGTATCATTGTCTGATTCTGTGCACATTAAATTGGCTTGAAATCTAGTCAATAGACTCCAGGTTTTATTGGTTGCGGACACTTCGCTATTACATAAAGTTCTACCAAAATTGTTTTATCAGCTGTATACCGTGTATGCTTACAACAAGGGCCAGTGCAGTCCCCTCGTTTATGCATGTCTTCCAAAGAAATGACAAGAAATCTATATCTGATTTTTATGCCAGTAATCTGAAATACAGCCTAATCTGCATCCAAGATTTGTTTTATGCAATTTTGAAGTATCAGCAATCAATACCTTTGAGCATGTTTATCCAGATGTGAATATTCATGGATGTTTGTTTCACATGTCATAGAACATTTACAGGTGTTTGCAGGAAGCTGGACTGAAAGGAACGTTATGCAAATGATGCTGTTTGCATTGAAGATTTGCATGCTACTTGCTCTATCATTTATCCCAACTGAAGAAGTCCAAAACAGTTTTGATGAACTGACTGGCCATATTCCTGAAGAAGTGAATTCAGTTATAGATTATTTTTGAAGATACATATATTGACAGAATTCGTAGAAATCAGGCCAGTGAAGGTTATTTCCAATAACACTTTGGAATAATTATGATCTTGTTATCCTTGACTCACCACAATCCAGCAATGTTGTCGAAACATGGCACAGACGTTTTCATACGTCTGTATCTTGCGATCATCCTTCTATTTAGCATATAATTTCTAGCTTAAAAACTGATCAAGCTTATTTTTCCCTACACATTGAGCAGCTAACAGCTGGGTATGAAGAACCATGAAAGAAAAAATATGTAGACCTTGATCTGTGAATTAAAACTATCATGTTAGGTTACAATGAAACTGATTTGTTGCCATATTTACATGGAATTGCTCATACTTTGTCATTTTGAATGGGTTGAGCATTAGAGAGCTGTAACCGCAGCAGACAGCGAGGGTCACATTCTTCATGCCCATTATGTTCATGTGTTGTTATGGATTAAAACATTTTGACCGATATAAAAATTCTGCAAATTGTCATTCACCTAATTGTCACATTCACCCAATTATCTTTCACCAAATTGTCATTCACCCTATTGCCATTCTGCCAATTATCTTTCACCCAATTGTCGTAGACTCATTTGGCATGATACTGTAGTAGTACATTGTTTTATTTTTCTTTTCAGGGGTACATTGTTTTATTTTTCTTTTCAGAAATATTTTTTTATGTTCTCGTCAGCTTAGAAAATTGCTACATGGCTGATTGGGTCTTGTTCCTTTTTGTTTAGATAGATGCATGGTCCCTCTACCACCTTCACAACCTCAGGTGTCGGTTGTTTCTGATTCTGAAGTTGCATTTTCCTGGACGCAAGTGGATAATGAAGGAAGACCATTCATTCACCACTATATTGTGGAATTTATCAGGTTTGCTTGGCTTTTAGCTGCAAATTTATTTTCAAATCATGACATACACATGGAGCATAATTGTATAAAGGGCTGCCAAGTTAAAGCACCATTTAAGGGGTCTGTTTACTAAGCGGTGCTAGTGGCTTCCATGCGATATTGGAGCCATGGCCTCGTTTTATTCAATGGGACCGCAGTTCTGATATTGCACGGAAGCCGCTAGCCCCGCTTAGTAAACAGACCCCTAAGAAACCTATATTAAGCCTGTTTAATAAAGAGAAGTGGGTGCCTACAGTACTTCTCTTTGTAAACTGCTAGTTTAAGTGATCTAACATGTGCCTACATTGCAGGTGTGGACATTTATACCATCCTAGAGTTGGTGTAAATGCCTGCACCTATATTTTTTGAACTGTGCATGTAAATTGTAGTATTTTATAACCTACATGCATATTTGCATGCTCTGCTCATATTCTGCCCAAACTACCCCCTTATATATATCTACCAGCAAAGTATGCACCTTGATGCCAAAGAGCATAGTTTTATGTCAGTTGGTATTTTATAAGAGGTCATGGACACATAGACATGGGAATGATTTTATAAAATTATCTTCAAACAGTTAATTTTATAAGGGATATCACCAAGTCCATGGGGCTTGTTTACAAAGTCGCGGAAGTGGTTTCCAATTTTCTATTGGAGCCGCGGCCTACTGCGGCTTTGTAAACAAGCCCCCATTGTTAAAAGCTATAAACAGATAGATATAGAAGGATATGCATTCAGTGGTATTTTATAAAAAGTACTTGAACATAAGAACATAAGATATGTTCAAACCATGTATCCTGTTTCCAAGAATGGCCAATGCAGGTCACAAGTAGCTGTCAGGTTCCCAAAAATTAGACAGATTCCATGCTGCTTGTCCCAAGGGTAAGCAGTAGATTTCCATGGTCCACTTTGATAATGGTTTATGGACTTTTCCTTCAGGAACTCGTCCAAACCTCTTTTAAACCCAGCTACACTAACAACTTTTACTACATCCTCTGGTAGTGAATTCCAGAGTTTGATTACATGTTGAGTGAAAAAATATTTTCTCAAATTTGTCTCCAATGTGCCCCTAGTTTTTTTTTACTTTTTGAAGTATACCGGCCAACTTATATGGCCAGAAACTTGAGAAAGAAAAGTGAGTAGTGGAGTACCTCAAGGATCGATCCAAGAGTTAATTCTGTTCAATTTTTTTGTGAGCCATTTTGCTGAAAGGTTAAGTAGCTCCCTACCGGGCACTTCCTCATATACTCAGGGGACTCACTAGTCCAGGTTCCATTCCCCTATTGGTCTCTGGGAAACCTGGTATGGAAGAGATCTGCCTCTTCAAGGCCTTAGGTACAGGCACACTTCCACAAAAACACCTACAGATGGAGTTCCAAAGAGTGAAATAATTGTAGAAACGGATGCAACTGCAAGTAACAGTTGATTGCATTTTTGTCTATATAACATAGTTCATATTTATCCTCTGTAAACTTCAGAACTGCTAAACACAATCCTGAGCAACCTTTGTGCCTCAGGGCCTTCAGGCTCTTCCTCCAACTGGGTAGCCTATTTCCCTTGTTGTCCTGCATGTTTCTGTTGTTAATTGGTAGTTTCTTATTCTATGCTAGGAAAGGGTTGGTCTGTGTTCTGTATGTGTGATCGAGGTACAGTGTTTCTCCTAGCTAGGCACTTTCTATGTAAGGAAGTATTGCAGTTCGGCTTATTCTGTTTATTCTGTTTTCACAGTAGAAGGTGTACTAGGGTTCTAGGACCTGGTATAATAATTTCAGTGCTGCAAATTGGTAAGATTTCTGTTTTTGAGTCCTGGGAGATAGTACTGTCATAGTATGGTAAAGTTCTACAAGGAAAATCCTGTGCTTGCTGCAGAGAAACTAGATGCCCCCAGTTAGGAGCCATATGCAAGAGCAGCAGGCAGGGTCTCCTTAAATCTAAGTCCAGCAGCTAGCTAGAGTCATTCTGCCATTTCTCTCCCCATGTGTGTTAAAGTGACTTGAAAATAAACCATACTGGGACCTAAGCTTACTCTCAAGCTGCTTTAAGTGGCACTGGCTGTGAGCAGAACTGAAGTGAGCCCAAACTACTAACTACTTGCCTCACAGATTCATGGGCATCTTAGGCTTCGAAACTGCCTTCTGGGAGTGAACAAAAACGGACTTTGGCATTAGCTATTGACTCAGAATGACCACTGTCAAAGAAAGGATGCTGCTAGGATTGATGGACCATTGGTCTGAATGAGTTACATAAGAAGATAAGATATGCCATAGTGGGTCAGACCACAGGTCCAAGCAAAGTATCCTGTTTCCAACAGGGGTTAGTCCACGTCACAAGCACCTGTCAGGTTCCAAAATGGTAGGCAGATTCCATGCTGCTTATCCCAGGGGTAAGCAGTGGATTTCCCCAGTCCACTTCAGTAATGGTTTATGGACTTTTCCTCCAGAAACTTGGCCCCTAGTCTTCTTTTTAAAGAAGTAAACAACCAATCTATGTTTACCCGTTCCACTCTACTCATTATTTTATAAATCTCTATCATTTCTCTCCTCAGCCATCTCTTTTCCAAGCTGCAGAACCCTAACCCTTTAAGCCTTTCTTTCCATCCCTTTTGTCATATTGGTCATTGTCCTCTGTACCTTTTCTAATTCCGCTATATCCTTTTTCAGATATGGCAAACAAAATTGCAAACAGTATTCAAGGTATGGTCATACCATGGAGCAACACAGAGGCATTGGTTTTATTTTCTATTCCTTTTTTTATGATTCCTAGCATTCTGTTTGCTTTCATGACCAGCGCTGCAGACTGAGCAGAGGGTTTCAATGTATTATCCACAATCATGCCTAGATCCTTTTCTTGTGTGGTGATTCCTAATGTGGAACCTTGCATCATGTAACCATAGTTTGGATTTTTCCCTAAGGGAGTCATTCCAATCCAGGAATAGCAGCATTGGACATCCTGGTTGGAGGTCCAATCTGCGATCTGCTCCTGAACCCTATTCAGACCCCAGCTCGGCTGGATGGCAGTGGGAGGAGGTGGCGCTGAGGCTGAGCAGGGGCAGTACGGGGGTGTAGCCATGCATTGGGATGTATAGAGGCCATTCAGATCAGACTTCTGTAAGTCCCCTGGTGATGAGATAGACACCCGCCGGGCAGTGCCGGGCAGTGAGGAGAACATGTGCTGTAAGCCCCCCAGTCAGGCAGTGAGGCGAACACATGGTGTAGCCCTCCCCCCCAGCCCCCTTGTGCCGCTGCAGGAGAGCATCAGCCACCCAATCCCAGCCACAGGGGTCCCCCTGGCAGAGGTCAGACGGCAGGGTGATGGGCTGCTCAGGGTCCGACAATTCTTTGCCTCTGGCTTGGCATGCAGGTGCTATAGCAACAGGGGGCCATGGCACCAGCACATCAGCAGGATTTTTGGTGCGGGCTAGGCATGCAGAATCGTGGATGGCTCACGGCACCGAATCAGGTGCACATCGGGCTATCTAAGTGCCCAATTCTGCAATAATGAGAATGTACAGCTCCCACATTTGTGGAATCAGGGTACAAGTTGGGCCCATCCATGTTTTGGGTGTCCCGACGGACTGGCCATGCACCTGTCAAAATCGACCTCCACATGTATAACTTGACACTTGTCCACATTAAATTTCATCTGCCATTTGGATACTCAGTCTCCCAATTTATCAAGGTCCTCTTGCAATTTTTCATAATCCTCTTGTAACAAATTTTTGTATCATCTGCAAATTTGATCACTTTACTCATTCCCATTTGTAGGTTAAAAAGCAGCAGTCCCAGCAGAGATCCCTGGGGTACTCCATTATTCACCATTCTCCACTGAAAAAATTAGCCATTTAGCCCTACTCTCTGTTTTTCATCTGTTAACCAGTTCCTAATCCACAATAGGCCATTGCTTCCTATCCTAAGACGTTTTAATTTCTTCAAGATTTTCTCATGGGAGACCTTGTCAAAGGCTTTCTAAAACTCCTGACACACTGTGGCCCCAATTCTGCAAGCCGTCCTGCCTCTATTCCCCCTCACTCTCCCTGCATGGCTAGAGCTGCAGTATAGGGAGAGATGGCGGGGCGAGAGGGGGCAGAGTGTGGATGGAACAGGGCTGGGCCAAGGAAGGCTAAGGCAGCAGGACGTACAGGGCTGATCCAGGTCATGACCCTGTACGTCCTGCGGGTCAGGGGGAATGTGCTGCTTATTCTACCTCCGAGGTGGAATAAGCAGCTTGGACCGGGGCGATTGGGGTCTGGAACCCCCCCCCCCCAAGGCAGGGGCTAGGGCCAGGTATGTCCCCGCTGCCAACCCAAAGCTGGGCAGTGGGGAAATGGGGTTGGCGCTGTGGAAGTCAGGTGGGCAAGCAGGGAGGATATCCCGTGGTATGCAGGAGCACGCCGGGTCATCTCATTTATTTATTTAACTGGTTTTAATATACCATTTTTCTACCAGTCAAAATGGTTTACACTGAACAATGGGGCATGCAGATTACATTGAACTTATTAGATGTCATCTCAGGGCCTGATCCTTCACCCCTGAGGACGTCTGGCTCCCACGGTGCAAAACTGGATCCTAACAGACCCGTCCTGCTCAGGGCTGTCCAGACGGCCCAGATGTGCCCCAAAGGAATCGGGCTGTATATCAACTGGCTCGCCAGTATCTACCTGTTTATTCACACTTTCAACAAAATATAACAGATTAGTAAACCAAGGTTTTCCTTGGCTAAGTCCATGTTGGCTTTGTCCTATTAAACCATGACTTATCTACATGTTCTGTAATTTTGTTCTTTATAATGGTTTCTACCTTTTTGCCTATCACTGATGTCAGGCTTACTGGTCTGTAGTTTTCCAGATCATCCCTCGAACCCTTTTTAAAAATTAACGTTCTGTTGGTGGTGGGTTTACCCCTAAACAAAGACACGGGGAGGGGTGGCCTGCACAGAGCGACAGGTGCACCTACTCTTGCCATCTTGCTGGGCAGACTAGATGGACCGTGCTGGTCTTTATCTGCCGTCATCGTCATTTACTATGTTACTTTGTATGTTGGCCACTCTCCAACTTAAGATACTATAGAAAATGTTAATGGTAATTTACAAAATTCTAATAGTATGTCCTTAATTTCATTTTCGAGTTCTTTAGCACCCTTGGGATGCACCAAGTGATTTGCTACTCTTTAATTTATGAAATTGCTGTATTACATGTTCCTGGATTGTTCCAATTCATCCTAAACGTCATCTTAAAATACAATTTCTGGCATGGGTAACTTCTCCTACCCAAACAAAAATAGTCACCACTCAGTATTCTTATCATACCGTAGAAAACGTCCCACACACAAACTTTAAAATGTTTTGTGGAAAGGGGCCTCAGCTCAGTTTGCCAATGTCACTCCGTCAACAGTAGTGAGCTAATGGCTAACCTCACATGTTTCATTCATTGGTCTTTATGTATGTATGTCCATTTTTTTATTTTTAAATATACAAGTTAAAATATGCTTAGCTCAATAAACTGAAACTTCTTAAACACTGTTAGAGCTCACTGTGCCAGTACTCGACTCAGGTTTCACCTGTAGATTCTGCTGGCTGCTTCAGAAGAATGGTACAATGTAAAAAGTGAGCACTGGCATTCCTGTGAATAATAACCCACACTGCTGGGTTTTAATGGAACCTGCAAAAAGGGGCAGAAAACGTGGTGATGTCATCACAAGATGGAAAATCATTCAATATCCGCATTGAGCCCTTGAGGCTGTAAACTATTCAATCTGCAAATCCAACATTGTTCTAAACGCACCATTAACAAATTCTTATTGTTACTCATATCAGGGAGTATATGATCAATCACAAACCACCTCATATCCTTCCACACATGTCCCTGATCTAGGCAATGTTGAACCAAAGGTACCGAAATAGCAATTATGGGTCATCACCTGAGACATATGTTTAATGGGACAGGTTTTAACTATTCTCACCGCTGCTTGAAATTGAACATGGCCAAAACTGAGTTTCTTATTTTTCCCCCTAAACCCTCTTTACTCAGTCTCTGTCTCCTCAGCTCACAACCTTGGAGTCATCTTTGACTCCTCTCTCTCCTTTTCCACACACATCCAGCTGATAGCTAAAACCTGCCGTTTCTTTCTTTACACCATCAACAAAATTTACCCATTCCTTTCTG
The DNA here is from genome assembly GCA_033557465.1 of Ichthyophis bannanicus. Classification (NCBI taxonomy): domain Eukaryota; kingdom Metazoa; phylum Chordata; class Amphibia; order Gymnophiona; family Ichthyophiidae; genus Ichthyophis; species Ichthyophis bannanicus. The sequence goes on along the minus strand of CM066033.1, from coordinate 963,632,341 downwards.
AACACACTACTAAGACACTTACCCACTCCTTAGTCACCTCTCATCTGAACTATTGTAACCTACTCCTTGCTGGTTTCCCTCTGAATCATCTTTCTCCCCTTCAATCTGTTCAACACTCTGTTGAGCGGCAAATCTTCCACTAGTCTCATCATGCTCATATTACCCCTCTTCTCAAGTCACTTCATTGGCTCCCTATCCATTTTTGAATCCAGTTCAAACTTCTCCTGCTGACTTATAAATGCATTCACTCTGCAGCTCCTCACTACCTTTCCTCTCTTGTCTTTCCCTACACCCCTCCTTGGGAACTCCGCTCTTCTGGCAAATCACTTCTATTTGTGACCTTCTCTTCTATTGCTAACTCCAGACTTCTCTCCTTTCACCTTGCTGCTCCTTATGCCTGGTACAAACTACCTAAGTCTGTATGTCAGGCGCCTTCTCTGACCCTTTTCAAATCCAGGCTGGAAACTCACCTCTTTGCTGCCACTTTCAGATCTTGACTCACCTGATCTCTTTTGTCTTTCCTTAAAATTCCCCCTAAATGTATCTCGTGTCTACAGGGACCATCTTTTACATATGTCTGTGCAGTGCTGCATACGTTTTGTTGCGCTATACAAATGTTCAGTAGTAGTAGTAATCTTTCCACAAGGGAGTCCACTCTGTTTCGTGTCATCTGCAAAAAGACAGACTTTTTCATTCAATTCTTCAGCAATATCACTCACAAATGCATTGAACAGTACCAGTCCCAAGACCGATCCCTGGGCCACACGACTAATCACCTTCCTTTCATCCGAGTGAGTTCTGTTTAGCATCACCTTCTGTCATCTGTCAGTCAACTAATTTATGATCCAGTTCACCATCTTGGAACCCATCCCCAGGCTGTTCAGCTTATTGATAAGCCTCTGATGAGGAACAGTATCAGAGGCTTTGCTGAAATCTAGCTAAATCACATCCATCGCATGCTCTTGATCTAGTTCTCTGGTCACCCAGTCAAAGAACTCAATCAGATTTGTTTGGCATGATCGTCCTTTGGTAAAACCATGTTGCCTTGGATCATGCAACCTATTGGTTTCAAGAAAGCCCACTATCCTCTCTTTCAGGAGCAACTCCATTATTTTTCCCGTCACCAGGGTATTGCTTGCTGGCCTGTAGTTTGTCACTACTTCCCTATTACCACTTTTGTGAAGAGGTAGCACATCAGCCCCTCTCCAGTCCTGTGGAATGTCCCCATCTCCAAGGATCTATTAAAAACATCCTTTAAAGCCCTGCAAGAACCTCTCTGAGCTCTTTCAGTATCCTTGGATGTATCCCATCTGCTCCCATGGTCTTGTCCACGTTCAGTTTTGCAAGGTGTTCAAACATATCATCTTCTGTGAATGGTGTAGTATCTACTCCATTCCCATTTGTATATTTATCAATCACAAGTGGTCCATCTCCAGCATTGTCTTTAGTAGTATTTGCTTAGTATTTTCACTTTTTCAATGTCACTTTCCACAAATCTGTTCTTGGCACTTCTGAATCTTGCAATTCCACCTCTGATTTTCCTCTTCTCCTGAATATACCTGAAAAAAGTTTTGTCTCCACGCTTCAGATCTTTAACCATCTTTTCTTCTACCTTTGCTTTTGCTATCCTTATTTCTATTTTTGTCTCTTTTAGGTTTATCCTGTATTCTTCTCTGTGTTCTTCTGTTTGCGACTTTCTGAATTTTGTGAAAGCTGTGTTTTTGCCATTATTTGTGCGGTCACTTCTTTGGAGAACCATATGTTTCTTTTTCATCTTCTTTTTATTTACTTTCCTTACACATGTATCTGTTGCCCCTTTTCTTGCATCCTTTAGTTTAGCTCACTGCAATTCTACTTCCCTTACCTCTTCCCACCCTGCCAATTCCTCCTTCAGGCACCTGACAATTTTATTGAAGTCCAGCATTTTTGAAGTCTAGGACTTGTGTTTGGACTATGCCTGGGATTTTATCTTAAAGCACACGCTATCTCCATTGGTGGGTACTAAATCCAGCATTGAACTTTCTCTGGTTGGATCCATCACCATTTGTCTAAACACTGCTTCTTGTAAGACATCCACAATCTTTTTACTTCTTTCCAGATTTGTAGAAGGAATACTCCAATCCACATCAGGTAAAGTCTTCCAATATGATTATTTCCCCCTTCATGGCTACCTCTGCAATATCAATAATTAAGTCTCTATCCATTTCTTATGTTTGAGTTGGATGCCTGTAGACTACACCAGTATGGATGATAGTGCCATCTCCTCTTTCCAACACAATTCACAGCACTTTTTCTTTTCCACACATTCCCCTGCATTTCAGCAGCTTTAATATTCCTTTTGACATATAGGGCTACTCCTTCTCTTTTTCTGCCTTCTCTATCCCTTCTAAATAAATTATAGCCAGCTATGGCTATATCCCATTCACGCGACTCGTTAAACCATGTTTTTGTAATGGCCACAATGTCCAAGTCTATTTCCACCATTGGGGCTTCCAGGTCAGGAACTTTGTTGGCTGGGCTTCAAGCATTTGTGCTCATTGCTTTCCAGAATTTGTTGCCTGACTTGCCTGTATTTTGCATGGATTTTGTTCTACACACCCCTTCCCACTTGCCACTGATGTGTGGGTTAATAGTGTGGCTGTTTCCAATATTATTATATTTTTGTTGGAAGTGACAATCTGAACTTTTTTTCCATCCCTGTCCCAAGTTTAAATGCCTGTCCACATATTGCTTGAATTTTCACTTGGGATCCTTTCCCTTGCGACAGAGATATGTGGTCCATCAACACAATATAGCCTCTTGTTGTTCCATCTATTTCCTCAGTTGCCTATATATCTAAATCCTTCTTGTTTACACCAGATTTGGAGCCATGTATTAAAGTTGTTTATGTGATGCAGCCTTTCTGCCCCCTTACCATAAACAGGTAGAACGTCTGAGAATGCGATAGTGTTAACAATGAGTTTGAGCTTCCCAGAATCTGGAAATCCCTTTGAACTATTGTTTCTAGCAAGTAATTTGTACCCAAGTGGATGATAACATCAATTTTGGAGTGCTTACTTTCTGCACTAACTATGACAACAATTCTAATGTTCCAATGATTTTCTCTGTTGTGTCTAGGGTCACCCAATTAAGGCATAAAGGTTTTCTTCAGTTGAAACTCAGTGTGATTGTGATTGGAGCTACTTTCTTTTTAAGATTACCTTGCAAATGTTTGCTGGGGCTTCAGGGGGTTTGGTATGTCTATACAGATCCCCTGCAGCATAAAGAATTTGTACAGAATTATCCACAGAAAAGAATAGTTAAAACCTGTGTTTGGAAAAGGAGAGAGAGGAGTCAAAGATGACTCCAAGGTTGTGAGCTGAGGAGACAGAGACTGAGTAAGGAGGAAGAGAAGAGGAGGGTTTAGGGGGAAAAATAAGAAACTCAGTTTTGAACATGTTCAATTTCAAGCGGCGGTGAGACAACCAAGCAGCAAAGTCAGAAAGGCAGGCAGAGATCCTGGCCTGGATTGCTGGAGAGATTTCATGTGTAGAGAGGTAGATCTTGGCGTCATTAGTGTAAAGATGGTACTGAAAGCCATTGGAAGAGATGAGTGCACCAAGGGGACTGCGCATATAGAGAGAAAAGGAGTGGACCCAAGACAGATCTTAGGGGTACACCAACTGAGAGCAGATAGCAGTAGAGGAGGATCCACTAGAACAAACACTAAAAGAGCGATGGGAGAGATAGGAAGAGAACCAGGATAGCGCAGAGACCTTAAAACCAAGCGAGGACAAGTTATCAAGGAGAGGATTGTGGTCAAAAGCAGCAAAGAGGTCAAGAAGGATGAGGATTGAGTAAAGGCCCTTAGATTTTGCCAGGAAGAGGTCACTGGAGACTTTGGCAAGAGCTGTTTTGGTAGAACGTAAAGGACGAAAGCCAGATTGTAGAGGACCCAGAAGGACTTGAGAGGAGAGAAGATCGAGGCAATGGAGGTGAACCGCACATTCAAGTAGTTTAGAAATGAAGGGGAGGTGGGGGGTGGGTCAATAGTGAGAAGGACAGGTAGGGTCTAGTGAGGATTTCCTGAGGAGAGGAGTGACCACAGCATGCTTGAAGGCTGCAGGGAAAGTTGCAGTAGAGAGCGATAGGTTGAGAATATGAGAGATGGAAGGGACTACAGTGGACGGGATGGAGCTAAGAAGATGGGTGGGAATAGGATCAGAAGAGCAGGTAGTAAGTTTGCGTGAGGAAAGAAGGTGAGTTGTTTCCTCCTCAGAGATCATAGAAAAGGAAGAAAGGGCAGCAGTGCTAGGGGAAAAAAGTTGGGAGTGAAGAAGCGGAGGAGGGGAATTAGCTGTCCTCATGGGGAATTGGAATGTGATCTTGTGGATTTTGTCATGGAAGTAGTCAGCCAAGGTTTGGGCAGAAAGGGAGGGTGGGGTCGGAGGTGGAGGCACCTTGAGGAGAGAGTTGAAAGTTGTAAAGAGATAGTGAGGGTCAGAGGCAAGAGAGCTAGTCAGATGGACATAATAGTCTTGCTTGGTGAGTGCTATGGCTGACTAGAAAGAGACAAGCATGAATTTGAAGTGTAGAAAGTCCACAAGGATGTGGGATTTGAGTCAAGCATGCTCAGCTGAATGGGCACAGGAGCATAGGTAGTGGGTAGTGGAAGACAGCCAGGGTTGAGGTACAGTACACTTCACAGGACGTGGCATGGGCGGAGCAAGAGCATCCAGAGCAGAGGAAAGTGAAGCATTATTTATTTATTTTATTTATTTATTTATTTTTATTCTCTTATATACCGCGCTATTCTGCATCAGTGCGGTTTACATTGAACAAACTGAAATTACATTGAACAGGACATTATAACTTGGAGATAACTATTTTACAGGGAACATGGGCTATGGAGGGTTAAGTGGCTTGCCCAAGACCACAAGGAGCACTTGTGGGACTAGAAACCCCAGTCCTTCCGGCCCAAGGTTGCTGTCCTCTAGTGGGATTTGAACCCCCGACCTTCCGGCCTGAAGTACCTTGCCCCAACCACTAGGCCACTCCTCCACTCCATAGGAAACTACTGCCTCATCATCAGGCTCAGATGACATAGTGGAGGAAAGAGGTGATGAGACAGTGAAGGAGAGAGCCAATGGGTCAATAGCATGAAGATTGCTAAAGAGGTTTGAGGAGACAGGGCAAGATTGAGATGGTGAGTGATAGAGTGAAGCTTAGCAGGTGATGGTCCAATAAGGGAAGAAGTGAGGTACAGAAGTTTCAAGGTAAGCAATTAGAGAAGAATACAAGGTTGAGGCAGCGGCCTTGCAGGTGAGTAGGGGCAGTAGAGCAAAGCTGGAGGTTGAATGATGAGGTAAGGGAGAGGAGCTTTAAAGCATAAGGGTCAGAGGGGTTATTAACATGAATGTTAAAATCCCTGATAATAAGGGAGGGGAAGATGAATCTAGAAAGAAGGAAAGCCATGAATCAAAGTCAGAGAGAAAGGTAGAGGTGGACTTGTCAGGAGGTTGATAAATAACAGCTAATTGGAGAGGTAGTGGAATAAAAAGCCGTATGGAGTGGACTTCAAAGGAGCGAAAGGAGTGAGACTGAGATAGAAGGAAGGGTTGAAATTGAGAGGAAGGAGAGAGTAGAAGCCCAACACCCCCACCACCATGGCCAGTGGGACAAGGCATGTGGGAGAATTGATAGCTGCTATGACAGAGAACAGTGACTGAAGCTGAGCCCTCTGACAGGAACCAGGTCTCAGTTAGAGCAAGGAGATGGAGAACATTCAAGATAAAGAGATCATGGGTAAAGGCAAGTTTATTTGAAATAGAGTGTGTGTTCCACAAGGCACAAGAGAAAGGGAGAGAGGAGGGGGAAGGGAGAGTGGAGGAGGAAAGGAGAGTGATATGAATAAAATTTGAGCTATTGCGTGAGGTTCTGTTCTGGGAGTGTGATGAAAGTCTAGGGGGGCTAGGTTGGGGTTGATAGCTCCAGAAGAGAGAAGAAGGAGTAGAAGAGGTGGGGCAGAGAGGAGACAGCACAGCAGTAATGAGGGTGAGGTTGTTTCAGAGAGAGAAGAGATGGCTGAATCAGATTGAAGATTGGAGACCTGACACTCTAACTTGGAAATCCCATTTTGCAACTGAGAAAGGGCTGTATCATGTTGTTCAAACTTGACCACAACCTCTTTAGAAAAAGAGACAGTTTGATCTATAACAGCTCTAAGATATACATTAGTTTGAGCAATCATTTTCCAAATATGAATCAAAGATACAGAATGTGAAACTTCCCCCAGTAAAGGCTGTGGAGCTAGAGCAGGAAAAGAAAAGTGCAAACACTTTGCCATGAAAACAGGAGAGCCTTCCGGGGATGAGACCACTGAGGAGGCCAAAGCAGAACTACCCACTACAAGGGACTGCTCACCCTCTCCCAGTTTCTCAGGAAGAGTCAATGGCTCAGGTGGTGGAGTTCGAGCAATTGGTCTAAAAGTAGCCCCAGACTCGGAGGAAGATGATAATTTAGGATTACTTGCACCAATCAAACCACTTACGGAGGTTACATGTTTATCTATGGGACCCACAACTTTGTCAGGAGATACAGCAGGTGTCTTCTGTTTATTTATTTATTTTTTAACATTTCTTCTATACCGCGCTGTTTGTCATCAGTGCGGTTTACATTGAAACAATATAACACTCGGTCATTTGAGTATGACTTTTGTTTACATGTAACAGGGATTTTAACATGGAGGTAAACTGGGAAAACTATTTACATTTCTAGCAATATACATGTTGGTACACAACTTGCAGTAGTTTTATGCAATTAGCTGTCAGAGGTTAGGAAATGTGAGGGTGGGGGAGGGCGAAGGGGGGGATATCTAGGGGGGGGATTCTGTGTCTTATTTTTCTTCTTGTGGGGCATATTGCTGATCTTCCTTACACGTTAAGCTGGCAATGAACTGGCAATGAAGGTGCCACACTGCCCCTTCATCCACGTGCCCATGGCCATGCGCCTGTGGCGCACGGCAGACCACCAGTTTTATCGAGGAGTCATGCTAAGATGATTCAACAGTGTGAACAGAGCCAAACCCCAGGGTCAATCTCTGATGCTTCAAACAGGCCTCCGGGGAACAGAACACTGCAGTGCTATGGTCTCCTCTACTTCCAAGCAAGTAGTCCTCCTCTCCCAAACTCAATGGGCTGACCACTAGCTTTTATGGGCAGAGCCAAACCCTTGGGTTGATCTCCAATGCTCCATACAGGCCTCTGGGGAACATAACACTGCAGCGCTATGGCCTCCTCTACCTCCCAGGCAAGTAGTCATCCTCTCCCAAGCTCACAAGGCTGACCACTGTCTTTTATTGAGGAGTTGCTCCAAGATGATTTAACAGTGTGGGCAGAGAGAAACCCCTGGGCTGATCTCCGACACTCCAAACATGCCTCCAGGGAACAGAACACTGCAGCGCTATGGCCTCTTCTACCACCCAGGCAAATAATTCTCCTCTCCCAATCATGTAGATTCTTGCCATGAGTGTAGGCTACTCTTTAAAAAAAAGGACTCGCTGCTTTCCATTGCTCTGAACCGATTTGCATTTCTTCACAATAAGTAGAGTGACATTCCTTATTGTGAAGAATTGCGATTGGTTAAGATCAATTGAAAGTAGGGAGGCCTTTTTTAAAAAAAAAAAGAGTGACTATGTCTTTAGAGGGCATACTGGCACATTATAGCATTACATAAGATATTCAAAGAGGGTTCCTGTATAGCCTACACCCATTACAAGAATCTACAAGATTATGTTGTTCACTCAGACATTGCACAAGAAATTTACAAGAGTTCTCATGATTGTGGGCATTCCCTTTGTGGACACTACTGCATGTACGAATTGTGACAAAAAAGAAGCGAGACTGTGGCAGCCACGCCCATGACTCAATGTCAATTGGCTAACCGCTTATGTCACTGTGTTGTGCAACCTCTCGCCACTATTCTGCTATAATATTTTTCATCTCTCTCACTCTGTTTTTCTTTTTCAGGTTTTTTTGTAGCACACTGCTCCATCGCTTTGTCACGCAACTGGAGATGGAAGAAATATGGAGCAAAGAATCAACTTGAAATTTCTGGTTAAGTTGGAGAAGGGCCCAACTGAGTGTCTCCAACTTCTCCAAAGGGCTTATGGAGAAGATGCAATGTCAAGACCGCGACTCTTCGAGTGGCACAAACACTTCACGCCTAGCCGCGAGAAGGTGGAGGATGACTCCAAGTCAGGACAGCCTTCCACGACAAAGATGGCTAAGAACATTGACAGAGTGAACCAGCTGGTGCAGAGTGATCGCAGATTGATGGTGTGGATGATAGCTGAGGAGCTCAGCCTGAACAGGGAGTCAGTGCGGACCATCTTGATGCAGGAGCTGGGGATGCGGAAGGTGTGTGCCAAGATGGTGCCCAAGCTTCTATCGGACAACCAGAAGGAGCACCTGGTCAATGTTTGTCAAGACTTGCTAGAGAAGATTGGAGAAGATCCAGAGTTCGTTGGCTGAGTCATCACAGGAGACGAGACTTGGGTCTTCCGGTATGACCCTGAAAACAAGAGACGGAGCCTGCAGTGGAAGACTCGACTGTCACCTAGACCGAAGAAGGCGCGCATGTCCAAATCAAGCATCAAGGTCATGCTAATCACATTCTTTGACCAGAAGGGAGTGGTCCATCATGAGTTTGTGCCTGAGGGTCAGACAGTCAACCAACACTTCTACCAGCAGGTCCTCAATCGCCTCCATGACCAGGTTCAGCGCAGAAGGCGGGCTCTGTGGAGAGACAAGTCGTGGCTGCTCCACCACGACAACGCGCCCGCACACACTGCACTCAGTGTGAGGCAGTTCTTGGCCAACAAACAGATCGCAGCTCTCGACCACCCTCCTTATTCCCCAGATCTCGCACCGTGCGGCTTCTGGCTCTTCCCCAGTCTGAAGACTGTGCTCAAAGGAACTCATTTTGCCTCTTTAGAAGAGATCAAGGCCACTGTGATGAGAGAGCTGAGAGACCTCATGGAGGAGGACTTTACCGAGTGTTTCCGTACATGGCAGAAGCGAATTAACTCTGGGGGCGATTACTTTGAAGGGGACAATGTGTAATTTCTCTGTAGATTTTGTAATAAAACATTTATGGGACAGTCTAATTTCTTTTTTGTCACATCACATATGATGTTTCATATACTTTAACTCAGTGGGTTGATCCCAGTACAGGCAAAAGGTACAAACTGAAGTATATGCCTCATGGCTTGGGTGGTTTATGTGATCTGCTGCATTTGGCCTAAGATTTATGGTTAAAACCCACCTCACTGAAGTCTCGGGTGTTGACCCATTCTCTTTCAGCACCTGGATAACATCACCATGTTTTACACTTCTTTTTCCAGGTTGTTAAAACCCGGACATGTGGAATATAGTTCTCAGGAATGCCATTGCTCATGTTTTCTTCACTGCTGAACTGTTCTCCTGAACAGCCAGCAGAATCAGGCAAAACTCAGGTCGAGTATTGGCACAGTTTGTTCTAACAGCATTTAAGAATTTCCAGCTTATTAAGCAAAGTACATTTTAACTTGCATATTTAAAAATAAAAAATGGACATATATAAGGATCAATTAATGAAATGTGTGAGATTATCCATTAGCTCACTATCATTGATAGAGTGGCATTGGCAAACCGAGCTAAGGTCTTTTTCCACAAAACTTTTGAAGTTTGTGTTTGGAGCGTTTCCTATGGTATTATAAGAATATTGAGTGGTGACTATTTTTGTTTGGGTAATAGATGTATGCACTACTGTTTGGAGCTTTTTCATTAGTGATTTCATGGGTAACTTCCCTACATCTTCTTCAGTAAAGACTGAAGCATTCACTCTTTCTTCTATAACCTTGTCCTCCCTCTGTGCCCCTTTTACTTCTCTATCAACTAATGGTCCAAATGACTCTCTCACAGATTTTTTTTGCTATGAATGTACTTGAAAAGGTTTATATTATGAGTTTTTGATTCCAGGGCAATCTTATTTTCAAATTCTCTCTTTGTCTGCTTTATCAGTGTCTTACATTAATTTGTCAGTGAATATGCCGTTTCCTGTTTTCATCATTTGGCTCCTTTTACCATTGTCTAAAACAGGGGTCTCAAACACGCGGCCCGCGAGACAACTTTGTGCGGCCCGCGACGGCGGAAAACCAAAAATCCCCCAAAACCCTGGCTTCTGCTGCTGCCGTTGCCGCCGTGGCAGCAGCAGAATCAATTGTCAAATTAAAAAAAAAAACTGACTTCTGCTGCTCAAGCAGCTGTCCTGCGGCCCCTTTCCCTCTGCCCGGAGATCCGACTCTGCTCTCAGCGGCGTGCTTTTCAAGCCGCGAAGAGAGTATTCCCCTCTCGCGCGGCTTGAAAAACCGCGCGAGAGGGGAATACTCTCGTCGCGGCTTGAAAAGCACGCCGCTGATAGAGCAGAGTCGGATCTCCGGGCAGAGGGAAAGGGGCCGCAGGACAGCTGCTTGAGCAGCAGAAGTCAGTTTTTTTTTTTAATTTGACAATTGATTCTGCTGCTGCCACGGCGGCAACGGCAGCAGCAGAAGCCAGGGTTTTGGGGATTTTTTTGTTGGCCGGTAATGAGCTATGGAGGGGCTGACTGAACTGGAAGTGGGCTATTGGCAGAGGGGGGAGGGGGGGTTATGACTGGTAATGGGCTGGGTGGGGGGGTTATAACTGGTAATGGGCTATGGTGGGGGCTAGGACTGGAAATGGGCAGATGGGGGTTAGGACTGGAAGTGGGCTATTGGCAGGGGGGGTTATTACTCGTATTGTGCTGGGGGGGGGTTATAACAAGAATTGGGCTATGGTGGGGGCTAGGACTGGAAATGGGCAGATGGGGGTTAGGACTGGAAGTGGGCTATTGGCAGGGGGGGTTATGACTGGTAATGGGCTGGGGGGGGGTTATAACTAGTAATGGGCTATGGTGGGGGCTAGGACTGGAAATGGGCAGATGGGGGTTAGGACTGGAAGTGGGCTATTGGCAGGGGGGGGGGTTATGACTGGTAATGGGCTATGGTGGGGGCTAGGACTGGAAATGGGCAGATGGTGGTTAGGACTGGAAGTGGGCTATCGGCAGGGGGGGGGGTTATTACTGGTAATGGGCTATGGTGGGGGCTAGGACTGGAAATGGGCAGAGGGGGGTTACGACTGGAAGTGGGCTATTGGCAGGGGTGGGGTTATGACTGGTAATGGGCTATGGTGGGGGCTAGGACTGAAAATGGGGTGATGGGGGTTAGGACTGGAGGTGGGCTGATTGGGGGGTTAGGACTGGTAATGGCCTATGAGGGGAGGTAAGACTGAAAATGGGGTGATGGGGGATACGACTGCAAGTGGGCTATGGGGGGGACTAGGACTGGTAATGGGCTATGGGGGGGGTAAGACTGAAAATGGGGTGATGGGGGGGTAAGACTGGAAGTGCGCTATGGGGAGGTTAGGACTGGTTATGGGCTATGGGGGGTCTAGGACTGGTAATGGGCTGGGGGGGTTGCTAGGACTGGAAATGGGCTGAGTGGAAGGGGGGCTTGAACTGCAAATGGCTGATGGGGAGGGGGGCTTGGAATGGAAATGGGCTGTGAGGGGAGGGAGCTAGGATTGGAAATGGGCTGATGGGGGGCTAGGATTGGAAATGGGCTGATGGTGAGGCTAGGATAGGACTGGAAATGGACTGATGCAGGGACTAGAAAGGAGCAGATGCTGGGTGGGGCTGGAACTAGAAGGGAGCTGATGTTGGGGGAGGATTAGAATGGGATGGAGCTGGGAAAGTGAAATGGAGAGGGGAAAAATATTTTGTCTGGAAGAGAAGACAAATCTACAATTGGCCAGGTATTGGGAGAGTAAGTGGGGATTGAGGATGGAGGGGTAAAATTTGAGTGGATGAAATAGGAATGAGGAAAGAGCAAAAGGAGAAAGATTAGTATGTTAAAGCAGATGTAGAGAGAGAGAATGGAAAAAAAACTAGAAGAGAGAAGAAAGGACAAATGGACAGCAGACGATGGAGATAGCAGAAGACACGAAGAAACCAGAAGTGGCTGGAGCAATTGCAACTGAAAAAAAATGCACAAAAGGTAGAAAAATATCTCTTTATTTTGAATTTATTAACTGGAATATGTCAGCTCTGGGAAATGTGCATCATTAATGTCTGTGCTTTGGTACAAGAAATTATTTATAGTTTTATTTCTACAGTGCTGAGGTATTCTGTGTAATTCCTATTTGACATTGCTACTTGTTCTCTTTTCCAGTAGGTCATGTATTGTTCTCTGAAATGTATTGATTTAATATTTGCAGTGTTGCCTTTTGATAGGTAGGGTCTGGTGCTTTGTGAGTCCTGGTAGTGCTGTTATGATACGGGGGGTTTGCTATGGGTTCCAAATGGGCAGTGTTAGTAGTAGTTCCTAATGTGCCTGGCGGTTGGCACTGGATTATAGTAATATAGAAATTTTCTAGTCTTTCTTTATCCATGCACTCATTATGCAACATTATGCAAATATTTATGCAAATGAAGCCCCTTATGCAAATGAGGCCCGTGTCTTATGCGGCCCCCGGGTTACTTTACAAGTCCTCATTCGGCCCTCAAAGCAATTTGAGTTTGAGACCCCTGGTCTAAAAGATACTTTTTTGGTTATATATACCTCTCTGATCTCAACTTTAAACTATTCTGCTAGTTGTTTGGCCTTTTTTCCACCTTTATTAAAGTGTGGAATACATCTTATCTGGGCTTCAAGACAGTATTTTTAAACAACTCCCAGGCATGATGTAAACGCTTAATATTTGTAATTGCTCTTTTTAGTTTTTTCTTAACCATTTTTCTCATTTTATTGTGTTCTTCCTTTTCTAAGTTAAATGCTAGCACAATGGATTTTCCTTGCTGTTCTCCCATTTCTTATATGCTTATGATCTCTCTGTAATTATGATGAGCTCTGCATTGAGTGTTCTGGCAATGGGACTTATAAATAAGTACATTGATATTTATTATGGGGTCTATACTGAGCCACGAATATCAGGGATATATGCCCTGCCTGAACGTACATCCCCGCTATTCATCCTCCTTGCTGTCCTCATGCAAAGCTCCCTGTACGAACAATGGAGTTGTACGGGGACCCTTAGATGGGGGTGGGAGAGGGTGGACAGAAGGCAGAACGAGGGTAGTGCATGGGTGGGCTGTCACTCTGGATGTACAGGACCGATTCTGAGGTCAGCCCTGTACATCCGGGGTATGCCAGTTAGATGGGGGAGTTATTCTACCTCAGAGCTGGAATAAGTCCCCCTAGACACGGCGGCCAGCAGGGACAAAGCAGGGAGGCATTCAGGAGGTTCCCTGAAGCCAGACCCTGGCCATAGGAGGCCGGATCGTGGGCCTGGCTGTGGGGAAAGGACAATCTTGACGGCGTGCGGCGTTTGAATCTCCGTAATGGAGCCATGGTGCCATGGCAACAAGACACCATGGCACTGTGGCTCCATTATGGAGCCAGGCTGAATTAGCAGGCTATGCGGCTAGGCATGTTGCCAATAAGAATCGGGGTCGGCCTGCACGTCCAGGCCGGTAGACCCGATTCTGATCCCACGGAGACTAGATGCCCCTGTGGGATCAGAATCGGGTCTACCGCTGTACGCCCCAATTCTGGCCGGCCGCACAAGGGACTGCACATCCATTTGTGAATAGGCCTCGAGGTGATTGGATCTGGTGGTTGTTATGTGTCTGCTGTGAATGTCAATTTTTCTTGAAAAAAAACCCCATTGCCATTTATAAAATATAACAAGAAAAGAAGACTTCAAAGTGTTTTACCCCTTTTTATTAATATAAGATTAATATGTCATTTGTCCTAAAACAAAGTTGAAGGATATATGCAAAATTATTTGTAGTAATATTTGTAGATGAGATTTTAAAATATTTTGGTGGATGTGACGTCTTCATAGTAGACTTGTTTCTCCAGGACCAAGCAGGAAGTCAGTCCTCACATATGGGTGTCATCGACGCTGATGAAACCCCAGCGGAGCATTTCCCCAGCTTTCCATGAAAGCCTTTGGGAATGCAGGCACGCATGCGCGGTTCCCTTCCCGCCTAAAGGTGCCATCTTACCTCAGTCTCTCTTTTTCCGAGAAGCCCACCGGACGTGTGTCCTGTCATCCCGGATAAAAGTCTGATTTTTTCAGCGATTCTCGCTACTTCTCTGGTTCGACGCCAGTTCCCCTCCCGCCGGGTTCGGTACACCGGTATCGAGCCCGTTTCTTCTTTTTCGGTTTTTGCCCTTCGTGGCTGGCGTTCGCGCCCTTTTTTGCTTTTTCCCTGGAAGGCCGGGCCTTTGACCTCGCGGGGACTCTTTTTTCCCCGATGGCTTCCAGCGGTTTTAAAAAGTGTGATTGGTGTAAGAAGTTGATGTCTCTCACCGACACACACAACTGCTGCCATCGGTGCCTCGGTCCTGATCACGATCCTAAGATGTGTGGACCATGTGGGAAGATGTCTTCCAAGGCACTGCGAAGTCGCCAGCAGCAGAAAGAAAGGCTTTTTTCTGACACAGCCTCCGGCCGGGCCCGGACTTCGTCTGAGGCCTCGACATCTCGGGATTCGGATCCCGAGCGCCGTCGTGGCTCATCGGACAGGGGGTCCCCCGACCGGGAACGCAAGAGGAAGAAGCAGCTCGTGAGGGCGTCGTCGGAAGAGGTCCCTGGCTCCTCGAGGGCCAGGTCTAAGACCCCTGACCGTCGCCCCGGGCCCGTGGAACAAGAGAAGCCTGCCAAGGTTCCTCGGGTGGAGCCGGAGTCTGCAGGACATGTAAGTCCTGTAGTCCTTGAGGACTCTCCTCCCAGAGAGCCGAAGTTGGGCCCGGCGCTGCCGGGGCCCGAGTCGGTGGCTGCTGCGTCTCCCGAGCTGAGTCTCAGGATGACAGCCTTGTAGTGCAGACTGTCTGCCTTAATGGAGCAGCAGCGGGTGCTGATGGCCAGCCTGTCTGGCGCATCTGCCCCGACCACCGGGACATCGAAGTCGACCCCGGAGACCGAGCCGATACTCGAGACCATGAAGGCTCGAGGTCGACCTCGGTTGCGGTCTCCCTCGACCTCCTGTTTGGGACCGAGGGCGTTGACGCTGGTGCCTCCGGTGTCGGGGCGGGTGCTCCCAGGCCCGCGGGGTCGGACCCTGACTCCTCGTCGGACGAGTCCGCCTGGGAGACAGAGGATGAGGAGTCCCCTGACACATTCAAGACTCGGTGCGTCCCGTCGGAATCACCGCAGTCTGAACCCCGGAGTAGATTCCCTCCGGAGGATACCCGGTTCTCGGAGTTTGTCCGGGATATGGCCACCGTGTTGGCTATCCCGGCGGACCCTGAGGAAGAGCCTCTAGCCGAGGAGCTTGAGGCCCTGCAGTACGACTCTCCTCCGAAGGAGGCCTTTACTGTTCCGGTTCCTCCGATGCTGGAACGGCTCCTCTTCCGGATGTGGGAGGCACCGGCCTCGGCGCCGGTTCTAAGCAAGTGGGTCGATTCGATTTATCGACTCCAGAAGAGCCCTGGCTTTCAGAAGGAGCAGCTACCACACCATTCCATGGTGGTGGAATCGGCCATGCATCGCCTGAAAAGTCAGAAGATGCACTCCGCGGTGCCTCCTGGCAGGGAGGCCCAAAACCTCGATGGTTTTGGTAGAAAGTGCTTCCAGGGCTCGATGCTTGCTTGCCGTGTCCAGTCTTACCAGCTGTACATGGGCATGTACTTGCGGAACCTGGCCAAGGAGTTGGCCGGGTTCTCTGCTGGTCTCTCCGGGGAGCCCTTGCAGAGATTCAAGTCCTTGTCCTCGGGGATTCGGGAATGCTCCAAGTTTATGTCCTGTGCCGCCTACGATGGCTTCGAGGCTTCGGCCCGAGTTGTGGCAGCCGGCATCGCGGCTCGATGCCAGGCATGGCTGCAGTCATCGGACCTCGAGCCATGGGTTCAGGACAAGTTGGTCGATGTCCCTTGCCAAGGTGAGAACCTTATTGGCAAGCCCATGGCCGAGAAGGCCGCACAGCTTGAGACCGAGCACCTTACATGAACAAGGCTGTCTAGAAAGACCTCTGCCCCTTCTCACAAGAAGAAGGGCTCGGGTAAAAAGCCCTTTTACCCGAGGAAGGGCACTGCCTACAAACGGTACCCTCAGTATCAGGCTGCTCAAGCTGCACCCCAGGGTCAGCAAGCCAAGGGGCAGGGTAATGGGCCCCGTAGGCAGAGGACCCCCAAGCCTCCAGCCCCTGCTCCCACTCAGCAGGGTGGGGGCTTTTGACTTCTTAAGCATAGCCTCTCCGACCCTGCTCTCCCAACCCTTCACAGGAGGTCGCCTCGCCCTCTTTGCCCACCAGTGGCCCCGCATCACTGTGGACAGTTGGGTGTTAAACATAGTCCACAGGGGCTATGCACTACACTTTCACCAACTGCCTCCTCCATATTTTCCAGGAGAGCCTCCAAGGCCTCCCCTGCACACAGATCTTCTCCTCCAGGAGCTCCAAGGTCTGTTGGTGGACAGGGCGGTGGAGCCTGTGCCCCTTCACATGCATGGTCGAGGGTTCTATTCCAGATATTTCCTGATACCCAAAAGAACCGGTGGCCTTCGACCTATCTTGGACCTCAGGAATCTCAACAAGTTCCTAGAGAAAGAAAAGTTCAAGATGCTTACTCTTGGAACACTTCTGCCCTACCTCCAGCAGGGAGATTGGCTATGCTCCTGAGATCTAAAGGATGCGTACACTCACATCCTCATTCATCCAGACCACAGAAAGTACCTCAGGTTCATTGTGGGAGGAAACCATTATCATTACAGAGTACTGCCTTTTGGCCTGACCTCCGCCCCCAGAGTCTTTACCAAGTGCCTGGCAGTGGTGGCGGCCTACCTGAGAACTCAAGGCATCTTTGTCTTCCCCTATCTGGACGACTGGCTCATACGAGGTCAGATGTGCCAGGAGGTCCGACAGGCCACCCTCAGAACTATTGCTCTTCTTCAAAGCTTGGGGTTTGTAATAAACTTCGCAAAGTCCACTTTGCTCCCCTCCCAGAACTTGGAGTTCATAGGGGCAAGGCGGGATTCTATCCTGGCAAAGGCATTCTTGCCAGCAGACAGGGCCCAAAGGCTGATGGACTTGGCAAAACAGTTTCTCAGCGGGTCACTGGTCTCCGCCAGACCCTGCCTGAGGCTGCTTGGCCACATGGCTTCGACAGTTCATGTGACCCCCAATGCCAGGCTCCATATGCGGCCTGCACAGTGGTGCCTCTGAAATCAGTGGTCACAGGCCACAGGCAGCCTCAGGGACAGGATAAGGGTGTCCAAACCTTTTCTGGACTCCCTCAACTGGTGGCTGCACCCACCCAATCTACTGAAAGGGGTGCCTTTTCAAATTCCTGGGTACACAGTGGTGCTGACCACAGACACCTTCCTGCAAGGCTGGGGGGCTCATTGTCTGGACAAGTGCACTCAGGGCCTGTGGTCTCCCTGGGAAGCCACACAGCAGATCAATCTCCTAGAACTCAGGGCTATTCGATTAGCACTCAAAACTTTCTCACCTGCCCTGGCTCATCAATCTGTCCTGATTCAGACAGACAACAAGGTAGCCATGTTTTATGTGAACAAGCAAGGCGGGACTGGGTCCAGGCTCCTTTGTCAGGAGGCACAGGACCTTTGCTCATTTGCCCTCAAGCACAACATGCTCCTCAACGCTGTGTACCTTCCAGGCCAGGAAAACTTCCTGGCCGACAGGTTGAGCAGAATTCTGAAGCCCCACGAATGGCAGTTGGTAGTTCAGAAGATCTTCCTGAAATGGGGTCTTCCTTTGATAGATCTGTTTGCCAGTCCACTGAACAAACAACTGCCTCGCTTCTGCTCCAGACAGCCGCATCCTCTGCAGGTAGCAGCAGATGCTTTTCTGATACCATGGTCTCAGGGCCTCCTGTATGCGTTTCCTCCCATGCCTTTGGTGGCCCGAACTCTGTTCAAGATTCTTCAGGACAAGGCCTCGGTCCTGCTGGTGGCTCCCAGGTGGCCGAGACAGCCTTGGTTTCCACTTCTGCTTCAACTGGCAGTGGATCCCCCACTGCCTCTGGGGTTGCAACCCGACCTTCTCTCCCAGGATCAGGGTTCCCTTCTGCACCCCAATCTCAAAGCTCTCAATTTGATGGCCTGGAGGCTGCAAGGGTAATTTTGGCTCCCTGGGGCCTACCTCAGGAAGTTGAGGAGGTTGTCCTAGCCTCTAGGAAACAGTCCACTAGGAAAACCTATGCTCTCAAATGGAAAAGGTTTTCTGTGTGGGGTCAGCTACGTACAGAGGATCCTTTCTCCCTTACTGTACCAGTAGTGCTTCAGTACTTACTGCACTTATCCAATCAGGGACTTCAGTCCAATTCTGTTCGGGTCCACCTCTCAGCTCTAGCAGCTCACCACTCACTGGTGGAAGGACATTCTCTCTCGGTTCACCCCTTGGTGTCCCGGTTTCTCAGAGGCTTGCTTTTGCTCAAGCCTCCAATCCGTCCTCCTGCTCCTGAGTGGGAGTTGAATGTGGTCTTGCAGCAACTGACTCGCCCACCTTTTGAGCCGATGGCTACTTGCCCTCTACGCTTCCTGTCCTGGAAGACACTCTTCTTGGTAGCCCTAACCTCGGCCAGGCGAGTGAGTGAGCTTCAGGCCCTGGTCTGTGACAGGCCTTACACTCACTTCTATAGGAACAGGGTAGTCCTTAGGACTCATCCAAAGTTCCTCCCTCTTCCACCTTAACCAAGAGGTGGTTCTTCCAACATTCTTCCCTAGGCCTCATGCAAGCCAGGCTGAAGCAGTTCTGCATACCCTGGACTGTAGGAGGGCCTTATCCTTCTACCTTGACCGTACGCAGGGGCATAGAAGGGCTACTTAGCTCTTCGTATCTTTTGACCCTAATAAGTTGGGGTTGGCTGTGTCCAAGCGTACCTTGTCCATCTGGGTGGCTGACTGTATCACCTGGGCTTACAAGGCGGCTGACTTTCCTTTGCAGGGTCGGGTCACGGCCCATCGTGTCAGGGCAATGGCTGCCTCAGTGGCTCATCTCCGCTCTGTACCGTTGGTAGACATCTGCAGGGCTGCAACTTGGTCTTCAAGCCAGACCTTTGCGGCCCATTACTGTCTGGAGAGGGAGTCCCGTAGGGACAGTGCTTTTGGCCAGGCAGTACTCTGGAATCTCTTTGAGGTTTAGGCAACTCCTTCCCTCCTGCTCTCTGTTGGGCTACCGGTGGAGGTTGTGTCAGTGAAAAGCCTTTCTTTGATGCTGGGACTAGAGGGAGTTCTCTTGTTCAGCCTGGGTTCCTCGGTAGCCCAGAGCTAGGGAGTCACCCATATGTGAGGACTGACTTCCTGCTTGGTCCTGGAGAAAGAGTAGTTACTCAGCTGTAACAGGTGTTCTCCAGGAGCAGCAGGAATCAGTCCTCACAACCCTCCCTCCTCCCCTGGGAGTTGCAGTTGTACCCAGGGCCGGATTTAGCTATACGCCATGTACGCCATGGCGTAGGGCCCACAGCTGCAAAGGGCCCACAAAAATTGAACTAGTTAGGCTTTTTTTTTTTAATAAAATAAAAAAAAACCTGCTGGCTGCCGCCGCGGGGCCCCCTCTGCTGCCGCGGCAGCATGGACTGACCCGCGGGGGCCCCCTCTGTAAGCTCGGTCCCTCCCTCCGTGCCTCCGTGTCTCACTCCGTGCAGGCTGTTAGAGACGCGAAGGCAGACTGTCTCCTTCTGCCTTCCCGTCTCTGTTAAGCCCGCAGGGGCTGATGGGAAATTTCCCATCAGCCCCTGCGGGCTTAACAGAGACGCGAAGGAGACCGTCTGCCTTCGCGTCTCTCACAGCCTGCACGGAGGGAGACACGGAGGCACGGAGGGAGGGACCGAGCTGACAGAGGGGGCCCCCGCGGGTCAGTCCATGCTGCCGCGGCAGCAGAGGGGGCCCCGCGGCGGCAGCCAGCAGGTTTTTTTTTTAAATTAAATTTTACTTTAGGCCGGGGGAGGGGGAGGGGGTAGGACTGGTAATTGGGGGGGCTGGGACTGGGGCTGGAAATGGGTTGGGACTGGGACTGGAAATGGGCTGGGACTGGGACTGGAAATGGGTTGGGGGGATTAAGGCTGGAGGTGGGCTGATGAGGTTAGGACTGGTAATGGGCTGTGGGCTGTTGGGGGGGGGTTAGAACTGGTAATGGGCTTTGGGGGGGTTAAGACTGGTAATGGGCTGTGGGCTGATGGGGGCTGTCTGGTAATGGGCTATGGGGGGGGCTAGGACTGGAAATGGGCTGGGGGGGGTTAAGACTGGAGGTGGGCTGATGGGGTTAGGACTGGTAATGGGCTGTTGGGGGGGGGGTTTAGAACTGGTAATGGGTTTTGGGGGGTTTAGACTGGTAATGGGCTGTGGGCTGATGGGGGCTGTCTGGTAATGGGCTATGGGGGGGCTAGGACTGGAAATGGGCTGGGGGGGGTTAAGACTGGAGGTGGGCTGATGGGGTTAGGACTGGTAATGGGCTGTGGGCTGATGGGCTGATGGGGGGGGGTTAGGACTGGCAATGGGCTATGGGGGGCTGACTGGAAATGGGTTGATGGGGTTAGGACTGGAAGTGGGCTGATGGGGGTTAGGACTGGTAATGGGTTATAGGGGGGGCTTAAACTGAAAATGGGGTGATGGGGGGTTAGGACTGGTATTGGGTTGGGGGGTTGCTAGGACTGGAAATGGGCTGATGGGTGGCTAGGACTGGAAATGGGCTGATGCAGGGACTAGAAGGGAATGGATGCTGGGTGAGGCTGGAACTAGAAGGGAGCTGATGTTGGGGGAGGATTAGAATGGGATGGGGCTGGAAGAGTAAAATGGAGAAGGGAAAAATATTTTGTGTGGGAGGGATAAAAAAATCTACAATTGGCCGGGTATTGGGAGAGTAAGTGGGGATTGAGGATGGAGGGGTAAAATTTGAGTGGATGAAATAGGAATGAGGAAAGAGCAAAAGGAGAAAGATTAGTATGTTAAAGCAGATGTAGAGAGAGAATGGAAAAAAACTAGAAGAGAGAAGAAAGGACAAATGGACAGCAGACGATGGAGAGTTAGCAGAAGACATGAAGAAACCAGAAGAAAGTGGCTGGAGCAATTGCAGCTGAAAAAAATGCACAAAAGGTAGAAAAATATCTCTTTATTTTGAATTTATTAATTGGAATATGTCAGCTCTGGTAAATGTGCATCATTAACGTCTGCGCTTTGTTTAGTACAAGAGCAAATTAATGTATAGTTTTATTTCTACAGTGTTGTACATTCCAAGTTTGGCTTTTGGGATTCCCAGTTTAATTATTGTCTTCCTGTTTCTAAAATGTGATTACTTGTTTGGTGATGGTCTATGTTCTGCATGTGTAACTGAGCTGAGGTGTTCTGTTTATATAATTCCTATTTGACATTGCCACTTGTTCTCTTTCCCCAGTAGGTCATGTATTGTTGTTCTCTGAAATGTATTGGTTTAATATTTGCAGTGTTGCCTTTTGATTGGTAGAGTATGGTGCTTTGTGAGTCCTGGTAGTGCTGTTAGGATACGGCGGGTTTGCTATGGGTTCTAAATGGGCAGTGTTTGTAGTAGTTCCTAATGTGTCTGGCAGTTGGCACTGGATTATAGTAATGTAGAAATCTTTTAGTCTTTCTTTATCCATACACTCATTAAGAGGCACGTTTACTAAAAGTTAGTATATGGTAACATTATGCAAATATTTATGCAAATGAGGCCCCTTATGCAAATGAGGCCCACACCCCCCTTGGGCCGCCCCTGCTGGGGGCCCACAATTTTTGTTGGCATAGGGCCTCACTCAAGGTAAATCCGGCCCTGGTTGTACCTAGTTTGTTTTTCATTTTTTGTGTGCTGTTCTTATCTATGTCATTTGACTGAGGTAAGATGGCACCTTTAGGCGGGAAGGGAACCGCGCTTACGTGCCTGCATTCCCAAAGGCTTTCATGGAAAGCTGGGGAAATGCTCCGCTGGGGCTTCATCGGCGTCGATGACACCCATATGTGAGGACTGATTCCTGCTGCTCCTGGAGAACACCTGTTACAGGTGAGTAACTACTCTGTCTGGTCAAGTTTAAATTATGGGACGCTGCTTTTAGATTCATCTTTAAATATAACTGAATTGCTTCCATATGTGTGCATGTGTTTAGCACTGGTAAGTGCTTGAAATAATTGAGTTTATAATATTTTAAAGCATCACCTACTATGTAGACCCCCTAGAAATCTATTGTCTGGTGCACTCTTAGTCATTATTTGTTGATAACAGTATAACTAGCACAGCTCAGACGTGTATGTATTTATTTATTTATTTATTTAACTGGTGGTTTTATACTGCTTTTCACCAGGTCAAAGCTGTGTACATAGAATAGCAGATGCCATCAATCCTGACTACACCACTGCCGCATTATACTCTTAAAATTGAGTAATGCTTCATTGTGGTGTTTGAAGACTAAACCTACTGGAGATATGCAGTAACAGGCTGTCAGCTTTGCCTCAGAAGAAGGGCTTAACAAGCTTTACAGTCAAGCCTGCTTTAATTTTAATTCCGTCTTTTTTCATTCTGCTTACCAGTTATTCCTGCCTGATACTTCCTTTTTTGTAGTCTTGTTTGGTGAATCAGTAACTGAACATTTTTTCTAGGAAAATGTTTTTGCTTAGTAATAGCACAGCACATGTAAGAAGCAGTGACGTTGCTTGGATTTTTTTATCCCCAGAGCCAGGTTCTGTGCTCATAACCTAGAAAGGAGCTCCAGGGAGCCCCATGGACAGGAAATGCAGCTGTCTTTAGAAAACCCAACTGGCAACTTTCAAATACAGTCTGGGAAAATTCAATAAGTATTATATGTACATTTCAGAATCTTATTAAGGTTAGTTAGTGAATTAAATTCAACTAACACAATTTGTGGTAAGGTTGCTAAAAAATAAACATAAGGGGGTAATTTACTTGCATTAAAGGGGCTTTTATACATGCCAGAGTATGCAGAGTAATCAGAATGCATGTGCTTTTCTGCGACCCCCTCCAGTATAGATGTGTTCTTAGGGGACGTTTGGGAGAATATGAATAGCATCACAATTTCCATGTGTATTTTATATGCGCTAACACGGGTTTTCAACCCAGTCCTCGGGGAACCCTAGGCCAGTCAGGTTTTCCGGATTCCCAGAATGAATATGCCCGAGAAAGATGTGCATGTTCTGCCTTCATTGTATGCAAATCTATCTTATGCATATTCATTGTGGGAATCCTGAAAACCTGACTGGTCTAGGGTTCCCCGAGGACTGGTTTGAAAACCTATGTGCTAACATTTGCATTTGCAATTGTGATTTCTGCTAGGTTACTCCTAGTATTTTAGAAGGATGTTGTTGTTAAGTGCCGTCGAGTCGGAGTCGACTCATGGCGACCCTCTGGATAGCTATCCTAAATTGTGTTCGGTCTTCAGTCAGGTGGCTCATTGTTGACAGACTGGCACCTGTAGCTGCTGTTATTGTATCGATCCGTCTCATTGCTGGCCTTCCTCTTTTGCATTGACCTTCTATCTTGCCAAGCATAATGTCTTTCTCTAATGATCTCTCTCTTCGCATGATGTGTCCAAAGTATGAAAGTCGAAGTCTTGTCATCTGAGCTTCTAAAGAAAGCTTAGATTTGATCTCCTCTAGTACCGACTGGTTTGTTCTTCGGGCAGTACATAGTCTCAAAATACAATAGGTGCATACTCAGCCTTTATACATAGGTGACCCTTAAGAAATTTAGTATTTAGCAGGGTGGCTAACATATACTTTTCAACATGTAAGTTATATATTTAAATTTATATGTATTTTCAATAGAACAAAACATCTTAAGTGGTTACCACTGAAAATGTATGTATTTCTTTAAATTCTTGTAAATCCTTTAAAATTATATCTACTTTTTCAGCGTCTGCACTTAGGTGTATAACTTATGTTATATGCTGAGTTTTCAGAAAAACAGAGGAAACTCTCCCATAGGGCAAGTAATGAAGAAAGAAAGAAACAATGGCAGTCCCAAAGGAACCACCACAACTCAAAAGAATAAATAAATTGTAATATACATGCAGAAAAATACAAACAGTACAGTGCCTCTCAGCCTTATGAAAGCTTCAGAAATCATGGCTGTAACAAAGCTGCATACATTATATCAGCTTGGGATCTGGTGTAAATGTACACACTTGGAGGCTGATTCTGCAAGGGGCACGAGGCCATCCGGAAAGCCAAAAGATATATGGGACACTTTGTACCCAGTTCTGCAACCACAGGAGCTATATGTTCCCGTGGTTGTAGGATCAGGGCACTTAGATGGCCCAGCGTGCCCCCAATTCCACAGTGGGATATGTCTAGTGCTTTGCACGGCCAGCCCTCCCAACGCTCCGGCTGGTGTGCCAGTGCAGCGGCGTCCTGTCACCATGGCACTGGCACATCTAGCCAAAGCAACAAAGTGCCCAGCCACAGAAAAGCCCCTTCTTCCCACCACCCGGCCCTTGGGGAGGGGTCCCTCAAGCTCAGCTGGACTCACCCCCATGGCGGTGCACTGGGGTAGGGGGGCTGCAGCCTGAAATTGCCAGGTGCCCAGGACTTATTCCACCCTGAGGGTGGAATAAGCCAGGTGTCCAAGTGTATGCCGGTGGGCATACAGACGCTCTGCCTCTGTGCCGCTCCTGTCCAGCGCTCCCCACACAAACTCTTTGTACGTGCAGGGAGCACTGGGGCCAGAATAGCATGGCTAGCCTAAACAGGGGTTGGACATCCGTGTTGGATGTGTTGGTCGATTCTGCACTCTTTGATGTGCAGAATCGACCCCATAGGAGGCAATTTTATAAGTCTTGCCTAGATTTATGCATGGGTTTACGTGCATAAATCTATATGTATTAGTCATATATGCTCATAAACGGACATTTATGTAGGCATATGACACATTTGCTGTTCAGGCTGATCATGCGTACTTTCGCTCTGTGAATGCAGAGGGTGAAGTTTAGGCAGAGGATGAAGTTGCACGTGCAAATTATAAAATACTGTAAGTTACACACCTCGAAAAATTTAGGCAAGAGCATTTATACCACCTATAGGGCTAGTGTAAATGTTTGTGGCTTAAATTAACACATGTTTTTGACAACTTATGGTCCTATTTAATAAAATAAAATATGCGTGTACCTTGTTTTATAAAATAGGTGTAAAATATATTCATTAATCTAGGCACACCTTATAAAATTACCCTCATAGAGTGCACATGAATGTGTATGTTTTATAAAGACTACATGCAAATCATGACTCCGTCCATGCTCCACCCAAAACCGATCCCTTAACATGCCGACACCAGTCTCTTACAAGTGTGTGCATTCATGTCACCACAGGGGGCTAAGTTTATAAGCGGCATTGTACATGCAAAAAATCCTTTATAAAATTACCGAATTAAAGTGGCATTTTACAAATGACATCCAAATGCAATCTGGGACATCACACTCAGAACATCTAAAAAAAAAAAAGCAGGCACATTCAAGTTCAGGTACAATGTCACAAATGTAGACATGCCTAATATGGACATCTATGGAGGCATCTATAGGGGCATTTATATAGGCATCCCCGAATAGTAGTCCAGACTGTGGATTTCTGGGAATAACCTAATGACCTAATGTGAAATGACTATAGTAGAGGATGAATGGAGATGTCCTTCAACTGGAAAACAAATCAAGAGCCTTTGTCAAACCACATGTTTGACACCCTATGTTATCTGTGCACCGGTGTGCCCTTGTAATAAGGTAATCTCCAGGAACAAGCAGGAATGAGTCTTCACATATGGGTATCGTCGGTACCGACAGAGCCTGCGTGGGAACGCTCCCCAGCATCCAATAGGAAAGCTTTTGGGAGCATCCCACAGCGCCTGTGTGCTGCCTTCCCGCCTTTCCCAACCGTCTCTCTCCAGTTCTTCTTTTCCGCGGAGCCAGCAGGTCGTGTTCCTGTCACAGCAGAAGAAGTTCTTTATTTTTTCATTATTCTTTTGTGTCGCGTCTGCCTTCTTCGACGTCGGACCGGTACCGCCGGTCTTTCTTTTCTTTTCTTTTCTTTCTTCTTTAAAAAAAACAAAACAAAAAAAAACAACCTTTTCTGTGCATTTTCAGTTTTTGGGCCCTAGGCCTAAAAATATTTCCTCATGGAGAAGCCCGCTTCTGGGTTTAAAAAATGCACAAAATGTGGCGGTACTATTTCTGTCACCGACACCCATGACTGGTGTCTAAAGTGTTTGGGACCTGACCATTCCATCACGGATTGTGTGTCCTGTACCATGATGTCCAAGAGAGGTCGGCAGAACCGAGCAGCCAAGCTCAGTACCCTGTTTCCCTCTGATGCAGCTTCGGTAGCATCGACGTCTTCCAGGGCCTCCTCTTCCTCCCATGGATCTCAGGTAACCAAGCATAAATCTGGCCAGTCCTCGAAGGGCAGATCTCCCTCCAAGCATCGAGATGCCTCCGGGCTTGCCCTCGAGGATTCCACACCGGCAAAATTACCCCGGCGGGAAGCTCCGGCTTCAAAAGCATTATCTATGGGGTCACAGGTTGACATCGATGGCTTGGCCTCGACCGATCACCTGTTGCCATGTTCTGGGGTACCGGTGGTTACCACTGGTACCGACATACAGACTCTGGTGGCATCGATGGATCAGAAGATTCTGACCATGCAGCGCACCTTAACGGCTTTCATGCAGGCTGCGACGCTTCCGGTACTGCAACAATCCCCGTTGCTGGTACCGGCTCCGGTACCGGCATCGCTCACGGTACCGGTACCGATTGCATCGAAATCGGCTTCGGTGTCGACTGCTACGGTACCCTGTCCTATGATGCCCATCGGTACCGAACCGGTACCGATTACTCCCGATGTCGATCCCACTCGATACGGTTATGGGGCTTTACAGGAGCATCCAGACAGGTGATACTTCGATTCCTCTGAGGACTCTGATGAGTCTGAGGTTTCTGTAGAAGCATCGATACTTCTTCCTCAGGAGTCTTCTTCACCTAAACGAAGAATGTCTCCTCCATAAGACTTGTCTTTTCAAGACTTTGTCAGGGAAGTGGCTAGGGGCCTCTCTATCACAGTGGCCCCTGAGTCAGAACCCAGAGCCAAGGAGTTGGATATTTTACAATATCCGAAAGCTCCTAAGGAGGCAGCTACTTTACCTGTTCATGAGATTCTGTATGATCTCATGTTGAGGATGTGGGAGACACCTCTCACCACTTCTTCCTCATTCCCGCAGGTTAGACACCATGAATCGTGTCCCTCCTTGTCCGGGCTTCCACAAGACTCAGCTTCCTCACCACTGGTAGAGTCTGCCATGAAGAAGATGAAGAGTGCAAAAAGACACTCATCTAATCCTCCAGGGCGTGAATTTTTGGCCGAAGGGTTTTCCAAGCTGCTATGGTTACACGATGCAAGGTTCCACATTAGGAACCACCACCCAAGAAAAAGATTTAGGCGTCCTTGTGGATACCATGTTAAAACCCTCGGCCCAGTGTGCAGCGGCGGCCAAGAGAGCAAATAGAATGCTAGGTATGATAAGGAAAGGAATGGAAAATAAAACAAAAGATATTATAATGCCTCTATATCGTTCCATGGTGAGACCGCACCTTGAATATTGTGTGCAATTCTGGTCGCCATATCTTAAAAAGGATATAGCAATTTTAGAAAAGGTTCAGAGAAGAGCCACCAAAATGGTAAAGGGGATGGAAGGCTACTCCTATGAAGAAAGGCTAAAAAGGTTGGGGCTCTTTAACCTGGAAAAGAGACGGCTGAGGGGAGATATGATAGAAGTCTATAAATTAATGAACGGAGTGGAACGGGTAAACGTAGATCGATTGTTTACCTTATCAGAATATAGAAAGACTAGGGGACATGCAATGAAGCTACAGGGTAAACTATTTAAGACTAATAAAAGAAAATATTTTTTCACTCAACGTGTAATCAAACTCTGGAATTTCTTACCGGAGGATGTAGTAAAGGCTGTTAGTGTAGCTGGGTTTAAAAAAGGTTTGGACAAGTTCCTGGAGGAAAGGTCCATAAACCATTATTAAGAAGGGACCCAGGATATCAATGCTTGAACCAATACAAGCATTGTGGAACCTGTGTCCCTTGGGGAAACTGCTAGGTACGTATGACCTAGATTGGCCACTGTTGGAAACAGAATACTGGGCTTGATGGACCTTGGTCTGACCCAGTATGGCATATCTTATGTTCTTATGTAATTCCTATAGTCTCTATATGGGAATGTTTCTAAAAGAAGTCACAGATCATCTGCAGACTTTAACCCCTTTCATTTCAGAGGATAAAAGACAGGAGTTTCTCACTTGGCTCAAACATGCCCAAAAATTTTCGAATCGTGCAGCCTTTGACTCTTTTGAGTGTGTCAGCAGAGCTTCGGCTATTGCCATAGGGGCACGCAGAATTGCTTGGCTACAAGCTTCTGATTTGGAGATCTGGGTTCAAGATCAATTAGGAAATCTCCCTTGTACAGGTGAGAACCTTTTTGGTAAGGATTGGCAAGCAAAGGCCACTCAGATGGATGCTGAAAACTCTGCTTTGGATCGACTTTCAAAGTCTACCTCTGCTCCTGTTAAGAAAAGATTGGTTAAAAAGACATTCTTTTCCAAAAAGGGAAAATACTATCCTGCTTATGGTCAGCAGGCATCTTCTGCAAGTCGTTTTGCTGCAAAGCGTCAGCAACCACCCAAACAGGCCAAGTCAAAGGCAGCTAGACCTTCCACGGCCCAGCAGCCTCAGCCTCCTCAGGGCCTTTGACTTGCAACTAGAGAACTTAGCCTTTCTAGCTCTGGAAGGACCAGAGCCCCTTACCATCCCAGGAAGGTTGACTTACTTTGCTCCCAGATGGGAGCAAATCACAGCAGAGCAATGGACACTCTCCATCATAAGGGAGGGGTACAAGCTTCATTTCTTAAGCCTTCCCCCTTACACCATGGTGAAACAGTTCAATTCTCCAACATCTCTCCTCAACCTTCTAGGTCAGGAGATTGCCACTCTGCTTGCCCAAGGGGCAATAGAAGAAGTACCTCTTCTTCAACAAGGCACAGGGTTCTACTCCCCTTATTTTCTTATTCCAAAGAAGACAGGGGGCTACAGACCCATCTTAGATCTCAGAGAATTGAACAAATTTCTATTCAAGGAGAAATTCAAGATGATTTCTCTCGGTACTCTCCTTCCATACCTCCAGAGTCAGGACTGGCTTTGTTCTCTAGATCTCAAGGATGCATACACCCATGTCCTCATCCATCCAACTCACAGAAGGTTCCTTCGGTTTCTTTTTCAGGGAAAGCACTACCAGTACAGGGTGCTTCCTTTTGGTCTGGCCTCTGTACCAAGGGTGTTCACGAAATGCATGGCTGTAGTAGCTGCATTTCTACGCAATCTAGGAATATTTGTCTTCCCATATCTGGACGACTGGCTCATTCGAGCTCCATCTCAAGCAGAGGCCAAGACTTGTCTAATCTGCACAATGCGTGTCCTTCAGTATTTGGGACTAGTAATAAACATCCCAAAATCCAATCTCTCCCCTACTCAGTCCCTCGAGTTTATAGGGGCCTTGTTGGATACCACAACTGCAAGGGCCTATCTTCCTCAGGCCCGTTGCCTACGCTTGGTGCAATTAGCCTCCCAAATACAGTTAAAACCCCTTTTAACTGCTCGAGAAATGTTGCAACTCTTAGGCCACATGGCATCCACTGTGCATGTGGTTCCATATGCTCGCCTGAACATGAGGGTAGTTCAATGGACTTTGTCCACCCAATGGACTCAGGCATCAGGTTGCCTGTCAGACAAAATAGCAAACTCCAGTCACCTTTTTTGGTCTCTCCAGTGGTGGAAGTCCTCTCAAAACCTGTTGCTGGGGTCCCCTTTCCAACAGTCACTTCCCCAAGCAACTCAACAACAGATGCCTCTCCAATGGGTTGGGGAGCTCATCTGCAAGATCTCTCCACCCAGGGCATCTGGTCTCCACAGGAGACTTCACTACACATAAATCTCTTGGAACTCAGAGCAATTTTCTTAGCTCTCAGAGTGTTCCACTCCCTGCTCAGCTACAAGACAGTCCTCATCCACACGGACAATCAGGTAGCCATGTTCTATGTAAACAAGCAGGGGGGGACTGGCTCTCTGTCGCTTTGCAACGAAGCTTTGCGACTGTGGGCCTTCGCCAGAGAGCATCAAATTCATCTTATGGCAGTGTATCTTCCAGGCGTTCAAAACTCTTGGGCAGACAGACTCAGTCGAGTTCTGCTTCCAGATAGCCAGGATTTTTCGAATATGGGGAACCCCAGACATAGACCTGTTTGCAAGTCCGTGGAATGCCAAACTTCCCCGGTTCTGTTCCAGGATTCCGTGTCAGGGAGTTCAGGCCAGGGATGCCTTCCTCCTTCATTGGGGTCAAGACTTCCTTTATGCCTTTCCACCCATTCCCCTAATTCCCAAAACACTGTTCAAGCTTCAGAGAGACCGAGGGTCTATGATCCTCATAGCACCACATTGGCCACGCCAAGTGTGGTACCCTCTACTTCTGCATCTCTCTCAAGCTCCATCCCTGGAGTTGGGCTCTGCTCCAGATCTTCTCTCCCAAGAAGACGGAACGTTGTGGCACCCAAACCCCCAGTCTCTCCATCTCAGGGCTTGGTTGCTGAAGGCCTAGACCTTCAAGTTTTCCATCTCTCTCAGCAAGTCAGAGATATTATTCATGCTTCTAGAAAGCCTTCCACTAGACGTTCCTATGCTTTCAAATGGAAACGATTTACCATTTGGTGTTCAGAGAGGGGTCTTAACCCCCTAGCAATACCTGTGAATTCTTTACTAGAGTATCTTTTGCATCTTTCACATGCAGGCCTCAAAACGAATTCGGTAAGAGTCCATTTGAGTGCTATTGCAGCGTCCCTCAAGCCTCTTGATGAACAACCTGTTTCCTCTCATCCTCTTATAGCAAGATTCATGAGAGGCCTTCTTTTAACTAAACCTCCCATTAGACCACCTCCAGTGGCATGGGACTTAAATCTGGTTCTTGGCCAGCTTATGAAGCCACCCTTTGAACCTTTAGCCACCACCTCCTTGAAATTTCTTTCTTGGAAGGTTATCTTTCTCATTGCAGTCACCTCAGCACGTCGCATCAGTGAGTTGCAAGCCTTGGTGGCTAACCCTCCTTATACAAGGTTCCATCATGATAAGGTAGTCTTCAGGACCAATCCACACTTTATGCCCAAAGTGGTCTCACCTTTTCATCTGAACCAAGAGGTATACTTACCTGTCTTTTTTCCAGGACCTCATGCATCGAGTGCAGAGAGGAATCTTCATACTTTGGATTGTAAAAGAGCTCTCGCCTTTTACTTACAAAGGACACAGCAACATAGAAAGTCTTCTCAACTCTTTGTTGCTTTTGATCCTTCCCATTTAGGACTTCCAGTTTCTAAGAGAACACTGTCCAGCTGGATTGCTCAGTGTATTTCTTTCGCCTACCAGAGTAGGAACCTTTCTCTGGAAGGCCATGTCACAGCTCACAATGTGAGAGCCATGGCAGCCTCAATGGCTAATCTGAACTCTGTGTCCATCGACCAAATCTGTCGAGCGGCCACCTGGGCCCCAGTTCATACCTTCACAGCCCATTACTGTTTGGACAAGGACTCCCGCCAGGATGCCTCGTTTGGTCAGGCTGTTCTCAAACACCTGTTCCATTCCTAATCAACTCCTACCCACCTACCTTGGTTGGATGCCAGAGATCCATGGGGGGAGGTGGAGCCCTTTTCAGGGACACACAACTCTGGGGTCTCTCCCTGGCATCTGCATCTAGGGAGTCCCCATATGTGAAGACTCATTCCTGCTTGTTCCTGGAGATAGCACAGTTACTTACCTGTAACAGGTGATCTCTGGGAACAGCAGGAATAAGTCTTCACAACCCACCCACCTCCCCTAGGAGTTGTATCTCTCTATCTATCTTTCCTTTCCTCTCTCTCTCTTTGTCTCAGCTTTAAAACTCGAACTGGAGAGAGACGGTTGGGAAAGGCGGGAAGGCAGCACGGAGGCGCTGTGGGATGCTCCCAAAAGCTTTCCTATTGGACGCTGGGGAGCGTTCCCGCGCAGGCTCCGTCGGTACCGACGATACCCATATGTGAAGACTTATTCCTGCTGTTCCCAGAGATCACCTGTTACAGGTAAGTAACTGTGCTTTATAAGCCAGACTCGAAGAATTGTGAAAGTGAGATTGCAAAAACATCAGT
This sequence comes from Ichthyophis bannanicus, assembly GCA_033557465.1. NCBI lineage: Eukaryota > Metazoa > Chordata > Amphibia > Gymnophiona > Ichthyophiidae > Ichthyophis > Ichthyophis bannanicus. The sequence goes on along the minus strand of CM066033.1, from coordinate 963,600,054 downwards.
TTGCTGAATATTAAAACATAGACAGCACCGATAGTGGAACATTGTATATGTTACAATCATTCCTTTGCATAATTGCGCTGGAGAGTTATCGACCACATTCCAGGATTTTGGAGAGGAAGTGATCATGAGGCCTGACTGAATTATAAGGAACAATTTTGGATGTACATCCAGCTGGTTTGAACAAACAAGTGGATTGACATACATTGATTTAATTCTTTTTGACAGTGGAAAAGAGGTTCGGTCTCTTTAAAATTTTGGAAGGTGTCATAAGAACATAAGAAATGCCATACTGGGTCAGAACAAAGTCCATCAAGTGACATTACAAGTCACAAGTACCTGTCAGGTTCCCAAAAAGGTACACAGATTCCACAATTCTTATCCCGGGGTAAGCAGTCCTCTTTAATAATGGTTTGTGGACTTTTCCTCCAGTAACTTGTCCAAACCTTTTTTAAACCAAGTTACACTAACAGCTTTTACTACATCCTCTGGTAACGAATTCTAGAGTGTGATTGCTCGTTGAGTGAAAAAATATTTTCTCTTATTAGTCTTGAATGGGCTGTAAGGTGAGAGCTGTCTTTGTCTGCCCGGACGCGGTGAGCTGGAACGGAGGAGCAGGCACTGCACAGGATGCACCTGGATGCCAGCTAAAGACCCTATAAGATCGGGTGTCCCACAAGAACACCCTGTGAGAACTGTCTCTTTGTCTGCCCAGATGTGGTGAGCTGGAACGGAGGAGCAGGCACTGCACAGGATGCCCCTGGATGCTAAAGACCCTATAAGAACAGCCCTCCTATAAGGCGCGCAACCTTCGCATGGGAAATGCAAGAAGAAAACGGTTGCTGCAACTGGAGTTGTGCTTAGCCCAATGGATAAGCATTTGCAGCCTAAGGAGATGGGAGCATCTCTGCCAGGTACCGTTCCGCTGTTTTCACTTCTTCTGGGAGCTTCTTTAAGCTCTCCAGACTGCACTTCACCTCCTCCTCTGACAGCTGTGACTCCAACCGCTTCCTCTGTTAGTGGTGTACCTTTACAGCAGAATACTCCGCATTCACTGAATGCTGTTTATGAGGCTGTAACTTGGTCTCCTCCTATGGTCGATGCTAGAGAAATTTCTGATTCTCAGGTTTCCCTAAGAGTTGCTTGGAGAGTTGTAATGCATATCGAGAGGACTCTAGTATCCACTCGCTCACAGCTATGCCATTTCTCCCAGGAGACTGTGGCTAGTCTGGGAGGTATGGAAGAATGGTTGGATGTCTTATCTAAATCGATACTTAAATGTGAGACCCAATGCTCTTCTTTTCAGACAGTAAATACTTCTACTGTCAAGGATGGTTTTGTGATACATCGTAAATTAGAGTCTTTTGAAAATATGGTTAAGGCTAAAATGCTAGGTTTTTAAATTTTCCTTGACATAGGATGCTTTCTGCTGACACCTTGTTGCGTAAATACTTTAAGGAAATATTGCTTTTATCTAATTTTGATTCAATTGTGGTTTCTAAATGCTAATATGTTACTGGTAGGAGGTTGTCTGATGAGCACTCAGGAAGGTTTGATATCCTACAATCACTATCTGATTTTAACTTAACAAAGTTTCTTGAGGACTCACAGGACAATATCTCTACCAGGGCCAAATTAGTGATCACGTTTCTTAGTGAGCAGGATAAGGTGTCAATATTTACAAATTACTTTAAAAACAAATATATGTTATTCTGTGGTGCTAAAGTTCAGCTCTTTCCTGATGTCTCAAGGACCACACAAATGAGAAGAAGGGCTTTTCTAGTCTTGAAACCCAGGGTGGTGGCTCTCGGGGCTTCTTTTTTCCTGCGTTACCTCTGTAAGTACTTAATTACACTTCCGGGGACTAGATTTGTTTTTCTAGATTCCTTGCAGTTAGAGAAGTTCTTGTCAGAAAGAGAAAGCTAGGGCTAAGGTCGGTGGAAAAATAGATGGTAGGTTTAGTTAATTAGGGCTTAGATATTGGAGTTTGCTCCTTGAATTCCTTTATAAGGGGTTTTCGTGTTTTTCTTTTGTTTATTTATCTCACCATGATGTGGGCTAATTTGATTGCGATGTTTCTGGATGTATCCCAATTGTATTGCTTGTTGCTTGTTTCTATGTTGTTTCTTGATGACTTGCTTTGTAAGTATATTTGAAAATAAAAAACATAATAAAGAAAATAAATAAATAAATGGGCTACATTGTAGCTTCTTTGAGTATCCCCTAGTCTTTCTACCTTTTGAAGGAGTAAACAACTGATCTCTGTTTACCCATTCCACTCCATTCATTAATTTATAGACCTCTGACATATCTCCCCTCAGCCATCTCTTTTCAAGTTGAAGAGCCCTAACCTTTTACGCCTCTCTTCAGAGGAGTACTCCCTCTGAGGAGAGGCTTTACCAGTTTGGTTGCCCTTTTCTGTACCTTTTCTAATTCTGCTATACTCTTTTTAAGATATGGCGACCAGAATTACACACAATATTCAAGGTGCGGTTGCACCATGGAACGATATGAGGCATTATAATAGCCTTAGTTTTGTTCTCCATTCCTTTCCTTATGATTCCTAGTATTCTGTTTGCTTTCTTGGCTGCCACTGCACAATGGTGAGAATATCCACGATGACGCCTAAATCCTTTTCCTGGGTGGTGGTTCCTAATATGGAACCTTGCATCCTGTAACTGTACTTTGGGTTGCTCTTCCCTAAGTCTATAACTTTGCACTAGTCCACACTGAATAATTTTGCATTATCTACAGATTTGGTCACCTCATTCACTATTTCCATTTCCAGGTTATTTATGAATATATTAAAAAGCAGTGGGCCCAGCACAGATTCCTGGGGTACCCCACTATTTTCCTTTCTCCATTGAGAAAATTGGCCATTTAGCCCTACTCTCTGCTTTCTATATTGCAACCAGTTCCTGATCCATAATAGTACACTACTTCCTATCCCATTACTTTTTAATTTGGCCAAGAATCTCTCATGAGGGACCTCGTCAAAGGCTTTCTGAAAATTCAGATACACTATATTAACTGGCTCGGCTCACCTTTGTCTGCCTGTTTATTCATGCCTTCAAAAGGTATAACAGATTAGTAAGACACAACGTTCTTTGGCTAAATCCATGTTGGCTTTTTCCCATTAAACCATGACTATCTACATGTTCAGTAATTTTGTTCTTTATAATGGTTTCTATCATTTTGCCCGGTACTGATATCAGGCTTACCAGTCTGTGGTTTGCTGGATCACCCCTGGAACCCTTTTTAAAAATTGGCGTTACATTGGCCATTCTCCAGTCTTCATGTACTACAGATGATTTTAATGATAGTTCACAGATTACTAATAGTAGGTCTGCAATCTCATATTTCAGTTCTTTCAACACCCTCGGATGTATACTATCTGGTAGAGGTGATTTACTACTCTTCAGTTTATCAAATACATCTTCCCGGTCTATCAATATTTATTTCTGTTCTTCCGATACATCATCTTTAAATACCATTTCAGGCATGGGTAGCTTCCCTACATCTTCTTCAGTAAAGACCAAAGCAAAGAATTCATTCAATCTCTCCGCTATGGCATTGTCCTGCTTTAGCGCCCCTCTATCATCTAATGGTCCAACTGACTCTTTCACAGTTATTTTGCTACAAATATACTTGAAAAGGTTTTTATTATTCTTTTTTGCTTCCATGGAAAGATTTTTTTTCAAATTCTCTCTTTGCCTGCCTTATCATTGGCCTTGCATCTAACTTGCCAGTGCTTATATTTTCCTGTTTTAGTCATTTGGCTCCTTTTTCCATTTCCTGAAAGATGATTTTTTTAGCTACTACTGCCTTTCTGACTATCTTTAAACAATGCTGGCAATTTTTTGACCTTCCTTCCACTTTTCTTAAAGTGTGGAATACATCTGGACTGGGCTTCCAAGATAGTATTTTTAAATAATGCCCATTCTTGATGTAAATCTTTAACCTTTTCAGCTGCTCCTTTTAGGTTTTTCTTAATTGCCTATTTTCCTCATTTTAGCATAGTCTCCTTTTTAAAAGTTAAAAGATAGTACTGTGGATTTCCTTGCCGTCCTCCCTCCATTTATTAAATCAAATGTGATCATGCTATGATCAGTATTGCCAAGTGGCTCTGACAGCCTTATTTCTTGCACCAGATCCTGTGTTCCACTAAGAACTAGGTCCAAAATAGCTTCCCCTCTTGTCAGTTCATGAACCAGCTGCTCAAAGAAGCAGTCATTTATTTCATCTAGAAACTTTATCTCTCTAGCATGTCCTGCTGTTACAGTCACCCAGTCGATACCAGGGTAACAGAAATCACCCATTATTACTTTGTTGTAACTTTTGTTAGCTTCCCTTATTTCTTTTAGCATTTCATCATCAATCATCCATTTATCCATTTATCATTTCATCGTCCATCTGTTCATTCTGGCCAGTACACCCCCACTGCCATCTTCTTCCCCTTTTTACTTGGAATTTCTCTCCATAGAGATTCTACATTGTATTTTGCTTCCTGCAAAACTTTTATCCTGTGTGACTCAATGGCCTCTCTAACATAGAGAGTTCCATAGAGTGCAACCTCTCTACCAATTTGACCTACCCTATCATTGCAATATAGTTTGTATCCATGTATCACAGTGTCCCATTGGTTTTATTTATTTATTTACTATTTTTTATATACCGCCCCTTCCAGGGATCAGGGGCAGTTTAAAGAGAATACTGCAAGAAACTTTACATTGAAACTTTGAAAAATCTTATGCACATTATAATTGTTAACAACTATCTTACAAGACCACACAGACCCTAATCATACCCACTTAAACCAGAAGAACACCTTTATATAGTTAACTTTTACATAGTTAAATAAAAAATGTTAACCTGTTGAAAATACCTCATGTAAAAAGTTAGCTCCTGTTTTATGTAACATGTTTGATTCTCTGTAAACTGCCCCTGATCTCTGGAAGGGGCAGTTTAGGAATGTATAATAAATAAATAAATAAATAAAGCTATAAACAATAAAGCAATTAATAATATTGTGTGTTCATTTATCTATGTGAATAACATTGAAGGGGCCTAATCGTATTGGATGTAGCTAATTTGGTTGTGTTTGAGGTATCTCAGGGGAGTTACCATAGTAATCAATGAACAGGTTGTCCTCCTTCCTCCAGGTCTCTGAGATGCCAATTATCTCTAACCTTTCATTTAGTGCTATATATTTTAACTCTCCTATCTTATCTTTTAGACTTCTATCATCTGCAAAAGGCATTTTAGAGGTTGTATTTTATTCATATTAATCTGGTTATCAATTGATAGGAGTAATTTGGAATCTTTCAGCTCTGTCTGCTCTGTACTTAAGGGCTCTGGGTTACTTTTATCTTTATTGGAACCTCTCTATCTTCCCTCTTTTGCTAGTATCCTTCAAGGATTTGTCCTTCCAAACCATGTGCTCTTGGGCGACTGTCAGCTTTTCCCTATTATCTAGTTTAAAAGCTGCTCAATCTCCTTTTTAAAGGTTAATGCCAGCAGCCTTGTTCCATCCTGGTTAAAGTGGAGCCCATCCTTCTGGCAAAGCTCTCCCTTCCCCAGAATGTTGCCCAGTTCCTAACAAATCCAAAACCCTCTTCTATGCACCATCGTCTCATCCATGCATTGAGACTGCGAAGCTCTGCCTGCCTTTTGGCTCCCGTGCATGGAATGTGAAGCATTACAGAGAATGCTACCCTGGAAATTTTGGATTTCAGCTTCCTACCTAAAAGCCTAAATTTGGCCTCCAGAATCTCCGTCCCACACTTTCCTATGTGATTGGTACCAATATGTACCAAGACAGCAGGCTCCTCCCCAGCTGTCTTGGTGGTGTGTGAGGTCTGCTACTTTTGCCCCAGGCAGGCATGTTACCAGGTGATCTTCACGTACACAAGCCACCCAGCTGTCTATATGCCTAATGACTGAATTGCTAACTATAACAACCATCCTCCCATGTCAAGGGTAGTGTTGAAAAAGATGCTGCAGCCATTTTGGGAGTTAAGTTAAGCTGGAGACAGTCATATCACCCTTGGAAGCAGTTGGAATCAGGCATCATAGAAGGATGTTTTAATGAAAGATGTCTTTCAGATTAGTGAACTGTTGCAGTTACCCTGATGCTGAACTGTAATTAGTTCGAAGCACAACATTGTGTCAGTTTTTAGTATTATTAGGTATTGCATTGGTAGCATGTTTTAGAAGCTGTCTATCTTGCTGATGATACCACATTATTGGCTGAAAATGAAGACAGTCTGAAACATTTGCTTCTCAAGATCCAGGAACATAGTCTTAAAATGGGCCTGCACCTTAATGTAAAGAAGACAAAGAACCCGATGTCTGGCAAAATCAATAAGTTCATTGTTAATGGCGAAAAAATTTAAATAGTGGACAACTTTAACCTACTTGGATCAACTATCAATAAAGAAACAACAAGCAGTCAAGAAATCAGACGATACATTGCTCTTGGCAGAATGGCTATGAAGGACCTAAACAAGATTCTCAAGAGCAGAGATATCGCTCTCAATACAAAGATTTGACTTGTTCAAGCCATGGTATTTTCAGTAATGTCATATGGATGCGAAAGTTGGACAGTGAAAAAGATAGACAGGAAGAAAATTGATGCCTTTGAATTATGATGCTGGCTACTAATGCTGTGTATACCATAGACTGCCCGAAGAACAAACCAGTCAGTACTAGAGGAGATCAAACCTAATATTTCTTTATAAGTTCAAATGACAAGACTTCGACTTTCATACTTTGGACACATCATTCGAAGAGAGAGATCATTAGAGAAAGACATCATGAAGGTCAACGCAAAAGGAGGAAGGCCGGCAATGAGATGGATTGATACAATAACAGCAGCTATGGGTGCCACTCTATCAACAATGAGCCACCTGACTAAAGACCGAAGACAGTTTAGGACAACTATCCAGAGTGTCGCCATGAGTCGACACCGACTCAACGGCACTTAACAACAGCACATTTTGCATGAAGATTCAAAATATTGGATTAATTAGAATAAAGCATAAAGGATGTTGGATAGATGGATAGAGCTAGCTTTACATTAGCTGGTGTCTTTTATGTAAAGGTCCAATAAAATATTTTGTACTAGGATTGTTTATAGTTATGGGACTGAGTTGGTATATGTGGTGAAAACAGGATCCCGTAATCAATCCTATATTGATTTACTTAGTGCACATGTGCATAAACTACAGCATTGTTTTGGTTGGCCCAATAAAATGTTTCATGGCCTACAAACGTTCCAGTTTTCTTCAAGATGAAATCTCCTCAGGCAGCTCAATTACTCTGTTGTGTTCTATGTCTTATTTGGTATGTTTATTGTGTGCATTAGTCTATATTAAGTAAAGTTGGTAGCAGTGACCCTGTTTTAGTTGGCACAACATTGTAAAGATGTCTTGAATCAGACTAACAAAGAATCAGTTTTGGATTGCTAGCAGATGTCTTCATATGACACACTACTCCCCACACATCCTGTTTTTGGTGTGTTCTCGAATGACAAAAGAATATGAGGAGAGTGGATGACAATGCACAGCTTTTGCATTAATGTTTTCACCATTCCATTCTTAATCTTAAAGCTTCCTTTTACCAAACTGATCTAGGTTAAAGTGGCTTAGTGTATGTAAAACCACTTTAAATCAACTTTGTTTAAAATTATAGTACTAAGTTATTTTAGAAAATTGTTTCTTGTTCTGCCAATTTGACATCTGCTTTTCATAAATTACAAAGAGGTTTTTTGTATGAGGATTTGTTCCATATATACTTGCTTTATTAAATCCTTAAGAAAAGAAGAAAATTACTAATATAGTAAAAAGAAAACTTACATAGGATGAATTTATTAAAGGTGAATTGAATGAGATGTTACACACAAGTAATTTGTGATAGTATACTATTCAGATAAGTGTAAAAACACAACAGAGGGCACAGATTAATCTCATTTGTCCGTGCCCTGATCTCCTCAATTAGCACAGCATCATACCCCACCCTGATGATCAGCAACTCCCTTCATGAACATCACCCTCCCACCTCCCCAACCCTCCAGAAGAGCATCAGCTGACCCTTCACACCATTCTTTCCTCGGCACATACTGGGATTTCCCTGGTGGATTAGTGGTGGGGGCAGGAAAAATCCCCAGTTGCTCCTACCCCTTTGCTGGCCTGGATTAAAAAATGGCATCTCTTTATTTATTTTATTTATTTAACACTCATTTTTATACCGCATCTTCCATAGATCAGTTGCGGTGTACAAATAACAACAATTAACAAAGCGAAGTTTGTTTTACATGGAACATCTTAATTATACATAGAACATCTTAGAATATCATAAATTAGAAGTTAAGTCTAGGAACTAAACAGTGATTTTAAACTGGAACTGTGTTAAAACAATTAACTAACAAAATGTAGTGTGTATATACATAAGACAGTACATAACAGATACAACTATATACATGAGGAGGTATTAGGGCATAAGAGAGTTGGATCATCATTTCGTTTGCGGTAAGTGTGTTGTCCATTTAGGTGGGAGGTTTGTGCTTTATGTGGTTAGCTATCTGTTTAGCCTTTATCTAAGTTGAGTGCAAGGTTTTCCATGGTATTGTAGTGTTTGGTGAATAGATACGTTTTTAATTTTTTGCGGAATTCCATGATCTCCGTTAGTGATCGTAGATCCTCTGGTAGGGAATTCCAGATAGTTGGAGCTATGTGAGAGAAAGCTCTATTGTTGGTTAATTTATGTGCTTTTACGTAGTCCTTCGGAATCTTTAGTTTATTTAATTGCTCTTTTCGATGGGTAGGCTTAGGTGTTTCTTTGCATATTAGCTTACATAGTGTAATCGGAGCCATGCCATTTAATGCTTTGAATGAGGTTATTATTGTTTTGTATATTATCCTACTTTGTATTGGTAACCAATGAAGGGATGCTAGTATTGGTGTAATGTGTTGGAGTGAGTTTATTTTTAGTATAATTCTCGCCGTTGCATTTTGGGCTAGTTGAATTCTTTTAATGTTCTGTTTTGAAATGCCCATAAGTATTAGGTTGGCGAAATCAAAGTGAGGGGTTATGATAGCTTGAGTTATATTAATGAAGTCTTGAATAAATACTAGCGGGCGTAATTGTTTGAGAATTTTAAGTTTGAAATAGATTTTCTTTATGGTGTTTCTAATGTGAGTTTCCATTGTAAGGTGTGTATCTAAGATAACACCTAGATATCTTATTTCATTTTTTATTTTAATTTCTTGATCTTGTAGTGTTATATGGGTTGGGGGGATAAATGATTGATTTTTTGTTATGATTAGGACTTCAGTTTTAGCATGGTTTATGTGGAGGTTTTGAGTTTTTAGCCAACTTGTGATTTCGTTTTAGCAGTCTGAGAGGAGTTGTAACGGTAGATTAGGGATAGTAAATGGAATGTACATCATAATATCATCTGCATAGAGGTGATATTGTACTCCAAATTTTTTAAATATATTGCAGACCGGTTTTATGTAAATGTTAAAAAGTAGAGCTGATAATGCAGATCCTTGTGGTAAACCTATTTCTTGATTATATGTAGTTGAAGTTTGATTACCTATTCGTACATTTTGTGTTCTGTTGTTTAAATAGGAGGTGAACCATTTATGTACTGTAGAGTTTATGCCTATCTGCCTTAAGTTGCTGAGCATTATTGAGTGATGTACACTATCAAAGGCCGCTGAAATGTCAATGAAGAGGAGGATGAATGCTTGTTTATGATTGTCGGTTCCTCTTAGGAGAGTATCAATTAATACTGTTAGTAGTGTTTCTACTCCGTGGCAGGGCCGAAATCCATATTGTTGTTCGTCAAGTGGGTAAGATGTGTCTATGTATTCCTGTGTCTGTAATTGCACTACTTTTTCTATTATTTTGGCCAAAAATGGTATGCTAGAAATGGGCCTGTATGATACTGGGGATGTTTTATCTAGTTTGCCATTCTTTAGGATTGGGCGTATTTGTGCGTGTTTGAGAGATTGTGGGAGGTAACCTTGGGATAATGAGAGGTTGACTATTGGGAGAATGAAGGATAGTAGTGTTGGCAGTGTGTTTTTTATCCATGACACTGGGCATGGGTCTAAATACGAAGTTGTGGTGTTGAGTCCGGATATGATAGTTTTTAATGTCGTACTTGAAATGGGGTAAAAGTCTGTCCATTCGTCAACAGGCTGGTGAAAGGTGTTAATTGTATCTAAAGACATTTGAGGTGTTTTTGATTTGTTTTGGTAGTGATTAGCTAGTGTTTGTACTGAGATATCAGTGATTTCGTTGTTAGAAGTTTGAGCGTTATTGGTAAGGTTTCTGACAATAGAAAATAGCTCTCTAGGTCTGTTAAATGATTTTGATAACGTTGCAGCGTAGTAGTTTTTCTTTGTACTATCTAGTGTTTCTTTATATTTTATTAGATGGTTGTTGTATATTTCCTTATGAATAGTCAACTTAGATTTTCGCCATTTAATTTCGTGTTTTCTTAGTTCTTTTTTCATTTGTTTTAATGTGTTATTGAACCATGGTGTACTGTTTGTTTTGGGGTGTATCCTTTGTTTATTTGTGTGGTTAATTTTGGCTGCATTATTGATTGTTTCATACCAGTTGTTGACAGCGTCATCTAGATCTGATGTGGATGGTAAGAAGTGGGGAATTGTTGAATCGAGGAATTCCGTTTCATTAAATTTTTTAAATTTTGATGTGGGGCCACTTAATGTATAGTTTTTGACATTAGCAGTATGATATGTGAGATTTATTTTGATAGTATAATGATCAGACCAGGGTGTCTCTGTGAGAGCTATGGAATTTGGGTTGATTAGTTTGAAGAGTGAATCGGGGAGAAAAATCAGGTCTAGTGTTCCTCCTTTTATATGTGTTGCGGTATTTATTATTTGATGATAATCTATATCTGATATAGTATCTAAAAATAATTTGGAGTTATGTGTTGATAGTGATGGTAAGTTGAAATCGCCTAGCATGATTACAGGGTTTTGTTCAGTGGATGAGCTAAGGAGATCAATAAAGGAGTCCAGGCAATCTGCACTTTGGTTTGGAGGTCTATAAATTAAGCAGATTTTCATGAGGCCGATTTTTATCAATAATGTGTCTATGTTATTAGAGATGTTTGATTGGATTGATTTGGCATTTAATGTCTTTTTCGTCATCATTAGGACTCCTCCGCCTTTTTTGTTGGATCTATGTTTGTAAAAAAGGTCATAGTTTTCATTATCCAGTTGATTTAGGTAGACTGTGTCTGTTTCCGAAAGCCAAGTTTCAGTGACACATAAGATGTCTGGTCTGGTGTCTGTTATTAGATCATTAAATATGGGGAGTTTGTTTTTCATTGATCGTGCATTAATAAGGATGCATGATAGGGAGGATGTGTTTGAGGAAATTTCCTTGCAAATTAGAGGTGAATTTGTTTGTTTTATGTGTATTAGTCTATGGTAGTTTATCTTTGGATAGTTGTTTGGGTGAATGTGTCCAATATGGTCATCATATCGGGTATGGGTGTGTATTATAGGGATGGTCATATAATTTTTGCTGTTTAGGCTTAGTGATAGGTTAATTATTATTATTGCCAATAGTATACAGGTGTATGATATTCTTAGAAACATGATGTTGGAGTGTGGCATTTTCTGATTCTGGTTCAGGGGTATGATAGCCAATGTATCTAATTCAGTGGTGTGTTGAGTAAGGTAGTGATGGCGTGGTAAAAACTGATGTGGTAATATGCAATAAGTTACTGACAACAGTAGGAAGGTTAGTTAATGACTAGTGTAGAGATGTAGAGTGGCTTGCTCAGTAGAACAATCAGTTGTTACATATTGGTAAGGTAGTAGAGGGATGAAATAGATGCAACGTCAGTAAGGTATATGTGGGTTACTGACAACAGTATTAAATCTGAGATGAAACTAAGTAGAAAGTAGTAAGAAACTAAGTAGAAAGTAGTAATTTAGATGTAGGTTACTGACAACAGTGTTAAATCTGAGATGAAACACAGATAGCAGTGATATTTCCAAATTGAGTTACAGACGACTGTAAAATATCTGAGACTTGCTACTGACAACAGTAATAAATTTGAGACTTACTACTGACAACAGTAATAAATTTGAGATGGATCACAGGTGGCAGGCATATATCTAAAGTGATCTACTGACAACAGTAATTAGGTCTGATGTAATACAATAGTAATATTTAAATTGCTACGATTGCTAAAACACAAGGCTAAATTCATACAGGATAATGTTAAGGCTTAAATGTATTAATATTGACAATAGTAAGGTGTTCATCTATAAGTAATGCTGACTACTGTGATCAATATAAGCAGTATAATATTATTAGTGCGTCTATGCAGAAAAGGATTGGGATTGTTAGCTATAGATGTTATTAGATTACCAAGGTGGCACAATAATGTATAATGTTTAGTATAGTCCGTTAAGCTTTATCTATTCGAGTTGAGACTGTTATGAGCAACAATATTGGTTGAGTATACTTGCAGCAAGTTGATGGAGTGTCCAAACGGTGGTTCTCCGCGAGCTCAACCCTGAAGGATCTCAGCGGTACCTTGTAGAGTCTGTTTTTCTCTTCTGTTTTCCCCTAACAGTAGTCTCATGGTACTACCACTAGAAGTCAAGCTGCCGTTGATGTTTATGATGATGAAAATAGCAGCATTGTTTATTCCCCTCTCACCCATTTAAGTATATTCAGGCAATTCAGGCTCTAACATTGTGTTCACATATCACAGCCAAACAAAGCAAAAATATGGGGAAATTTGAATCATTAGCAGTTCTACAAAAATAAGATTCATTTTCTGGTGCACATCAAACCACCACAGGTAAAAGGTTCTTGATAAGTATTGTTGAGTCTTACATATTGGGACATGGAAGCATGAACCAAGGGAAGTTGGAAGTGGTCAAGAATTAAATGGAACGTGTACAACTTGATCTGTTGGTTGTCAATGAACTGATATGGTCTGACGTTGGGCACTTTGCATCTGATGATCACATGGTCTACTATGCTGGAAATTAAAGACAAAGACAAAAAATGGTGATGCATTTATAATTAAAAAGAAACTTGCAAGAACTGTAATGAAATGCAGTGCAACCAGTGAATGTTTAATTTCTATTCATCTACGAGGAATACCCATCAACTCAACTGTAATTCAGGTAAAAGGAATGCTTACTAAAAAAAAGAGGTATACAAATGCATGGATTCAGCTCTTAGTTTGCCTTTAAGACACACAGGGGTGCATGTTAAGTCCCATGCTAAAGAAGTGGGTTTGGGCCGCATTACTAGTATGGGGCGCTGTGCTAGATTCAGAGGGGTGGGAACAGCCAATCCCCCTGATTTTAGCAAAGCTTGCCAGGTTAAAACCGCCACGTGGAGCAACTTCTGCCATGCATTGTGCTGGCAGTAGTGGCTCCCTCCAAAGGAATAACATACACAGAGAATGACCATGGCTGTGACTCTCACTTGTTCCTTATGGGGTACTTTATTAAGGACCCAATTTGGCTGAGTTTCAGCAACGTCTGCATCAGGGGTCTGTAAAACTGATAATAAAACATATAAACAATAAAATAATATACAATTAGCATAACAAAATATAATGAATAAATATATAGTACCTAGAATACATAAATAGAATTTAAAAAATAGCATATAAAATCATAATAAAACTGGACAGCAAACCTACAGATACAGCATATGACACCAAATACATTTCCCACAAAACATATATCCAATCAAGCAGAGCACAGTAAGGCCACAAATCATTGTTGTGCTTAAAAACAATGATAATAAGATAAATAAAAATGAAGCTTAAAAACAACATAAAAAACAAATAAAATGAAAACAAAACCTATTAAGTGTATACCTCTTTAAAAATCAGGATGGTGTGAAATGACCAGCCATAACCATAAGCATAACCTACACTGAAGCCTGTATCAGATATGTAAAGATGTGCGAATATGTGAGTACATATGTTATTTATTTATTTAGACAGATTTGTATATCACCTTATCCTATAATCAAAGTGGTTACAGTACAAATGGAGGGTTACATATAACATAAGGGTATTTAACAACATTTAGACAGTACGATCTACTTAACAAGATTTAACATTTAACATGAGGTTACATTTAACATGAGGGTATTTAACAACATTTAGACAGCACGATTGGAGGGTTACATTTAGTATGAGTATGACATAGGAAAATGTGGTAGGGAGGTTCTGGAGGCTAAATTTAAGCTTTTACGTAGGAAGTTGAAATCCAGAACTTTCAGGGTAGCATTCTCCGAAATGCTTCCCGTTCCACGTGCAGGACCCAAAAGACAGGCAGAGCTCCGGAGTCTCAATGCGTGGATGAGACGATGGTGCAAGGATGAGGGTTTTGGATTTGTTGAACTGGGGAAAGGAGAGGCTCTTCCGAAGGGATGGGCTTCACCTTAACCAGGATGGAACCAGTCTGCTGGCATTAACCTTTAAAAAGGAGATAGAGAAGCTTTTAAACTAGAAAATAGGGGAAAGCCGACAGTCACCCAAGAGCGCATAGTTCGGAAGAAGGTATCCTTGAAGGATACTACCAAAAGCAGAGAGGTTCAAAAAAAAAGTAAAGTAGCCCAAATACCCTTGAGTATGGTGCAGACAGAGCGTAAAGATTCCAAATTACCCATGCCTACCAATAACCAGATTAATATTAATAATATACAGTCTCTAAAATGCTTGTATGCAAATGCTAGAAGTCTAAACAATAAGATGGGAGAGTTAGAATATATAGCACTAAATGAGAGGTTAGATATGATAGGAATCTCAGAGACATGGTGGGAGGAGGATAACCAGTGGGACACTGAGATACCTGGGTACAAACTATCGTAATGATAGAACTGATCAAATTGGTGGAGGGGTTGCGCTCTATGTTAGAGAGGGCATTGAGTCAGAAAGGATTAAAGTTTTGCAGGAAACAAAATTTGCTGTAGAATCTCTATAGATTGAAATTCCATGTATGAAGAGGAAGGTGAGTCGGTTGTGCATAAACAGGTAGACAAAGGTGAGTCGGTTGATATAGTGTATCTGGACTTTCAGAAAGCTTTTGATAAGGTCCCTCATCAGAGACTTTTGGCGAAACTCAAAAGTCATGGGATAGGAGGCAGTGTAATATTGTGGATCGGGAACTGGTTAAAAGATAGAAAGCAGAGGGTAGGGCTAAATGGCCAATATTCCCAATGGAAAAAGGTGAATAGTGGAGTACCCAGGGATCTGTACTGGGTCCGCTACTTTTTGACATATTCATAAATGACCTGGAAAAGGGAATAACAAGTGAGGTTATCAAATTTGCAGATGATACAAAACTGTTTAAAGTTGTCAAAACCCAAGAGGATTGTGGAAAACTGCAGGAGGATCTGGATAAATTGGAAGACTGGGCATCCAAATGGCAGATGAAATTTAATGTGGACAAATGCAAAGTTATGCACCTAGGAAAGAACAACCCACACTATAGTTACACAATGCAAGGTTCCACATTGGGAACCACCACCCAGGAAAAAGATTTAGGAGTCAACGTGGATAACATGTTAAAACCCTCTGCCCAGTGTGCAGTGGCAGCCAAGAAAGCAAATAGAATGCTAGGTATCATAAAGAAAGGGATGGAAAATAAAACAAAGGATATTATAATGCCTCTGTATCGTTCCATGGTACGACACACCTTGAATATTGTGTGCAGTTCTGGTCACCGTATCTTAAAAAGGACATGGCTCTTCTCTGTACTTTTTCTAATAATGCTACCAAAATGGTGAAGGGGATGGAAGGCTACTCCTATGAAGAGAGGCTACAAAGGTTGGGGCTCTTCAACCTGGAAAAGAGACGGCTGAGGGGAGATATGATAGAGGTCTATAAATTAATGAATGGAGTGGAGCAGGTAAACGTGGATCAATTGTTTACGCTATCAGAATATAGAAAGACTAGGGGGCATGCAATGAAGCTACAGGGTAAACTATTTAAGACAAATAAGAGAAAATATTTTTTCACTCAAAGTGTAATCAAACTCTGGAATTTGTTACCGGAGGATGTAGTAAGGACTGTTAGTGTAGCTGGGTTTAAAAAAGGTTTGGACAAGTTCCTGGAGGAAAGGTCCATAAACCACTATTAAAAAGGGACCCAGGATAATCAATGCTTGACCCAGTGCAAGCATTGTGGAACCTGTGTCTTTTGGGGATATTGCTAGGTACGTATGACCTAGATTGGCCACTGTTGGAAACAGGATAGTGGGCTTGATGGACCTCGGTCTGACCCAGTATGGCATATCTTATGTTCTTATGAGATGGCAGTGGGGGTGTACTATCGACCACCTGGCCAGAATGAACAAATGGATGATGAAATGCTCAAAGAAATCAAGGAAGCTAACAAAAGTCACAGCACAGTAATAATAATGGGTGATTTCAATTACCCCGGTATCGACTGGGTCAGTGTCACGGCAGGACATGCTAGGGAGATAAAGTTCCTTGATGAAATAAATGACTGCTTCTTGGAGCAGCTGGTTCATGAACCGACCAAAGGGGAAGCCATATTAGACCTAGTCCTTAGTGGAACACCAGATCTGGTGCAGGAGATAAGGGTGTTGGGGCCACTTGGCAATAGTGATCATAGCATGATCGTGTTTGATTTAATTAGTGGAGGAGGGATAGTAAGGAAATCCACAGTACTACCTTTTAACTTTCGAAAGGGAGACTATGATAAAATGAGGAAAATAGTTAAGAAAAAGCTAAAAGGAGCGGTTGCAAAGGTTAAAGACTTACATCAAGCTTGGGTGTTGTTGAAAAATACTATCCTGGAAGCCCAGACCAGCTGTATTCCATGCATTAAGAAAAGTGGAAGAAAGTCCAAAAAACTGCCAGCATGGTTTAAAGGTGAGGTCATAGAGGCTGTTGCTGACAAAAAAGCATCTTTCAGGAAATGGAAAAAAGAGCCATACGACAAAAACTGGAAACAGCACAAGCACTGGCAAGTTAAATGCAAAGCATTGATAGCATCAGAGGGAGGAGTAGCCTAGTGGTTGGGGCAAGGTACTTCAGGCCGGAAGGTCGGGGGTTCAAATCCCACTAGAGTGAAAAAAATCCCACTAGAGGACAGCAACCTTGGGCCGGAAGGACTGGGGTTTCTAGTCCCACAGATGCTCCATGTGGTCTTGGGCAAGCCACTTAACCCTCCATTGCCCATGTTCCCTGTAAGTATTAGTGTATGTGTCTCATATCCCTGCGTGTTAAATGTATCCCCCAATTGTGTTGTGACCGCTTTGATTGAAGGATAAGGCGGTATACAAAACTGTCTAAATAAATAAATAAATAAATTGATAAGGCAGGCAAAGCATGAATTTGAGAAGAAACTTGCTATGGAAGCAAAAATGCGAAATAAAGACTTTTTTTAAGTACATTCGTAGCAAAAGCCTGTGAGAGAGTCAATTGGACCGTTAGATGATAGAGGGGTAAAAGGGGCAGTAAGAGGAGACAAGGCTATAGCGGAGAGACTGAATGAATTCTTTGCTTCGGTCTTTACTGAGGAAGATGTAGGGATGTTACCCAAGACTGAAGTGGTATTTAAAGGTGATACTGCAGAGGAATTGAGAGAAATATCGCTACACCAGGGGCAGGACCTCAGAAAACACCCACAAACAGGAACAGAAGCGAGGGACATCTTGAACAATTTTCAGAAGACTGTGTTCATGAGAAACTAGCTCAACTTAAAGTAGACAAAGCGATGGGACCGGATGGGATACACCCTAGAATACTGAGGGAACTTGGGGATGTTCTAGCAGCTCCATTGACTGACCTTTTCAATGCCTCGTTGGAGTCGGGAGTGGTGCCAAAGGACTGGAGAGAGGCTCATGTGGTGCCTTTACACAAAAGCGGAAGTAAGTATGTGGTTGAAAACTACAGGCTGGTTAGTTTAACTTCAGTGGTGAGTAAATTATTGGAAACGCTGCTGAAAGAGAAAATAGTGAGGTTTCTGGAGTCCAGCAGATTACAGGATCCGAGGCAGCATGGATTCACCAGAGGAATGAACGGCGAGGAATGGCTAGCAGAAAAAAGGAGGTGATAGTGCCTCTGTATAAGTCTTTGGTGTGACCTCATTAGGAGTATAGTGTGCAATTCTGGAGACCGCACCTTCAAAAGGATGTGAACAGGATGGAGTCGGTGCGGAGGGTGGCTACTAAAATGGTTAATGGTCTTCATTATAAAGCATATTAGGACAGACTTAAGGATCTTAATATGTACACCTTAGAGGAAAGGCGGGATAGAGGTGATATGATTGAGATGTTTAAATACCTCTGTGGTATAAATGTTCAGGGGGAGAGCCTCTTTCAATTGAAAGCAAGTTCTGCTACGAGGGGACGTGGGATGAGGGTGAAGGGGAAGAAATTCAGGAGTGATTTGCGGAAATATTTCTTTACGGAAAGAGTGGTGGATCCATGGAATAATCTCCCAGTGGAGGTGGTAGAGATGAGGACTAACTGAATTCAAAAAAGCATGGGATAAACACAGAGGATCTCTAAAGAAAAAAAGGGGACTGTTGTAGTTGTTGATATGGAAGGACAGACTAGATAGGCCATGTGGTCTTTTTCTGTCGTCATATTTCTATGTTTCTATTTCTTTTTATCATAGCAGGTGAAAAGGCCACCACGAGGAACTTCCCATTCATTAACTTCCGGGATTCAGCAGTGTTCAAATGTGTCTCTTGTAAATAGATACCTGCCTTCTCTTTCTGACACTGTGAGAATTTTTGTACGCTTAATTGGGTTGTTAACACCCTTTACTTTAAGTGAGAGAAATTTAAGTTTGTTCACCATTTGACCTGGTTTGAAACCATTTAGATCTCCCTTCCCTTTGGTTTGCCCCAATAAGAATTGTCCTAAATTGCAGTAAAAATCCCCAGTCTCTTATTTCCCAAACATAGCGAATGGCCATCCTATCAAACCGTGTAGAACATTTACTTCTCGGGCAAGAGGTTACCTCACCTAAGCTCATGTGGGTGAGACTAACTGCAGACAAGAGACCCAGAGGTGCCCAACTGGAATTGCTCATTGCTGCCCAATTACCCTATTACAGACACAAGAAGGAAAGAAAGAGAAAAAAAGAAAAACCACGACATTTGTTATCCCAACACTAGGGTCAATAGAAAACAAGGTGTCACTTATGTGCTGATGATAAAGCTATTAACATTAATAGTATCAGTTATTACAGACAAACTATAAATATTACTCATGTCTTCCCCCCAGCTTTGCTTATTTACTCCCTTTAACCATCCTAAAAACTTAAACAGGTTTTATATACTGTAGAGTCTATCCCCCCTCCCCCTCTGTCCAGGTATTCATAATGGTCTAAGGGGGGCCCTCTATCTGTATATTCCAAAACACACAAAAAACCAAAAGCAAATTAAATTAGGATAGCTTTAACTTCTTAGTTTAACCTTACAGTCCCCTTTCCAATTCAACAGAACCCAATCTTAAGTTCCAGCAAAGGGGAGTATTCACGTTCAGTTTATAATGCACCATGTTGCTGAACACAAGATATAAGAAGTATGACCACTACCTAATTTGGTTTCATTTCACTAGAGTAAATTCCCCAGCTCGAACGTACAAAAGAATTACAGTTATTATTAACTGACAAGCGAGTCCAATCAGCGCAGCTTCCTGATCCTCCACATATGCACGCAAGGCCTTCGGATCCTCAAATGATCGCGTTTGGTTGAGTAAAGTGATCCGCATCCGCGCGGGGTAATACAGCCTGTAGCGACCCTGTAGCTTCTGAAGTCTTGGACGCAGTGCCAGTAGTTGTCTCCTTTTGTCTACAGTGACTTTTGAAAAATCCGGAAAAAAACATACGTTTATGGCCTTCGTGTGTTGTTAACGACTGAACTTTGGCTGCGGCCATAATCGCTGCAGTTTGTTGATAGCGTAGCACCAAAAATATCATTGGACGCGGGTACTTCCCTGTGGTTTTCATGTGTGAGGGAACACGGTGTGCTCGATCGATTTCCAATGGATGGGTCAACTGCAGTTGTAACAGCTTAGGCAAAAGAGTCTCTAGGAATTTAACCGGGTCTACCCCCTCCACTCCTTCAGGCAGCCCTAGTATTCGAATATTATTTTGCCTGGCTCTATTGTTCATCTCTTCCAGACTTCGCTCCAGCTGCACAATTCTTGCAGTGTTTTGCTCTACCCCATGGAGCCTCTCTTCATGGGCTGTGATAATATTTTCAGCTTTATCCGAACGCAATGTAAGTGTGGCCATTTGTTGTTTCAGGTCCAAGAGGTCAGTTTGCACAGAGCCCAACGTGTTGCCGTTTTATACCACCAACTCCTTCACTGCTCGAATTTCAGCAAGTAGTTCCATGAGGCCCTCTGGCTGATCTCGGGAGCACACCATTTTTTGCGGTGAAGGTGGCTCCGGTTTAGAGCATTTTGCACCCGCCGCAGTGTTACCCTGAAAGTCCAGTCTCACATACTCCTTGTCAGACATAAAGGAGGACATACTCCTTGTCAGATATACTCCTTGTCAGATATAAAGGAGGAAAGCGCAAGTCAGCACACAATTACCAACTCTGGCAGCTAATTCACACAGGATTCCCCTGGAGCTGAGACTCTAGGCATCCATCTTGTTCCGCGGATAGCTCCGCCCCACCTCTGTCTGTGGGTTTTATATAAATGGTGGTACTGAAACCATCAATAATTTTTTTAATCACGATATCCAAAAATGGGATCTAAAGGTGATCATATTGCATTTGAAATCTTAGATTGCTGTCTTGGGTGTCTAACCATCCATAAAATTCATGTAATCGTTCTTCATCTGCTTTCCTTAAGACTAGTCTATTGTCGATATAACGCTTCCAGAGGTGAATCTCATTGGAAAATGGAAACATCTCAAAATACGGGTTTTCAAATTCAGCCACATAGAGGTTAGCTATGTCTGGTGCCATTGTGGCACCCATAGCAGTATCCTTGATCTCTTCATTAAACTGTACTCTAAAAAAAAAAAAAAAAAAATTGTTTCAGGTGAGAGCTATTCTAGCTAGCCCCGCCAGGAGTTATTTATGGTTTCAGCACCACTATTTACATAAAACCACTGATAGAAATAAACTGCTGGCTTTCAGTAGCCAATAGCATCCTTTGTATGTCTCTTCTGCTCACAAAAATAATTTATATTTCCTTAAATGATCTCTCACAGTCAGCAGGAATGCAAACCAAATTGTTGGTATAGTTAGTGCAGAAAGTGAGTACTCCAAAACTGATATTGTCATCCACTTGGGTACAAATGACCTGGCTAGAAACAGTGCCTCTGCAGTTCAAAGGGTCTTCCAGACTCTGGGAGAGAAACTCAAGCCCATTGCTAACACTATAGCATTCTCAGAAGTTCAACCTGTTCATGGTAAGGGGGCAGAAAGGCTACATCACATAAACAACTTTAATACACGGCTCCAAACCTGGTGCAAACAAGAGGGAATTAGATATATAGGCAACTGGGGAAACAGATAGAACAAGAAGAGACTATACGATGCTGATGGACTACATCTCTCCATCGCAGGGAAAAGGATCCTAAGTGAAAATTTCAGGCAGTATGCAGACAGGCATTTAAACTATGGAAAGGGGGTGATGGATGGAGAAGGACAAGTTCAGTATGTCACTCCCAGCAAAATAACATTGGAAACAGCCACACTTTTGAAACACATATCAATGGCAAGCAGGAAGGGGCGTGTAGAACAAAATCCATGCAAAACGCAGACAAGCCAATCAACAAATGCTGAAAAGCAATGAGCACAAATGCTCGAAGTCTAGCCAACAAAGTTCCTGATCTGGAAGCCCTAATGGTGGAAATGGACTTGGACATTGTGGCCATTACAGAAACTTGATTTAACGAGTCACATGAATGGGATATAGTCATAGCTGGTTATAATCTATTTAGAAGAGATAGAGAGGGTAGAAAAGGAGGAGGAGTAGCCCTATATGTCAAAAGCAATATTAAAACTGCTGAAATGCAGGGGACGTGGGGAAAAGAAGAAGCGCTATGGATTGTGTTGGAAAGAGATGGCACTGTCATCCATACTGGTGTGATCTACAGGCCTCCGACTCAAACCGAAGAAATGGATAGCGAATTGATTGTTGATA
Organism: Ichthyophis bannanicus; assembly: GCA_033557465.1. Classification (NCBI taxonomy): domain Eukaryota; kingdom Metazoa; phylum Chordata; class Amphibia; order Gymnophiona; family Ichthyophiidae; genus Ichthyophis; species Ichthyophis bannanicus. The sequence goes on along the minus strand of CM066033.1, from coordinate 963,577,873 downwards.
TTGCAAAGATAGCTATGAAGGGGGACATGATCATATTGGGTGACTTTAATTTACCCGATGTGGATTTGAGTGTTCCTTCTGCAAATCTGGAAAGAAGTAAAAAAATTGTGGATGCCTTCCAAGATGCATTACTTAAACAAATGGTGATGGAACTGACCAGGGAGAGCTCGGTGCTGGATTTAGTACTCGCCAACGGAGATAGCGTGTCGAATATGCAGATGGGTGCCCATGTGAGCAGCAGTGATCATCACACAGTGTGATTTCAGATTAAAACCAAGGTAAAATCCAATCACAGCAAGCTCAAAGTCCTAGACTTCAAAACACTCACTTCAGTAAACTGGCCAAATTAACTAAAGGAGGAGTTGGCAGGGTATGATGGGATTAGGCAAGTGGAATTGCAAGGGGCAAAACTAAAGGAGGAAATAAAAGCTGCAACAAATACATACATAAGGAAAGTAAATAAAAACAAGAGGAAAAGGAAATCTATTTGGTTCTCCAAAGAAGTGGCTGCACAAATAAAGGCGAAAAAATGGCTTTCACAAAATTCAGAAACTTGCAAGCAGAGGAACACAGAAGATCAAACTAAAAGACAAAAAGAGAAATAAGGATAGCAAAATCAAAGGTAGAAGAAAAGATGGCTAAAGATGTGAAGTGTGGCGACATTTTTTTCATGTATATTCAGGAAAATAGAAAAATCAGAGGTAGAATTGCAGGACTCAAAAGTGCTGGCAACGGATTCGTGGAAAATGACATTGAAAAAGCAAAAATACTAAACAAATACTTCTGTTCTGTTTTTACTAAAGAATATCCTGGAGAAGGACCACCTGTGATTAACAAATATACAAATGGGAATGGAGTAGATACCATTCACAAAAGATGATGTATTAGAACAGCTTGCAAAACTGAAAGTGGACAAGGCTATGGGACCAAATGGGATACATCTTAGGATACTGAAAGAGCTCAGAGAGGTTTCCTTGCAGGGCCATTAATGGATGTTTTTAATAGATCTTTGAAGACAGGAGAAGTTCCACAGGACTCGAGAAGGGCTGAAATGGTACTTCTTCACAAAAGTGGTAGTTGGGAAGAAGTGACAAACTAGAGGCCAGTAAGCCTTGCCTTGGTGGCGGGAAAAGTAATGGAGGCGTTCATGAAAGAGCGAAGAGTGAACTTCCTCAAAACCAACAGGTTGCATGATCTGAGGCAACATGGTTTTACCAACGGACGATCTTGGCAAATAAATCTGATTGAGTTTTTTGACTGGGTGACCAGAGAACTAGATCAGGGCATGCAATGGATGTGATCTACCTAGATTTCAGCAAAGCCTTTGATACTGTTCCTCATAGGAGGCTTATCAATAAACTCAACAGCTTGGGGATGGGTCCCAAGGTGATGAACTGGATCAGAAATTGGTTGACTGACAGGCGACAGAAGTTGATGGTAATCAAACTCACTTGGATGAAAGGAAGGTGATTAGCGGAGTGCTCCAGGGTTAGGTCCTGGGATCAGAGCTGTTTGATATTATTTGTGAGTGATATTGCTGAAAGACTGAATGGAAAAGTCTGTCTTTTTGCAGATGACACAAAAATTTGCAACAGAATGGACTCCCCTGAGGGAGTGGAGAACATGCGGAAAGATTTACAAAAGCTGGAAGAATGGTCTAATACTTGGCAGTTAAAATTCAATGTGAAGAAGTGCAGTGTCATGCACTTGGGAAGCAGAAATCCAAGGGAATTGTATGCGATAGGGGGGGTGAGAGTTTTGTGTGCACAGACCAGTAGAAGCATCCTTCTAGATTTGCCATCGCCTTTTCTACCTGTTTAGCTACTTTAAGATCATCAGACACAACCACGCCTAGGTCCCGCTCTTCTTTAGTGGACAAAAGTACTTCACCCCCTATACTATATTGCTCCCTTGGATAGCTGCAGCCCAAATGCATGACCTTACATTTTTTAATCTTAAATCCCAGCTGCCAAATTCTAGACCTTTCTTCAAGCTTATCTAGATCCCTCCTCATGTTATCTACACCTTCCTGGGTGTCTACTCTATTGCAGATTTTGGTATCATCCGCAAAAAGGCAAACCTTACCCGACAGCTCTTCTGCTATATCACTAACAAAGATATTAAAAAGAATCAGACCAAGGACAGATCCCTAGGGCACACCACTGATAACATCCTTCTCCTCAGAGTGAGCCCCATTTACCTGTACTCTTTGTCGCCTCTCACCCAACCAATTTCTAACCCAAGCAGTAACTTTAGGGTTCATCCCTAGGGTGCTCAGTTTGTTTATAAGTCACCTGTGAGGAACAGTGTCAAAGGCTTTACTGAAATCTAAATACACCACATCTAGGGCTCTCCCTCGGTCCAACTCCCTATCACCCAGTCAAAGAAATCAATCAGATTTGTCTGACAAGATGGAGTGGCTATCTTGATAAGTAGGGCATTGGTGCCGACGATTTCTCATATAAGTTCGGATGCGGAAGGGAGATGGGTCAAATTGGTGAAGCAGGTTAGTCAACGCAGCTTTACATTATTAAACTTATATGCTCCTAATTCTGATGACTTTGTCTTGAGGGCCTCCACTTGCCTCTTTGGACCCTTTATCAGGCCCCACATCAGATAGGAGTGGGGTTTGTGTCTCACCAACACGAGCACACCGCTCCCACATTTAGCTGGCCACAGACACCTCCGCCAAATCACCACCCTCATCACTTGGCACCCCCACAGCCTACTGGCAACTCCAGCTTCCATAACCTGGGCTCCCCACTGCCTCCTCACCATCTGTGTCCCCCTCCAACCATACTGTCACATCTGACCCCACCCCCACATTCGACTTGGTACCCCCATCCACGTTGCATATCTACCTTCGCCTACACTCTCCCCCTGCATGTACTCCATCCCCTCACTCTTGCTCTCACCCTCCTACTACTCACAGACCCCCACATGCTCCCCCTACATGCATTCCGACCCCTCACCCTCACTCCCACCCTCCTGCCACTCACACACCCCCACACACTCCCACTGCATGCGCTCCATCCCATCACCCTCACCATCGCCCTCCCCCTCCCCATGCACTCACCTGCTGCCACCTCACCACCCCTGCCTAACCCCTCAGCCTTTAACACTACAACCTCCCTCACAATACTCCATGGGGCCTCTCCAGCCACCCTCCTTGTCACACCACACTCCCCCTCCACCAGGGGCTGGAGGATGAGGGTCCAGAGGTCACCCCCTGTCTCCATAACACCTGTGGATGGCACCAGTGTGACCTGGCCGCTGACCTGCTGCACATTATACCCCAGTTGTGCTGTGTGACTTAGGCCTCCCTGCCCACTGCCATCAGCTCTGTCCCCCTTCAGGGGAGGTGGAGGGGGAGAATATTGCCTTCCCTGCTGGGCCCTCCTCATCTTCCTCCTCATCCCCTGATAGTGTTGGGCTGGACAAGAGGATGGAGCTTGGCGATGTGCTGCTGCTGTCCTCACTGGTGGTCGTGCTGCCACTCTTGCTGGAGCTGGGGGGCATATCTGCACCACAGTGTCAGGGGTGGAACCATTTGGGGATGGGGTGGGGAGTCCTCCTCCTACTGTGCTGCCACTGTGGGGGACAGAGGTCATGATTAGCTACATGGCTGTGGTGTCTCTGCTGCGTGTCTGACAGGTCATTCATAGGCAGCTGGGTTCCTGGTGTTCCAGAGGCACAGGTTGCTGTCATTCTGGGCCCATGTGAGGCCCATATCAGGTATGTGTTTCCTCTGTCAACCTCAGGACAGTTCTCCTGTCACTGCCACTATGGTGGGGCAGGCAGGACTCTGTGTCGCCTTACCATGCTCAGTATCCATACATCTATGTGGGACATCGTGGTGGCTGTGTCACACATGTCCACACCCTGCTCTTCCTGTTGCTGCTCTACTGTGGTTGCTGGGGGGTCGGCACATACCCAGGATGTTCCAGCACATCCCTGCTCTGCAGGGGGTGCGACAGTGTGGGCTGGGACTATGTGTTGTGCGACCCTGGGATGAGGGCATGATGTTTCTATGGTGCTCATGTCACAGTGGTGTGTGCTGTTACATGTGGTGTCCTGCTTGTGTTGGGGGGCCTATCGGCCTGCTGCTCGGATTGGATATTTGCATGGCTACTCATCCTGCAGCTGCTGCCGGAAACGCCTAGTACCACCCAGATGAAAATTGGGCCTTATATGTTTTATCGGTTTTACAGACCCCTGATATGGGCACTACTCAGGTAGCCACTTAGTAAACATGCACCATGGTTTTTAATGTTATACTTCCATAATCTCCATTTTTAGAGAGTTTTTAGTTTGCACTAAAATCACAGTGGCCCCATGAAGGTTTTGCAGTTAACATATGTTAACTGCAAATGTTAATGCACAGTAGCTGCGAAGCCTCCATTCCCTGCATTTTTGGGTGGGATGCCAAGCCACTAATGTGGACCAAAGTCACACCTACACATAAATGACACAATAGATAACAGTGAAGGCAGTTACTTCCACCTTTTGAAGTGGTGTAACCTGGTGTGCATTATCTGATGCAGCAGCAGTTAATGCATGTAATGACCTTTTCATTAACCGAAAGGTGCTGTTCCTACCCATTCCTTGTCTGAAAATGGCAGTTTCCACATTAACTGTTTAACACAGAAATGAGCGTACTCACAATTAATGCCATGGATAAATAACCTAGTGGCCTGGTAACTAAGACCAGGGTTCAGTACCCAGTGGCATGCCTTGTGGCCTTGGGCAAATGAGGTTAACTTCCATTGCCTCTGAAGAAAGGCCTGGCTATCTACTTCCAGTCATACTTTGCCAAGAAAATCCAGGAACTGCTGGGTCACCAGGAAGCATAATTGACTCAATGTTACACATCGTATTTCAACAATTAGTGCATTGTATTAATCATTACCTTTGGTGGGTACTGCATGATAAAGTGGTTTTTTAAATAAGATATGCCATACTGCGTCAGACCAAGGGTCCATCGAGCCCAATATCATGTTTCCAACAGGGGCCAATCCAGGTCACAAATATCTGTCAGGTTCCCAAAAGGACGATTCCATGCTGCTTATCCTAGAGGTAATCAGTGGATTTCCCCAACCCACTTTAATAATGGGTAATGCACTTTTCCAGTTGGAATTTGTCCAAACCTGTTTTAAACCCAGCTACACTAACAGCATTTACTACAACCTCCAGTAACAAATTCCAAAGTTTGATTACATGCTGAGTGAAAAAAATATTTTCTCTGATTAGTCTTAAATGTGCTACATTGTAGCTTCACTGTGTGTCTCCTCGTTTTTCTTCTTCTTAAAGGAGTAAACAGCTGTTCTACATTTACCCATTCTTCTCCATTCATTATTTCATAGACTTATCGCATATCTCCCCTTAGCCATCTCTTTTCCAAATTGAAGAGCCCTAACCTTTTCAGCCTTTCCTCATAGGGATATCCTTTCATTCACTTTATCATTTTGATTGCTCTTCTCTGTATCTTTTCTAATTCTGCTATATCCTTTTTAAGATATGGCGATCAGAATTGCACACAATATTCGAGGTGCGGTCACACTATGATGCGATACAGAGGCATTATAATATCCTTCATTTTATTCTACATTCCTTTTCTTATGATTAAGAACATAAGATATGCCATACAGGGTCAGACCAAGGTCCATCAAGCCCAGTATCCTGTTTCCAACAGTGGCCAATCCAGGCCATACGTACCTAGCAGTTTCCCCAAAAGGCACAGGTTCCACAATGCTTGTATTGGGTCAAGCATTGATATCCAGGGTCCCAGGAGTGGAGGAGTAGTCTAGTGGTTAGAACACTGGCTTGGTAACCACTGGCACTCCTTGTGGCCTTGGGCAAGTCACTTAACCCTCCATTGCCTCGGAAGAAAGGCTGGCAATCTACTTCCGGTGACACTGCCAAGAAAACCCAGGAGCTTCTGGGTCGCCAGGAGTCAGGACTGACTTGAAGGCACACATTGCATTTTTGCATTGTTTGTAGCTTCATTGCATGTCCCCTAGTCTTTCTATATTCTAATAACGTAAACAATCAATTTACCTTTACCCGTTCCATTCCGTTCATTAATTTATAGACTTCTAGCATATCTCCCCTCAGCCGTCTCTTTTCCAGGTTAAAGAGCCCTAACCTTTCTGGCCTTTCTTCATAGGGGTATCCTTCCATTCCCTTTACCATTTTGGTGGCTGTTCTCTGAACCTTTTCTAATAACTCTATATCCTTTTTAAGATATGGCGACCAGAACTGCACACAATATTCAAGGTTCGGTCTCACCATGGAACGATATAGAGGCATTGTAATATCCTTTGTTTTATTTTCCATTACTTTCCTTATGATACCTAGCATTCTATTTGCTCTCTTGGCTGCCGCTGCACACTGGGTGGAGGGTTTTAACATGTTATCCACAATGACGCCTAAATCTTTTTCCTGGGTGGTGGTTCCTAATGTGGAACCTTGCATTATGTAACCATAGTTTGGGTTGTTCTTCCCTAGGTACATAACTTTGCAATTGTCCACATTAAATTTCATCTGCCATTTTGATGCCCAGTTTTCCAATTTATCAAGATCCTCTTGCAATTTTCCACAATCCTTATGGGTTTTAACAACTTTAAATAGTTTTGTGTCATCTGAAAATGTGATAACCTCACTCGTTATTCCACTTTCCAGGTCATTTATGAATATCTCAAAAAGCAGCGGACCCAGCACAGATCCCTGGGGTACACCACTATTCACCTTTCTCCATTGGGAAAATTGGCCATTTAGCCCTACCCTCTGCTTTCTATCTTTTAACCAGTTTCTGATCCACAATAGTACACTGCCTCCTATCCCATGACTTTTTAGTTTTGCCAACAGTCTCTGATGAGGAACCTTGTCAAAGGCTTTCTGAAAGTCCAAATACACTATATCAACTAACTCATCTTTGTCTACCTGTTTATTCACACCTTCAAAAAAACATAACAGATTAGTAAGACAAGATTTTCCTTGTCTAAAGCCATGTTGGCTGTCTCCCATTAAGCCATGACTATCTACATGTTCAGCAATTTTCTCTTTTATGATGGTTTCTACCATTTTCCCGGTACTGACGTCAGGCTCACTGGTCTGTAGTTTTCCGGATCAACCCTGGAACCCTTTTTAAAAATTGGCGTTACGTTGGCCATCCTCTAATCTTCAGGTATTACAGATGATTTTAATGACAGTTCACAGATTACTAATAGCAGGTCTGCAATCTCATATTTCAGTTCTTTCAACACCCTGGGATGTATATCTTCCGTCCAGGTGATTTGCTACTCTTCAGTTTATCAAATAGTTGTAATACATCTTCCCAATGTATCGATATTTCCTTCAATTCTTCCAAATCTTTAAATACCACTTCAGTCATAAGTAACATCCCTACATCTTCCTCAGTAAAGACCGAAGCAAAGAATTCAATCAGTCTCTCCGCTATTGCCTTGTCGCCTCTTAGTGCCTCTTTAACCCCTCTATCATCTAATGGACAAGCTGACTCACAGGTTTTCTGCTACGAATATACTTGAAAAAGTCTTTATTACGCATTTTTGCTTCCGCAGCAAGCTGCTTCTCAAATTCTCCCTTTGCCTGCCTTATCAATGCCTTGCATTTAACTTGCCAGTGCTTGTGCTGTTTCCAGTTTTCGTCATTTGGCTGTTTTTTCCATTTCCTGAAAGATGCCTTTTTGGTAACAACAGCCTCTCTGACCTCACCTTTAAACCATGCTGGCAGTTTTTTGGACTTCCTTCCACTTTTCTTAAAGCATGGAATACATCTGGTCTGGGCTTCCAAGATGGTATTTTTAAACAACACCCAAGCTTGATGTAAGTCTTTAACCTTTGCAACTGCTCCGTTTAGTTTTTTCTTAACTATTTTCCTCATTTTATCATAGTCTCCCTTTCGAAAGTTAAAAGATAGTTCTGTGGATTTCTTTACCATCCCTCCTCCACTAATTAAATCAAACGCGATCATGGTTATCTTCTGCCCACAAAACAACACATCTTTTTGTGAAAAATACGCTTTCAATACAGAGTTCTTGTCCAATTCTGTAGCAAACGTCACAACCAAAGTTGCACGAGCTGAGATATTATCAGAAGAGGACTCAAGAAACTCTGAAATATCTAGGCTAACAGGTGAGAGTAATTGAACAGGTTCATCCCCCGCCACATTTCCCTCCATTTTCTTTTTAAACCTAGGAATATAATACAGGTTCGCAACCCTAAGAAGTTCGGGTTGATCAAACTTCAACACTTCTTTCAGATACTTATGAAATAAAATAAGGGGGGAAAGATAGTGTGTGACAGGAAAATTTAAACACCTCAGATTTTTAGCCCGAGCTGCATTTTCTAACACCTCAAGCTGTCGATGCACATACAAACTATCCTTTACTGATGCAGCCGAAACTGCTTGTACAGAACCAATTACTTGGTACCACTGCATTGGGGGCTACTTTTTTCTTGAAGTTCCCATTCAAGTGTGTAGTAGAACATTGTGGGAAACGTTATGGTTTTCTAGAATCTGCTCACTTGGAAGTCTTTCTAAAGAATCATGAGTCTCATATGGGATGATGGGTTTGTGAATTAAGGGTTTCATATTTGTTTTTGTGAGGCTTCTGGGTGTGTTCATTTTCTTTTTAAATGATTTCTTTAATGGAATTTCCCACTCCTCCAGAATGTGGACTTGTATTTAATATATATGTGCTGTTTCCCAGAATTCATGACTATGGAATGTTTTTCTGGGTATATTTCATTTTATTAATATTTCCTTTTTATTATATTTCCTGTTTTGCTTATTGTATTGAATAAGTTGAAAGTCAATAAATATATAATTTAAAAAAAAAATCAAACGCGATCATGCTATGATCACTATTGCCAAGTGGCCCCAACACCCTTATCTCTTGCACCAGATTTGGTGTTCCACTAAGGAATAGGTCCAATATGGCTTCCCCTCTGGTCGGTTCATGAACCAGCTGCTCCAAGAAGCAGGCATTTATTTCATCTAGGAACTTTATCTCCCTAGCATGTCCTGCCGTGACACTGACCCAGTCAATACTGGGGTAATTGAACTCACCCATTATTATTACTTTGCTGTACCTTTTGTTAGCTTCCTTGATTTCTTTGAGCATTTCATCATCTATTTGTTCATTATGGCCAGGCGGTTGATAGTACACCCCCACTACCATCGCCTTCCCCTTTTACATGGAATTTCAATCCATAGAGATTCTACAGCAAATTTTGTTTCCTGCAAAACTTTAATCCTTTCTGACGCAATGCCCTCTCTTACATAAGAACATAAGATATGCCATACTGGGTCAGACCAAGGTCCATCAAGCCCAGTATCCTGTTTCCAACAGTGGCCAATCTAGGTCATACGTACCTAGCAGTTTCCCCAAAAGACACAGGTTCCACAATGCTTGTATTGGGTCAAGCATTGATATCCTGGGTCCCTTCTTAATAATGGTTTATGGACCTTTCTTCCAGGAACTTGTCCAAACCTTTTTTACACCCAGCTACACTAACAGTCTTTACTACATCCTCCGGTAACAAATTCCAGAGGTTGATTACAAGTTGAGTGAAAAAATATTTTCTTTTATTAGTCTTAAATAGTTTACCCTATAGCTTCATTGCATAGAGAGCAACCCCTCCACCAATTTGATCCGCTCTATCATTACGATATAGTTTGTACCCAGTTATCACATTGTCCCACTGGTTCTCCTCCTTTCACCATGTTTCTGAGATTCCAATCATATCTAACCTCTCATTTAGTGCTATATATTCTAACTCTCCCATCTTATTTTTTAGACTTCTAGCATTTGCATACAAGCATTTTAGAGTCTGTATTTTATTCATATTAATTTGGTTATTGGTAGTCAGGAGTAATTTGGAATCTTTAAGCTCTGTCTGCTCCATACTCAAGGGCATTTGGGCTACCTTACTCTTTTTTGGAACCTCTCTGCTTTTGATAGTATCCTTCAAGGATACATTCTTCCGAACCATGCGTTGTTGTGTGACTGTATGGCTTCCCCTATTATCTAGATTAAAAGCTGCTCTATCTGCTTTTTAAAGGTTAATGCCAGCAACCTGGTTCCATCCCGATTAAGGTGAAGCCCATCCCTTCGGAAAAGCCCCTTCTTTCCCCAGAATGTTCCCCAGTTCCTAACAAATCCAAAACCCTCATCCTTGCACCATTGTCTCATCCATGCATTGAGACTCCGGAGCTCTGCCTGCCTTTTGGGTCCTGTGCGTAGAGCAGGAAGCATTTCAGAGAACGCTACCCTGGAAGTTCTGGATCTCAACGTCCTACCTAAAAGCCTAAATTTAGCCTCCAGAACCTCCCTACCATATTTTCCTATGTCATTGGTACCGACATGTACCAAGACAGCAGACTCCTCCCCAGCACTATCTAAGACCTTATCTAGGTGACGCGTTAGGTCCACTACCTTCGCACCAGGCAGGCATGTTACCAAGCGATCCTCACGTCCACCAGCCACCCAGCTATCTACATACCTAATGATCAAATCACCAACTATAACGGCTGTCCTAACCCTTCCCTCATGGGCACAAGGCCCTGGAGAAACTTCCTCGGTGTGAGAGGGTTTTACATCACCTGGAGGACAAATCCTAGTTACAGGATCACTTCCTGCCACACCAGGGTGATGCTCTGCTGTCACGTGACCTCTCTCCTCCATGGCAACAAGGTTGCTGCCAGCCTGGAGGTGGGACTTCAGGACTATTTTTATTTATATATTTATTTATTTATTTGTATTTATTTAACAGTTTCTTCTATACCGCCCCTTCCAGAGATCAGGGGTGGTTTACATTAAACAAAAATTAGTATATTTCCGTATACTTTACATGGAACAATATTTTAACTATATACATGTTTAGTTACATATAACATATTTTTGAAACTATGTACAGGTTATAAAACATGGAACATAACATAGTTATGACTATATCCCTGTAGTTCTCGTCTATGTACCTCTCTGTCTTTCTTATGTCTTCCAAGTCTGCTACTCTAACCTCTAGAGAACGGACTCTATACCTGAGAGCAAAGAGCTCCTTGCACCTAGTGCACACGTAAGACCTCTTCCCAACTGGGAGAAAATCATACATGTGACACTCAATGCAAAAGACTGGAAAGCCCCCATCTTGCTGCTGGACTGCTGTCTGCATCTTAGTTTTAAGCTTGTGTTTAGATCTTTAAGTTCTTTACTTACTAGGGGTTGCTGTGGATACTTATACTAATAAAATTGTACCTAATACGTTTAATATACCTTGTTCACTTGAAGCTTAATTAATCTCAGGTCCTTTGTATATGACTGATTTGGATAACGAGCTGCACCTGAGAGCATCTCCTTTCCTTTAAGATGTGTAAGTACCTATAAAGCTACGATTATCCCAGGGGTGGATTGGTGTTGGGGAGGGAGGGAAATAAGACATATTAAAAGAGGGCTGCTTCACAGCACCCTATCCTGTGCTTCTGAGGTAAGCTGTGACCAACTTCCTGGGTGATTAACAGTCCTTGCTTGGATAGAAGGAGTCTTTCAAAATAGCCTTTTGACCTGCCACCTGGCTATAACACCTATTGAAAAAGTTTCACAGGTCTTTTGCCCCCTAGGTAGAAGGCCTCTTTGTAAAGGTCTCTAGAAGACTATTTGTTGCTCAAAGAATACTGACCCTGTTTTGCCTTTTATGCTAAGTTATATTCTGATTTGATTTAAATTAAAGCTCTTTGCTGCTGTTAGGCTCTGACTTATTATGAAATTTAAACTAGAAGCTCTCTGCTGGGTTCTAAATTTAACCAGAAAGCTCTCTTCTTTGTTTTAAATTTAAACTAAAAACACTTTGCTGCTACTAGGCCCCGAGTGAATATTAAATTTAAACTACAAGCTCTCTGCTGGGTTTGAAATCTAACCAGAAAGCTCTCTTCTGTGTTTTAAATTTAAACTTAAACTGCTGCTACTAGGCCCTGACTGATTTAACAAATACACTGGATTCAAAGATTAATCAGCTTTAATCCAAAGAAGTCCCTTCAGAAAAATTCCCAGAAGTATATACAGTTGTCCCTCGCCACTTCGCACTTCGACTTTCGCGGCTTCACTCTATCGCGTTTATTTCAGTGAAACCAAGCCAAATCAGAGCGTGTTTCTCTAATACGCGCTTCTACATCGCTATGCATCGGTAGCATCTTTGCTCTTGTGTTTGCGATTTCTAAGAACCTTTATCAAAGCCCCACGATGGCTCCTAAACGTGCTGCTTCTTCTAAGCCTTCTGACGATTAAACTAAGTGCCGGAGGAAGATGCTTACCATCCAGGAGAAGGTAAAACTCTTGGATATGATCAAAGATGGCAAGAAAATCGTGGAGGTTGCCTGCCATTATGACTTGAATGAGTCTACCGTTCGCTCCATCTGTAAAGATGAAAAGAACATCCGTGCAACGGCTACTGTCTCTTTCAACAAGCAAACAAAGCGCGTCGTGACAAGCCGTAATAAGTTCATAGTGAAAACGGAGTCTGCCCTAGCCATTTGGATCAGCGACAGCCGCAAGAAAAACATTCCGTTGGGTTCGCTGTTCATCCGGGAGAAGGCGAGGCAGCTCTATCAGCACTTTACGGCAGACGAACCTCAACCAGGACCCTCTTCTCAACGCACATGGATTTCACGGCGAGCAAGGGTTGGTTCGAGAAATTCCAGAAGAGGTATCATCTGAAGAGTGTCATTTTCCACGGAGAAGCTGCCTCTGCTAACCAGCCTGCAGCAGAGGACTACGTGAAAAACATGTTTCAGATGATCCTTGAGGAGGGCGAGTATCATCCAGAACAGATGTTCAGTATGGACAAAACAGGACTGTTCTGGAAAAGAATGCCTTCCCGGACATTCTTTTTCAAGGATGAGGCCAAGGTCCGTGGTTGCACCGCCTGAAGACTCTCTTACTGAATTCGTGCCTTCAGAGGAGCAGTAACCTTGCTGTTCTTTGCTGTGCAGTACATCTCTTCATCTTCATCGCTTCATCATCGAACAAGTTGCACTATTTTCATAGGTTAGTCGTTGTGTGTAAGAACTGTGTGTTTGTGTAATTAAATGTACAATAATAATACAGTAATATGATATTTGTAACATTTAATATGTCTTATTTTCTCTTATTTTGTCTAATATATTAGGAAATACGAGTGTAATGGTGACTAAAGGGGTGTTATTTCATGTCTAGAGGGCTCTAATAATGTTAAAAACCATATGTAGAAGGTCGTAAACAGGTTTTCTATGCTCTAATTACGAAAATATTAAGATTTATAAATAAAGAATCCTACTTCGCGGAAATTCACTTATCGCAGTAGAGTCTGGAACTGATTAACCGCGATAAACGAGGGACGACTGTACTCACAATTGCAGATCTCTCTCCAGAAGTAGCAGTCCCCTTTTCTAGTCCTTCAAGACTGAGGATCACAGAACTCTGGTTGAACTATTTATGCCTGTGCTGCTGAAGTAAGCTGTGACCAACTTCCTGGGTGATGAACAGTCCTTGCTTGGATAGAAGGAGTCTTTCAAAATGGCCTTTTGACCTGCCACCTGGCTGTAACACCTATTGAAAAAGTTTCACAGGTCTCTTGCCCCCTAGGTAGAAGGCCTCTTTGTAAAGGTCTCTAGAAGACTATTTGTTGCTCAAAGAATACTGACCATGTTTTGCCTTTTATGCTAAGTTATATTCTGATTTGATTTAAATTAAAGCTCTTTGCTGCTGCTAGGCTCAGACTTATTGTGAAATTTAAACTAGAAGCTCTCTGCTGGGTTCTAAATTTAACCAGAAATCTCTCTTCTGTGTTTTAAATTTAAACTTAAACTGCTGCTTCTAGGCCCTGACTGATTTAATAAATACACTGGGTTCACAGATTAATCAACTTTAATCCAAAGAAGTCCCTTCAGAAAAATTCCCAGAAGTATATATTCACAATTGCAGATCTCTCTCCAGAAGTAGCAGTCCCCTTTTCTAGTCCTTCAAGACTAGTTGATGTTGATAGCTTCCATGTTTTCCTATCATTCTGTTTGCTTTCTTGGCCGTGGCTGCACACTGGGTTGAGGGTTTCAACGTATTATCTACAATGACAGATGCTTTTCCTGAGTGGTGATGCCTAATGTGGAACCTCGCATTGTGTGACCGTAGTTTGGATTGTTCTTCTCTAAGTGCATAACTTTGCACTTCTCCACATTAAATTTCATCTGCTATTTGGATGCCCAGTCTCCCAATTTCTCAAGGTCTTCTTGCAATTTTTCGCAATCCTCTTGTGCTTGGACAGCTCTGAATAATTTGTATCTTCTCAAATCTGATCACCTCATTCATTGTTCCCACTTCCAGCTCTATGAATATGCTAAAAAGGAGCAGTGCTTGGGGTACTTTACCATTCACCTTGGCTTCTAGTATTGACACATACCCATGGATTCAAGCACCTCTGTATTCAGTCTTTTAGAAAAGCCTTTTCTAAAATATCACTGGAATTATAAACCTCGCACTGGGATATTTTAATTCTGATCTTCATGTCTTTTCTAAGATAGGCCTTTTAAAAATCTCAGTTGGAACATATTCATTAGTGGTAACACAACTGCAGTTCTACTACAGTAGATGAATATTGGAGATGGGGGGTTGTCCATGGATGTGATAGACTGTGAGCACTGAATTTAACTTCTGTCCAAGAAACAACCTGGATTTGTTTAGGTAAAGATTTCAGTGAGAACATTTCAGTTATCCCCAATAATAATAATAACTGCTTCTGGGAAGGCGTGAGCTAAGTATTGAAAATTCAGATGATAGATGGGGCTGAAACATCTGCAGCACTGGTGACAATGTAGGGCACATTTTCATTATTTGACTCTTTCTTTTATTCATCCTCTCTAGCGGGCTGCAGTTAAGGACTACCATTAATGAAGATGTTCCAACTGAAATGTTTACACATAAGATTAAAACAATATAAATATACTAGTGAAGGTCATAGGGCAACCAGAGATTATAGATTTGCAACTTCCAATGTCACGTTTAAAAGATGGCATTAACTTTTATACTGTTGGGCAAATCTATTACAAGTAGAAAAAAAAAACTTCTGTTAAGGTAAAACACCAGTATAAGACCATATGTCAATCAATGGCCTCTAGAAATTATTTTCACCCATAGAGACCTAAATTTTTCTCATCAGTATTCACTGACAGTTTGCCATAAAAAAAACAGAAAATTCGATGTAAGCCCTTTCTTTCCATTCCACTGAAGGATTACTCACATAAGCCTCAGTAGTTGCATTTTTGCCCAGAAACTATCATCTCAACAACAATTTCCTATATATATAGTATTTATTCAGTGGATTCAGTGTAATTTATTAGAACTCACATCTTTGAAGTTAATAGAAAGGATACAGTTATTGTAAGTCCTCCAAGGACAGGGAAATACCTAGTGTACCTGATTGTAACTCGCCTTGAACTACCGGAAAGACGTGAACTAAATATTACCAACATAAACAAATAAATAAATCAATGTTCAGTTATAATTTATAGAACTTCTAGATTTTGATTTCTCATTAATGTTTGGGGGGGGGGGGGTGTGCAAAAGTTTTCTTCTCAAAGAAGGACACTCCATAACAGAAAACAGAGCTCCATTAAAATTTCAAGTCGCTTCTCCACATTTTTTCTTTCATTGGAGGCGGTTCATAAAATAGGCTTATGTAGAAGTAAATTGAATTCTCTTGCATGTTTTTAGATTTCCAAGCCAATATTTCTTAGTACAGAAATGAAAGAACATATGTAAAGTTGGCTTCCTCTGTTTAAAATGCCAGCTGTTTATTGTGCTACTAGACTTCATTTCTGTTTGCCATTTAATGATATCATTATGATTTCTAAATAGAGAACTATTTTTCCCTGCTGAAATAAGATATTGATTCAGCTTTTTAGGGGTATCTTTACCAAGACGGGCTAAAGGTTAATACATGCCATTTGCAACTAGGTCCCATGTTATTCAAAGAGACTTAGTTACAAATAGCATTAGCCAAGCTTAGTGAACATACTCCTTAATTAGGTCAGTTCACTAGCAATATTTTTTCTTAGAGGCACTGACTGCTAGACTCAGGATTTGCTTTCTCATTCATAAAGTAGGGTGCCTATTTAAATATTCTTACAAAGGCAAATACTTTCAAAATTAGCTAGGTACATCTTGAGAAAATCTCTTCACATCACCCCTAGTACCATAGCTGAATTGCCATTTTCTATTTTCTATTACTAGAGATCAATAAAATCTATATTTAAATTGAACTTTTCATTCAAAGATTCCTGGGAAATTCATTAATTCTTGGATCTGGAAATCATTTTCTGACATTCTGAAAGATAACAAACAGGAGTTGTTCCTTTGCATTCAGTTGTGATACACACTGCTTCTAACTTTTTGTCTAGGAACAATCATCCAATTACAGCATATTTGCAATCAAAAAGTATTATCTCTGTTCTCAAATCAACTTACAAAATATCTTGAGAAAAAGTTAAATTTAATTATATAAACAAATTGGAGAACTGCCCCAAAAAAAAAAGAAATACGTTTAGTAGAGATCTACGGTATAAGGGAAAATAAATGCATTATCAACAGATTCAAGCACAGATGTGGTTTCATAGTAAGTTGTCAGCATTGTTTGCTGAACCAAAGCCTGTGGATAGCAGCACATTCACTGCTGTGCAACAATAAGATGTTCCGTTCATATAATAAATTAAAGCAACTGCTGAGGATGAGTAAGGATCATGTTTCTAATCTCTCTTTGAATCACCACATCGCTGCCATTTCTGGTTTTCTTTAAAAATGATCTTCCTTTGTGAATCCCTGCTCTCTAGCCTCCTCCTCCCGCCCCAAACAGAAACGCTCCTTCCTCAGGCAGAACTGTATGTACTGGCCATAAACACTACCAGCAGCTCATATAAAGAAACAGAACCTTGGAAAGTGATTCAGTGGTTTCTGTAACCAAGGCCAGAGAGAAGACATTCACTTTCAAATAAATAAGTAATGTAACATATATAGAGTGCACAATAATTTTTATATGAGGGTGGCCAGAGCTGTTCATATCAGTCTCTGTGTAAACATTCACGGAACTCTTAAGGCTATTTCCTGCAATAAATAACACATAGGATATCCTTTAAAAAGACATCAGAATAATTTAATCTGAAATTTACTGTATTTCTCTCCCTGCTTCCCTGTGAAATGCTATAGTTTGAAGTTTATCATTGAACTGATTCTATTTGGTGCTAGCCTATTATCCAGCATGGTTCATGAAATTTTAATGAATTTTTCCATTTTTTGCCCTCCGTCTTTGATTATGGCATTCCTTCTTCTGATAGCATAGCCCAATAGTGGAGGAGTAGCCTAATGATTAGAGCAGTGGCTTAGGAGCCATGAGGCCAGAGCTCAATTCCCACTAGCATTCCTTGTGGCCTTGGGCAAATCACTTAACCCTCCATTGCCTCAGAAAAATCCAAATTATCAATATTCCTGTTTAATGTAGATTACCAAATTTAAATTACAATGTAAACCACTTTGACTGAAATGATAAAGCAGTATAAAAAAGCTGTTAAATAAATAAAATAGTTCTGTGAGCCCTTGATAGCCCAAGGCATGTGCGGGGAGGGAGGTGTCCTCCTTCAGGCATTTTTTCAATGGCCTTCTTGGTCAGTGAGGCTCCACAGTAATAACAGCTACCTTTCATCCCTTCCCTATCCTGAATGCACCATCTCTGCAGTATATTCCACAGGGCCAGACAGAGTAATAACCAGTTTTAGCACATGGGAATCAGGAAGTCATAATACTGTTATTTGAAGACAGTGGAAAATCCTCTTTGAAGTTGCATATTGTAAAGAGAAACCACTCCTGTTTTCTTCTAAATGTTATTCAGAGAACACATGTGCAATAATCAGAACCAACAGTACTGACCCAACTTAAGTGTGAGTCTGCTGTGACTCCTAGGCATTAATAATAGCCATGTAGTTATGCATGCCTCTGTTGTGGCGCACAGAAGAATTAGGTCAACCACACATAAATACTGGAGGATAACTTGTCTCTGTGCTGTGTGTCCCGAGTAAGGAGCATTTTATATGGGACACTTTTGCTTTCTGCTGTTTCTAGGAGAAAATGTGTCCCCCTTTTTCGGAAACTTGTACAGACGGATCTCATAGAACTGCCAAATTATTCAATTCCATGGAAATATTAGGCCAGTCACGGTTTATGGTTTATTTGTTGGTGGCTATTTTATCTTTTTTGTTTGTAAACCACTTTTTTTCCTAACTGCTAAAGGTGGTATACTAAAGGTTCAATAAACCATACAACGCAGCAATATGGTTAAACACAAAAGGAGAAAGGGAGTAGAAGTCCTACTTGGGCTGCAGCATGCCATCGAGGATGCACCAGCTAAGAGGGGGAGGAAATGGATTTTGATTTGGCTAATGCCTCTCTCAGAAGTTCAAGGTGAGTCACATTTAGGTACAGTAGGTATTTTGATGGGATAGAGATCAGGAAAGACCAACCTGAAATAATGTGCCGTGAGCGGAGACCAAAACCTTTTGCTGGATTTTCTAGTCTTGATATCCAAGGGGAGTGTGCTCCAGAATGTGGGAGCTGCGACACTGTGACACCAAAACAGGACTTTCTGATGGCCTCTAATTAGATAGTAGAGTTTGGGAATAACCAGATTCTGCTGATAGGAGAGAAATGTGCATTGTGGGGTGTAAGAGTCTAGGATGGGGGTGAGAATATTGGCAGGCTGCAGTAAATGATCTAGTGTGCAGTGGTGAGAATCTTAAAAGGGATCCTATAATCTAGGGGGAGCCAGTGCTGGCCGTAGAGGAGAGGAGTCACATGATCATTTTTCTTGAAGCCCAAGAGTAGTATGACTGAAATGTTCTGAATTGAATGGAGCCCCCTTAATCGGGTCTGTTTTAGACCCTGGTGTAAGGCGTTACAATAATCAATCTTAGGGATCACTAAAGCCAAGAGTAGAGTGTGCAGCAAGCTGATGTCTAACATCAAATGGTTGACACAAAGTTGCTTCAGGCAAATAATATTTTTTGATTACATTAGAAATCAGTATATCAAAAGTCATTCTCTGTCTAATTTCCATTCTTCTCTCTCCTCCTGTCTTCATCCATTCTTCCCTTACTTTTCCCTTGAATTCTTTCCTCTACTTCTTTCTTTTCTTTCTATCCACTCCTTACCAAGGCCTCCTCCCTAATGCTTCTCCCACATGGTTCCACCATGCCCAGCGTCCACCCTCTCATTATCCCCCCTTCCCTGTAATGCAGATCTCCCCTCTTCCCTTCCCCTAATTACTGGTTCAACATCTTCCCTTTTCTCCCAATGATCCAGCATCCCCTCCCCTGCTCCAACAGTCCAGCATCTCACCTATCCCCTGTCCCTCAATGGTTCAGCATTTCCCCTCTCCCTCCCCTCCCCAACTATCCAGCATCACTCCCTCTCCCCTTCTAACGATCCAGCATTTCCTCTCTTCCCTTCCCCATTCTCTTCCCAATAGTCCAGTATCTTCCCTTTCCCTTCCCCCACCAACAGTGCAACATCTCCCCTTTCCCCATCCCTCCAGCAGTCAATTATCTCCTCTATTCACATCCCTACTGCCAATAGTCAAACATTTCCCCTCTTCCCTTCCCTCAACAGTGCAGCTTCTCCCTTCTCCAATATGGCAGAAGGAATAGCTGTACTAACCCTGATATTTTTCTCTAATTTGATCTTAGCTGTGCTCCTTTGTCGGGTTGCAGCAGTTTGCTGCCCTTCTTATGATTTCCGTTCCAGTGTGAGGGAGCACACTGGAAGTGAAATCATAAGGACCGCTTGCTGCTTCAACCTGGTGAAGAAGTGCAGCTTGGATTGCTCTGCTGAACCTCCTGCACTTCCACCTGCTGCTGACCCCTTAGAACTGCTGCCAGTGGGTTGCCCCAGCCCTGGTCATTGGAGGGGCCTAAGCTTTCCTCCTCCCTCGAGCTATGCCAAAAAAATTACAGTATTACAAGAGGTCTCGGGATTTATTGAATCCACTGAAGGCCCTGACATCATGCCACTGCAACCCATCAAGATGTGTTTGAAGCTATGTTTTAATCCAGGTCAGAAGTATATTGCAGTATCCCAAAATGTAAATAGATTCTGTGCTGCCTACCCCCAGGGATAAGCAGTGGCCTTCCCCAAGTCTACCTTGTTCTTTTTTTGTTTTCTAACTTTTTTTTTATTAATAGGACCATCATAACACATACAGCACAAATCAGCAAACTCAAGCCTTACAACACCAAAGGACCTATCTTCAATTAACACTTTGTAAATACCCCTTCTCCCCTCCTCCCTTTATCTGCCCCTCCAAATCAACTCCATTTTCTCTTTGTCACCCTTGCTGAATAGCAATTATTCTTTGAAGGCAATAGATACCATGAAGTCTCTCACAGAACCCTTCCAAACCAGGCAATATTGCATTCTTCCAATGGAGTGCTATCTCCTCCCGAAAGACACTACTGCAAATTTAAAAAACTCCCAGTACTACTTCTCAACTGTGGGAGTATACTTAAGCAGTAGTAAGATTTTTGGATCATGTTCCACTTTTAACCCAACTATCTGTTCCATAAAAGATGAACATTTCTACTAGTAGGTCTGGACTACAGGACATTGCCACCACACATGGAAGTATGAACTCTTTTGCCCACTTCCCCTCCAGTACTCATCCGATCTTCTACTACTGCTAGTGATCATTTGTATAGCACTAGAAGGCATATGCAACACTGTACATATAAATGTAAGACACAGTCCCTGCTTATTAAATACCTCTGTAGAAATGGGTAAAAGGGACAACATCTGGAAAGCGGTGTTCATAAATGCCTGTAGCATGGGAAATAATATCCCAGATGTTGAGGCTTTAATGGAGGAGGCTGACTTGGATTTAGTGGTTAATGGATAACCATGATTGGGATGTAATCATACTGGGTTATATTTTATTTAGGAAAAACAGGGTAGGAAGAAGGGGAGGAGGAATGGCAGAAATGTTTCACAGAAGCACACAGTTGTCTCACCACACACAACCTTACCTTCAATACAGAGAAAAAAGAAGCTTTATATGTAACTACTGACCCAACTTTAATCCCCTCAGCAACACTGAAACTTGACAACATAACGGTCAGAGTCAAAACAGAAACAGAATACTTGGGAGTAACTATAGACCAACAACTGAACTTATAATCACACATAAAAAGAACAATCTCTGCTGTCTACTACAAACTAAGAACTCTAAAACATCTCTACCCCCTCCTCACCACAGAACTGTTTTGGACTGTCTGCCAAGCCATAATCACCCCAATATTAGACGTAACATCATCTACCCTGGTCTCCTGAAAACCATCCTCCACCCTTTACAGATGGCAGAGAACACATTGGCACACATCATCTATGGAGCTTCCTGCCGATCCCATATCACCCCTATATTGATCCAGCTACATTTGCTTCCCATCACAGCCAGAATTGTCTGGTGACAAGCTTTTCTGATGTCATCAGGATAACTTTTGGCCTTGACAAATGTGCTAAGGCAACTTTTTTCAGAGGAAAATTGAGCAAAACCGAAAACATCTCCTTTCGCTGAGGGCTGTGACATCAAGGACCTTGAACAGGAAGGTATTTATAAGTATCTCGGAATAGAGGAAGGAATGACACTCAAGCAGAAACTATTAAGAGAAAATATCAGTAAAGAATATTACAGGAGATTAAAACTGTTATTGAAATAAGATACAAGTCATCAATCAGCTGGCAATTCCTGTACTCTCATACAGTTTTGGGATTCTGGATTGAAAAATAGAAACATAGAAATTTGACGACAAAAAAAGACCACATGGCCTATCTAGTCTCTCCTTCCATATCAACAACTAGAACAGTCCCCTTTTTTCCTTTAGAGATCCTCTGTGTTTGTCCCATGCATTTTTGAATTCAGTTACTCTCCTCATCTCTACCACCTCCACTGGGAGTCTATTCCATGGATCCACCACTCTTTCCGTAAAGAAATATTTCTGCATATCACTCCTGAATCTATCCCCCTTCACCCTCATCCTATGTCCCCTCATAGCAGAACATGCTTTCAATTGAAAGAGGCTCTCCCCCTGAACATTTATGCCATGGAGGTATTTAAACATCTCAATCATATCACCTCTATCCCGCCTTTCCTCTAAGGTGTACATATTAAGATCCGTAAGTCTGTCCTCATATGCTTTATAATGAAGACCACTAACCATTTTAGTAGCCACCCTCTGCACCAACTCCATCCTGTTCACATCCTTTTGAAGGTGCGGTCTCCAGAATTGCACACTATACTCCAAATGAGATCGCAGCAAAGATTTATACAGAGGCACTATCACCTCCTTTTTTCTGCTAGCCATTCCTCTCTGTGTGCACCCAAGCATTCTTCTAGTTTTTGCCATCGCCTTTTCTACCTGTTTAGCTACTTTAAGATCATCAGACACAACTATGCCTAGGTCCCGCTCTTCTTTATGGACAAAAGTACTTCACCCCCTATACTATATTGCTCACTTGGATTGCTGCAGCCCAACCTTACATTTTTTAACATTAAATCCCAGCTGCCAAATTCTAGACCATTCTTCAAGCTTAGCTAGATCCCTCCTCATGTTATCTACACCTTCCTGGGTGTTTACTCTATTGCAGATTTTGGTATCATCCGCAAAAAGGCAAACCTTACCCGACAGCCCTTCCGCTATATCACTAACAAAGATGTTAAAAAGAATTGGACCAAAGACAGATCCCTGGGGCACACCACTGGTAACATCCTTCTCCTCAGAGTGAGCTCCATTTACCTGTACTCTTTGTCGCCTCCCACCCAACCAATTTCTAACCCAAGCAGTAACTTTAGGGTCCATCCCTAGGGTGCTCAGTTTGTTTATAAGTCGCCTGTGAGAAACAGTGTCAAAGGCTTTACTGAAATCTAAATACACCACATCTAGGGCTCTCCCTCGGTCCATCTCCCTGGTCACCCAGTCAGAGAAATCAATCAGATTGGTCTGACAAGACCTGCCTCTGATGAATCCATGCTGCCTCGGATCCTGTAATCCGCTGGACTCCAGAAACCTCACTATTTTCTCTTTCAGCAGCGTTTCCAATAATTTACTCACCACTGAAGTTAAACTAACTGGCCTGTAGTTTTCAACCACATCCTTACTTCCACTTTTGTGTAAAGGCACCACATGACCCTCTCTCCAGTCCTTTGGCACCACTCCCGACTCCAACGAGGCATTGAAAAGGTCAGTCAGTTGAGCTGCTAGAACGTCCCCAAGTTCCCTCAGTATTCTAGGGTGTATCCCATCCGGTCCCATCACTTTATCTACTTATTTATTTTTATTTATTTACATTCTCTTATATACTGCGCTATTCTGCATCAGTGCGGTTTACATTGAACAAACTGAAATTACATTGAACAGGGCATTATAACTTGGAGATAACTATTTTACAGGGATCATGGGCTATGGAGGGTTAAGTGGCTTGCCCAAGACCACAAGGAGCACCTGTGGGACTAGAAACCCCAGTCCTTCCGGCCCAAGGTTGCTGTCCTCTAGTGGGATTTGAACCTCTGACCTTCCAGCCTGAAGTACCTTGCCCCAACCACTAGGCCACTCCTGAAGTTCAGCTAGTTTCTCACGAACACAGTCTTCTGAAAATTATTTAAGATGTCCCTCACTTCTGTTTCTGTTTGTGGGTGTTTTCTGAGGTCCTGCTCCTGGTTCTTCATCTGTGAACACAGAACAGAAATATTTGTTAAGCAATTCCGCTTTATCCTTATCAACTTCTGCATATTCCTCCCCTTCACCTTTGAATCTGACAATACCACTTTTGCCCTTACTCTTCTCACTAACATATCTGAAAAAGTCTTATCCCCCCATTTTATTGCATTGGCTATTTCTTCCTCTTTTTGAATCTTTGCTTTCCTGACTACTTTGCTAGCTTCTCTAAGTTTTACCAAATATAGATGCCTGTCTTTCTCTCTCTGTGATTTCTTGTATTTTATGACGGCTTCCCTCTTTTTCTTCACTTTTTCAGCAACTTCTTTCGAAAGCCATAGCGGTCTCCTTTTCCTTTTACCTTTATTTACCATTTTAACAAAAAGGTTGGTTGCCCTTAAAATATTCCCTTTCAGTTTTGCCCACTGTTTTTCTACATCCCCCAGCTGTTCCCATCCCGCTAGCGATTCCCTGAGGTATTGGCCCATCTTGGCAAAGTTAATCTTCCTAAAGTCTAAGACCCTCACTTTTGAATGGATTCTAACAGCCCTAGTCCTAATACTGAACCACACCATCTGGTGATCACTGAATGCAAAATGATCTCCCACTATAACATCAGAAACACTTTCACCGTTGGTAAGCACCAAGTCCAGTATGGCCTCTTCACGTGTGGGGTCTGTTACCAATTGCTTGAATAGTTCACCCTGTAGAGAATTCAGGATCTCTTTACTTCTAGATGATACTGCAGCAGGAATGTGCCAATCAACATCTGGCATATTGAAATCCCTTATCAGTAGCACTTTCCCTTTTCTAGCAATGCTGCATATGTCTTCAATTAACTCTGTCCACCTCTTCCTCTTGTGAGGGAGGTCTGTATATCACGTCATTGCAGATAGATTTCTCTTTCCCTCTTTCTAGTTTAACCCACAGTGCCTCCTCTCTCCCTTTTAAGCTCTGTAATTCCAAAGCTTTAATAGTATTTTTTACATATAGTGCCACTCCTCCTCCCCTTCTTCCTACCCTGTCCTTTCTGAATAAATTATAACCAAGTATAGTTACATCCCAGTCATGGTTTTCTGTGAACCATGTTTTTGTAACTGCCACCAAATCCAAGTTGGCCACTCCTACCAAAGCTTCAACATCAGGGATCTTATTTCCCATGCTACGGGCATTTATACACAATGTTTTCCATATGTTACCACTGTTACCCATTTCCATAAAGGTATTTAATGTATCACCTACCTGGGGGCTTTCTTCACCCATCCCCAACGAGTCTAGTTTAAAGCCCTCTTCAGTAGATTAGCCAGTCTACTACTAAAGACGCGTTGACCTTTCTTGGACAGATGGATGCCATCTCTGCTCTGCAACCCTTGAAAAAACATCCCATGGTCTAGAAAACCAAAACGCTCTCGATGACACCATCCACGCAGCCATGCATTCGTCTCCAGGATGCGAGCCTCTCTGCCTTGGCCTTTACCCTCAACGGGGAGGTTTGAAGAGAACACCACCTGTGCACTTAACTGCTTCACCCTCTGTCCCAGGCTTCATGAAGATCTTAAAAAGAACAAAAAAACGCCTCCATGCTCATGAAGTAATTTACAAGAATCAGTGTATGCCAAGATTATACATTCCTAAAGCTGAAGGAGGACTAGGACTTATAGAGATTGACTACACCTACAGATCTACTATTGTAGGCCTTCAAGCCTATCTGACAGCATCATCAGATCCAAATATGCAAAAAGTGCTGAAATATGAAAGTAAACATCCAGAATCTGTTTCCATCATCAAACTTGGACAAGCATTCCGACGATTAGAAGGAATGAGTGAGAATCCACTGGCATGCATGGGAAAAGAAGTAACAGAATTTGCAAAACAAGAGAACAAATTTTCAAAGAGTTAGATCAGCAGGCAAGGTAAAATAAGTGGCAAATGCACACAGTGGAAAATACAAAGAACACCAAGAACCTTCTGTCAATCAAGAACGGACACATGAATGGTTGAGGAAAGGTGAACTGAAACTGAAAGATGAAAGATTGATAGTTAGAGCCCAAGACAGCGGATTATAGATGAGATGGTTTATAGCGACTATTGAAAAAACTGGCACAACAGACATGACGATTCTGTAACAAAGAGCTGGAAACAGTGACTCACCTAATAGCAGGCTCTGAAGTTCTGATGGCAGAAAATTTCTATCCAGAATGGCACAAGAAAGTAGCATGCTTCCTTCACTGGAAACTCTGTAAACACTACAATATCACTGTCCCTGAAAAGCACTGGATCATGACCCTAAAAGAATAACAGAGAATGAAGAGGTTATATGATCACCTGGGACATTCCCATTCCGATGGATAAGAAACCAGTTTTAAACCCAGCTACACTAACAGCATTTACTACAACAAATTCCAGAGTTTGATTGTGCATTTAGTGAAAAAAATATTTTCTCCGATTAGACTTAAATATGCTATATTGTATCTTCATTGTATGTCTCCTAGTCTTTCTACTTCTTGAAGGAGTAAACATCTGATCTGTGTTTACCCATTCCATTCCACTCCACTCATTATTTTATAAACCTATCATATCTCCTCTCAGCCATCTCTTTTTCAAGCTGAAGAGCCCTAACCTTTTAAGCCTTTCCTCATAGGGGTATCTTTTCATCACCTTTAACATTTTCGTCACTCTTCTCTGTACCTCTTCTAATTCTGCTATATCCTTTTTAAGATATGGTGACCAGAATTGCACATAATATTCGAAGGGCAGTTGCACCATGGAGCATTACAGAGTCATGATATTATCCTTATGATTCCTAGCATTCTATTTGCTTTCTTGTCCGCTGCTGCACACTGGGCAGAGGGTTTCAATATATTATCCACGATGATGTTCAGATCCTTTTCCTGGGTGGTGATTCCTAATGTGGAACTTTGCATTGTGTAACTATAGTTTGGATTTTCCTCACATAGAGGCCAATTCCATAACATACACATCCGGCCCGCAGACACGTCTAAATTACAAACGGGCCCTGTTTGAACCTAATTCTGCATTCAGGGGTCTAGATGTCCCCGCGGGTCCAGATTCGGGGAGGTAAACGTGTTTGGCGTAGCAGAGGCAAAGCTCTATTCAGCTGGCCTATGCATGCATCTGGTGTGCTGCTTGCACACGGGTGCAGGCATGGGCCATACAATATATAATGGAGAAATGTCAATATTAATATTAATGGACACGGGTAAACATTTTGGGCATCCCCATGTCCACTGTATTCTGAAAAGTTACATGTTTCGGATTCTGCCTGTGTCCATGATGTACCCATGGATACCACGCCCCTCGGGAAAAAGCTGCATCTCCTAAGCTGCTCTTCGCACCAACAGTAGTGTGCTGATGCAAACTAGATGTAAATATCAATGAGAAAAGATTGCTGTGCAACCTAGACCACATACCAGTCCTCTACAGGCCCTGAAAAGTGCTAGGTAATCCCAGTGCACCTTAATATGGTATAAGAGAATGTAAATATGAACACGTATGTCAGGACATACCTTACATCAAATGGTACTTGGCATTAGAAACCGGTCCCAGTGATTCCTGCCTTGATCAACTCTACAAACATGCTTTAAACTGCTAAGGATGGACCCTTACCAAGTGCACCAAGCCCAAAATTAACATTGCAGTTCCCCAAAGGATGCATAATATTGCGGAGCAACAAATGTGTGCCCTTTTCATGCCTGTGGCCTATAAGTGCACTCAGTACCTTTCTCTTCATATCTCTCCCTACACCCCTTCTCGGGAATCTCAGCTCTTCTGTCATATTGCTTCTATCTGTGTCCTTCTCTTCTACTGCCAAATCCAGACTTTGCTCCTTTCACCTTGCTGCTCCCTATGCCTAGAAAAATATACTTGAATCTGTACATCAGGCTTCTTCTCTGGCCCTTCCTAAATCCAGGCTGAGTATTCACTTCTTCCTTGCCGCTTTTGGATCTGATCCTTCTAAGCTCTCTTGTGTTTCCTTACCTTTCCTCCTTGATGTATCCTGCCCACAGCTGCAGTGTTGCCTGTCTTGATTAGATTGTAAGCTCTGCTGAGTAGGGACCATTTTTTATGTGTGTCTATGCAGCACTGCATTTGCCTTGTAGCACTATAAAAATTAGTGGTAGTAGTATGGCCTTCTGGCTATGGCATCTGATTCCCACAGGTCTGAGTACTGGCATTTCTTATAGCAGCTACACCTTTCCCAACGTGATGTTTGTCAGTCTGTATACATCCACTATCTGTGGGGCAACCCTATCTACTTTCCCACAGTCTGCTTTGTGGAGCTGCTCCCCTGATCAGGCCTGTGTGGGCATGGGAGGGGGGATCCCTGTGCCATCATACTCAGGTAGCCAGCCTCCAGATATATCACCACTCTCATAGCTTGCATAGAACCTGGACTGGGGAAGGCTGTAGGCCTCATGGCACAATTCTGAGGGGTGTTAGCACAACATCAATCATGTCTCCCAGTGCCTGGCACAGCTGATATATGATTGCCCTATCACACTAGCACCTGGTAACACTGCGGTCATCCATATGGTCCAGGTACTGGCCAGCCATTCATGGCCTCCCTGAATTGCAAATCAGCACACCAGATCCTCCCGTGCTACTCCCACACCACTTGCAGTTACAAAAGACATTCTGCCAAACCAAACCTATGACTGCTGCTATGCCATAATGGCATGACATCCCAAGACTACACATATGATCTCCTTTTTCTCACTGCAACATGATATGTTTCCATACTCACTCACATACTATTCTTACATCAATAGTCCCAGTTTTCAGCACACAGGATTTGTTAGGGCCCCCTGAATCAGCTGTTATAGCACAAACAGCACATTTCAGCATAGCCTGAATAAACACTATTGCTTTTCTTAACAGCTCTGTAAGTGTGTTTATAAATGTTTCTTTACCTTACACCTCTGCTTTCTGTTCTTTGTAACTGCATCTTCTGTCTTTCCAGACTGCAGTCACACCAGTTCAGCACATACTTGTCACAACTATTCTTCTATTTGGGACAAACTGCAGAGAACAGCAGAATATTTTTTTAAATCCTACCCTTATTCCACATTTCAGTAGGAATAATGTGGACATTTACAGGAAACACTTAAATCATACACAGGCCTTTCCTGAATACGCTTTATATATTTCCGTGGCTGACCATGCCCCAGTTCCACCCCTTCTGGGCATGTTCTGAGATCCCCATACTAGCGCCGTGTACATGTATGATAACAGTGTATCAGACTACGGTCAGGGATGTTTTCGGCACATAAACGTCCCCACAGCACATACAGACCCCTTATTTGTGTTCTGGAAATTTCATCTACCATTTGGATGCCCAGTCTGCCAATTTCTCAAGGTCCTCTTGCAATTTTTCACAATCCTCTTGTGTTTTAACATCTTTGAATAATTTTGTGCCTTCTGCAAATTTGATCATCTCACTCATTGTTCCCATTTCCAGGTTGTTTATGAATATGTTAAAAAGCAGCAGGGCCAGCACAGATCCCTGGGTTACTCCACTGTTCATCTTTCTCTATTGAGAAAATTTGCCATTTAGCCCTACTTTGTCTTCTGTCTTTTAACCAGTCCCCAATCTATGATATTACACTGCCTCTTATCCAATGACTTTTTAATTTCCTCAAGAGTCTTTCATGAAGGACCTTGTCAAAGGCTTTCTGAAAATCCAGATATGCTATATCAACCGGCTCACCTTTATGTACCTGATTATTCACACCTTCAAAAGCGAGACGACTTTCCTTAGCTAAATCCATGTTGGCTTTATCTCATTAAACCATGACTATCTATATGTTCACTAATTTAGTTATAATGGTTTCTGCCAGTTTTTTCGATACTGAAGTCAGTCTCACTGGTCCATATTTTCCCAAATCACTCCTGGAACCCTTTTTAAAAATTGATGTTAAATTGGCCACTCTCCAATCTTTAGGTACTACAGATAAATTTTATTGATAGTTCACAGATTACTAATGGTAGGTCTGCAATCTCATTTTTTGAGTTATTTCATCATCCTGGGATGTATACCATCCAGTCCAGGTGATTAGCTACTCTTTAGTTTATTGAATTGCTAAATTATATCTTTCAGATTTATCAACATTTGTTTCAGTTCCTCCAATACATCACC
Organism: Ichthyophis bannanicus; assembly: GCA_033557465.1. Classification (NCBI taxonomy): domain Eukaryota; kingdom Metazoa; phylum Chordata; class Amphibia; order Gymnophiona; family Ichthyophiidae; genus Ichthyophis; species Ichthyophis bannanicus. The sequence continues at coordinate 963,547,923 of CM066033.1, read as the reverse complement.
TTTTAAATACAATATCTGGCATGAGTAAAACGGAGTTACTTACCTGTAACTGGAGTTCTCCGTGGACAGCAGGATAAGTCAGCCACAATTGGTGACGTCATCCGACGGCGCCGAGACGGAAGTACTCTCCATAGCTCAGAAGGGCTTTTCGCCCTTCTGAGCATGAGCCAACTGGCCCCACCCCCTGCCCGCCCCTAGCTAGCCAGTATGTCACTAGCTGAGCCTTTTGTAGCTAGGAGGCGGTCACCAGACGGAGGCCTACCCCATCCCAGGGGAGGTGGGCAGGTATGTGTGGCTGACTTATCCTGCTGTCCACGGAGAACTCCAGTTACAGGTAAGTAACTCCGTTTTCTCCTAGGACAAGCAGGATGAGTCAGCCACAATTGGTGCCTCCCAAGCTGCCATGTGCTGTGGGGGATGGGGGACGGCCGAGACCCTTTTTCAGGTCTGGCCTGACAGTATGTTGCCTGTTGCAACAAGGACATATAGGCCTAAGATAGGCTTGTAGAGTCGATGCACCATAGTGTTGTGAGAATATATAGGCCTGCAGAGGCCTAGGCCTGCGGGACCATAAGTGGAGAACGTATATGCCCAAGCAGCGTGCAGTGCCCATGCACCATACGATGGTCTGCAGACGCGATCGTAATTAACAGGCGAGAACGTAATTGAAGGGCACGAAGAGGGACTTCAATATTAAGGAAGGCGTCTCTTCTCGCCCTGTTTGTTTATCCCATTGATTATTCATCCACTATAAACATATATATATATATATTCCTCTTTTTTTTTTTTTTTGTATCAACTCCGGAGGTGTTACTGGAGGGAGTTGTAAACCCTTTCATGTAGAAGGATAAGAGATAGCCGGCATTGGGAACCTGTGCCGTTGGGCAGGCGAGATTTCGGTTGGCCCGTATTGGAAGGCCGGAGAATGGACGAGACAGGCTTCGTTTGACGAAATGTGGTGTACCATCAGGTCTATGCCATCCGTGAGGCGATGCGCGCGCCGGGGTCAAGGCGGCATCGGTTATGTAGGTTGATCACTGATGTTGCAGTGTCCATAAGTCGGTTCCGAGCCGGGCGGTCTGTGGAGGTGGCAGTCCAGATGTTAGGGCTGCCTGGTCAGCAAGGGCTCAAGGCCTTACGACCTTATACATCTCGTGAGGTGCCTTATCACTGATGGTGTTTGGTGCACGGGTGATGTGATAGTTCAAGTTGCCACTTCTTGGCAGTGTGCCGGATGCAGGGAGGGCCTCTGGGGATGAATGTGCCTGCCTCTGCGCATGTCCTAGGTGTGGCTTGGGCTCTTGCCTGTAGCCTATCCCTTGCCTGCATCTGGCGTGGCTTGGGCTCATGCCCGTGTAGCCGAGCCCTTGCTTGTATCCAGAAGGCTGTGTATTGGAAGCGACCAGTTGGCCTGGATAGTAGGCTGCTGCGCTAACCACTAGGCTATGCTTTCATCCGGCGGAGTCTGAGTCTCTGGGGACGTAGTCTGTTCAGACTGGGCAGACCCTGGGCATACCAGCGATCTATTTCAGGCAAACATGCGCTGTACAGCCAGGGCTGTCCAGAGCAACAGTTTGTGGAGGCTGTTGTTCGTGCCTGAGTCACGTCAGCCGTTCCGTTCAGGAATAGTGTTGGTAAGTAGAAGACCACAGGGGACAGGTCTGGATTGCAGCCTGTCAGCGGGGACAGGAGTAAACGGGTCTGGCTCTGTGCTGGACCGCCAGCATGCAGATCTGGTTAGCATGCCGATATGTTCGCGATGAGACCCATTATGGGGGGGGGGACTGCTGGGAGCATTCGTTTCCTCACCGTCCAGGCCCTGGAGTGCCGAGCCGTAGGCATCTCCATAGCATGGTCCACTACGGGTCTTGGACCTGTGACTCGATCCTGCAACCCGATGGTCAGGTACACCTGCCTTTGAGCACGCTGAGGCAGGTTGGCCCCTGGGTAGCTCATGAGGAAGATCCAGACTGGTGTCCCAGCCTGGCTGTGAGACATTGGCTGGCCATGAGCCTGACACTCCGCCTTTCTGCCTCTAGGGCGCTAGGTTCAGCGCTGCAGAGTTCAAGGGCAGGTGTTCTCAGTGGGGTAGATAAGATGCCCCGCGTCATGTACAGGAGGAGAGCATGGGTCTTGAGGTGGTTCACCAGAAGGCTCACCAGAGACGCCAGAAGGTAATGGGCGGTAATGGGCTCACCAGAGATGCCAGAAGGTAATGGGCGGCCAGGTGGTGGATCACAGCGAGGGCTGCAGTTGGTGGTTGCAGAGCCGTCGCTCACAAACCAGAGTCGGCATGAGAAGGCTGTTGTTGGCAGAAGCGGCAGCGCTGTTCATTCGAGAAGTGGAAGGGGGGGGGGACCCAACCCGATTGAGTAGTGCATACCTATGACATTTGTCCGGTGGGGTAGAGAGGGCACCGAGTCTGCTGCCACCACATTGAGGGTATGTGGCATGGACCGAGTTGTTGAGAACACGAGGAGTCCAGGCAGGATAGGGGGCACGAGGCGCAGGCAGGTGGCCTGCAGAGGGGACACTGTTGCTGAGCCAGTGTAGCTGGGTGTGAGGAGGGGTAGGTGCCTAACATAAATGCCCGTGTAGCAGATTGCTGACCCCCTCCTTGGACAAACACAGTTGTCCTACCCTTAGGAGCAGAGGATGGTTTCTCAAGCCATTCATGTCCCGACCAGTGGACATGAGCATCTTCCTCTGTATGGCTTATGCACTAGTAAGTAAACCTGGTGTATGAAGATCTGAGATCAGGATGATGATGGACCGTATATATATATATATACGGAACTGTTTGGGACTTGAGCCTGCGCCCCCCTGCCCCTGAACACACTGGATGTGTGTACAGCATCATGTGTCGCCACGCTTGTACCGAGTGGCGCCCTGTTGGACGATGTCAGCTCTGGTGTGGTATGTACCATGAACCATAGACTTAGTGTAGGCCATGGAAGGACCTACTTCTGGGAACTGTGAAAGTAGCCAGGTTATGGGGTGTGGAGATAGACCAATGGAAAGTCAAGAGTCTAGAGTTCTAGCAGGAGATGTCACAACCTGCGTATCTCGCCCTGCTGGCGGGCGGAGCTGGCCAACTCAAGATCTGGTCTGTACCTTGATCAAAGCAAGCCTTGCAGTGGAGCGAAGAATGACTACGGGCCTGAGGGACTTGCATCCCGAGGAAGAATATTTTTTTTTTTTTTGGAAGAAGAAGAAGGCAGGAGTCGTGGTAGGGACATGCTCTGCGGGGCCCACAGCTGGGGATTGAACTTGTGACCCACTGCTTTGGACACACTGTTGTGGGCACTACACCCCACTGTCACAGAAGCCCAGTAGTCCCTACAGGGCAGGTAGGGATTGACCTTTGGAATTAAACCTCCTTTAGAAAGACAGATGTCTCAGCTGCACCTCCATGAAGGCAGGAATGGTGCGAGATGAGCCAGGTGTACGCTGATGCCTGGTAAGGCGCAGGCATTGCCTGGAAGAGGCTCTAGTTGGTCTGGGAACGTCCATGGGGCAGTGAGCTTCAGGGCAGCCAAGCACCTACCGCTGAGTAAGATAGCTCCGCTCTTCTTCAGCAAGGGGGTCCCCTTATCACAGCCCCATCCACAGAAGGGTTGGGTGCAGTTTATCACATGCAGATCAGCGTTGGACTGTGGAGGATTGACCTCCTATCCTTCTGGAATGCTCAAGTGCTGGTGCAAAGCATGTAAAGCCTGTGCCGGCAACTACGCAGTTTTTATTTATTTATTATTTATTTTAATTTCTTATATACCGCACTCTTTGACATCAGCGCGGTTTACAGAGAACATAACAAAACCAGAACAACAGGCTGTTCGGAGTTACATATAACAGGATTATGAACTTGGATAACAGGGGAGAACTATCTACATGGAATATGCAATCTGTTAACTAGATCACATGCTCGAACTATGTACATGAATTAACAAGAGTGTTGGGAGCAAGGGAAAAACTGTAATTGAATATGTAGTGGGACTAAATGTTATCTTTATATGGGGTAGTATCTGGTGAATAGGTTGAATTTGAGGGCCTTTCTGAACTGGGTTAAGTTGGTTATGGTACGGATGTCGGAAGGGAGCAAGTTCCAGCATTTTGGTGCGCAACACAGGAAAGCTCTGTTCGCTGTTGATAGATTGTACGTTGTTATGGCCTTTGGTATCGATAAGGAGTTTAATGCTGCCTGTCTTCTGTTTCTGTTTGGTGGTACGGTTCGTATAAGCTCAGAAAGTGAGTTGGAAGATAGGCCCTTTGTGGCCTTGAATGTGAGAATCAGGATTTTGAACATCAGCCTTCCGTGTATGGGGAGCCAATGTAGTTGTTTGAGGATAGGTGTAATATGTTCACTCTTGGAAGCTCCTTGAAGAACCCTTGCGGCAGTATTCATGGCGAGCTGTAATGGGCTCAAGGTGGATTGTGGGAGTCCTTGCAAAACTGAGTTGGCGAAATCAAAATGTGGTAAGATTAGTGCTTGGTAAATGGTTCTGAAATCTTCTGGGTCAAGTAGGGAGCGTAGGTGCTTCAGCGTGCGTATCTTGAAGTACACAGCTTTTACGATATTATTTATGTGAGGTTTCATGTCGAGCCGATGGTCCAGTGTGACTCCAAGGTATTTTATTGCTTCCTTAGTGCATAGTTCAGCTCCCTTGACTTTTATATGTGGAGGTGGGGTGAAGTTGGTGTCTCTGGTGATAAAGAGAACCTCGGTTTTCTTGTGCTGAATGCGGAGGTTCTGTGACAGGAGCCATTCTGAGACTGCATCGAAGCAGTTTGTTATAGGTAGTAAATCCATTTGCTTTGTGGAAAACGGCATGTAGAGTAGGATATCATCTGCGTATACCATACATTTCACATTGAATGATCTGATAATATTGCAGATTGGCTGCATATAGATGTTGAACATGAGGGATGAGAGAGAGGACCCTTGCGGAACACCTTGTTTTTGATGGAAGGGTTTCGATTCTCCTGTTGCAGATTTTACATATTGCATTCTGGTATCAAGGTATGATTTGCACCATTCAAGTGCTGAGTTGTGGATGCCTTTTTCTTTCAGTCGAGCGAGGAGAATTTCATGGTTTACCGAATCAAACGCTGCTGCTATATCCAGGAAGATTAGCACAACGCCTTGCTGTAAGTTGTCTATGGTGGTGAGAACATCATTGAATAGGGTGGTGAGCAGTGTCTCAACCCCAAGGAATTCTCTGAAGCCGTGTTGGGAAGGGTCCAGAGGGGCTGCGGAATCTATGTGGTCTTGGATTTGCCGTTGTGCCTCTTTCTCAAAAATCTTTGCTAGAAGGGGGATACTGGCTATAGGCCTGTAGGAGTCGGGCCGTTTAGGGTCTAGTTTCGCGTTCTTTAGCAGAGGTCTAATGGATGTGAACTTTAATGCAGATGGGAAGGAGCCGGATGTAAAGGAGAGGTTAATGATTCTTGCGATGAAAGGGCTAAATGTACTTCGAAGATCCTTTATCCAAAAGGCTGGGCACGGGTCGGTTTGTGCAGTCGTGGTGTTGAGTGAGGCGATTGTGTCTTCAATGTGTTTAGCAGAGGGTGTGGTAAGTATAGACAGGGATGTTAGACAGGTTGTTTCTTGTTTAGTGGTTTTTGAGAGCTCATCTGTTTGTAGAAGTTTTGACTGTAAGTAATCAGCAAATTTCTGTGGGTGGATATCTTCATTTTGTTCAGAGGATGGTTCCTTTGATAGTGATTTGACAAGATTGAAGAGGTCGCGGGGTTTGTTCAAAGATCTTTTGAGCATATTAGAGTGGTATTGCTTCTTTAAGGTTGTGATTGCTTCACGGTGAGATGTAAGGTGGAGATTGTAGGCTGTGTGATCATCAATGGAAAGTGATCGGCGCCAGCGCTTTTCGAGTCTTCGTAGGTGGGTAAGGGAGGACCGTAATTCGGGGGAGAACCATGGAGCGGAGGATTTTTTCCTGGGCATGTTCTTTTTGTGTGGTAGTTGAGCAATGGTGTTGAGGTTGCTGTTCCAGGCGGTGATAGACTCATCAAGGTTGAGTACTGCGTTATCGAGGAGTGGTTGAGTGCTTGATAGTATCAGTTCCCTGTTGAAAGGGCATGAGGCTGCAGGGCATGAGGCTGCAGGTCTCCCCACAGGGCTTCCCACGAGCCGATGGTGCCACGCATGGGGAACATTGCCGGCATGTATGCTGTTGGTCCCGGAGAACGAAGCTGTCAACCTCATATGGCTATGGCCGGGCAGACACCACACGCTTAGCAAATCTTTAGCAGGGATGGGAGTCGCCATCTAACGCTCCGGTACGATTGTAGCGGTGTGCGGTTGATCAGGGTAAGGTGGTAATATGGGGACTGGGTTGGCAGGAGCCCCAGCTGCCTCCTACAGCAATCTTACCCATAACAGGTAATGCCTCAGTCAGCCTTCTTCATGAGGCACAGTGGGGGATAGAACCCATGGCCCCTGCATCATTGTGACCTTTGGCTACTGAACACACTGCCTGTGTTCACTTCACCACAGTGTGGCCGCCCGAGGTGGGCTGGCCTCACGTAACTCCGAGGTTGTGCAGAGGTCTATGTCCATCGATCGGTTCTTCCAGTTGCCCTGGATATGGAGACTGGGTTGGCAGGCACCATAGCAGGGACTTGAACCTGTGACCTTCTACCTCCAAACACACTGGTTGTGTGCACTGCACCACCATGTTGCCACAGAGACAGTTGGTTAATGCTTTCGTGGCGGAGTGGAGCTGGACTCGCTTCCAGTCGCAGCCTTACTTTAAAGCCCATGGCATGCAATCAGCGGAGGGGCTTCCCGGTGCTGATCCAGAAGGGACCCAGTGGGTGCTGAGCCAGAAGGGCCCCGAGGCTTCAAGCTAGAAGGGCAGCCACCTGTCGCTTGCGCTTAGGTTACTTGATGCGCTGGAGGCGAATCGAAACCTGCCCAGCTAGCGGCATCTGGAGAACGGAGAGTTCAGGGTCTCTTGAGCATTGATCTCACGCCGTCCCGGGCTGTGTGCTGGTAGCAGTGGCATGCCTAGGCGTTGCTCCCCCCCTCACCGCATGAGATCCTTCGGAGTCCTCCGTTTAGATCGGCGCCGACCAATGGCGCTGCGGGGGGGGGGAGGGGCCGTGAAGTCATCGGGCCCTCGGTTCCCAAGCATAGATTGGCCTCTGCTCCTGCTGCTTCGAACTGCGCTGATGCATGTGGAGGGGCCGTGGGCTGCCTCCGCGCCGATGGAGGAGTGCCATCTCGGGGGAGGAGCCGCTGTAATGACTCTACTGCTCGGGATGTTTTTAGCTGTGGCCCGATGTCCACGCCGACGCCTGCGGCGCCAATTTCCTTTCCGTTAACTCTGCTGGTGGCGGCCAAGCGCATCAATTTAACGGCGCGGGCATAGGGAGAGTGAGCTCTCCTGACTGAACTGTTGGCGCGGACCTGGGACAGCAGACTTGACGCTTGAGGTAGGCGCCGACGTGTCCGCGCCGAAGGCAGTCGGCGCTGGGAGTGCCGGCTGACGTGTCCGCGCCGAATGCGCGTCAGCACCGAATGGACAGTCTGTGCTGGGATAGCCGGCTGTGTGCATGGCTCCTCCTTCTGACGATTGCATCGGCGCCGGCCAATGGCGCCGTAGGGGGGAGGAGCCTGAGCCATGATGTCACAGGCAAGATGGCCGCTGCCATGGGCCCTCGTGGCCGGCCGGACAGGGAAGCTGAGTGGAGCAGAGAGGGAGGTTTCAACTCGTGCTGCTTCCTATAAGTGAGACTGGAAGCCCGGAGAAGCAAGGATGATGCCCCCATGTCCTCCCCGCATGAACGGAGGGTATCCGGAGCTGTCGGAGAGACGGGGGCCTTGCTAGGTACGTCTAGAGCTGCCACGGGGCTTCCGGATGGCCATCTTAAGCCCATTCTCTGGATTTCAGCAGAGAGAAAGAGAGGTAAGGCTGGCTAGCCGGGGATGGAGGCCTAGAAGGCACATCCTGGGCTGCCGCACAGGCAACTGCCACCTGGGCGCTTCTTCTTTTAGGCCGTTTTCCTGGGCTTCCTTGTATTTAAGGAGCTCGGGAATTAGCGGCACATGCAGTGGCAGAGGAGCTGAGCACATGTCCATCAGGAGATGTGCCTTCCCAGCCTAGTTCTGGACTTGTGTTCGAATCTGAAAGAGAGAGAAGAAACATCCAAAAAAAGGGGGTTAGATTCATTTCTTAATTCAATGCATAGATATCATTCTTGTTAGATTTGGTGGAGAGTAGAAAAAATCCATCTTGCTGGCAAGGCGGAAGAACTGAAACTGGCTAGCTAGGGGCGGGCAGGGGGTGGGGCCAGTTGGCTCATACTCAGAAGGGCGAAAAGCCCTTCTGAGCTATGGAGAGTACTTCCGTCTCGGCGCCGTCGGATGACGTCACCAATTGTGGCTGACTCATCCTGCTTGTCCTAGGAGAACATTCCTATATCTTCCTATATCTTCTTCAGTAAAGACTGAAGCAAAGAATTCATTTAGTCTCTCCACTATGGCTTTGTCCTCCCTTAGTGCTCCTTTTTCCCCTCTATCAACTAATGGTACAATTGACTCACAGGTTTTTTGCCCGCTGGGGGGTGGGATAGCATTGTGGCCATGACCATGGCAGAGCAAACTGCTGTTAGCACAGTGGCATGCCTTTAAGCTCTCATGTCCTTCCTTCTCTGATGCAAACTTCCTTTCAGAAGGAAGAGGAGCAATAGGCCTTGAGCAAGTGCAGAGTTGCTTAAAGGCCCACCACTATGCTGACAGTGGTTTGCTTTGCTGCTCTGTTTGCAGGATATGGAGAGACCGCCATGCTGTCCTATACAGATGCATAGTCAGCCTAGTGGACAGGCTGACTCTGTTGTTCCCTGCAACGGGTGGTCTATTAAATACTTAAAATAAATAAATAAACAGATAAAATGAAATTCACACCAGTTCTTACTATGAAATAACAGAAGAGGCTGAACACATTGAAGAGCGAATCTTCATTGTGGGAACTCTGGTATGATGAATATAGCTCTGAGCAATTCTGATAACTGATTCAGATGTATAATTTATTATGAAAACATATTCTAACTGATATAGGCAGAGATATAAAAACATATTTGTGTCAATTCTCTGTGGCGACAGTCAGCAGATGTTTTAAAAAGCTAGTCATGGCATTTTAAAAAATATGTATATTCAGCATCACTTACATGTATAGTCAGCGGCGCTGAATATACGTGTTCGCTGCTAACAGCTGGCTGCTGTTTATATAACAGTGATATTCGGCTGCTGTATGGATAGCCTAGGACTGATCAACAGTCCTAAAGTAAATGTCTAGGTGATCCCTACAGCAACTCTATGTCGCTTCTACAAGGATAATATATGGTTCCCACCCTTGCTCTGTCATAACTCTGCCCCAGCCCTATACAGATATGGGGTCACTCTGAGTACCATTTAGTGGGTCCAGACATCTGATCCAGACATTCAGAACTGCTAAACGGCCGGGCAGCCTGCCAGGGACAGAGCTCCCCATACGAACAGGCGATTTGTACGGGGAGCTGTGTTTGTGGGAGGGAGGGGGTGGGACAGAGGAAGAGAGAGGGCGGGCGGTGGGCGGAGAGCAACCCTGGACATACAGGGCCAATTCCAAGGTCAGCCCTGTACGTCCTGGGTCAGCTGCGGAGACGGGGGATTTATTCCTCCTTGGAGATGGAATAGGTCCCCCTAGATGGAGCAAAACAATGCAGCTGGGCCCAGTAAGGAGGGCAAGGGGGTTCCGGGGGTTCCCCACAGCCCAACCCTGCCCATGGAAGGCCAGATTGGGGGTCGGGCTGCAGGAAAAGAAGATTTTTTTCTGCGGCAGGGTTCGCGGCTCCGGAATGGAACCACAGTGCCACGGCGATGGGATGAATTGGCACTGCAGCTCCGTTCAAGAGCCTGGTTGAGTTAGCCGGATATGCGGGCTGGATGTGCAGCTTATCGGATTCGGGGCACGGCCTGCATGTCCACGCCGTAGACCCGATTCTGATCCCGCCGGCATGTCTAGCCTCCGCACGATCAGAATCTGGTCTACCTCTGTACAGCCCGATTCTGATCGGCCGTACAGGGGGGAGATAGCCAGCACAGAATGCCCCTCTAAGTACCTGAACAGTCAGACAATTTTCATTTCAACACTATCTCTTTAGGGACTGAATATCAGCACGAAGTGGACTTACATGTTTATCATATACTGATGAAAATATAAGTCCTTTTGAAAATTCATCCCATTATGTTTTAGCATTTATGAATATTTTTTATTCTTCTGCAGACCAGAGATCGACAATAATTGGATAGCCATAAAAGAACAGATCCAGATGGAGTCCATGGTGCTTAAAGGACTCATGCCAGATACCAGGTACCAGTTTTCAGTGAAAGCGGTGAACTCCTATGGAGCTAGTCCCCGAAGCACTCCAAGTGAGACTGTTAGGACACTGAGTAAGTGAAATATCTTTCTATCATTAATACTTTGGGTCTGTGAGAAATCTTCAAATGATGTCTTTATCTTTATTACAATTTTTGATAAACCATCCAACGGAAGCCATCTGAGTGGTTTACAATAATACAAAAACAAATAAAGCCAGAGTCAGAAAGGCTTTACAATGTCAGATAGGAAAGAACACAGTCATACCAGACTAAAGAAGAGAAAAGCTTACGTGGAGTGGGAGGAGGAAACAGAGGAGTCGGGAAAGGGAAGGTCATAGGCAGTACAGAAGAGGTGGGTTTTTAAGAGGGTTTTGAATTTGGGAAATGAGTGTTCTTGACGGATTGGGCGAGAGAAAGGGAATTCCAGAGTGACAGGGCTAGTAAAAAGAAAGCAGACTTCCGATTTTGCTCCAGGTGGGCACATACTGGGGAAGGGAGGTCAAGGCAGTTGGTGTGCAGTGACCGGAGGCTGTGGTATATAGTGCGAAAGTGCAAGATATTAGGGAGTGTGCTGATGTAGGGCCATGTGGGTCAGGATTAGGAGTTTGAAGGTGACACGATAGGGGAAGGGAAGCCAGTGTAGGTGGATCAAAGAGGGCATGATGTGGCTGAAACGGGGAGTATGGGTGAGGAGGCGAGCAGCAGCATTCTGAACTAACTGTAGGTGGTGAAGCTGATAGTGGGGGATACCGGCAAAAGTAACATTACAGTAGTCCAGGCGCAAAATTACGAGAGTGAGAAGAAGAGTTGTGAGGGATGTTGGAGAGAGTACTGGACTGACAGCTCGAATCTGACGAAGGCATACAAGGGAGGAAAGGTGGGCGTGAAAGGAGAGATCAGGGTCCAGGGTAACCCCAAGGTAGCTGAGTGAAGTTATAGGAATTTGGATATTCAAAAGAAGAGGGGAAAGGGTCAGTTGGGGACCACCATGGGTAAACCACATTGCAGATGTCTTAGCTGGGTTGAGTAGGTTGGAATAGGTTGGAAGATAGCCAGGTGTGTTCTGTAATGACCACAATGTATACAATACACATTTACCCTACCTGTGCCATCTTGTTAATTGTAACATGTTCAGGAGTTCTGCAAATTTGAGTTAATAACAAGATTCCCTGAAAGAAAAAACATTGGGGGGGGGGGTGGTAGAGGGGGATATTCGTAGGCATTTATCAATTAGCGGGATATTCAGCGGCACTAACACGGTTAGTGCCACTAAATATCCACAGGTGCCACACTACATGGGCATCATCCTGGGCAGACCAGAGGTGGCGCCCATCACAAACCAGGCAGCGGTGGTATTGAACTGCTGCCCAATTAGTGACACGTGGCAAAAACTGGCCTAACTTTACTGCGGAAGCTAACCCGGCAGTGGCTCAATATCAGCGTTGCCCGGTCAACTTCCAGGCTCTGCGGCAATCTGAATATTCAATGCTAGTGGCCGAGTTTTCTGCAGCAACAGCTAGCCATATTAGGAGTGCTACTCACCGCCACTGAATATTAGACCCAGTGTTTTTAACTTCCAAACTCTCTAGGTCATTGCTAGCTTTATTTTCATATCACTGTTTATTGATAGTTGTGCATCATCATATAGAATTCATAAGTGGAGCACAATTGGAAGAGAGAGCACACATACATCTATTTATAATCTGTATTTCTGCAAAGCTTGGCAACATCTGCTGCGTGCATAATTTAAAGTTAAGTATGATTCAAAACACACCTCTGTTATGTAGGGTATATTAGTAGCACAAAAAGAAGTTAGACTCTGTTGTTGTCCAGGGGAAATAGCTACTATTACCCAGCCCAAAGTTCGGTGAGTTATTCTGGCAATGAGCCACGAAAGAAGTCTGGTCTGCAGATATATATTAGACTTTATTATAGGCAACCAGGTAGAAAAATATACACACACATATAGCTAATTAGAAACATGAGGTAGAAATTTGTTATAGTACAGATGTATACTTGGACAACGTAATAAATCACTGATTAGTAACCAGACGTCACTGATTCGCTCTGCACTGAGGAAAAGTAAGAAATATATTGCTAACCCCTTGCCCATCCGGAGGAGGAGAGATAAGTCAGTACCTTAGTTCCGTCGGGCTCTCAGGAACAATGCAGTCCAAGGAGGCAGCTCCTAGCTAATGCGGGCTCTAGCCTCGTCAGGCGAGCCGCAGTAAGTCCGAACCGGAGGTATCTGTGAAAGTCTTATCTCAGACCTGTGGAGGACGGCCTAGCCCAAACTTAGTGGCCGTCCTGTGGAAGGGTCAGGTCGCAGGATTCAGGTACGCAGTGCACAGCAGAGAGGAACCGGTGCAAAGTCTGTATGTACAGGTGGGAAAAAAACCCCAACTCTCTCTTACTACAGTTCCAGTGCAGATTGCATTATTCTGTGTAAGAATCCTCCGTCATAGGTCCGATGATTGGTTGGCACCAGGCAGTCTGAGGTGTTCTCAGCGAATCAGGAGGTAGATGATGGTCAGCTTCTTGCAAACAAAGGAGCCATGGTAAAAGTCAGGCAGAAGCAACAGTATGTAACTTCTGGGCATGTACAAGTGTCCAAGGCCAGCCACGGACAATAGCTTCTGTATGTATGCTTAGAAACACTGCTCAAGCAGTTGCTTGAAGGTCGTTTGTAGCTGAACACAGCAAAAGTATAGTGAAGAATCCAGCTTGTCTGTTCAGTTTGGTTCAGGCCTGAGTTGCTGAGCAGGCCGGAGATTAGCATGTAGAATTGCAGGGGTACCAGCCCTACAGTTAAGATGCTGGAATGACATAGATACAGGCAATTCTCAGCACGGAAATCAACAATGGGCAAAGCAATTTGGTTTTCATTTTTAGATACTGAGCAGAAAAGAAGGATGACACTTTGCAGGCATCTAGGTTTGCAACATTTTAATAACCTATGTACTATCTTTTTGGAACCAAAATACCAAGAACCAAAGATGAGAGCCTATATAGGGTAGTCTATAGCTTATTAAAAACACAAACACAAAAACTGTACATATGATTCTTATTTCTGGATAAAAGAGACGGCGTTGTTCCATGTTAGCAAGTTCAGCTTTATCTCCAGGAACAAGCAGGAATGTAGTCTTCACATATGGGTATCGTCGGTACCGACGGAGCCTGCGTGGGAACACTCCCCAGCGTCCAATAGGAACGCTTTTGGGAGCATCCCTCAGCACATGCGCGCTGCCTTCCCGCCTTTCCAACTGTCCCTTTTCAGTTCTTCGTTTTCATCGGAGCCGACAGGTCACATACCCTGTCACCGCAGAAAATTTCTCCTTTAAAATGTTTTTCTTGTGGTTGCGCCTGCCTCCGCACGACGCCTACTGGTACCGCCGGTTCTCTTTTCTTCTTTAAAAAAAATATATATATATATCTACTTCTGAAGTGTTTCTCTTCAGAAACATTTTCTTTTTGGTGCTAGGCACCATTTTGGGCATTAGGCCCCATTTTCCTCAAAAATGGAAAAACCAGCTAGTGGTTTTAAAAAATGTACTAAGTGTGGCGGTACCATTTCTGTCACCGACACCCATGACTGATGTCTTAAATGTTAAGGCCCTGACCATTCTCCATCGGAATGTCTCTCTTCTATGGGGATGATTAAAAGAGGAAGACAGAACCGGGCTGCAAAGCTTGGTACCCTCTTTTCTTCAGATGCGATGTCCATTGCATCGACGTCTTCCAGAGCCTCGTCTTCCTCCCATGGATCTCAGGTAACTAAACATAAGAGCCGGTCCTCAAAGGGTAGATCTGTTAAGCATCGAGAAGCCATTGGCATTGCCCTTGAGGAAACTACACCGGCAAAACAGCCACGGCGGGAGGCTTCGGCCTCCAAAGCACTAACGGGGCTCCAGGATGTTCTCGAGGCCTCAACCTCGGCAGAACTAATGGTGCCATGCTCAGGGGTTCTGGCCGCTTCTACCAGTACCGACACCCAGGCATCGGCAGCATCGGCAGATTCCTCGCTATCAAACGCAGTCTTGCAGCTCTCCTTACAGCTGCGGTACCGTTGACACCGCTACTGACGGTTCAACGGGCACCGGTACCGATGCTGGTACCCATACCGGTACCAGCACCAATGGTACCGGCCCTGGTGGGAGTTTTGCTCATGCCGACTTTTTCGGGCATCGACAGATCGGTACCAGACCAACTCGGTGCCGACTTCAATCAATACTGATACCATGCTTTGCATGAATATCCGGATCGGAGATATTTTGAATCTTCCAATTCCGATGAATCGGATAACTCTGCCATTGCCAGAGTACTTCTGCCGGAAGACTCCTCTTCTCCTTAACGCAGAATGTCTCCTCCGGAGGACATGTTGTTTCAGGATTTTATTTGTGATGTGGCCTGAAGCCTATCAATCATGGTAGCTCCTGAAAAAGAACCTGAAGCAAAGGAATTGGAGATACTCCAATACCCTAAAGCTCCCAAAGAGGCAGCTACTCTGCCCATTCATGAAATTCTTCATGATTTGATGCTCAGAATGTGGGAAACACCTTTGACCACATCTCCTCATTCTAGGAGACTCGATACCATGTATCGAGTTCCACCATGTCCTGGTTTTCAAAAGACTCAGCTGCCACACCATTCAATGGTAGTGGAATCAGTCATGCGTAGGATGAAAAGTGCAAAAAGACATGCATCCAATCCTCCAGGTCGTGAATGCAGGACTCTTGACGCCTTTGGGCGTCAAACATTTCAGGCTTCCATGCTTTCAGCTAGGATCAGCTCATATATTTTATAGATGGGAATGTTCCTCAAGGAAGTCACAGGAGACTTGGAGCTTATGAGCTCCCTTCTCCCTGATGACAAATGACAAGACTTCCTTACTCTTGTCAAGCATGCTCAGGACGTTTCCAAGTTTGTAAATCGTGCAGCCTTTGACTGTTTTGAATGCATCAGCAGAACTTCTGCTATTGCCATTGGTGCACATCGAATTAGGCATCAGACTTGGAGATTTGGGTATAGGACAAATTAGGGAACATCCCTTGCACAGGAGAAAACCTAATTGGCAAGAATTGACAGGAGAAGGCTAATGAGATAGATGCTGACAATATCACTTGAGACAGATTGTCAAAATCTACAGCCACTCCAGCCAAAAAGAAACCCTATTAAAAACCCTTTTTCAGCAAAAAGAGGAAGTTTTATCTGTCCTACATCCAGCAAGGGCAAGCTCAGGGTCAAGTTGCCCAAAAGGGACAACAGCAACAATCCAGACAACAAAAGAAGCCAAAAGGCCCGAGAGCTCAACCAGCTCCACAGGCTCAGCCCCCTCAAGAGCTTTGACTCCTTCCTAGAGAGCTTAGCTTTCCTGCCTCTGAAGGGTCCAGAACCCCTAAACATTCCAGGCAGGTTGTGTCATTTTGTCAACAGATGGCACCAAATAACAGCAGAAGATTGGACTCTGTCCATTGCAGGAGAGGGGTACAAGCTTTATTTTCACAGCATGCCCCCTCCTACAATCATAAGATAGTTCAATTCCCAAACCTTTCCAGACAATCTACTGGATCAAGAGGTCTCAACACTCCTTGCTCAGGAAGCAATAGAGGAAGTACCCATTTCCCAACAGGGTACAGGGTTCTACTCCCCCTATTTTCTTATTCCAAAGAAAATCAGGAGGACACAGACCCATTCTAGACCTCAGAGAATTGAACAAATATCTGTTCCGAGTAAAGTTCAAAATGATTTCTCTGGGAACTCTTCTACCATACCTTCAAAGTCAGGATTGGCTTTGCTCTCTAGATCTAAAGGATGCATATACTCATATTCTGATCCATCCAGATCACAGGAAATTCTTACTATTCCTTTTCAAGGGAAAACATTTCCAATACAGGGTTCTTCCCTTTGGTCTGGCTTCGGCACCAAGAGTATTCACGAAATGCATGGCAGTAGTAGCTGCATTTCTGCGAACCCTAGGGAGATTTGTCTTCCCTTACTTAGACGACTGGCTCATTTGAGCCCCCACGGTTCCAGAGGCCAGCTCTGCACTGTCTTGCACAATGCGAATCCTTCAATACTTGGGATTGGTCATAAACCTCCCAAAATCCCAACTTGCTCCGTCTCAGTCCCTGGAGTTCATAGGAGCTCGTTTAGATACCAGACATTCAAGGGCTTTTCTCCCACAACCCCGCTGTCTTCACATAGTGCAGCTAGCTTCTCAAGCAGCAGTGACGTCCTCCCTAACTGCTCGAGAACTACTTCAAATATTGGGACACACGGCATCCACAGTTCATGTGGTTCCCTATGCTCGCCTTCATATGCGAGCAGCCCAGTGGACTCTATCCATACAGTGGACACAGGCCACAGGACATCCGTCGGACAAGATATCAAACTCACAACAACTGATTTTGTCCCTCCAATGGTGGCAATCACTGGAAAATCTTCTAGTCGGGTCTCCTTTCCAGCAACCCCTATTCTAGGCTACTCTAACAACAGATGCATCACAGATGGGATGGGGAGCACACCTGCAACATCTCTCTACCCAGGGTACCTGGACTCCACAGGAGGCTTGTCTTCTCATAAACCTCCTGGAACTCAGAGCAATCTATCTAGCTCTGCAAGTACTCCATGCCCAGCTCAGCTACAAGACAGTGCTAGTCCACACGGACAATCAAGTAGCCATGTTCTACGTGAACAAGCAGGGGGGGAACAGGCTCTCTGTTGTTATGCAACGAAGCTTTACGACTATGGGCCCTCGCCAAAGAGCATCAAATTCACCTTCTCGTGGTATATCTTCCAGGCATTCAAAACCTTTGGGCAGACAAACTCAGCTGAGTAGTGCTGCCTCACGAATGGTCTCTCCACCTAGACCAGGTGGCCAAGATATTTCAGATCTGGGGAACCCCAGACATAGACCTATTTGCAAGTCAAACTACCCCGGTTCTGTTCCAGAATTCCGTCTCAAAACTGCCAGGTAAGGGACGCCTTCCTTCTTCACTGGGGTCACGACTTCCTCTATGCCTTCTCACCCATTCCCCTCATCCCCAAAACACTCTTCAAGCTTCAGAGAGACAGGGGTCATATGATCCTCATAGCGCCACGGTGGCCACGCCAAACGTGGTATCCCCTGCTTCTAAATCTCTCTCGAGCTGCACCTCTGGAGTTAGGGTGTGCTCCAGATCTTCTCTCCTAAGAGAACGGGATGCTATGGCACCCGAATCCCCAGTCCCTGCATCTCAGGGCCTGGTTGCTGAAAGCTTAGACCTTCAGGATCTCAACCTTTCCCAACAGGTAAAAGATATCCTTCAGGCTTCTAGAAAACCTTCCACAAGACGCTCTTTCGCCTTCGTGGACACGTTTTACTATATGGTGTTCACAGAAGGGGTTAAACCCCCTTATGATACCTTTGGGATCAATACTAGAGTATCTTCTTCATTTATCAAATTCTGGTCTAAAGACAAATTCAGTAAGAGTCCATCTTAGTGCAATTGCAGCTTCCTATAAACCTCTAAATGGACAACCAATTTCCTCTCATCCAATCATATCAAGCTTTATGAGAGGTCTTCTATTAACAAAGCCTCCCATCAGGCCACCACCGGTGGCATGGGATTTAAACCTAGTTCTTGGGAAGCTCATGAAACCGCCCTTTGAACCTTTAGCCATTACAACCCTAAAGCTTTTGTCCTGGAAGGTCATCTTCCTAATTGCAATCACCTCTGCACATCGCATTAGTGAACTGCAAGCTTTAGTGGCTGATCCTCCTTATACTAGGTTTCATCATGATAAGGTTGTTCTCAGAACTCATCCACAATTTATGCCAAAGGTGGTTTCGCCTTTTAATTTAAATCAATCGAATTATCTTCCTGTATTCTTTCCAAGGCCACATGCCTCTAATGCAGAAAGGAACCTTCATACTTTGGATTGTAAAAGAGCCTTGGCTTTTTACCTACAAAGAACACAGCAACATAGAAGGTCTTCTCAACTTTTCATTGCTTTTGATTCTAGTCATTTGGAACTTTCAGTCTCCAAAAGAACGCTACCAAATGGATTGCACAATGCATATCTTTTGCTTATGAGAGTAAGAGTCTTCCTCTTCAAGGCCATGTCACAGCTCATAATGTGAGAGCCATGGCAGCCTCTATGGCTAACCTTCACTCTGTGTCTATTGATGACATTTATCGAGCAGCCACCTGGGCTTTGGTACACACCTTTACAGCCCACTACTGCCTAGATAAAGCCTCCCGTCAGGATGCCTTCTTTGGCCAAGCTGTTCTTCAAAATCTCTTTCAGACCTAATTCAACTCCTACCCACCAACCCTAGTGGGATGCCAGAGATCCATGGGAGGAAGCATGGCCCACCTTACTATAGGTGGCAGCTTCCTGGGGTTATCTCCCTGGCATCTTCAGCTAGGGAGTCCCCATATGTGAAGACTACATTCCTGCTTGTTCCTGGAGATAGCGTAGTTACTCACAGGTGATCTCTGGGAAATGCAGGAATTTAGTCTTCACAACCCACCCACCTCCCCTAGGAGTTGTCTCTCTATCTCTCTGTCTCTTTCCTCTATCCCTCTATCCTTTCACTCAGCTACAAACTTAACTGAAGAGGGACAGTTGGAAAGGCGGGAAGGCAGCGCACATGTGTTGAGGGATGCTCCCAAAAGCGTTCCTATTGGACGCTGGGGAGCGTTCCTGCGTAGGCTCCGTCGGTACCGACGAAACACATATGTGAATACTAAATTCCTGCTTGTTCCTGGAGATCACCTGTTACAGTGAGTAACTATGCTTTCAGGGGCATAAATGAAGAGATACAAATGGAAGCTAATTAAAACTGAACTATTTGATTAGCTTAATATAATGCACAGTTTCACAATGACTTCTTTCAGAGTCTGGGTTTTTTTTCTCATTGACTTTCATATGCTCAATAATATTGTCCTTTATGACATCTATAAAGTGCAGGGAGGGCAAGTTGAGCCTTACTAAGGCAAATTTATGATTGGTTTTAAAATAAAGGTTCAATTTTATAAACACTTTGAGGAGGTACATAACCAGAACTATAGAGAGAGAAGAAAGAGTTGGAATTCTCCTGACAACTGAATATGTGACACAAGAAAATATTTTTCATAGTAAGAGTATTAAGACTGGAATTTTCTGTTACTGGATCTAGTAGAGATGGGCATTGCTGCGGACATGGTCTGGATGGTGTGTGGGTGGAGTCACAAAGTATACATGTTGATTATAAAATATGCTAATCTATGTGCCTACTTGCCTACTTCATACATAGACATTTATACCTATCCTTGAGCTGGTGCAATCTCTGCAACTTCAATGTAGACACAATTTCTACTGGATTTGTGCTAGTACCTGTGTATCTTTATGAAATTGGGTGAAAATACAGTAGGTTCCTTCTTGCCCTCTAACCCTAGGAGTCCTATTATAATATTATCTTCTAAGTGGTCAGGAAATGCACAGGGAAAAGATTTTCAGTTTATTTTTCAAAAATTTGGCTTTTATCCCCACTCTCCAGTTTCTTTCACATATTCGTGGTAATAAAACCTTTTTGACCAGTACTAAAACTTTGTAATGCTGGAAATTCACCCAATAGGAACAGTTTGCCAAATAAGGCAGCTAAAGCCCATGGGACCTCTCCCATACTTTCCCACCACCCCCTGGTACTTCCATCATTGGGAGGCAGGAGTGATTCCCGCATGGTTCTGCAAAGTGGTAGCACCTGACCCTGACCTGATTACTTGGGGGTTCCAGGGGTCGGGGTGCAGGGTGCACTTTGATCACCAGCGATTTTGAGTCATCTGCGGTGAAGTGTCGCACTTCACCTCAGATGACCTTTCTGCTCTGGGTTATAGCTAGCGCAGACCTGTGTGTGCATGCAACTGCCATGCTTTCTCTTCATTTGCGCAAAGATTTTTGCATAAAACAATTTTGTATATTTTTTGTTTGCTAAATTCAAAAGGAAAATTTTTGCATTTTCCTTGCGTCAGGAAATTGTATGCCTAGTTATGGCACAGGGGTTTAACGCAAAGTTTCTGCATTGGCTTATCAGTTTGTTAAGGCACCTCAAAAATGTTTGGCAAACACTGATTTAATGCACATTAATTCATTAATTCATTAATCCTAGGATGCACCATGCTGGGTCAAGACACCACCATTTTTTCAAGATGGCAGCGTGGAGAGAAGCGTATGGGGGGGGGGGTTAGGGGTGGGGGATTCTTGGGCCACTGTAGACATTTCAACGGGGTTTGGGCAGATGGACCCACTTGGACCACCAATGAAATTTCATGGGGGGTTGGTGGGTGAAGGGATTTGGGATTATCTGAGGCGAAGTGAAATAACCCCTTTACTCTTAGCTGCATCTTTACGCCAGCATGGAGTTGGCAGGAATTTTATATTTCAGCACAGTTTTTACATTGGGAGCAATTTTATATTCCACGGTTTGCAATCAGTTTGCATGCCCCCTGCACTGTCCTTTAGCACAGAAGTTTTCCTTGGGATTTTTCCATTCTACATTGTTTTCTGCATCAAGAGTAAGACTAGGAAAATCTCCCCTAAATGCATGCTATTGAATGATCACCCCAATTACTTGGGATAGAGATATTTGCTTGTAAATTAATAAATGGTATGAGCTATTTTTCCTAATTACTCTACCATTCCTGTCTATTACTTTTTATTAAAAATAATTTTTTAAGTTTATATTTTATGTTATTTATTTAACAAGTTTTATATACTGCCTTTCTTGCATTCAAAGTGGTTTACATAGAACATTGCAACTTTCATAAACTACATTGAACAGGTAATCAAACTTGGAGTTATGGTAGGAAATGCTGTATAAGGTTTATAACAGGGAGTAACAATTAATGCTGTACAAGATTTACAATAAGGAAAACTATTAATGCAGAGGGGTAGGGTGCACAGGGACAATGGTAGAAAAAATGCCTTTGTGTGTTAAGTGTAAGGTGTAGAAGGGGATTCTCAGGTGTTAGTAAATGAATTGGGATGCCACATATAACCTAGAACATCTTACCATGTGTCAGGGAAACGACATGACTAAAGTTTATTTTAAGCACTTAGAATTCGTCGAAGCTACTAATTAAAGCAACACTATTCAAAACAGCATTGTGTTTTTTTTAAATTAGCAACAGATGATTATTGGGATATAATACTACCTTGGGCATTTTAGGATTGATATTCAAAAGTTTTATCTAATTAGCTTTGAGAGTTAATTTATTTTGCAAATTTTCTATCCTACTAGACTAAATAAGCTTGCTCTTAGTGAGTTGGAATTAATGAACAGATAAATCTTTTATTTCTTTTTAATATTCCATAATTCTGAACAGATAAGTTTTTCTTCAGACATCAAGATGTCTGGGAAAAAGTTTTTTGTATAACTAAAGGAGAGGCAAGGGGTAGTCTTGGAGCATGTGAAAAAAGTAAACCAGAGAGCAATGATATTCAGTCACTTTCTGGATATCCTTAAGCAGTTCTTAATCACAGATATATGAGGCCTAAGATAACTGGACAAGGATAGCTCGTTATTTTTGACCTGAACTTTTCAGTGGTAGTAAGATAACCACATACTTGCTGGAAATCTGGTTTTACATAACCAAATATCTTTATCCAGTTATCTGTAACCACATAGCACTATGCTGAATATTGGTCCCTTTGTCAAAAAACAAATTAAAAATATCAGATAACAAGGAATAAGATTTATTTCATATCAAGGCACTGGAATTATGATACAAGGCCTCAATCTAAAATTTGTCCCCACTGAAGCTTATTTTTTTGCAATAACCAGGTCATATATTCACAGAGCATCTCAATTAAGGTTTTCTCAGTATGTAGGCTGATCACCAGTGCTTCCTCGTTAGACTTTTTAACTGCTGTACTACCAATAGTATCCTTTCTTGCACCATGGATTGCTTAATAAATCTTGTCTGAGCAGGATGAATAAAATCAGGCATTAGCAAACTCAGATGCTGAGTATGCCTTGGTTGATTAAAGAAAAAAAAGGGCTATATGTACTTTGGTCTATACTATATCTTTTCTTAGGGATAATTTTATGCTACTGTTTTAGGGGCCCTTTTAATAAAGTGCAGTAAATCTTGCACAGAGGCATGTTCACTAAAGGCTACGATAGTAGCATGCGTGTGGGCTGCAGTACTACAACAGGAGATCAGCGCTAACTTCAGGAGACGTTTGCTTCCATCTCTCTGCAGTTAGCACATGCCCAAGATGCAGCACCACTCAGGCCAACATGCATCTAATGCACCCTTTTGGTCTGCCTTATTAATTCTTTACATCCAGTTTGCCAGTGCTTGTCGCCTTTTCTATTTTTATCATTTGTATCGACTTTCCATTTTTGAAAGTCATCCTTTTAATTTTAATAGCCTCTTTCACTTCAGTCTTTAACCATGCTAGCATTCATTTGGTCTTTCTTTGACTCTTTCTAATGCATGAAATACATCTAGGGGTATGTTTACTAAAACCCCGTTAGGTGCGCGCCGCGCTAGTGTGCGGGATGCCATATAAGGAGTGGGCGTTTCAGACTGAAAAAGCAAACCGGGATTAATCATGCGCTAATGTGCGCTGTGCGCTCATGTGCGCCGCGCACATTAGCGCATGAGAAACTTGCGCGGGAAGCATAAGTGGCGCGCTGATGTGCACACACAGGAGCAGAGCCACAGTACAATGGTGAAGACACTGACCGATGGTGCAAGGATCATGGGTTCAATCCCCCACTGTGCCCAATAAAGAAGGCTGGCTGAGGCATTACCTGTTAAAGGAAATATTGCAGTCTGAGGCATGTTAATTTTATTTTAATTACTGCTACTAGCAAACGCACTCTGAAAGCACTGTAACATAAGGCGCCCCATAAGGTAGCCCAGAGGGCACTTTTTAAAGTGCACTGTCCGCCAAGGCACCCTAGAATGTTGCTTATAGGGCGCTTTATAGGGTGCCATATGAGGTACCGCAAGGTCACAGCACTGTTTTTGATGGCAGCACTGTGCAGTTTAAGGAATGAAAATCGTAAGTAGGTGCGCTAACATGGAAGGAGGAGCAGCAGTGTAGCACAAAGGCTAAGACACTGACCAATGATGCAGGAGTCATGGGTTCAATCCCCCACTGTGCCTAATGAAGAAGGCTGGCTGAGGCAGTACCTGTTATAGGTAATATTGCTGTAGGGGGCATTTTATTTTTATTTTAATTAGTGCTGCCAGCAAACACACGCTCAAAGTATTGTAACATAAGGTGCTGCATAAGGTGCCTCATAGGGTACCCCAGAGGGCACATTTTAAAGTGCATTGTCCGCCACGGCACCCTACAATGTTGCTGAAAGGGTGGCATATAGGGTGCCCTATGAGGCACAGCAAGGTCATAGCACTGTGTTTGATGGCAGCACTGTGCATTTAAATGCATGGAAATCTGAAGTAGGTGCGCTGACATGCAAGGAAGAACAGCAGTGTAGCACAATGGTTAAGGCACTGACTGCTGATACAGGGGTCATGAGTTTTCTCCCCAGTGTGCCTAATACGTAAGGCTGGCTGAGGCATCAGCTTTGCAATGTACATATTGTTTGCTGCAGCACTTTATTTGTATTTTATTAATTGCTGCCAGCAAACACGCCCTCACGTGCCATAACTGAAGGTGCCGCATAAGGCACCCTATAAGGCACTCCATAGGGCACATTATAAAGAGCACTGTCCACCACGGCACCCTAAAATGTCCCCTATAGTGCACCCTATAAGTCGCTCCACAGGATAACGTATAGTGTACCTTATATGGATGGTAACCATAAGGTGCCCTATAGGGCGCCCTATAAAGCGCCCTCTGAGGCACCTTATGGGTACAGTACGCTGAGAGTGTTTTTGCTGGCAGCAATAATGTACATTAAAAAGAGATAATGCTTTGGGCAGCTCTATCAAATAACCCCACTGTGGGTTTGAACCCATGACCTCTGGCTCCACAGGTAGTGAAGTAACCAGTGGGCTACAGCTCTATAGCTGCTAGCAAGCCCCTGGCTGGCTGCCGAGGGACTGCATGTCACCACACAGACAGTCTGCTGTGGTCACCAGGATAGGGTTAGCCCACCCGTACCCATGATGCACTGCACATGCAAATCAGCTGTCCACAGATGAACACAAGATGGGGTATGCACCCCCACAGCACCTCGGCCTGGTAGGGGGAACTGACCATGTGCACCCCCCACAGCACCTCGGCCTGGTAGGGGGTACTGACCATGTGTTTTACTGGCACAGAGTAGCTACACACCGTCACATTGTGCGGGTACAGTGCTCACCCTGACGGTGCGGTGAGGCGCCCAGCACCAGGTCCACAGCACCTTCCATGGCAGAAATAGGCCATGCTGCAGGTCCCCAGCAGTGCTAATGTGGGAGATAGGTAGTTTCTGCAGACACACCTTGGAGATATCTGTATGTCTCAGTCAGGTGTAGCCCCTATAGACCCCTAGGAAGATTATGTACCACCACCCTCCTCCTCCTCCTCCAGGGCTGAGGGTGGTAAACAGGGTCTCCCATCAACAGATCCACACTCTACCTCCCTGCAATGGTGGCAGTAGAGGTGACCATCAACCCCAGTCCTGCTGGGGAACAGAGACCTACAGGGCAGTCAATGCAGCTCTGTTCACATCCATAACACAATAGCAGACAGACATTAGGCCTGGATATGCTAAGCTGCACACCACCACTATCTGATATGCTCCTGCAGCAAGCCTTCAGCCGCTGCGCCCTGCAAGGCGCTCCATCAAGACACATACCAGCTGCAAACAGTCTGCTAGCTAGTCCATAGTGCATGTCCCTGGTGGAAATGCATGCACCCAGAACTGGGATGTCAGCATACACAACAAGCAGATAAGTCAGTGACTGGGCCCCAAAAGGAAACCCATAAATATCACATGAGAGAAATACCATATAGCACTATGGGGGTGCCTAGCCATGCTGTGGTCACTGCACAGTCAGGGTGTGAGTGTTCTCCCAGCAGGACATGCTGTGGCCACCCTGTCTGTGTAGGTGGTGGCCGAGCACTACAATGTCCCAGCCATTGCCCTATGCCCTGTGCAGATGCATCCTGGCCAGGCCACCCTGTCCGGGCTATACCCATGGTACCTTGCTCCTCATTATGCACATTGGCAGGCCAATACTGGCAACAATGTGGGCTGTGGAGGGTGTTTGTAGCCACCACACACTGGATAGACAGACACACACTCCCATATCTATGCCAGCATTGTGCTACTCTAGAGGAGTTTAGCAGCCCTAGCCACCACACCTGGGCACAGTATAGGCATGGATATGGTACGCAATACTGTTGGGGGTCACTCCCCAGGGTGGTAAACACTGTCAGAGACCAGACCTGAAGCACACACCGCAGACATCAGAAAGATTGTTATGATGGAGCTCAATCAGCAAACTGTGCTTAACGTAGGAATTGCTATCTGCCAGTAATCATAGCAAACGTTTGATAGCTGTGTACCGTATACCCAGGTGTAGGGTGGCATTGCTAAGGTATGCAAGTGCTATTATTGGGAGATGCACACAGGGTCCAATGTCCTGCCTCTCCAGGAGGCATTGGCCAATGGGGCCTGTGGGTGTGGGTGTGTCTGCCCCTGTTGGCTGCTGCTTTACGGCAGAGGTTCCCAACTCCAGTCCTGGTGTGCCAAACACTGTTCGGGTTTTCATGCTGTCCCTCATGAATATGGGGGTGGTGCATAGATATGCAGCACAGGCATCTTTATTAGAGGCAGCATGGAACCTGAATGGTGTTTGGCCCTCCAGGACTGCATTTGGGAGACTCTGCTCTAGGTAATGCGCCTGTTTATGGTGTCTGTGCTTGGTGGGGTAAAATATAGGCGTATTAACCATGCATATGTTCTCTGCAATAAAGGTTTGTCCTTACTATCACGGTTTAGTTGTGGGAAAAATATGTGGACTGGATTGGCAGTAGCCCCAGCTGGGCTTTGAACCTGTGACCTTCTGTTCTTGCACACACTCTCTGTGTGCACTGCACCACCGTGTTGCCACATTTATGTTGCATTCCCTGAAGAGTCCATGACTGTACATCCGACAGGGCCTGTTTGTTGCAGTGCACGGCACCCACCTGGACAGGGCTAGGCCATGGTCTGCTGTTGCCACCAGCTGCTGCCACCTCCACCACCAGTACAGCTCCATCCTTAGATTGGAGACAGCATAAACCCTGAAGGATTTGTGGCCCTCCAGGACTGCATTTGGGGGAATCTGCTCTAGGTAATGTGCATGTTTCTGGTGTCTGTGCTCTGTAGGGTAAAATAGAGGTGTTTGAGCCATGCTTATGTTCTCTGCAATAAAGGTTCGTCTTTACTATCACGATATAGTTGTGGGTAAAATATGGGGACTGGATTGGCAGGAGCCCCAGCTGGGGCTTGAACCTGTGACCTTCTGTCTCCAAACACACTGGTTGTGTGCACTGCACCACCATGTTGCCACAAAGACAGTGCATTCCCTGATGATACCATGACTGTTTGTCCGTCAGGGCCTGTCTGTTGCAGTGCATTGCACCCACCTACACAGGGCTAGGCCATGGTCTGCTCTGGGCAGCTGCCACTGCCCCCCTCCACCTCCAGTACCCCTGTGCCACCATGCTGACATGCCCTTGTGCTGGTGGTACGCAGTCTCAGGCCATCCTGTGTGCGGGTAGGCGGCTGCCTATGGTGCGGGTTCTGTGGTTGGGGTGCCTGCATATCTGTCCGCACGTCCCCCAATCACTGCCTGCCAATGTTCTGTGCCCTTGGGGGTACCTGCTGGGTACTATCCCCTGCAACACTGTGCTAAACACTCTCGTGCCCATGTTGGGCCCTCATCAGTTGCTGTCTGGCTCCTGTTCAGTTTCAGCATTCCTAAGTGCCATCTAGGCATCTGCCTAGTCCGCACTGTGCCCCAGCTGCACCACAGCATGTGCCGCCTGCAGCCCTCTGTATCCCCTTTCCCAGCATCTGTCCAGTTGCCCATTCCGACCTGCCCGCCCTGCTGTTGTGGAACATGTGCATGCCATAGGTAACCTGTCCAATGGAGAGGGAAACCCTGATCAGTGCTATTTCACTGTGGGATCATTCACCTTGTATGGGGACTTAGCGTAGACCCTTCTAAAATTCATATTTATTTTTTGCGGCTTTCTTGGGAGTGTTTTTTGATGTTTCCCATTACTGTCACTATTGCCCAGCTTGATTATAATTTTTTTAAATTTTGTTGGGGTCCTTTTCAATGTTTATTTGTATTTTTGTACCGTGCACATGTATCACACTTATCACTTTTTTAGTAGGTTTCCCTGGTTTTGCTGTACATTGCTGACAGAAATGGTTTCTCTTCCCTTTAAATCGGCTCTACCGCGAGGTTTTCACTCGCGGTATTTTTTTACTTGAATTTCAGCCCCGCTCGTGTGCGGGGAGCCTCTCCCCTCCCACTCTCCACCCATTGACCCCTTCTCTCCGCCCCTGGGGAGCCTTCCTCCGCCCTCCGGGAGCCTTTCCACGCCTTTATCGCACATCAGCGCGCCGCGCACATGAGCGGGCACTTTAGTGTGGCGCGCACCTGTGCGGGGCACAAATACGCATCATTAGCGTGCGCTAAGGTACCTTAGCGCACGCTAATGTGTGCCGCGCACATGAGCGCCGTTTGGTAAACATACCCCCTAGTCTGTGCTTCCAAGATAGTATTTTTCAGCAGCAACCATTATAATATTGTCTGTCATATTCTCCATTCATTTCCTAATAGTACCTAGCATTCTATTTGTTTTTTTGACAGTGGTAGTACATTGAGCCGAGGATTTTAATGGATTGTCTACAATGATGTCAAGATCTCTTTCCTAAGGTATGACTCCCAATATGAAACCTAGCATTGTCCTCCTATAGTTTGGATTATATTCCCCTATAAGCATCACTTTGCACTTATCCACCTTAAATTTCATCTGCCATTTAGATGCTCCGTTCTTCAGCAGTCTCATGTAAGCTTTCCAACTACTCTTTTTAGTTTTTCTAAATTCCTCCTTTTATCATAGTCTCCCTTTCTAAAATTAAATGTGATAGCATTACTTTTCTTTAGTGTTCCTCTAGTCCAGTGGTTCTCAGTCCAGTCCTCTGGGACCCCTCCAGGCAGTTAGGTTTTCAGGATATCCACAATCCCATTGCATGCAGATTTATCTCATCCATATTCATTGTGGATATGTTGAAAGCCTGACTGGCCTGGGAGTCCCAGAGGACTGGGTTGAGAACCACTGCTCTAATAATTATGACAAATTTGATTGCAGTATGCTCATGTTTGCCAAGCAGCCCCAACCACTGTTATTCCTTGCACCTGGTCCTGCATTCATGCAGGGACTTAGGTCTAAAGCAGGGGTCTCAAACACGCAGCCCGCGGGCCGCATGCGGCCCGCGAGAGCATCTTGTGCGGCCCGCGAAGTACCGGCGAGTAAAAAAAAAAAAATTCCAAACTTGCCGCCGCAGTATTAAGCGTCCCGCGGGCCCCTCTGCCTGGTCCTCTCCTCCCTGCAGTATCAGCTCCAAAAGCGGCGGCTTTCAGAGCCGCGAAGAGAGAGAGTTTCTCTCGCGCGGTTCTGAAGAGCAGCGCGAGAGTCTTCAGAACCGCGCGCGAGAGAAACTCTCTCTCTCTTCACGGCTCTGAAAACCGCCGCTTTTGGAGCTGAATGCTGCAGGGAGGAGAGGACCAGGCAGAGGGACGCTTAATAATGCAGCAGCAGCAAATATACATTTTTTGAAAATCTAATTTGGCTAATGGTGGGAGGGGGGTTAGGACTGGTAATGGGGGGGGGGTTAGGACTGGTAATGGGGGGGGGGGGTTTAGGACAGGTAATGGCCTATGAGTGGGTAAACAGAAAATGGGGTTATGGGGGTAACAATTAAAATGGGGTGATGGGGGGGGGGGTTTAGGACTGGTAATGGCCTATGAGGGGGTAACTGAAAATGGGGTGATGGGGGTAACACTGAAAATGGGGTGATGGGGGGGGGTTTAGGACTGGTAATGGCCTATGAGGTGGTAAAACTGAAAATGGCGTGTTGGGGGGTAAGTACTCGTAATGGCCTATGAGGGGGTAACTGAAAATGGGGTGTTGGGGGTAACACTGAAAATGAGGTGATGGGGGGGTTAGTACTGGTAATGGCCTATGAGGGGGTAACTGAAAATGGGGTGATGGGGGTAACACTGAAAATGGGGTGATGGGGGGGGTTTAGGACTGGTAATGGCCTATGAGGGGGTAACACTGAAAATGGGGTGATGGGGGGTTAGTACTGGTAATGGCCTATGAGGGGGTAACTGAAAATGGGGTGTTGGGGGTAACACTGAAAATGAGGTGATGGGGGGGTTAGAACTGTTAATGGCCTATGAGGGGGTAACTG
Source organism: Ichthyophis bannanicus (assembly GCA_033557465.1). Classification (NCBI taxonomy): domain Eukaryota; kingdom Metazoa; phylum Chordata; class Amphibia; order Gymnophiona; family Ichthyophiidae; genus Ichthyophis; species Ichthyophis bannanicus. Next base: position 963,518,134 of record CM066033.1, on the reverse strand, counting down.
AAAATGGGGTGATGGGGGTAACACTGAAAATGGGGTGATGGGGGGGTAGTACCGGTAATGGCCTATGAGGGGGTAACTGAAAATGGGGTGATGGGGGTAACACTGAAAATGAGGTGATGGGGGGGGGGGGGTTAGGACTGGTAATGGGCTATGAGGGGTAAGACTGGAAGTGGGCTATGGGGGGTTAGGACTGGTAATCGGCTATGGGGGGGCTAGGACTGATAATAGGCTGGGGGGTCTGCTAGGACTGGAAATGGGCTGAGTGGAAGGGGGGCTTGAACTGCAAATGGCTGATGGGGAGGGGGGCTTGGAATGGAAATGGGCTGTGAGGGGAGGGAGCTACACTGGAAATGGGCTGATGGGGGGGAGCTACGATTGGAAATGGGCTGATGGGGGCTAGGACTGAAAATGGGCTGATGCAGTGACTAGAAGGGAGGGGGTGCTGTGTGGGACTGGAACTAGAAGGGAGCTGATGTTGGGGGAGGATTAGAATGGGATGGAGCTGGGAGAGTGAAATGGAGAGGGGAAAATATTGTGTGGAGGGAAGACAAATCTACAATTGGCCAGGTAAGTGGGGATTGAGGATGGAGGGGTAAAATTTGAGTGGATGAAAATAGGAATGAGGAAAGAGCAAAAGGAGAAAGATTAATATGTTAAAGCAGATGTAGAGGGAGAATGGAAAAAGCTAGAAGAGAGAAGGACAAATGGACAGCAGACGATGGAGAGTTAGCAGAAGGCACGAAGAAACCAGAAGAAAGTGGCTGGAACTGAAAAAAAATGCACAAAAGGTAGAAAAATATCTTTATTTTGAATTTATTAACTGGAATATGTCAGTTCTGGGAAATGTGCATCAATATTATTTTATTTAATTTATTTAAAGTTTCTTTTATACCGCGCTATTCGACATCAGCGCGGTTTACAGTGAACAGAAATTACACTTCACAACATTGATCAGTGCTTACAAATAACGTCTTACAATAACGTCTGCGCTTTGTTTAGTACAAGAGGAAATTAATTTATAGTTTTATTTCTACAGTGTTGCTGTACATTCCAAGTTTGGCTTTTGGGGGGTCCCAGTTTAATTGTCTTGTTTCTAAATTTTGATTCCTTGTTTGGTGATGGTGTATTCTGCATGTGTAACTGAGCTGAGGTATTCTGTTTATGTAATTCCTATTTGACATTGCTACTTGTTCTCTGTCCCCAGTAGGTCATGTATTGTTATTCTCTGAAATGTATTGATTTAATATTTGCAGTGTTGCCTTTTGATAGGTAGGGTATGGTGCTTTGTGAGTCCTGGTAGAGCTGTTAGGATATGGCGGGTTTGCTATGGGTTCTAAATGGGCAGTGTTTGTAGTAGTTCCTAATGTGCCTGGCGGTTGCCACTGGATTATAGTAATGTAGAAATCTTTTAGTCTTTCTTTATTCATGCACTCATTAAGAGGCATGTTTACTAAAAGTTAGGGTATGGTAACATTATGCAAATATTTATGCAAATGAGGTCCCTTATGCAAATGAGGTCCCACGTCTCATGCGGCCCCCGGGTTATTTTACAAGTCCTCATTTGGCCCTCAAAGCAATTTGAGTTTGAGACCCCTGGTCTAAAGTAATTCCTCATCTTAGTTCCAGAACCAACTTCTATCATCTTTAGGCTAATGCAATTCAGTTTTCTTTGATTTATCTACGAAGTGTATTACCGCATTGCAGTTGGTCCAAAATGCAGCAGTATGAGCTATTTTTGGAATAGATAAGAATGAGCATATTTCATCCTATCTTTTCAGTTTACATTGACTCCCTGCTGCTCTCCCCCCCTGCTGTAATCTGTGTGCTCTTCCTGCTGTTGCTAAGACTGTACCCCTGTGATCATCATTGTACTGTCTGCTGTTGATTTCAGGTACTGCTCTACTGTGCTCTGCCTTCCCAGTTCCAGTCCTGCCCTCCCGGAAGTGACACGGCCGTCCTGATGATCAAGTAGCAGACCCTCCTATTTAAGGAATATCATTTTTATTGTTATCCCAGTACAGTTTCCAAACAACGTAATAGACAGTATGAAAGCATATGTCATTCAATTCAAGACTCCGACCAACTTTGGAACATCGAATCACTCTTATAACCGGTGATAGTAACATCGGCACTCAGAAAACAGAGTCATATCTGGCTTCCAAATACCCCTCGTCGAACAACTACTCCTACCACCCCCCCATCCCAACCCCCCTCCATTACTTGCAAACACTAGAGTAGATCAATTCAAGATCTCAGCCACGATCACAGCAGCTCAAAAGGCTCTGTCACGTGTACCGCTCTCCTGCCCCTCTATATCAAAGCAAGAATAGTGCTGATTATCCTGCCAAACTGTATTAGGCAGAGGGTGCTTGTAATGAGCTCTGCAACCACCCAAGAAAGCTACAACGGCCTGCCCATATTTCTTTAGAGGCACAATCCCCCCTTCCCGCCCCCCCATCCCTTCCCCCCACCCTCCCACTCCCTCCCCCCCTCGGGTTTCCCCCCACCCTCCCTCCTCCAGCCGTCCATTACTCACTCACACACACACTCACTCACCTTCCCCATTAAGCTTCCACACTTAGCTCTGGGCTTCTTCCATTAGCTCCCCCTACTGGCAGCACACTGCGCCATATTTTACAACACTCTACCTGCCTGCGTCCCCCCAGCATTTGACCCGTTCGATGTTCCATATCTCGTAAATCTACCATCCCACGGTGCCACTCCCCAATCCCTGGAGGTTCATCAGACACCCAATGCCTAAGAATACATTGTTTCGCTACTAGAAAACCCTTATCATACAATTTTCTGCAATGGCTTGCTAACAAGTGTCCCTCTTCCCCTAGGACACCAAATAAAGACCACTCCATCGGAAATGATTTTACTTGCTGTCCCCAGTGCCCTAACCGATCCTGCACTTCCTTCCAAAAAATTTGAATCCGCGTACATGAACAAAAACGATGCAGCAGTGTCCCCCTTTCTAGCCCACAGAGCTGGCACAGATCTGTCGAGAGCAGCCTCATTTTTTCCGCTCAGACATTTGACACGTATGCCCTCCACAGCAATTTATACTGGGTTTCCTGCAACCGCACCAACTTCAAGACAGTTTTCAAGTGCTGGAGAGCCTCTTGTAACAGCTCAACCATGACCCCCAACACAACGTCTCTCACCCACCTCGTAGCTAACATCTCCAACGGCCCCAGATCTCCCCCAGAGCATAGCTCAGCCCACAGAGTCCTCAAAGACGTCCGTCCGTCCCAATCGGCCAGGAAGTCCCTAATACCCCCACTAGACCAAACCGGCCCATGCCTCTTCTGGAGGCCTCCCATGTAATGACGGACCTGCAGATAGAAGTAAAATGTGCGTTGCTCTAATTGAAACTTCTGGGCGAGATTTTGAAATTACTCTATCCCCCCGGATGCCTGCATGCTTAGATGCCCGACGTACTCTACCCCCTTCTGCAGCCATCTCCTAGGAACACCACTTTGCTGTCCCGGCACAAACTCTCCGTTCCCGTCAAGGGTAGACAGTCCGTAGCTTGCCAACTTAATTTCTTTTGTTGACAGAGCACTTTCCAAGCCTGCCTGAGGACTTTAGCGTATCCCTCTCCCCTCCAAGCCGGTGGGAGGTCTTTATCAGCCGCATGCAAGAGGTACGCTCTATGAAATGGTTTGGACATCTGGTCCACTAGCCCCAAAGGCAGTAGCTCAGACGAGCCTGTAATTAAATCTTTCAGCGGCCTAAGCAAACAAGCGAAATTATAAGCCTGCATCGACAGCAAACCAACTCCCCCTTCTTCCCGGGACCTCATCAGTACCGCCAGAGCTATATGTGGCTTCTTCCCCCTCCACCACATAACCTCAGAGAACGTATAACAGCACATGATACCTCCTAACACTGTATGTATAGAAAATGTTGTATAGCCCCAATGTATATAGCGCATTTTGTACATAGCTCAAACTAATCTCGCACACAACACAACATACACTCAAGTCGAAATCTCTCCCTCACTGCATGAATAACACGCTCACTTTACCCGATTGTTTGCTGTGATACCGCCTTGATTAATAAGATAAAGCAGTTTAGAAATACTGTTAAATAAATAAATAAAATAAATAAATAAACCTGGCCATGTGCTTCTGCAACATCGCCAGATCTTTTCGCCTCAGCCACACTGGTAGGTGACGCAATAAGTATATCCACCGTGGCATCTTTATCATCCACACGGCCCAGAAACGAAATGGGGAGGCCGTTCCACTGCTGCAGGCGAGCTATGGTTTTTGCTAGCATTGGAGCAATATTGACCTCGTATAACTTTGCAATATGATCCGGAATTTGGATTCCAAGATAGCGGAATTTTCCAGACGCCCAAAGCAGTGGAAAGGGCCCCCGCCACCTTGGTTTTGCTCTACCCCCTACATCCAAGACGAGAGATTTACTCTTATTGATTCGAAGCCCTGAGAAAAGTCCAAAATGTTCAATTATCCCTAAGGCACACTCCAACGACTGCTGCGGATCCATCAAGCACAGCAACATATCGTCTGCAAACGCACTAACTTTAATATCTCCACCTCTCCATTCTATGCCTTTCGCCTTTTCCGCCTCAATAAGTGTTAACAGCAACGGCTCAAGCTGCAGCACAAATAATATAGGGGAGAACAGGCATCCTTGTCGGGTCCCCCGTTTCAATGAAAAAGTCTGAGAACATATCCCTCCACTAGCTACAGGCTAACGGGTCCCTGTATAATGCTTTTACCCAAGCAAGAAAAGCCCCCCCGAATCCAAATCTGGTCAGCACCTCAGACATATAGGGCCATGATACTCGATCAAATGCCTTTTCAGCATCTAGGCCAGGGGTCGGCAACCCGCGGCTCCGGAGCCGCATGCGGCTCTTTCTCACCTTTGCCGCGGCTCCGGAGCACACTGCCCGCCCGGTGACAGGCAATAGTGTTCTAAAGATGTATTTAAACGTGGCGTTATGGGCTCCCTCCATGTCAGCTCCCTCCCTTCTTCTGCAGCCGCGGCTCCCTGCCTCTTAGGGAACCGCGGCTGTGCTTTTAAAATCATCTCGGAGCCCTTCCTGTCTTGACGGGCTCCGTGCAGCATTGTCCCGCCTCCAAAACTTCCTTTAGAGGCGGGACAATGCTGCACGGAGCCCGTCAAGACAGGAAGGGCTCCGACATGATTTTAAAAGCACAGACGCGGTTCCCTAAGAGGAAGGGAGCCGCGGCTGACGACGAAGGGAGGGAGCTGACAGGGAGGGAGGGGGGCTGACATGTAGGGAGGGATCAGATATGGTTGGATGGAGGGAGGGGGGCTGACATGGAGGGAGGGAGCTGATATGGTTGGAGGGAGGGGGGCTGACATGGAGGGATGGAGGGGGCTGACATGGAGGGAGGGAGCTGATATGGATGGAGGGAGGGGGGCTGACATGGAGGGATGGAGGGGGCTGACATGGAGGGAGGGAGCTGATATGGATGGAGGGAGGGGGGCTGACATGGAGGGATGGAGGGGGCTGACATGGAGGGAGGGGGACTGACATGGAGGGAGGGAGCAGATATGGATGGATGGAGGGAGGGGGGCTGACATGGAGGGAGGGAGCTGATATGGATGGAGGGAGGGGGGCTGACATCGAGGGATGGAGGGGGCTGACATGGAGGGAGGGAGCTGATATGGATGGATGGAGGGAGGGGGGCTGACATGGAGGGAGGGAGCTGATATGGATGGAGGGAGGGGGGCTGACATGGAGGGATGGAGGGGGCTGACATGGAGGGGGCTGACATGGAGGGATTGGGGAGGCGGGCTGACATGGAGGGAGGGAGCAGATATGGATGGAGGGAGGGAGGGGGGCTGACATGGAGGGATGGAGCACTGGTAATGGGGTTGAGGGGACTAGCACTGGAAATGAGCTGATTAGGGGAGGCTAGGACGTAATGAGCTGATGGGGGGTAGGACTGGTATTGGGCTGATTAGGGGAGGCTAGCACTGGTAATGGGGTTGAGGGGGGATTAGCACTGGAAGCGAGCTGATTGGGGGGCTTTGACTGGGCATGGGCTGATTGTGGGGAGGGGAGGATAGAGCTGCTGGCCCTGGAAGATAACTGGGGGCTAAGGCTACAAATGGGCTGATATGAGGGGATGGGAGAATGGAACTGGATCTGAGAGGGGCTGCCATGGTATTTGTACTAGAAGGGACTGGTCAGTGGGGAAGGAGGGGGACTGGAAGGAAATGGACACCAGTGGCAGTCATGGGAATGCAAGTTGACATTGGAAGGTACTGGGAGTGAGGACTGGAAAGGGGCTGATATTGGGGAGGGTTACTGGGACTGGAAATAGGCTGATGGAAAGAAGTGAAGAAAACGAAAGAAGAGATAAGAAATGGCAGATGGACCATAGACCACAGAAAGAGAGCTAAGAGAAGACAGGAAAGCAGAAGCCTCAGATCGGGACCAGCATGATCAAAGAATAAATTGGTCAGACAACAAAGGTAGAAAAAATAATTTTATTTCATATTAGTGATTTGACTACAAAATCATCATAATTTTGAAATCAAATATTGTTACTTGTTGTTGTGATATTTTCTGGCGTATTTTTTTGGTGTGCGAAGGAAGAGGGGTAGTCTTATACGGCGAGTATAGGCCAAACACCTATATTTTAACAGGAAAAGTAGGGGGTCGTATATAGCATTAAGGTAAGAAACAATATATGCAGTGTTATATTTGTTTTAAATGTCGCAATGGTTTTGCGGCTCCCAGTTTTTTTTTTCCCTTCGGAAACGGGTCCAAGTGGCTCTTTATGTCTTAAAGGTTGCAGACCCCTGGTCTAGGCTTACCAAAATCAGAGGGGTTTCATGCTGGAGACATTTCTCCATGCCTAACAATACTCTACTAATATTCGAGAAGGCATCTCTCCCTTTCACAAATCCCGACTGATGACTGCCAACCACCCTGGCTATGACCTTCTGCAACCAAGCTGCCAAGACCGACGCCACTATCTTCATATCATAATTTATCAAAGATATCGTCCGATACGACGCTGGTTCGGGTCCCTGCCTTGCTTAGGTATGATGGTAATCGCTGCTGTTCGCATATCCCTCGGAAACAATCCCCTCTCCAGCACTTCCTGATACAATGCCAGCAATGTAGGTGTGACCTGAATCATCAATATTTTGTAAAATTCCATTCCATAACCATCGGGGCCAGGGGCTTTATGCAGTCTGCCTGCTTTGATTATTCTCTGCAGCTCGTCTCCCGCAATGGGTTTATTTAGCTCCTGCAGCTCTGCAGCCGTCAACTGTGGAAGTCGAATGGCATCTAAAAACTGCCGCTCTTTCACTCTGTCCTCCTCCTCAGACGTATACAGATCCTGATAATACTTTCTAAAGACCTGAACTATCCTCTTTAATTCCGTCTGCCTCTCTCCATTCTGGTCCCTAATTACAGCTATTCCCTGAATGCCCCCCCCCCCCTCTCCTTTACCAAACGCGCAAGGAGCCTCCCCGTTCGATCTCCATAGCGGAACAGCTGGTGCTGATAATATTGCATTGAGTGTACTGCCCTCTCCTGCAAAGCAGCATTTAGGGCTTTCTGCACTGCCAAGAACTCCCGTAGGCGCTGTGGCTGCACTAGGGCTTCCCTCTTCACCTCCTGGAGGCACTGCACCAACTCCAAAATTCTTTCATTAACTCTTTTCTTTTCCCTTGTTACATAGGCTATTATATGGCCCCTGAGGACCGCTTTACCCACCTCTCAGAAGGTTGTTGCGCTTACTTCGGGTGTCTCATTGAATCGTAGGTATTCCTCCCACTGCTGAACCAGGTATTGGCGGAATTTTTCATCCTGCCACGAATGTCTGGGAAAAGACCACTTCGTCCCCCCAGAGGCTCTACTCCCCCAATCCATAGTCACCCTATCATGATCGGATACCACCATCGGTTTGATCTCCACTTTCATCACTTTCCCAAAACTCTGTTTCGAGACAAGGACGTAGTCAATCCTAGACCATGTCTGGTGCGCTCTCGACAGATGTGCATAGTCTCTTTCCCCTTCATGCAAGATTCTCCAGTGTCCACCAAGCCTCCCATTTTACAAAGATATCCCACACCTTTGTTGGTCCACTCTGTACTCTCCCTTCCTCCCAGGGACTTGTCTAGTGCAGGATCGTGTGGGCAGTTAAAATCACCCGCCAATATCACCGGTACATTGGCGCCCCCAAGAGCTTACCCAACAACAGTTTGAAAAACTGATGGTCATAACTGTTCAGTGCATAAATATTTCCCAAAAACAATTCTTCCCCCTGAATTTTTGCATGCAGAAATACAAATCTCCCTTGTGGGTCTGATTCTTCCCTAATGACCTCTACCGTGACCCCTTTCTTGACCAGGATCGCCACACCTCTCTTTCTACCTCCTAGTGAGGCCGCATAGATCTGGCCGACCCAGTCTTTTTTAGTTTCACATGTTCCTTTTCCCCCAGGTGTGTCTCCTGTAACATCGCTATGTGTGCTTTCCCTCTTCTCAGGGTCTGCAGTATTTTTGTTCTTTTTACCGGTGTGCTCACTCCCCCCACATTCCAGGTTGTTATCCTCAGTTCAGGCCCCATGTGCACCCTGTTGAAGCGTGTACACAATGGACTCTCCTTCCCTATCTTATACAGCCCCGGGTTGCCCAGCCTCAACCCTGAACTGACGGAATCTGAAGTCCCAGGCACCCCTCCCTTCAGGTTTGCCACACTCTTGCACCATCCATATCATAACCCACGCTCGTCCTGCCACCCCACCCTCTCCACTCCCACGTTCCCTTGCCCTCTTACCACCCTCATCTATTCCACATGCATACCCCCATACACGCCCCCATTTCCCCTGCCCGTCCCCTTTGCACCCCAGGTCCTATCGCACCCCCTCCCTGAAACCCATCAAAAATACTCTCACAACCTCAGCTCCCACGCTGAGGCCAGATCCCAATAAAATGCCGCAGGGCTGCCCCCGGGCTACACATTTACTTGGCCCACATTACCAAAAATTAAAGTTCATCACTTAAGTCTACCCTAGAGCCAGAGGCCCCCTCATCCACCCATCCTCCAGCTCCTCTCGGTTTGTCAGCACTTCTTCATGCTGGTTTGGTCTCCTCGGCCCATTCAGGTCTCCAGCTCATTTTCTACTTCTCCACTGCCCACACCCGGTAGTCCCGCCAGAAATTGCGCTGCTGCTTTCGTCGTTGTGAAAACATAGTTCTGTCCATGGTTCGTGACTCTGAGGGTCACCGGGAATGCCAGAGTGAAACGTATCTTTCGCTGGAATCAGATAGGGGTAAAATCCTTCCATTTCTGCGTGACCAAAGCTGAATAGTCCTGGAATATGAGCAGTCTGTGGTTCTCCAACTTCATTTCCCCCTTCCGCCGAAAAGCTTGCAGTATTTGAACTTTGTGTTGGAAGTTAAGCAACTTCATGATTATCACCCGAGGCTTCTGCTGACCCTCCCTCCGTGGGCCCAGGCGATGCACACGCTCAATATCCATCTTACCGGCCAACGCCATGAGGCCTGACTCCTTAGGCAGCCATTCTCCCAGCAGCGGCAAAAGCATGCGCTCCGTTTGCTCTTCAGGCACACCCACGATCCTCAGATTATTCCTCCTCGATCTATTCTCTAGATTGTCCATCTTAGCCTGTAGAAGGTTAATCTGCTTTTGTTGCTCCGTGCGCTCGCGTTCCTGCTGCCCTCCCTCGTCCTCCATATTAGAGACACGCTGCTCCAGCTCCTCCACCTTTCTGCCAATCTCCGTCAGTGAGTCTCCCAGGGTTTCCAGCTTCTTAATCACCTGGTCAAATTTTGGCTCGAGCAATTTTGCCACCTCTCTAGCCAGATCCTCTGAATCGGATTCGGTGCTGTCCGCAACCAGCGAGGGTGGCTGCGATGACGCTGACTGCGAAGCCCCCGGCCTGCCCGCACGCTCTCAATCTTTTTTCTGTGGTGTAGCTAGCGCTCCTTCGGCTCTGGAAGCTCGCTTCATGTCAGCAAGTGGCACTCACTCAGCCTGGACCAACAATCAGAATTTCCGTGGGTAGAAAACTATTAAAACTTAAGTTCTTGCTCAGGGCAGCCCCGGAGTGAGCAGGAACACGTCTTGCTCACTCACGCATCACGTGGGATCATCCAGACCCTCCTATTTAAAGCTGTCACCAGCAGTGTTTCTCTGCTGCTGCTCTCCCCCCTGCTGTAATCTGTGTGCTCTGCCTGCTGTTGCTGAGATCGTATCCCTGTGATCACCATTGTACTGTCTGCTGTTGGTTTCAGGTCTACTGTGCTCTGCCTTCCCAGTTCCAGTCCCGCTCTTCCGGAAGTGATGCGGCCGTCCAGACGACCGAGTCTCTTCTGAAGCTGACCCCCCTATTTAAAGCTGTCACCAGCGACATTTCTCTGTTGCTGCTGTCACCCCCGCTGTAATATGTGTGCTCTGCCTGCTGTTGCTGAGATTGCACCCCTGAGATCACCATTGTACTGTCTGCTGTTGGTTTCAGGTACTGCTCTACTGTGCTCTGCCTTCCCAGTTCCAGTCCCACCCTCCCGGAAGTGACACGGCTGCCCCAATGACCGAGTTTCTTCTGCAGCTGACCATCCTATTTAAAGCTGTCACCAGCGGCGTTTCATGCCACGGGCGTGTGCTGAAGGAGCAGATCATGCTCCTTGGGCGAACTCCTTGGGGCGACTCCGTGGGGCAACTGGGGCCTATGGAACTCCCTCCTCTCTCCTGGCTGCTTTCATGCCTTGGCTTCTCTAGACTTTCCACCTGTAAGTCTTTCCTGGTTTTCTCTGCTCTTCTTTTCCGGTTATTGCTCGTGCCCCTTCCGCTGCCTTCACTCATGGCCTCCATACCGGTGCACTGGGGCTGGCATCCTGGCCTGCCGTTGCTTCCATTTTCTCCCTGCCTGTCCCGGGTTCCAGAAAACCTAGTGCCTTGTCTCCCTCCTTGGTCTGGGTCCACTTGCTCTAAGGACTCTAGGGCTCCACCCTCCCTTCCCTCCCTTGCCCTGTCCTTAGCACTTCTTAACTGCCGCTCGTTGCACTCTAAGACCCTCTTGATCCATGACCTGATGCTTGACCTCTCCCTAGATATTCTCTTCCTGACCGAACCTGGCTCTGGGAGAGGGAGGACTCTCTCCTCCCCCATTGCCTCCCTCCTGGTTTCTCTGCCTTTTACATCCCTCATATTGGGCGGGCGGGCAGCGGTGTTGCGGTTTTATATCTGTCTTCCCTCAGCTTCCAGTATCTCCACTCCCCAGTGCTGCGCTACTAGGAGGCTTTCCTCCTGCGGCTGACTTCTACCCCCCCCCCCCCCACCCCGCTACATTTTCTTCTAGTTTACATCCCCCCTCTCTCCATGCCCAGGGCAGGGAAGACCTCCTGTTAACTGTCTCTGAGGCTGCCCTGGCCTATCCACAGCTCCTTCTCCTTGGGGATTTCAATTTTCACCTCTCTCCCCCCCCCCTTCGCCCCTGGGATAAGACCTTTAGCTCGCTCCTGGATGACCTTGCTTTTCTGCAATATGTCCCTTTTTCTATGCATGCTGCCGGCTCTCTCTCGATCTTCTCATTTCCCCTCCCACTTCTTTCATTACCCCTACAGCCCTGCCACCGCATTTGCTGCCCAGGTCGGACCATTTTTGTGTCTCTTTCTCGCTTCAGCTGCCGTGCCCTCCTGGCCTGTCACTTTCTTGCTCGAGGCCTCCCCAGAGTCATCACCGCATTACGCCCTAAACCCTGCAGTTTTCCGTCGGTGGCTCAGCTCCTTCCTCCCGATTTCTCCTCCCTTTCCCCTGACTCTCAGGGGAAAGGGAGGACTTTGCTCTCTCTGTTGCCCTTGATCTGTTGGCCCCCTCCCTCCCTGTCCCAGCCATTCCTCCCCTGTTCGCCATCCCTTGTTCTCCCCTGGGCTGCGTGTTCAATGCTCGCAGCTCTGCAATGCTCTGTGCCATTGGCACAGCCGCCCCTCTCCTGTTTCTCTGGCCTCCTTCTGCCAGCATCACAGGGAATATCGGGCCATGGTCCTTGCTGCGAAAAAGGATCACTACTCGAAGCTGATCCAGGACTCCTCTAGCTTCTCCAGACAGCTCTACTCTGTCCTATGGTCTCTTTCCTCTCTCTCAACTACCGGTCCAGCTCCTCCTCCCTGCCCTGATCCTACCGACCTAGCTACCTTCTTCTTGGATAAGGTCCTTGCCTTCTGGGTCTCCTTGGCCTCTTGCCCCTCCCCTCTTTCCCCGCTTCCATCCTCCCCTCCTTCGTCCCTCCCCTCTTCCCCCCTTCTCATTCACACCTGGTCCTCTTTTGAGCCCATCACTGCCTCCGAGCTCCAATACACCATCTTGTCCGCTCATAAGACTTGGTGCTCCCTGGACCCCATTCCCCCTAAATGGCTCTCGAAGCCCTCCTTCGCTCTCCTTCCCTCTCCTTCCCTCAATCCTCCTCATGCTCAATTCTTCACTGTCCTCTGGTTGTTTCCCTTCTTCCTGGAAGCATGCCATAGTTCGTCCCCTCCTTAAGAAGCCTTCTCTTGACTGGACTGTCCTCTCCAATTGGCACCCAATCTCAAATCTTCCTTTGGTCTCCAAGATTCTTGAACGCTTTGTTTTTGCCCAGCTTTCTTCTCACCTGGCCTCCACCAATGCACTTCACCCCCGCCAGTCTGGTTTTCGGTTGGGCCAAAGCACTGAAACTATTTTTCTCTCTGTACTGAACGAACTGCATGTTGCTCACAATCAGGATGATGTTGCTCTCCTTGTTTCCTTGGATCTTTCTGCGGCTTTTGATTTGGTGGACCATCACACTCTTCTCCTCCGTCTCGCAGACTTTGGTGTTATTGGTGTCCCTTGGTTATGGTTCCGCTCCTTTCTCTCTGTACGCTCCTTCACTGTCTCGTCTTTCTCTTCCACTTCCCCCTCTATGTCTCTCTCCTGCGGTGTCCCTCAGGGATCTGTCCTGTCCCCCCCTTCTCTTCAATCTTTTTCTGGCCCCCCTTGCTCTTCTTGTGCAGCAGGCCGGTATTTCCGCATATTACTATGTGGATGATATCCTCCTTCTGCAACGGACTAGTCCCTCTGATCCTGATATTGCACCTCTCTTTCCTGTCTTTCCTCTATCCAAGACTGGATAGCCGCTAATTTTCTCCAGTTCAAACCCCTTAAATCCACCACCATAGGGTTACGTTTGGGTCCCCCCCTCCCCTAGCCTCCCCTCCCTTCCCTCTGTCACCATCCCTCTGATGTTATCCTTCCGGTACCTTGGCATCATTCTTGACTCTTCCCTCTATTTTTCAGATCATATCTCCTTGGTCTCCCGCTGTGTCTTCTTCTGCCTCCACCAGCTCCGTGCTGTCCGCCCCTTCCTCACCGTCTCCTCTCTAACCACTCTCCTCATGATCCTTGGTGTCTCCCGTCTTGATTACTGTAATGTCTCCCTTGCTTGTCTACCTCATTCTCAAACTTCCTGCCTGCAACTTCTCCAGAATACTGCTGCTTGTCTCCTCACCTCCTCCTCCCGCTACAAACACGTTACCTCTCTTTTGTTCTGCCTCCACTGGTTGCTGGTACATTTCTCCTTCTTCTGTTCGAACTGTTGCTTCTTGATCAATGTACAGATTGTGCAAGAGAACAATCAGGTGCTCTGGTATACCCATGCTTCTTAATGTGGCCCAGAGTTTCTCATGATTTACACAGTCAAAAGCCTTGCTGTAGTCAATAAAGTACATATAGATATCCTTTTGGTATTCTTTAGTCTTTTCAAGGATTCTTCTCACATCTGCGATGATGTCTCTCATTCCTCGCCCGTTCCTGAACCCTGCTTGCACTTCAGGTAGTTCTTGTTCCAGGTATGGTTGTAGTCTCTTTTGAATAATATTCAGTAGAATCTTGCTGGCATATGGGATCAGAGAGATTGTGAGATAATTTCCACAGTTAATTGGTATAAACACAGATTTTTTTCCAGTCAGTTGGCCATGATGTTGTCTTCCAAATTTCCTGGCAGAGCCTTGTAAGTATGGTAACAGCTGCATCAGATTGACGTAATACTTCTGTGGGAATGCCATCAATGCCTGGTGCTTTGTTCTTTGATAAGGCTTTCAATGCTGCTTCGACTTCTTCTTTTATCACCAATGGCACCTCAGCTGAGACCTGTCCATCTTGGGAGACCCTGCCGGTAGTTAAACTACTGATAGTTTAGCCCTCAGCATCACTGATGCACACAAGCCCTCACAGCATGACAAGCTGCAAAGCAATACAATATAGGTACCTATATACCTTTATGGAATAGTTAGACAGAACCAGCTCCTGTTGCATACAAATTTGCATCTGGTGTACATACCCATTTTATAAAATGTGCCTGTACATTGTCACTCCACCCTAGCTCTGCCTAAGCTATGCCCCCCAAAATTACCCCCTATTGGGGTAATTTTATAAAGCATTTTTTGCATGTCAAGCTTGTTTTACATGCAGAAAAGGGCTGTTCTACTACTGCAAATGATAAGTAGTAGTAGTAGTAGTAGAACTGCCCTTTTCTGCATGTAAAACAAGCTTGACGTACAAAAAATGCTTTATAAAATTACCCTAATAGATGCCCTTTTACAAATTACCTCCTATGTCAAAGTCCCAAAGAGTTGCCTATTTTATAAAGGTAATGTAGGCATTTATGTTGCTTTATAAAATAGGATCCCAGAACCATTCTGTGACCCCCAGGTACAGCCTGGTCCCCACCCGTACTCAGCACTCCTTCCCCCAGCCTCACCACCCCCAACTGAAATCCCAGACACTGTGAGTACTGCTGCAATGGGCCACAAAGTGGTGATGGATGGTTCAGGACATCCCAGGCACCTCTACAGCCACCTCATTATCAGGGAAGGACCCTTATCAATATGACAGGATACACTGAGGAAGCCACCGAAGGCCCCAACCACAGTCACACTAGCAGCCTGAGATCACCCCAGATACCTGAACAGGTTGTTCGGCCAGATCCAGGGCATGCAACGTGCAGCACTCTCTACAGCTCTTCCTATGTTTCAGTCGCCACAGTTGCACTGATCCCAAGCTACCAAGCAGCCAACCACCATCTGCCAAGAAGAGACCACGACTTGACCAACCCAAATGTTAGGGCAGCAAAGAAGTGGAACAATCAGAGCTCTTCCCTTGCCCTTTCTCCACTGTCCTGACTCACTCATACCAACTGATGTTGTTCCTGCCAAAATCTACTCTCCCAATCCCCTTAACTATCCCTCTCCATCGTGGACTCCCAGCCTGACCAATCCATGGCTCTCCACCCCAGTCTTCTCCCCCTCCCTTCAGCAGGGCCGGCCCGTCCATTGAGCAAGAATGTTTGCACAGGGCCCCGCGTTTCAGGGGGCCCCACGCAAAAAAACATTCTGCCCATCAGTCACTTTAAAAGAAAAAATAAACTTGCTGCCGCCGCCATGGCAGCAGCAGATTGAAGTGTCTCCCGCGGGCCCCCCCCCCCGGCTGCCCGGCAGAGCCTGCCTCCTCAATCACTCTCCTTGGCACGGCTTTCAGAGCCGCGAAGAGACTTTCCCTCTCCTTGCAGCTCTGTTAAGCTCGCCGGGGCTGATGGGGGTTAGGACTGGCAATGGGCTATGGGGGGGGGGGGGTTAGGACTGGAAATAGGGTGATGGGGGTTAGAACTGGAAATGGGCTATGGGGGGCTAGGACTGGAAATAGGGTGATGGGGTTAGGGCTGGTAATGGGCTATGGGGGGCTAAGACTGCTAATGGACTGATGGGGAGGTTAGGACTGGTAATGGGCTATGGGGGCTAGGATTGGTAATGGGCTGATGGGGAGGTTAGGACTGGTAAAGGACTATGGGGGGCTAAGACTGAAAATGGGGTGATGGGGAGGCTTAGGACTGGTAATGGGCTGGGGGGTTGCTAGTACTGGTAATGGGCTGAGTGGAAGGGGGCTTGAACTGCAACTAGATAATGGGGAGGGGAGCTTCAAAAGCAAATGGGCTGTGAGGGGAGGGAGCTAGGACTGGAAATGGACTGAGTGGTGGGGGAGAGCTAGGACAGGAAATGGGCTGATGGAGGGGCTAGGATAGGACTGGAAATGGGCTGTTGGGGGGTGCTAAGATTGGAAATGGGCTGTGGTGGGGGCTTGGATTGAAATGGACTCATGGAGGGGCTAGAACTGGAAGTAGGCTCATGGGTGGCTTGGATTGGAAATGGGCTGAGTGGAGGGGAGCTAGGATTTGACATGGGTTGATGGTGGGGCTAGGAAAGGACTAGAAATGGGCTGATGGGGGGCTGGGATTGGAAATGAGCTGATGGGGGGCTAGGACTGGAAATGGGCTGATGCGGGGACTAGAAGGGAGTGGATGCTGGGTGGGGATGGAACTAGAAGGGAGCTGATGTTGGGGAGGATTAGAATGGGATGGAGCTGGGAGAGTGAAATGGAGAGGGGAAAAATATTTTGTGTGGGAGGGAAGAAAAATCTACAATTGGCCGGGTATTGGGAGAATAAGTGAGGATTGAGGATGGAGGGGTAAAATTTGAGTGGATGAAATAGGAATGAGGAAAGAGCAAAAGGAGAAAGATTAGTATGTTTAAGCAGATGTAGAGAGAGAATGGATAAAACTAGAAGAGAGAAGAAAGGACAAATGGACAGCAGACGATGGAGAGTTAGCAGAAGACACGAAGAAACCAGAAGAAAGTGGCTGGAGCAATTGCAACTGAAAAAGAAATGCACAAAAGGTAGAAAAATCTCTCTTTATTTTGACTTTATTAACTGGAATATGTCAGCTCTGAGAAATGTGCATCATTGACGTCTGCGCTTTGTTTAGTACAAGAGGAAATTAATTTATAGTTTTATTTCTACAGTGTTGTTGTACATTCCAAGTTTGGCTTTTGGGGTTCCCAGTTTAATTATTGTCTTCCTGTTTCTAAATTGTGATTCCTTGTTTGGTGATGGTCTATGTTCTGCATGTGTAACTGAGCTGAGATATTCTGTTTATGTAATTCCTATTTGACATTGCCACTTGTTCTCTTTCCCCAGTTGGTCATGTATTGTTATTCTCTGAAATGTATTGGTTTAATATTTGCAGTGTTACCTTTTAATAGGTAGAGTATGGTGCTTTGTGAGTCCTGGTAGTGCTGTTATGATACGGTGGATTTGCTATGGGTTTAAATGGGCAGTGTTTGTAGTAGTTTCTAATGTGTCTGGCGGTTGGCACTAGATTATAGTAATGTAGAAATCTTTTAGTCTTTCTTTATCCATACACTCATTAAGAGGCATGTTTACTAAAAGTTAGTGTATGGTAACATTATGCAAATATTTATGCAAATGAGGCCCCTTATGCAAAAGAGGCCCCGCACCGAGTCTCCGCACATGGCCCCGCACCCCCCTTGGGCCGCCCCTGCCCTTCAGACTGGCCACTTGCAAGTAAGAGGGGCTTGGCCATGTTATAGGGCCCATGGTTTAATCCTCTAACACACTGAATATTTAACTGGCTGATTTACTTTATAACTTTTATTGCTGTAGCATATGTAAAGGTACAGTTCAAGTGCTGTCAGGATTCATAAACTAACTTCTTACACTTTGAATTTTGAGCTTTAGAATCCTCAATAAAAGTAAACATCTCATTTCATTTTAGGAAGGAATAAAAGCTGTACTTCCACATAAAAATGTTTGTTCTCAAGGAATTTTATAAATGAATGAATGAGTTGGATTTGACAATTACCTTTGCAACACTTTCAGGGAGCTAGTTACTAAGATGTCTTAATGTTAACATGCATTAACTCACTGTTAGCACATGTTATTAGTAACTAGGGGCCCAATTTTTAACAAGGCACAGAGGCATGCCATACCCAAAGAAAGATACCCGCTCAGGAAAAGTGCGTGAATCGTGAGTCATGCGTCTTCAAAATGGGCAAGCTTTGAAAATGTGGCACAAACCAAGCATAGCAGTAGGCTCCCAGCACGGCATAGATGGGTACACGCAGGGGCCAGAACCTAGGCTCGGCGCCGAACAAGATAGCAGGCCTCAAGACCCATGTAGGTGTCCAAACCAGTGGGCAGAGACGCGGCGTGTATCACCCATCCAGTATACTCATGCATTAACGATACTCATGCAGGCCTTGTGGGCTGCCTATACAAGAGCCCCCTGTGGCTGGGCGGATAGACACCAGCAGCATGGCAGCGAGAAGGACAGTCTAACTTCAGCCCTGATGAGTCTAAGGCCCTTGCCCATTCCATGCTGCAGTATGAGGGGGTGCTATACCCCGGGGGGAGGGGCTGGTGGCTGAACCTGCGGCTGTCCATGGTCATATGGAGGTGCAACACAACAGAAGCAGATATCACGTGGATTGCAGAAACCAGTCTGAAACGTGATATCGTGGAAAGACAGAGCCTTTATTGAACCGTTGACAACCCGACACAGGCCGTGTTTCGCTACCCTTCGTTAGGGGTTTGTCTGGCATATACTAAAAACATAAATATACAAATGCTTAAAACATAAAAGAACAGATCAATCACAACACAGTTAATAAATCAATAAATAGATAAATAAAAACATAAACATGAATTAAAACATCAATTAAAAACATCAGTTAAAAATGAATGAAAAACAAAAAACAAACAACAGTACCCAAGAAAAATTAATAAATGTAACATATAAAACATAAATACCTCTGTTGAAGACCATTAAACCAGAAGGTAGGTTAAAAACAATTATAAACAAATACATACATAAAATGTATCAGTGGAACATAGAGACCAGAGGAAATAAAAAGCTAAACTATACATTTTATGTATGTATTTGTTTATAACTGTTTTAACCTACTTATTCATATTCCTTTTTAGAGTGTACTGATTCCTTATAGTTTAAAACAGTATGATACAAGACCTTCTGGTTTAATGGTCTTCAACAGAGGTATTTATGTTTTATATGTTACATTTATTAATTTTTCTTTGGTATTGTTGTTCGGTTTTTGTTTTTCATTCATTTGGTGCCGGAGCTGTGGTTCCTCAGGGATGATGTGCAGGCAGCAACATAACAGTCGGCACACACTTGGATGCCCTCACAGCTGCCATGACAGGGCACAGGCAGGGTCCCCCCTGCACCATAGGCCATCTTCATGGCAGGGATTGCCCTGTGATGGGCCATCATGTGGCAGATTGCACAGCCACGGTCATAAGTGCACAATGTCCCTGTTGCTGTGTGAACCTCTGTTGTCATGTCCCTCTGTTGGTTTCATACTGATGTTGCTGTCATTGTTTTACCTGTTACAGGGTTCCCAATAAACTTTCCCCATTTTGGAATCTCAAGGTGTTGTCATGTTATTGAGGGCAGGGCTGCATGTTTGCATGGGTGGAGGTGGGGACCATGGGGGTGGGGGGCAGGGGTTATGGGCATGGGCTGTGTGCCCTGTGGGTTACGTCCATGTGTGCAGGTATGGCACAGAGATAATACCCATGCAGAGCTGAACCCATGCCCGTTCTCTGCATGGATATGGCACAGAGGTGCCACCCATGCAGGGCTGAATCTGCACCCGTTCTTGCACGGGTATGGCACAGAGGTGATACCCGTGCAGAATGGGCTTGCACCATTGCCGGGCAGCATGAGTTTGGCACAGTGGTGCTACACATGCAGAATGCCCCTGCCCTGTGGTGGCACACGTTCAGAGCACTGCTGTGTGCCTATACTCACGCCGCCGCAGCAATGGCCGTACACTGTGCCATTTGTCCTACCTGGGTTTTGCACCTGGGTGTCTATGCACACATATGTTGCCGTTGGCGTTCAGGAACCTATGCAGGTACCGGATATGCCTTTGGACGGGGTGTGGCATGGCTGCATGCCATATCCACATATGTGTTAAAGGGCCTACGCGGGTAGCCTAACACCGCCATGACACCTGAGCTGCACAATGTCAGACAAAGCTCCGAAAGGGCCATAGCAAACCCGGAAGGTGAACTTCACACCCTTCAAGACCTCTATGGCCTTGGGGCTCATCATGCGCCAGCATGCAGCCCTCTTCACAGCTGAGAATGCCAGCTCACAGCTATCAGTATGGCATGACATCATCAGGGGGGTCAATGCCATCCACCACCACAACAGGGACATGGATGATATTAAGAAGTGATGGATGGTATGGCAGGCAGTGAAGAAGAAAAGAGCCAGCAATAGCAGGCTGCCACCTGTGTGGCAGCGCAAGCACACCCCTATGGAGGAACAGGTACTGCAATTTGTGGAGGAGGTCTCCATCTTAGGGGTTGTGGGCTGTCGTGGTGCCACTCAGGTCATGGGGCACCCTCTACACACCCTCCAGGCACACAGGAAGGTGAGTAGAGGGTGCCCCATGACCTAAGTGGCACCATGACGTCCATGTTTGTGTCCCCACTATGGTTCCTCCCACTCGGCCTTCCTGCATGTCTGTCTGTCGGCCCTTGGGGGATGCGTGTGTTGGGGACAGTGGGGACTGGGGACACCCCTGCTTGTTCCATTGTGGACTGGGTGGCACCCCAGAGGCTGATCTATCAAACTATGTCACTAACCTCTGCCACATTTGCTGTCCAACAGACCTGTCAGGGACCCAACCCTCACAGCCTGGAACAGGTGCTTCAGGGAGAGCCTCACCATCCATCGTGGATGATGCCAGTGCACAGCCAGGATGCAGCACAGCCACAGGGGCCAGGGCAGAGGTGCAGTCTGCTGCACCACCCAATGCAGAGGAGCCATTTGGTGCAACAGCTGCACAGAAGAGCTGCTTGGTATGAAATCCAGGGCAGAGGAGCCGCCCGGTGTGGCACCCAGGGCAGTGGTACAGGACAGTGCAGCTCCCAGAGCAGTAGAGCAGGCCAGTGTGTCTGCCAGTACTGGGGAGGTGAAGACCAATGATGCCCCACTCACTAAATTACAGTTCCCCATCCTGGATGACCCTGTGGACACAGGGGGCACAGATGTGGACCAGGAGCTACTGCAAGATGGTGCACGCCTGGTGGCCAGCACTGAAGGGCATACAGGCCAAGCTGCACAGTATCCATCATGACCTGGAGGCAGCCACACAGGTGAGGTGTGTCAGGAACACCAACTGCGAGTGGAGCACCATCTGGAAGGACACCTGCATCTGCTGAGGGAGAAGGCAGCATATTAGGCAATGATTGCTGGTTCCATGCGCAGCTTGGTTCCTGCACCAGCACAGCCATCTGGTAGCCCTGAACCATGTGCAACAGCCTGCCTTGCTGGGGAGAGTGATGATGATGCCAGCATGTCATTGGATATCGCTCCCCTTCATCGCAGTGCATGTGTCAGCAAGCGCCCATGGCTGGCTACAAGCCTGGGGTCAGGGGACACACGTGGGGGAAATAAACACTCTGCACATGTAGCATCATTGTGGGCACTTTATTGGTGAATGTGTGTATCTAAACAAGGTGCTAGTGTGGTGCAGTCTCCTCAGAAATTGTCCCGTATCAGCTGTACACAGTGGGCCAGTGTCCGGGCCTGCTGCTGGTTCCCAGCTTCTGCGCCTTCACCATCAGCTGTCTCTGCAGCGTCCCACTCCTCCTCAGCCTCAGGCTCTGGGCCCGGCAATCCCCGCATCCTTGCAAGGTTGTGGCATATGCAGCACGCTGCAAACAACTGCCATTCACACTCTGGGGCTGTAGAGGTGTACCCCACCAGCCCTGTCGAGGCACTGGAAGCAGCTCTTCAGCACCCCTATTGCTTGCTTCACAACCGCCTGGGTATGCTGATGGTCAGCATTGTACCACTCCTTCTGCCAGCTTGTGGGGTGGCGCACTAAGGGTCAGCAGCCAGATCCACAGGGGATATCCATAGTCACCTATGGGGGCAATGTGAGATGAGGACATGAGCATGGGACATGTGTTGGTTACAGCCTATGGGCTGTTATGAACAGCAAACAACACACCATCTACTAGCAGCGCGAGGTGCAATATGTAACATTCAGGGGCATTGTGGCAGTGAGAGGAAACCAACATATGGCTTCTGCGGCAGTCAGTCATTTTGGCCAGTGGGGGATGGTGACATGGGCTAGCCTGTTGGAAACAGGGGGCAGGGGCATGGCACAGAGATGTGGTTGGGGGGTCTGCTGGCTGGGATGGGGGCAGATATGGATGTGCCCTACACGCGCTGCTGTCACGTGGCTGCACTGCATGGCGCCAGCCTGCACTCTTCCACATGCCACATGTTGGTGCGTACTGTCTGCTCTTGGCCATGGGGCTTACCCTGGTTGTCTCCACAATGTGTGACATGATCTGCTCTGTGCATGGATCTGTGGAAAAGCAGCGCATGTGCTCACAGTGGTCATCATATGTTGCACTACATATGTACGACATATATCCTCACCTGTTGATAAAACATATAGCATCATACTATGCACCTGTTTGTTCTGGGGCTCACATATTTGTGCACTCACCTAGCAACCATGCATCTCCGTGCTGACCCCCAGCTGCTGCCTGTCCCAGGCTGGACTGGGTGAAGACAAGTGCATCGTTTCAGGGCCCCTGGTAGCGGGCACACACATCAGCGATCCACAATGACCTGCATATTCATCGATGTGTACCCATGTCTGTTCCGGTAGGCCCTCCGCTCCAGCCATGTGCCTGCAGTGCAATGTGGGTGCAGTCAATGATTCCAAGCACCGATGGGAAGCCAGCAACATTTTAGAATGCCTGCATGGTCTCTTGCCGCATCTGCTGTGTCCGGGGGAAGACTCTGAGGTGGCGCATCCTCTGCAGCAGGGCCCTGGTGATGGCACCTATGCAGTGGCTGACAGTAGACTGTGTAATTCCAACAGTCACCTGTATCACATGCTAGAAGCTGCCAGTTGCCAAATATCCCAGGGTAGTGGTCACCATCATAGTAGTCACCATCATGACAGAGGTCTATAAATTAATGAATGGAATGGAACAAGTAAACGTAGATTGATTGTTTATGCCATCAAAATATAGAAAGACTAGGGGACATGCAATAAATCTACAGTGTAACCTATTTAAGACTAATAAGAGAAAATATTTTTCACTCAACGCGTAATCAAACTCTGGAATTCGTTACCGGAGGATATAGTAAAAGCTGTTAGTGTAGCTGGGTTTAAAAAGGTTTGGACAAGTTCCTGGAGGAAAAAACCATAAACTTTTATTAAAGGGACCTGGGAAATCCACTGCTTGCCCCATTACTAGCATTGTGGAACCTGTGTCTCTTGGGAAAACTGCTAGGTACTTGTGACCTAGGTTGGCCACTGTTGGAAACAAGATACTGGGCTTGATGGACCTTGGTCTGACCCAGTATGGCATATCTTATGTTCTTATCATAGCTGCTGGCAGGGCCTGGTTCTGGAGATGGAGGACTCCAGGTCCACAGTGAGTACACTGCACAGCTCGGTTATCTTTGCCCTATCCAGTCAGTATTTCTGCTAGGCCTCCTCCTCCGTCAATTGCAGTTGCTCACCCTGGGCCAGTGTACACGTGGGGCATGGTATCTGCATCTCAGATGCTGGGTTACTGCCTGCTGATGGACACACACTGCCTGCCACATCCTCTGCAGTGCCTGGGCATGGCGGGCGCATATCCACCTCTGGAACACCATGTGTATGGCCCACATGGCTTCTTGGGCGCTCCAGCAACTTTTTACCACTGCACGGTTTGGGTAGAGGTCGGCACATGCATTCCTTGCTGTACCATGCACTGTAATGCTACTCCACTGGTTCGCTGCACACCATCAGCAGTTGTATGCGCCAGAAAATGTTGCTTAGGCTTATGTGGTTAGTGACATCCAACGTCGGCTATCATAAATCCACTTTCACAGGTTTGAGGATGACATGCCCCTGGACATTAGCGCTTGACACTTGGCACTGTGTGGGTAGCTAGGCCTCTCTAATTCAAGCAGCCTTGTTGAATATCTGCTTTACATACTTATGGCAATTTTACACATGTAAGGCTGTCTTTTATAGAACACACCTAGGGCTTCGAAAATCGGTCCCTAAGTCCCTTTGAATAACATGGGACTTGTGCTAAAATAATGCATGCTAATTGTGAATTAGCTCATGTTAACATTAGCACAAATTAGTAACTAGCTCCCTGAAAGTATGAAAAATGAAGGGTCCAGGCAGGGGTATTGATCGTTAGCTGATGGGATAAGTAAAGGGGGTGTCAGTATGAACTAAGATCTTAAATTTGAGCTGCATGGTAATAGGAAGCCAGTGGTGGGTCTTGAATATAGGAGATACATGGTAGAAGCAGTGAGTATGTGGCAGGCACTTAAATGCAGTAGATTGAATTAGTTGAAGATGTTTGATGGAGTAAAGAAGGAGACCACTCTACAAAATAGTGCAGTAATCAATGCGAGAAATGACAAGGATCATAACAAAGGTTTTAAGTTGTTCAGAAGGAAAAAAAACGACTAGCTTATTTGATGTGTCTTAGGAATAGGAAGGAAGAACGAACTATGGATTTGATCTGTTGTTTGAAGAAAAGGAAGGGGTCAAAAGTAATGCAAAGAATCCAGAGGGAGTCCTTGAAGAGAAGGGGGGAACTGTCAATCTTGGGGGGGCTAGGATCTGAGTGATAATCGCAAAGCCATTGACTGGTGTCTTAGAAACAGGATTGTAGGGGAGAAATATCAGTTGAAGGGAGAATTAAAACGAATCTAAATGTCATTGTCATACAGATAGGGATTGCAAGCTAATGATTGGATTAGCAGTGTAACAGATGCAAGGAAGATATTAAAAAGTAAGGAGCCAATAAGAACTTTGAGGTATGCCACAGGTAAGAGGGTGAACATTGAAATGGTGGGAGCTGGAGGAGGCTCGAAAGAGTCAGCAGTTAAGTATGAGATGAATCATTGTAAAACAGTAAAGTGGAGCCTAAGATCTTGAAGATGGAGGAGAAGCAAGAAGTGATCTACTAAGTCAAAGGCTGCAGAAAGATCAAAGGAGACGAAAAGGACAGATTTGCATTGATCAATGGCCGAGCAAATTTCATTGTACATTGCAGTAAAAAGGTATTTTGTATTGTCGCTAGCAAGGAAATCAGCCTTTCTAGGGTGTAAAACTAGTGACCTATCTAGGAAAGAGAGCTGAAGTAATAAAATCTTTTGAAGAATTTTGGACAGGAAAAAGAGACTGGATAGAAAGGTCTGAGGTAGATAGGTTTGATTTCTTGAGTAGTGGGAACACACACAGCATATTTTCAGGGTAAAAGAAGTTACCCAGAGGAAAGACTGTCTTGTGAAGGAGGACAGATGCCATTTTAATTATATGAAAGGCAGGTCAAGAGGAGAGAAGGAAGAGCAAAGAATGAAAATTTCATTCATTTCATTTCATTTATTTCTATTTATGTCATACTCATCACAAAATTAGTAAGTAAGTTGCATAAAAACATACACATATAATAAAACATAATAAAAATAAATGAAACACATCATAATAAAATATATTAGATCATATGTAACAAAAATATGGTATTAAAGTAAATAAAATCAAGAAAACAGGTGTGGTCTTAACAGTTTCTGAAATGTCAGATAAGATTGCAGGTGAATGAATAAAGGGACCAAGTTGTTACTAGAAGGATCCATGATGAAAAATGATCACCCATGTGTACCAGCTTTTCAAACTGAGAAAATAGTTGTAACATCTAAAAGCTCCAATTGGCTCAAATGCAGGGTGTGCCTGGCTTATATTGTTGCAGTAACATGGATAATTCTATTGACTAATCAGCATGCATACTCAGATATACCATACAGATACATTTAAATAATAGCTGCTGCTTAATCTGCAACCAGTGCAGCTCCTCATAGGAAGCAGACCACAGCATTCTGTATCAGTTGTAGAGATCTAAGCAAACTATTGGGCAAACCCTAATATACAATATTACAGTAGTCAAGGGATGGAAGTATTAGCATTTGTAATTCCATTTGAAAGTCCTCAGCTTTCAGATATCGCTTTAGACCTTGTGATAAGGAAGCTTATCATAGCTCAGGTAGGAGCTATAGAAAAGATGATGTGACTCTGAACAAACAACCTATCAGTTCTGGTAGAAGCAAAAAAACAGAGTTTTCACATAAAAGACTACCAGTCCCAGAATGCACCAGGTTTCCAGCAGCCATGAGGGGGGCTGAAGTGAGAAAACGTGTGTGCAATCAAGAGAGCTATGAGGTAATCCCTAAGCACTCATCTCAAAGGGCAGGGCCTGATTCAACACAGCTGCGCTGTGTTAGGGAGGAGCACACATTAGGACAGAATAAGAATAGAGCTTATTCTACAGATAATAGCTTCAGGAAAAGATACAGCAACAGCTTCAAGCTCAAGCACTAACATCATCTCGAGAAGCAGAAGCCAAGCCAAGCGGATAGAGAGAGAAGGAAACTCTCTGGAAGGAAGAGAAGAAAGGCCATTGGCAGGTCTGGGAGAGTCCAAGGCAGTACCTATACTGGGAGGTATTCCAAATGCCAGCAGAGTCCATTGGACTGGAGTCAGCCAGAGGAATGGAATGGCAGAAATAGGAATCACCAGTGGCTACCTGGAAGAGAGAAGACTGCACGTGGAAAGGACTTTCAGACCTATGCCAGAAGGTATGTGAGGAAAGATCCAGTGTCCAGGGATCAAGATTGGAAGGCTGGACATCATAACTGGATTACATACTGGCCAGGCTGTACAGAGAGGAATTATGATAGCAGGAGAGGCTCAGGTATGAACACTGATGCAGACCCTATCTATAATAGTGAATGGCAGCAAGGGAATAAGCATTCTCATGATAGTGCCTTATGGAAAGACTCGTCTGTGCCAATGTATGATAGTGACCCTATGCTGATTGATGAAGGGGGAGATACAGCAGATGAAACTATTGATTACATGGACTGCTCTCTATCTAAATGCTATTGCTAGCTTTCTGTGAGCAAACACATCAGCCATCACAAAGAAACCTAACTTTGTTCTTTATTCCACTGCAAACAGCTCCTAAAGCAGGATTTTGGGCTCACACAGTAGCAGCCAGCCAGCTAAAGGGTTTCAGCTGGACAATTGATAGTAATTAAAGCTGCACCTGATTGTGTGTGTGAGCAAGAGAGAATCACTGCAGGATCTGTGTGGAAAATAAGCAGAAGTTAACCTAACAAGCAAAGTTCATTTATTTCTTTGTGCCTTTTTCATTTGGTAATTATTTGCTAAGAAAACATTAGCTAATTGCCTGACAAGTTGAAGGTTGTTTTCTGATTTGCTTTGAGACTTTATGTTATCCATTTAAACACTGCAAGCAAGTAACCTCATTTATATTGCTACCAAGCATATTTGTGCTGGGTGAATTAAACCCCATCAATAAAAGAAGTATTTTATTGGCTTTACCACTGGTTACACAACTCAATTATTGTCTTCAGCTGTGTTTGGGAGTGAATGAACTACATTACCCACAATACCTTGCAAGAATCATATGAATATATGCATCGTCAAGATTGTGTAAGTTCTCACCCTAGGCAGCCGTCTGACAACCTCTGATCATTCGTAACTTCAAAAACGGCAGTGCGGACCGTCTTTAGCATCTGGGAATGCATGGATAGTGTAGAATCTAATATGATATACAGATAATGGATTTCCTTATGAATAGGAATGCTATGACATCAAGTACACTAAGTTATACCGGGTGGAAAAGAGGGAGGGAATTAAAGAAGTGTTGGGGAAGGAGATGTCAAGAGGGGAGGGAGATAGGGAAGAAGAGGAAAGACATCTTGTCTTAGATGCATGGTCTTGGCAGTTAAGGCAGTGGCCAAGAAATTTTCATCTAGCAAAGGCAAAGAGGGGAGATGAGTGGAATTCTACTGAGGTGCTGAAGAATCTAAAATGTGGAATATATTTTTGGGCTTTTTGGAAGCAGATCTGATGCTACTGGAAAAATATTCATTTTATGCATTCATTTATTAAAACTTGATATACTGCCCCTCGTGGGGACATCAGGGTGGTTTACAATAAAATTTAATAAAAGTCAGAAAGGAACTCCATAATTTGAGAGGATAGAGAGACACAAGACAAGGCAATAAGAGGGAGGAAGGGAGGCGAGGAGATGCGTAAGGAAACATATAGGGGCAGTTAATTGCTCAGTTGTTATAGAGGATCAGTGAGATTCTGGTGGTAAACTGAAAGCTAAACCAAACAAGTGCATCTTGAGCGATGATTTCAACTTATAGTAGGTTGGTACTATATGGAGTGAAGAAGGGAGATTGTTCCATAAGAAAGGGGCCAGAAAGCAAAAAGCTGAATGACGAGTTGCTTCTAAAAGAGCCTGAGAAGGAGATGGGAGAAAAAGGTGATTCAAGTGGCGAGAACAAAGAAATCGATGAGGGGTATGTAAAATGATAGCTGAGGGGAGATAAGATGGAGTACCAGAGTGTAGTGTTTTGTGAACCTGAGTGAGAATTTTGCACTGTATGCGGTAGGAAATGGGGAGCCAATGCAATTGTTGTAGAAAGGGGGTTATATGATCATAGCCATGACCTCCTTTTTGTATTCATAAAGGAGGGTTCTTCAGCCAAAAAAGGAGGGAGCAAGACTGGTGGTTGAACTGAAGGAGTTCAGTGTGCCATGCTGTCTGTTGATAAGGTGCAGCCCACATGAAACTAAGGATTGTGAAGGGGGGGGGGGGAGCATAGAAATAGAGATCTAGCAAAGGGGAGCGTGCTTATCTGGCAAGTAGATAAGTGAGAAATACCAAGCATGTTTTTGATATTCTCGTGGGGCATCTTGGGGATAAAGATATGAATTTGTCACCTGGAGAAATAGCAGATCTATGTCGACAGCAGAAACTTTTCTGGAATGTCTCATGAGAAGAGGAGGCGGGGCGGACATGTGGAAGCAGTCAATGAGAAAGATAATGAGAACATGATCATGCCAAGAGAAATCAAAGGGGGTGAAGGAATGGCACAAAAAGAAACTCGATTGGAGGGTGAAAACCAAATCCAGAGTGTTATCAGATGAATGGGTAGGAAAGGAAATCCTTTAAGGAAAGCCCAAGTTGGAAGGCAGCATGAGGAAATAAGAGCAGGAGATAATGCTGAGGGATGACTCAGAGATGTTCAAATCACCGAGGATAACAAGGGGGAACAAGAGACAATCTGTAATAAGGTTTGTAATAAGTTCTTAAAGCTTATTCAAGAAGCTGCAGAAGGGGACGGGGTGATAAAATTACTGAAAAAGACAAACATAATTTAGAACATGAAATGGTCAGGCTTCCAAAAGTCTGCAGGGATTGACTGAGATGGAAGAGACTGTGAGAGCAGATGGGAAGAGGGCGGCAATGCCATCTTCTTGTTTCTTTGGCCTGTCATAGGGTAGATAAGACAAACCTGGAGGACAGTCCTGTTTTTTCAAAGGCTGAAAAGTCCCCTGGTTTAACCCATGTTTCGGTAGAGCAGCAGAGGTCCATTGAATGGGAATGCAATAAGTCAGCAACTAAAAATTTTAAACCATAAAGAGCAGGTGTTCAAAAGACCAACCCATAAAGAGTTAAGTGAAGGAGAGGGGAACTTAAGGCTGCAAAAGGAACAAGGGTTATGGGGAAGATGGATGTGCTTACCTGATAGGTTTGAAGAAGATGGTCTGTGACTCCAGATATTATCACAAGTGAAGATGGGAGGAGCTAGCAGTTTGAAAGAATAAAAGAGGGCCATCAGAAAAGAACTGGAGGTGCCCCAAGGAGCAGGGCTTGCTCATTGAACACACTCTCTTTGCACATGTCCATGGCACAAGCACCTTGGAAGAGCAATATTAAAGTAGATTGAAGGAAGTGATGTCACCTGGACTCAATGGCGGGGACAGGACCATGGCAGCAGAGGCAATGGAACAGAGGACAGCAACAAACCTGGAGCGAGCTCAACAGCAGGGACACAACCCAGGGCAGCAAAAGTAATGAAGTAGAGGATGGTGGCAAACATGGGGCAGGCTCAACAGTGAGAACAGGATTGGGACAACAGTGGCAATGGAGTGAAGAAAATACTACTACTATTATTATTGCTTATCATTTCTATAGCACTACAAGGCATAAGCAGTGATGTACAGAGACATGTAAGAAACAGTCACTGCTCATCAGAGCTTACACTTTAACCAAGACAGACAACACAACAAGTAGGGACTAGAACATACAGTTGTAATCAACATTATTGGCACCCTTGCATTTTGGGTATGTTATGTTCAATATCTTGAGACATAACTGGAAATATTCCAACTGTATGTCGTCATAATATTTTAATAGTATGTTCAAAGGTATACAACAAAAAAAATAGATGTCTATGCAACTTAGACGTAGTAATTTCTGAGAAAAAACAAAATATGACCTGCACAGGATTGATGGCATCCTTCACTAGTATTTGGTTGCACAACCCTTGGCAGCGATGACAGCCTCCAGACATTTCTTGTAGCCATCTATAAGTTGCGCACATCTATCTGCTGGTAGTTTCTCGCACTCTTCAACTGCAGTTCCAGCTCATGAATATTTCTAGGATTCCTTTTATCTTCGACCCAGACCTAGCTTTCTAACACTAGGTAGCACATTTCACTCCAAAATACCTTGGTAGACCTCTGACTTCATGATTCATTTAATACGTTCCAGGTCTCCAGTTCCTGAGGTAGAAAAACAGCCCCACAACATTATGTAATCTCCACTATATTTAATTGTTGGAAGGGTGATTTTTTTCCTTATAAGCTTCATTTCTTCACCTGTAAATGTATCATTGGTCTGCATTGCCAAAGACCTCAAGTTTTGTTTCATCTGTCCACAGAGCATTTTCCCAAAAGGACTGTGGTTTCTCAAGGTGGATTTGAGCAAAGATCAGGCGTGCCTTTTTATGTGTCTTTGAGCAGTGGGGTCCTCTTTGGTCTTTGCCCATGAAGTCCTTTTTTGTTTAGTACATGGCATATGGTGCGGGTTGAAACCACCACTCCAGATTTCTCCAGGTCAGCCTTAAGTGTGTGTTGTACATGGTGTTTTTCCAAAAGTTCACACTAACGTTTGAAGTCTTCTTGGATTAATTTTCCTCTTCCCACCACATCCCTCAGTTCCGCCACAGTTCCATGAGCCGAAAACTTCTTAATAACACTGCAAACTGTATACACAGGAATTTCAAGGGCTTTGGAGGTGGCCTTGTATCCCTTTGAAGTTTGATGTTTGGTGGTAATGGCTTTTATGACAGTCTCAGGCAGCTCTCTTGTCTTCACCATTGTGAAAATGGAACAGGGAGTGAATGTGGTCATTTTAAACATTAGAGCCATCATTCACTGGTTGATTCAAGTCAGGTAAGTACTGACAATTGATCACAGGTGCATCTAATTTTACTGCAGTGGGAATGTGGTTCTTCTGTTCAAACTGATTTAAATTGTTTATAAGTGTGCCAATAATCATGTCCTGATAATGTCCCAGTTTTTATACTATTTCCTTTTTTAATCAGTCTTGTTTTATTTGATTTTTTTTATGTATCAAATATATGTGCATATATAGTCCAAAACCATATCACTGGCTCCTTTTTTGTTGGAGATATTGGACATTAAGAGGTTGAATTGCAAGGGTGCCAATAATGTTGACCATAGCTGTATCTAGGGGAATGATAAGGAAACATATAGGAAGTGAACAGGAGACTATGGGGGATCAGGATCGAAAGGCAGACTCGAAGTGAGTTTTTATCCTGGATTTGATCAGGGACACAGATGGAGCCTGACGTACTGACTCAGATAGTTTGTTCCAGGCATAAGGAGCAGCAAAGTAGAAAGATCAAAGTCTGGAGTTAGTAGTGGAAGAGAAGGGCACAGATAGAAGGGATCTGCCAGAAGAGCAGAGTTCCCGAGGAAGGGTATTGGGAGAGATAAGAGAGGAAAGGTTGGTAGGAGTAGCCGAATGAAGGCACTTATAGGTCAGTAGTAAAAGTTTGAACTGGAAGCAAAAATGGATAGGGAGCCAGTGAATGACTTGAGAAGAGGGATGACAAGAGCATAGCGATACTGGCAAAAGATTACCCATGCAGCTGCGTTTTGAACAGATTGAAATGGGGACAGATGATTCAGAGGAAGACCAGTGAAGAGGAGGTTGTAATAGTCAAGATGGGAGGTGACAGAAAAAGGTGGGCTCAACAGTGGGGACAGGACCAGGGCAGCAGAGGCAATGGAGTAGAGGATAGCAGCAAACCTGGAGCGGGCTCAACAGTGTGGACAGGACAAGCACAACAGAAGCAATGGAATAGAGGGTGCATTTCACATAGTGGACCCGCCGGGAAGGAGAATCAGGGTGGGGTGTAGAGGAAATTATTTTTGGCAGCCACCACACAAAAATATTTTGTGCATTGACTGCCAAAGGATGTCCCGACTGTGGTTGCAAATAATGCCACCTCTAAAGGCGTTATCTGCAGGAGATCCATTCATGTGGCATCATAGCCCCTTCAATGGTTCAATCCGGCCCCCTCCTGATCCAATATTGTCGGTGCCGCAAATATACAGATCCGTGGCACCAACAATATTTTAAAAATTCCCTCATCCCGGGGGCGGAGCCTGCGACGGTGTAAGATGGCCGCTTGATCCTCTCTCTCCCCAGAATCCTGGTGATTATCCTACCCCTCTGTGAAGAATTACCGGAGTTGGTGTGTTAGCGGCAGTAAGCCCTCAACAATGACTTCCAGTAAACCCTCCAGGCTCGATTTTAATGCGCCCGCGACCACGGGAACTAAGCGGCTGAAGGCTGAGCCCCCTTCTCCGCAAAAGGCCGCCGGTCCGAGAGACGCAGCAGAGGGCCTTTCCGAACTGCTGGCAGAGATCAGGGCAGTGCGAGAGCTGGTCACCGCCAATGGGGAAACCCTGAGCGGGGTGCAAGCTGATGTGGCAGAGCTCAAAGACATGAAAGTACAGCTCGCCACGCTTTCTGAAAAGATGGACGGTCTTTCGATCAGAGTGGAGGTGCATGAGGAAAGGCTGAAGGAGATCGCAGTGAACTCTAAACGCATATCTGCTTTGGAGAAGAACCTCGAGGATCTCAACAACCGGGCCCGGCGGAATAATATCCGCTTAGTGGGGATGCCTGAAGGGGCTGAAGGCCGCGACATACTGGGCTTTCTGGGCAAAATCATCCCGACTTTGCTACGAATCGAGTTTGGTCAACCATTTGAAATAGAGACTGCCCATCGTGTCCCCACGCACCAGGACCCACATTCGTCGAGACCATGACCGATCATTATGAAAATACTGCGTTTCCCTCAGGTGGCTCAGATCATGGCAGCTGCGCGGGGTTTGGCGCCGCTGAAATTTGAGGGTGTCAACATTGCTTTTTTCCCGGACTTTAATAAGTCCACGGTGGCCCACCGTAAACAGCTGCTTGCACTAAGGCCGCGTCTGCAAAGCCTTCAAGCTCGCTATGGGCTCTTTGCCCCTGCTAGACTTCGAGTCACGCTCCATAACCAGACTCGGTCTTTTGAGGACCCAAAGACCCTGTTGGCCTTTATTGAGGAACATGAAGCCGCAGTAATGCGATGAGGGTGCTTATGATGTACATTTTGGTGTTCTTTCATGCCTGTGGCCATGCTTGGGCCTGAGGGTGAGGCCGTGGGTGGGGCCCTTGATCCCCAGGGTCAGCGTGATTGCGGATGTCTAATTGAGTGACTAGTGAGTGTGTGTGTATGGCGTGTTTGGTAAGAGTTGCGTCAGTTGTTGTATCGGATGAATGGGAGAATGTCATTTGTTTCTGAAGGGGTTTGTTGTTTATGAGGAGAGCGAGTTTATATACTGATATGTCTATGAGGAGGGAGGGGGTGCTATGGAGACAAATTCTGTACGTGGGGGGGATAGGTTTCAGAGGGCAATCTTGCGAGATCTGATGGTTCACCCAGGGGGGTGGGGGCGGGGTGGGTTGGGAGGGGTAATGTCTCCATTGATGGGGGTTATTGATCAGAGCTGGAAACTGAGATTCCTGACTAAAGACCATGTTGCTCATGTATATCTCTATATAAAGTGCTATGGGAACCCTTAAGGTCCTCTCGCTGAATGTGAAAGGGGTCAATAACCCCATTAAGAGGAAGAAAATCCTATTATATTGTGCCAAGCAAGGTGCCGATGTTGTCCTTCTCCAGGAGACCCACTTGTCATCGGTAGAAGCAATGAAAATGGGTACGGGACAATATATGGTTGTAGTACATGCTGCAGCAGTAGGCAAAAAGAACGGGGTAATAACTATGGTGCGGAAAACCCTTCAGCCAAAGGTTGAGATGGGACTAGCAGATCCGAATGGGCGGTGGGCGGTGGTGGTATTGCATCTTAACGGGGAGCAATTAGCCGTTTTGAACGTGTATGGGCCCAATTGTGATGATGTCTCCTTTTTTCAGAAGGTGGCAGTGGTGGCTCATGACCTACGGACCCTCCCTATGATTTTAGGTGGCGATTTTAATCTAGTGCTGGACCCATTGTTAGACCGGCAGCCGTTCCGGTTGTCTAAGGCGGGCAGGGCGGCCTCTGTCCTTTTCTCTCTGATGCAAGATTTGGGTTTGTCTGACATATGGCGCACGTTGCACCCTAAGGATAAAGAATTTACCTTTTACTCTCTCCCACATAAGTCTCATTCTCGTATTGATTTTCTTCTCATTTCCCGACCCTTAGTTGAATCGACACTAGAGGCGGGTATCTGTTCTACAACTGTGTCAGACCATGCGGCAGTCTTCATCCTCTTAGAGTTTGGACATTTGGCTCCCCGGACGTCAGGATGGTTTTTCCCAAGAGACTTATTGGGAGATACAGCCTTTTGCACCCTGATTCGGTCAGAGATTAAAGTGTTTTTTGAGAAGAACCTCCCTTCCGAGACTGCCGGGTGGGCTTGGTGGGAAGCCTTCAAGGCTTCGATCCGAGCTCAGGTTACCAGCTATGTTATTCGTCGGTCTAAGCAGAGGAAGGCTGAGTTGGCCGCGCTTGAGGAGCAAATTTCCGCGGGGGAAAGATTATTGAGGATGAAGCTGGAGCCTTGCGTGCTCTTGCGCCTGCAGAAACTAAGGTATCAGTACAATATGCTCTTGAGTGCGGAAGTCCGTAAATTGCAACATGTGCAAGATGCGAGATATCACGTCGAGCAAAACAAGGCTGGTAGGTTGCTGGCCTCTGTGCTTCGCCCTCCCAGGGCGAAAACTACCATAACGGCCCTGAGGTCAGAGTCCCAGGGTCTGCTCGTTCAGAGTAGTGCGATTGGGGAGAGTTTCCGGTCCTTTTATCAAGACTTGTATACCTCGGCGGGAGAATCCGAAGACGCTGTTTATCAGAGCTTTTTAGAGCATTTGCCCCATCCTGTCCTTAGTGCTCAACAGGTGGAAGGGTTGGGTCTGCCCATAGAAGGGGTTGAAGTCCAAACGGCCCTCCGAGAAACTAAGGCTGGTAAGGCGGCAGGCCCCGATGGCCTCCCAGCTGAATTCTATCAGGTTTTCCAGGAGGAGCTTGCTCCCCAACTAGCCTGTTATTTTCAAATGTTAGTGGAGCAAGCCCCGCGGATAGGGAGTTTCAACTCGGCTACTGTGGTAGTGCTCCCGAAGGACGGGAGGGATCCTCTTGATGTGGGCAGCTATCGGCCGATCTCGCTCTTAAACGCAGATTATAAGATTTTCGCTGGGATTCTCGCCCGGCGTCTCTCGAAGGTAGTCTCTGGGCTGATTCATCCGGATCAATGCGGGTTCCTCCCCGGAAGATCGACTGCAGATAATGCTCGCCTTCTCATAGATCTTTTCGCTTTGACCCAGTCCCAGGATAAACCCATGGTTGGACTCTCTTTAGACGCCGAAAAGGCTTTTGATAGGCTGGAATGGGCCTTTATGTATCGGGTCCTACATTGGTTTGGCTTTGGGGCATCGTTTATTAACCTGATTAAAGTATTGTATGCCGATCCACAGGCGCGAATTTTAGTGAATGGAACTTTGTCCACCCCCTTTGTGCTACAGCGCGGGACGAGGCAGGGTTGCCCCCTTTCCCCACTCCTGTTTAATCTGGCCCTTGAACCCTTGGCCATAGCTATCCGACACTCTGAGAAGATTCGGGGTATCCGAGTGGGGGACCTGCAGATAAAACTGTCTGCTTACGCTGATGACCTCCTGCTTTTTCTCCAGCCCGACCAGGTGTGCGAAGTCCTTAGGGTTATGGAGGCTTATTCAGAAATATCGGGATACAAGATTAACTGGGGGAAGTCAGTTGCTTTCCCGATGAATAGGGTGACTTTTTCTTCTGCGCTGGGGGCGCACCCCTTTGTGTGGGCACCGGGGCCTATTAAATATCTGGGTGTTAAATATTGTTTCTCCACTGAGGAGACGCTTTCAACTAACTGCCAGACTATAGAGGAATTGCTTTGCACTTTCTCGAGCAGATGGTCCCCCCTCTATTTGTCCTGGTGGGGCAGGATGGAGGCCATTAAGATGGTCCTATCTCCCAAGATAAACTACATTCTTGAGATGCTCCCGGTAGAACTGCCCTCTCGGATGTACAAGGGCTGGGAGCGGCAATTGATACGGTTTCTGTGGGCGGAGAAGCCTCCCAGAATTGCGACTGCCAAACTTAAAGCGGGTAGAGATCAGGGAGGGGTGAATTTTCCTGATTTTAGGTCATATCACCAGGCCTTTTTACTAAAGCAGGGAGCACAGTGGTGTGCACCGGCCGCCTCTGAGTTTGACCCCATATGGTTGGAAGTGGAAAGGAGACTCCTTCCAAAGATCCCGCTCCAGCTCTTACTAGTAATGAAACTCCCGGCGAATCTTATGCTTTCTCCTACTCTTTCTGCCACGCAGTGGGCCACTTCGGGCCTCGCAGGGGTGATTACCTCTGAGAATCCAGTGTCTAAAGAGTTTCCTATATGGCATAATCCTAAACTTAAAATTGGCGGCAAGACGATTTCTTGGCGCTGCTGGCAGGAGAGAGGTGTTTGGACGCTGGGGCACCTTATTCACCTCCAAGGGTGGAAATCCTGGGAGGCACTAGTCAGTGAGTTTGAACTACCGGAGCGATGCCGGTTCCAATGGGTCCAGTTACAAAGTTGCCTTAAGCAGGCACAGATTTCAGGAGCTAGTCTTGTGGAGGACTGGGGGCTCCAACGGGTGCTGCTCACCTGCTCTGAAGGGCCGGGGACTGTATCCAAATGTATGCAATTCTCAGAGGGGTGTGGTCGGCTTCGTTATCCGGCCTAAAAAAGAGCTGGGAGGCGGAGGTAGGTTTCTATATCCCGCCCCACTTATGGGTCACACTCTGGTCTAAAATTAACAGGGCCTCTAGTGCTGCAGCAATTACTCAATCTTTATTCTTTCTCTCCCACAGGGCATTTTTGACGCCCAGCCGCCTCTCCCGTTGGGCTCCTGGAGTAGTGGCGGAATGTTGGACCTGTTCAACGTCATTAGGTACCTTGAAACATATGTTTTATGACTGCCCAAGAGTACAGCAGTTCTGGCGAGACGTGTGGGATAAGATTCAGCGAATTCTCTCCTTCCGGGCCCCTCTAACGTGGGATCTGGTCTTTCTTAGGTCTGCCAGCCCGACGGCGCATGTACCGAAAGAGAAACGTTTTTTGTTTAACTTTCTGGTTGTAGTTGCTTTCAAGTTGGTCCTGATTTGCTGGAAAGCTGCGGATAAGCTTGATAGCAACCATATGTGGAACCTAGTTTCTCTTTATGCCAGCTATGAGCGGTCCTGGGAGTCTGGCCAGCGCCGGAGGTGCCGGAAGGAGAGTGGGATCTTCCCTTTGGACTCAGGGAATAAATGGGAGTGCTTGGACGCCTATGCGAGCACGGCTGCTGTATCTCTTACGGGCCAGGGCCCTGCTGGGCAATTTCCTTGGCCTGACTGATGGCTGTCCATTTTATTGACATTTACGTCATTGATGTGGGTCATAGCTCGATGTATTGTCTAGCTCTGTAAAATTTGTGGTATTGTGTGGGTCAATGGAGGCAGGGTGGGTGGGTGGGTAGGGGTTATATTATGTTTTGTGTGTGTTATTGATGTTGCGTTTGAAACTTAAATAAAGAATTTAAAAAAAAAAAAAAAAATTCCCTCATCCCCCCCATATCGTTCCTGATCCCTATCAGGAACTGTCTGGTGAGGATCAGTGCACCTCCTGAAAATCACAATCATTCCAGCTAGTCAGTAGGGCACCCAAAGGCCTACTCCACCCGCTTAAAAAAAAAACACCTGGCTAGCCAGTTGAGGTCCCAACCCCCCCCCCTTCACTCCCACCTTCAAAACTACACATTTCAGCTAGCCAGTTGGTCTAATGGGGACCCCATTCCCCTGCTCCCCCCTCCCAAGCCATTGCTTATGGAATCTGCGTTTCACTGACAATATTGTCTGATCGGGGAGAACTCGATTAGGTCATTGGAAGGGGCCCTAGTAGCTGCAAAAGGCTATTACAGTTTAGTAAACAGGCCCCTTTGAGCAATGTGTTTGTAGTTCTGGTCACCCTATCTCAAAAAAGATCTTGCATAACTAGAAAAGATACAGAAAAGAGCAACCAAAATGATAAAAGATGGAACAGCTTCCCAATGAAGAAAGGCTAAATACTTTGTGGTTCTTCAGCTCAAAAGAGACATCTGAGAGGAGATATGATAGAGGTCTATAAAATCGTGAGTTGGGTGGAATGGGTAAATAAGAAATGGCTGTTTACACTTTCAAATGGTAATAAGGTGAGGAGACATCCATTAATCTAATAGGTAGCACTTCTAGAACAAATCAAAGAAAGTATTTTTTTTCTCTGTCTACCAATTAAGCTGTGCAGTTTCTTGCCAGAAGATGTGGTCAAAATACAGTAGTTAGCTAAACTGACTTTAAAAAGGAGGTGGATAAGTTGCTGGAGGAAAGGTCCATAAATTATTATTAACCACGTAAGCGTGGGAAATCCACCACTTATCTCTGGGTGTGAGCAATTAAGAATGGATCTAATCCTTGGGATCTTGTGAGTACTTGGATTTGCCACTGTTGGAGAGATAATACTGGCTTTGATGGGCCTTTGGTTGTACTCGTTATGGCCTCAAGTTCAGACTTAGATTGTAAACTCTCTGGGGACAGGGAAATACCTACAGTACCTCGCTAGTAACTACTAGCTTGGAGAAGAGATGCCTATGGGGAGATATGATAGAGGTCTATAAAATAAAGAGTGGAGTGGAATGGGTAAATGCAAATTGGTTGTTAACTCTTTCAAAAAGTACAAAGATTAGGAGGAGATGTAATGAAGATACTAAGGGCCTTGTTTACAAAGCCGCGGTAGTGGTTCGCGATCGCGATCGCAGCCGCGGCCCCATTGAAATCAATGGGGCCGCGGCTCCGATTACGATCGCAAACCGCTACCGCGGCTTTGTAAACAAGCCCCTAAGTAGTACATTTAAGACAAATCAGAGAAAAAGTTTTTTTACACTATGCCTAATTAAACTCTGGAATTCGTTGACAAATATTTTTTCACTCTATGCCTAATTAAACTCTGGAATTAGTTGACGGGGGATGTGGTAAAAGCAGTTAACATATTGGGTTTAAAAAAGGTTTTGGACAAGTTCCTAGAGGAAAAGTCCATAAAACAGTATTTTGTAAAATGAGGGAAAATCATTGCTTATCCCTGGGAATAAGTAGCTTGGAAGGTGCTTGTGACCTGGATTGGCCACTGTTGGAAAAAGGATACTGAGCTTGAAGGACCTTTGGTCTGAACCAATATGGTAGTTCTTATGTTCTTAATTCAGACCAATAGCTGACTATAGAGAACAATTTTCAAAGCCATTCACCCATGTGACTTGGCTGTCTGCTAATTACCCTCACTCAAACCAGGTAGAAGCATACACAAAGTTCAGTAGCACATGAACATTTAGCCAGATTGAAGGGAGGCATTCTGATAGTTGTGCTTAGTGTAGGCTTGAAACAGCATACACAGACTGAATTTTCAAATCTACACATGTTCACAGAAAAAGCTGGTGTCCAATCTACAGTCACTTCTGCCCCATGTGTGCATTAATCCAAAATGGCAGCAGGCAGGGCAGGAACACCTGGGGATCAGTCCATTCCCCTTTGGATCCTGTGAATAGGGTAAAATGCTGGGGTGGGACTAGAGGAGAGGGAAAGCACATTGGTACTTTTTTCAGTTTTGCAGTCCATTTTGTTGGTAGGGATCCTGGCTGGCGTCCAGTGTTTAGGGTGCGTCACCAAAAGCATGAACTAAAATGTTTGATGGTACGCTACTGGAAAATGGTGCACTAAAAACAATGAAAAAAAAGTTTAAAAAATGAAAATGTTTGCCAACAAATAGAAAATGAAAAAAAGGTAAATCCTCCCTGCTAATCCCTAGTCCAAAGGTCCTTTATACCCAGCTGTAATGTTTAAAGAGAAAGGGTACAAGTACTTCATTTTTATTAATTAGGTTCAAAGTCCACCTGCAGACTAAATAGGTATGTGAGACATAGGGGATGTAATGTAATTTCACAAGCGAAAAATAAGCATCATTAAAAAACACAGGACTTTTCACAGGTCTTGGTCTCTGACCAATTCTGTGAGTCAGGGGAGGATGTGGCAGCGTCCTGTGGCAGGCCATGTGCTTTGGCACACCTGGCTTGCCACTTCTGACCTCCCTCTGACACAACTTCCTGTCAGAGGGGGTCAGGGATGGCAGGCCATGTGTGCCGAAGCACATGGCCTATTGTGGGTGCCATGCTACCCTCAGAAGTCTGCAGCCCTAGACAGTCTCTGGCCCGTCTAGTGGACAGGCCAGCCCTGCATGCCAGTTTTTTGGATCTTTTGAAGTAGCAATTCCCTAGCTTGTTATTGTCCAACAAGGAGTACAACAAGGAGTACCACAAGGATCCGTACTCTCAGCACTCCTTTTTAACATCTACATCCAACCAATATGCAACATTATGAAAGAGAACAACATCCAATACACAATATACGCAGACGATATAATGGTATACTCCCCGATATCAATCGAAAACCCGGACTTCTCTAAGATAGCAGACTGCCTTACCCAAATGGCGAAGTGGTGCCAAAACAACAATCTAGCTATAAACTACAACAAGACTGAAGCTTTAATCATCACTCGAAACCAAAGCTTCACACACCCACCAAACATAAAGATACAAAGCACCACGATACCGATAAGATCGGAGGTGAGATACCTTGGGGTTACTCTGGACAGTAAACTCAACCTCAAACCACACATAGACAAAACAATCCAAAAAGCATATTACAGGATGCGAATCATCAGGAGACTGAAACCACTCCTCGCTCCAGAACACTTCCGTACAGTCTGTCAAGCACTGATAACCCCAATACTGGACTTCTGCAATCCGATATACCTCGGACTACCAAAACAAGCTCTCAAACCACTACAGCTGGCACAAAACACTGCAGCTCGAATCATATCCGGAGCCGCAAGGCAGGAGCACATCACACCTACACTAAAGGACTTACACTGGCTCCCAATCATTGCTCGCATCAGATACAAGACTATCATAAACCTATTTAAGATAAAAGAACACACATCAGCCAACAGCCTCCACCTGCTCATACAACCGGAATCCAGCGCACGTCCCAGAAGAAGTCAAACACGCAACCGAGTCAGCACCCCAAATGAGTACAAGCACACACGCAAGGACACAACAGACAGAGCTCTCTCCATGGCTGCTCCAACAATATGGAACAATCTACCGGACGATCTAAGGGCAACTCCAGACCTCAAAGACTTCAGAAAACAACTGAAAACCATGCTGTTCATAGAGCACTATGGTCACATCACATAACCTAAGAGAATGGATAACAGCACTCCAATCCTCCCAAACAACTGAATATATATAAAATATGATTCTAGCACCACTGTAAATAGCCCACCCTGTATATAGCTCAAACAAATCAAGCACCCAACACATCCCTCACACAACTAAGTTTTATCCTCACTGCATGTACAACACACACACTTTACCTGATTGCTTGCTGTGATACCACCTTGATTATTAAGATAAGGCGGTTTAGAAATACTGTTAAATAAATAAATAAATAAATTGTCACATACAGTTTCATAGAAAATATTATTAATCTAACCTGTCATCATGGTTTATGGTAGATGAGGTGTTCAATAAAACAATATTGAAATGAGAAAATATTATTAACTTTATGCTGGAGTATTGCATATTTTTGCTGTGAACCTAATTTTGCTGTTTTTTGCTGATCACCTCAAACTGGAAAAGTATTTGTACAGCAAATTCAAATTTGGATTTAATTAAAGTAGAGGTGGGAATAGTGAATGAAAATAAAATTACGGTATTGCCATGGATGCATTTGGGTGACAAAGGTTTTATTAGAAAAGAATCGTTTTGTTCTATAATATGTTTATGAGGAATCCAATGTAGTGTAGTGATAGTAAATACAAAATTTTAAATATTTTAAACCAAGTTTTCTGTCTTTTATGTGGCAATAAGGGACATGTTTACTAAACAGTGCTAAGATGCTGATTCTTAGCATGTGTTTAATGCCAGAAAATAGCATGGGAGGTGATATCAACCCATGCTAACTGTTGGGGTATTCCCAGCAAGTCCGCATGCAGTTAGTGTAGTCGGAAGCATCTTACCATGCTAAGCCTGCAATCACAGTGTGCAGGCAGCACCTACTCACTGCCCCAACCTACCCAGTCACGTGCTAAGTGGTTAACACAGGAGTTTTACCGCACTGGCATTTTTAGGGTATAGTAATGATTACCATAGTCCCGTGCTAACCCTTTACCGCATGCTAAACCCTGCACTATTAGCACAATTTAATATTAGCACAATTTAATAAACTTGTCAGTCAATGCATTCAAATTTTTTTATATGTACACAGAATCAAGTTAGAATTACAATAAATATCCTCTCGGATCAAGTAGTTTGAGTCAGTAAGGGTCTTCAAAGAGCCGTAAGTGTGAACATGATTGAGATAGAGAGAGAATGCAAGGGAGCGACTTATTGGAGAAATCTGGTTCCTCTGATTAA
The DNA here is from genome assembly GCA_033557465.1 of Ichthyophis bannanicus. Taxonomy (NCBI): domain Eukaryota; kingdom Metazoa; phylum Chordata; class Amphibia; order Gymnophiona; family Ichthyophiidae; genus Ichthyophis; species Ichthyophis bannanicus. The sequence continues at coordinate 963,475,181 of CM066033.1, read as the reverse complement.
GAATGGTACACCATCTGGAACCCACACAATGGTACACATCTGGAACCCACACAACCCGCTTTAGACCACTCAACCAGAGCGTAGTCCTAGAGAATCTCAGACCTCTCATGGCCAACACAACCATGGATTTAGATGATCTCATATCCAAATGGGATGAAAACCTGAGAGCTGCCTCCTGCCCATCACTCACTGAAAAGAGAATTCGAAAACGTGAACATACTCCATGGTTCTCCACAGACCTTCGTACATCTCTCCACCATCTACGCAAACTTGAGCGACAATGGCGACGAACTCACTCTCCTGAGGCGCTGGCATCATACAGCTCATACCTAACTACCCACCGAGCAAAGATAACACAAAGCAGGAAAACTTACCACACAGGCTTAATAAAACGCTCCATCAATAAACCACATGCATTGTTCAGCATAGTAAAGTCCATAACAGGAGAACCGGTCTCAGCACAACCCCCTATGCCTCAGCCGCAGGACTACGCAAACTACCTGCAATCAAAGATGATTAAAACCAACACAGACATAAATGTCAACAACGCCTCCACTTCACCTAAGGAATCCCATGCAATGCCACTACACAACTTCTCCACTGTATCAAACAGAGAGGTTGTGAACATTATTGCCTCAATCAATCCTAGTACAGCTCCTAATGACCCGTGTCCAGCCAGCTGGATCAAGGACATGCGACATGACCTCAGTCAAATATTGAGCAAAATACTTAACCAGTCCTTCTCAACAGGTTCATTCCCGCAGAGTCTGAAACACACTTCCATCAAGCCCCTACTGAAGAATAATAGACTGGACCCATCCAAGGTTGAATCCTTCAGGCCTATCTCGAGTATCCCACAGCTTGCAAAAATCATTGAGAAGGCCGCCCAACAACAAATCCAACATCATATCGACTCTGAAGCACCACTAGATCCATCTCAACATGGCTTCAGGGAAGCACATGGAGTCGACACAGTCCTTACAACCCTATTCAATGTTCTGGTAACAGGAATAAATAACATTCAACAGGGTTTCGTCCTCATCTTCCTGGACATCTCCGCCGCTTTCGACTCTGTGAGTCATGACATACTCCTGCAACGCTTGAAAGATAAGGGGATTCAAAGCACAGCACTCGAATGGTGTAAATCCTACCTATCGAACAGGTGGCAACAAGTAAAGACAGGCCACGCATCCTCAGAACCATTCCTGCAATCACAGGGAGTACCCCAAGGATCGTCCTTATCGGCACTAATGTTTAATATCTACATGCAGCCGATATGTGACTTGATCAGATCCTTTAACGTACAATGTCTCGCTTACGCAGATGACATCCTCCTATATATGCCATTCACAATTGAACATCCAGTATTCTCCCCAATAATCAATTGTTTTGAAGCTGTAGCCGAATGGTTGCTATCACAAAACCTTCGGATTAATCACAACAAAACTGACGTTCTTTTTGTCACAAGGAACCGTAAGTTCATACCTCCTCCATCACTACTCGTCAACAACATAGAGCTGAAATCAAAAGCTACAATCCGTTACCTCGGCATCACATTGGATCAGCACTTGGATATGACAACGCATGTCAAGAACATCACAAAAACTATATATTATAAGATCAAATCGCTACGTCACCTCTGCTCCCTACTAGATCCCACAGACTTCCGAACAACCTTCCAGGCATTAGTCCTCCCACACCTGGATTTTGCCAACATCATCCTTCATGGCCTCCCTCAATCAACTTTAAATCCGCTCCGCCTAGCCATGAATACAGCCGCCAGAGTCCTCTCCGGCTCATCGAGATCTGACCATATAACACCCATCATGAAAGAACTGCATTGGTTACCTTTACATGCCAGAATCCAATATAAGTCTTTAGTCCTTACTTTTAAGGCTCTAAATAACTACCCCCTACACCAATCAGCAAGCTTATCCATGGCACCCTGGAAAACAGAAAAAGGAGAACCACATCAATGAACACCTTAATAGTCCCAAAAATAATAACGAAGTGCACTAAGGCCACCTCCAACAGGGCCTTCTCCTTATTTGCACCTCTAAACTGGAATGCGCTACCTCACGAAATCCGTGCTATCAAAAACCTAATCCTATTCAGAAAAGCACTGAAATACCACTTGTTCACAAAATGCTACCCAGAAGTCAACCTAGACATTAACAAAACTAGCACCTCAATACAACCTGAAAAGGGCTAGTTGATCAACCTTCTCTCTAGTCCTATTAGCGAACCACATTGCAATATCCAAACGAGTTTTATTACTGTATATACCATTAAGTTAATCTGTACATAGTTCCCCCGGTTGTCCTATTGTTGAAGTTCCCTGTTCAATGTAAAACTCAATGTTACTTTTATGCATTGTAGTATGTTTCTTGTTCAATGTACACCGCACTGATTGTAATAGCGCGGTATAAAAGAATTGTTAAATAAATAAAATAAATAAATAAATAAATCTGATAATTCCCTGCAGTGTAAGCACGCCCATGGATGCACCACCAAGTCTAATATTGCCTCAGAGAAAAATGTGCTCTTCATTCAAACCAAAACAAGCTTGTGAGGCTAAGGGGGAAATTTTTTAATTGGACACCTGAATAAAAAGGGGAGAGGGGGAAGGGATTTTGGATTTAGCTCATGCCTTTTTCAGTGGATCAAGGTGATTTACAGTCAGGTAGAGTAGGTGCTTTTCCTATCCCTTGGAGGTCTTACAATCTAAGGGGCTCTTTTACTAAAGTGCACAAAGCAGTTAAAGTGGGTTTTCATGCATGGTAACTGTGCACAGGGGCCCACGGCATGACAGTTACCATACACTAATTCTCGTGCTAATTGCAAATCGCGAGTTGAGGTGGGGAATGGGTAGGTTAGGGGTAGAGAGTGGGTGAGGAGAGCACGTTACAGTTAGCATGGGGGGGTGACATATCACGCACTTAATGTTAATGTTGCAGTTAGCATGGGTGCACCAGTCGCCACCACAATGAGTGGCTTCAGTTGCACCCACAGTAATTGTGCTACACATTAGGATATGCGCTGACATGGTAATTTCTGAGAACATGTGGTCATGCCCTCTACAATTGTCATGCAGGCTTTGTACCTAATATATTAGTTTTACCGCTAAATGCACGTTAAATGAAAAATCTAATACACTTTAGTAAAAGGGCCCTTTAGTTTGCACCTGAGGTAATAGAGGGTTAAGTGGCTTGCTGACGATCACAATGAACAGCAGTGGACTTTGCTGGGTTTTAGCCTGTTGCTCTATTAGGCTACTCGTCCACTCCACATGTATGTATACTTTTCTCTTTGTGAACATGGCCAAATTTTCAGAGTGAAAACATGCATTATTTCAGCTTTGAAAATCCCCTCACAAAATTAAAGTTAGCTTTATGCCTGCTTTTTGGAGTGCAGAATTGTTCTGCGTTAGTTAGTATATACACACATGCTTCTATGTGCAAAAGTGTGCACATGTGAAACAACTGCCATATCTATGACCCCCCCAGTACGCCTCATTGCAGGCAAAGGTACGTGCATAGAAGCTTTATGCAATCTACTTTTACCTGCAAAGTACATTTGCAGTCTACATCTTGTCTCTTCTTTCTATGGATTATCAGAGAATTCTCCATTGTAAATGAAGAAATTTTAGAACATAATACAGACAAACTGGATGACCGAGGAAGCGCTGAAAATTGCCCAGAAATGCAGAGAAGCTAAAGCCATAGGAGAAAAAGGCAATCACAGAACTCAAGAGAGATTTCCAATGTGCGCCAAGACAAGACAAGGAGAAGTACTGCATGCAAGGAAACAGAATGAGAAACTATTAGAGGAAGAACAAGATCGGCTTTTCTAAAGCTATGAGAGTTAATGAAAAAATTCCAGCCTCGTATTGGAATATTACAAGATGCTCAAGGATTCATGTAGAATGATGCTGAGAAGATCAAGAAAAGGAGGAAAGAATATACAGAGTCATTACACCTTAAAGATCAAGTGGACCAACAGCCGTTTCAACCTGTACCTTATGATCAGGAACCATTGGTGATGAAAGGAGAAATTGAAGCAGCATGGAAAGTCTTATCAGTGACCAAAGCACTAGGCATTGATGGCATTCCTATTGAAGAATTATAGCAATCGGATGCAGCTGTAACCATAGCTACAAAGTCCTGCTAAGAAATTTGGAAGACCATGGAAATTTTGAAGTCATAGCCAACTGATTGGAAAAGATCAGTGATTATACCAATACTGAACAAAGGTGATCCAACTGACTGTAGAAATTATCGCTTAATCGCTCTGATCCCATATGTCAGCAAGATTCTACTCAAGATCATTCAGCAGAGACTACAACCATACCTGAAACACGAACTGCCTGAAGTGCAGGCAGGGTTCAGGAAAGGGTGAGGAATGAGAGACATCATCGTGGATGTGAGATGGATCCTTGAAAAGACAAAATAATACCAAAAGGATATCTATATGTGTTTTATTAACTACAGCAAAACTTTTGACTGTGTAAACTATGAGAAACTCTGGGCCACATTCAAAAGTATGGGCATACCAGAACACCCAATAGTTCTCCTGCATGATCTTTACATTGATCAAGAAGCTACAGTTCAAACGGAACTAGGAGAAACAGAATGGTTTAAAAACAGCAAAGGTGTTTGACAAAGCTGCATACTTCCCTTCTACCTGTTTAATTTATATACAGAACAAATCATTAGAGAAGCAGGTCTATATGAAGACAACTGTGGTGTGAAGATTGGTAGAAGACTCATCAATAACCTTCGCTATGCTGATGATCCCACATTACTGGCTAAAAGTGAAGACGATCTGAAACATTTCCTTCTCAAGATCAAGGAACATAGTCTTAAAATGGGCCTGCACCTCAGCATTAAGAAGACAAAGATCCTGACAACTGGCAGAATCAATAAGTTCATCATTGATGGAGAAGAAATTGAAATAATTTACAACTTTAACCTACTTGGATCAACAATCAATAAAGAAAGGACAAGCAGTCAAGAAATCCAATGACACATTGCTCTAGACAAGATTCTGAAGAGCAGAGATGTCTCTCTCCATATAAAGATTTGACTTGTCTAAGCCATGGTAGCCTAGTGGTTGAGACAAGTTACCTCAGGCCAGAGGGCTAGGGGTTTGAATCCTGCTAGAGAACAGCAGCCTTGTGACAGAAAGACTAGGGTTTCTAGTCTCACAGGTGTTCCTTGTGGCCATGGGCAAGCCACTTAACCCTCCATTGCCTCAAATACAAAAACATAGATTGTGAAAAATATATATACAGTACCTGAATGTACACCACTTTGACTGATAGAAAAGCAGTATATAAGCCTAATTAAATAAATAAATCATATGGATGCAAAAGTTGGACAGTGAAAAAGATAGGAAGAAAATCAATGCCTTTGAATTATGGTGCTAGTGATGAATACTGTGTATATCATGGACTGCCTGAAGAACAAACCGGTCAGTACCAGAGGAGATCAAAGCTGAGCTTTCTTTAGAAGCTCAGAAGACAAGACTTTGACGTTCATATTTTGGACACATTGTGGCCATTACAGAAACATGGTTTAACGAGTCTCATGAATGGGATATAACCATAGCTGGCTATAATTTATTTAGAAGAGATAGAGAAAGCAGAAATGGAGGTGTAGCCCTGTATGTCAAAAGCAATATTAAAGCTGCTGAAATTCAGGGGACATGAGGAAAAGAAGAAACACTGTGGATTGTGTTGTAAAGAGAAGATGGCACTATCATCCATACTGGTGTAGTCTACAGGCCTCCAACTCAAAAATGTTGAGGACAGATTCATGAAAAGTGACATTGAAGAAGCAAAAATGCTAAACAAATACTTCTGTTCTGTTTTACTAAAAAAATCCTGGAGAAGGACCACCTGTAATTGACAAATATACAAATGGGAATGGAGTAGATGCCACACCATTCACAAAAGATGATGTTTTTGAACAGCTTGCAAAACTGAAAGTGGATGAGGCCATGGAACCAGATGGGATACATCCAAGGATACTGAAAGAGCTCAGAGAAGGTCTGGCAGGGCCTTTAAAGGATGGTTTTAATAGATCCTTGGAGAGGGGAGAAGTTCCACAAGACTGGAGGAGGGTTGATGTGGTACCTCTTCAGAAAAGTGGTAATAGAGAAGAAGTGACAAACTACAGGCCAGTAAGCCTTACCTCGGTGGTGGGAAAAGTAATGGAGGCACCCCTGAAAGAGAGAATAGTAGACTTTCTCAAAACCAATAGGTTGCATGATCCGAGGCAACATGGTTTTACCAAAGGATGATCATGTCAAACAAACCAAGGGCATGCAATGGATGTGATCTACCTAGATTTCAGCAAAGCTTTTAATACTGTTCCTCATAGGAGGCCTATGAATAAACTGAACAACCCGAGGATGGGTCCCAAGGCAGTGAACTGGGTGCTACTCTATCAACAATGAGCCGTCTGGCTGAAGACTGAGCACAGTTTAGGTCAACTATCCAGAGGGTCACCATGAGTCGACACCGACTCGACGGTACTTAACAACAACAATGCAGTCATTAGAAGAAATATTTTCCTTTTAAAGACCCAGACCAGGAAGTGGCAGATGTAGAGGCAAGAACTGCAGTAGGGGAATCGGCATTCTGTAGCAGTACCATATGACCTGAATCATCTATCCGATTACTAATAGAGGATAACGTGGTCACAAGTAGCTCTATTTTCATGAATGTAAAGAAAAGAAATGCTACTCTAAAGATCTGACTTATCAAGGTCGTCCCTCATATGGCAGAATAGTGTACTCGTAAAAAGTCATAAAGCTACACTGTAGATAGGACATGGAGATCAGAATTGCAATGAGGTCAGGATGTACTCAGTTCTGACGCTATTTTAGGAACAGCTCTGCTAAACATGAAACTATTTTTAAAATATTCAACCACATCCAGCGAGAGAGAACGGCCCCCGTGGCATCGGTGTGTGCCGGATCAACGCCTCTGCGCCGAGCGAGATCACCGGTGGTGGGAGTGTCTGCGCCGAGACCTGCTCCTCCTGTGTTGATGCTTCTCTCGGTGCCAGCCAATGGCGCCACGGGGGCGGAGTTAGGACTGATGACATCATTTAGGGGTATGTTTACTAAAGTGCGTTAGTGCGATTCGCGTTAGGAGCCGCGGTAGAGACAGAAACCCCCAAATAAGGACATGGGCGGTACATCGTTACGCACAACGCGTGTTCCAAAAACTAACGAGCGTGACAGGGCACGGTGGCGTGTCCCCACGCGTTATCGCGTCAACCCCAAAAAAGCGTACAGATACAAAATACAGGAACAGAGCTGTAGCACAATGGTTAGCTCACTGACCGCTGTCACAGGCAGCATGGGTTCGAATCCCCTGGGTTCCCCAGTGTGCACAATGCAGAAGGCTGGCCCAGCCATCACCCAGTAACTAACGTAGGGAATGAGGAGGCAAGGCCTCACATTTTACCACCAGTAGTGTTGCTAGCAAACACACCATCACAGTGGTGCAACCAAAGGTGCCGCAGATGGCATCCCATAATGCACCACCCAGGCCACAGTAGAAAGTGCACTGTCCACAGAGGCACACCAAAATGTCACCTATAGAACACCACAGCAGGCCACGTAAAGGGTGCCAGAGAAGGTGCCGCATGGGGCGCCCCATGAGGCACTGTAAGGTGACATTATACTGATGGGGTATCGCTGGCAGTACCAATTTGCCACAAAAATATACAATGCTGCAGTCAGGCCGATATAAAAAGCCCACTGTGTTATGAGACCATGACCACTGGCCCCACAGGCTGTGACGGAACCACCGGGCAGCAGCCCCATAGCTGCGAACAACCCCCTTGCTGTCACCGGAAGGGCAGCAGGGCACCACCCAAATGGCCCGCTCTGATGGCTAGGATCTGCCCCAAAACAAACATACCCATGGTGCAACGCACTGGAAGATCTGTGGCCCAGAGATGAACACAGCAAGGGTTAGGTACCCACACAGCCTCCTGGGACGGTAGGGTGAAATGAGTGTGTGTCACTGTCACACAGTAGCAACAGACTGTAGCCCTACAGGGCGCCCCATAAGAACCTAGAAAAGGTGTCCCCTAAGGTAGCCAGATCTGTAGCACAATGGGTAAGACACTAGCAGATGGTGTAAGGTCTGTGAGTTCAAACCCCCTGTGGTCTTAAGGAGAAACACTGCCTGCAACAGTACCCACTGCAATCCATAGTCAGTGACATGGATAACCAGTCAGTACACATTCAATGCCATACATATCCCCCATTTTTTGTTGGCGATAAACAACCTGAGAGGTGGGAGAAAGAGCCCACCACCCTCATATGTAGGGCCTGATAATACAGAGAGCCTCAGCCCTCACAAGAAGACAATAGTGTGAATGTGTATCCAGAACCGTGTGTGAGATATGTACATAGTCAAATATATCCGCAAATCATGTAATGAAGGAAAGCAAACCTCAAACAGTGCTGGAAACAAGGCAGGTAAGAACCGAATTGTCATGCCCCCGTACCCCTGTAGGGAACCCCACCACGCCATGCATATGTCTGCCCAACTCTGGGACCTGTATAATGTGAATGTGTACCTGACAGGCGGGTGGATCTGTGGAGGCAGCAGCGACAGCACCCACACCAATATAGTGATGGCAGAAGCAGCTTGTTCTGTACGTCGAACAGGCTCAGGTGGCAAGCACACACTCACACGGCTATACCCTGAGGGTGCTGTATAGGGCACCCTACAAGTCACACCATTGGTGAAAGTTAAATGTGCACTGTCTGCCCGTGTACCCTATAGGGCGTGTTACAGAGAGCCCCACAGGTCATGCCATAGGTGTTCCGATGAGGCACCCTGAGGAGTCTGCACTGTGAGGGTGGTGCTGCTGTATTCATCACCAATGTAATGTAAAACTACAATATGCCCCGCAAAGGGCACCAAATACTCCATATGTGGACTGGAATCCATGACATAGGGGCCCCCACAGGTAATGAAATAGTTAGACGCCCATATTGTTCGTGAAAAGTACACAGTCCCAAAAATGAGGTGGCGAGCTCATGGAGCCGAACTGTGAAACGCTACAAATCACCACACCAGATCCCCAGCAATTGCGTCATGCACATACAAAGAAAGTCTGTCAATGAAACAAAACAAGGTCTCAGCAAACAAGGGCATATGGCAAGCACAATCCAGACCGAGGTCAAGATCATTACCAAATATAAAAGGCCCATTAACATCACAGACCAGTTCCATTAAGCGAAAGCCACTGGCGAAATCTAAAGGAAACACGAAAATACTATGAATATGTGCAGAAAGAATATGCAGATGGCTGTACCACCAGAACCCACAACCCCCAGACTGTGCAAAGAAAGTGTGTCATGCCACCACCCAAAGTGGTGTAAGGATATGGGTGTAAGCAAAAACATTCATGGTGGACTGCACATGTACATCAGCAGATACGAGAGGAACATATGAGGGGGTAGGCACCCCCAACAGCGCCGTCCCATGAATGGGGAAATGAATGTGTGTGTCACTGCAATATAACAGGAAAAGACAGTAGCCCAACAGTGCGCCCAAGAGGAAGTATGAGAAAGATGACCAGAATAGTCCCGAGAAGGGTGCCCCAATACTAAGTGAGATATGCGTTACACACGGATAGGAGAGGTCAGATGGAACGCTGGCTCACAGAACCATGTGGCATGGTGCCCCAAAAAGGGTATGTGGGACACGGTCAGTGTGCCCTAGGGACCCCAAGTGGTGTCTGCAGGACCTGTAGGACCTGTGTGCAACAGAGACAGATGTAGTACTAACACCACACAGAACCCACGGTAAAGACAAATGGATAGGTGACTGATGGAGGGACAGTAGGGAGTCACTGGACCCACATCCCTGTGGACATCCCATGTGTCAGGAAGCAGCGCAGACAAACATGTTGCTGCCAAAAGCCACCGAACAAAGTGTGTTGGCCACCTAGAGTACTAGAACAAAGGTGTGTGGCAGCTGAGGAGAAAATGTGTGACCCTGTGTAGGCGGAGGTGGCCAGAGGAGTGACCCCGCCATGCAGAGCAGGCACAGGCCCCCCAAGAACACAGAGATGAAATGCAGACAAGGGTAGCAGTGTAGGATACGGGGTGACAGTGCACAGCAACATACAGGACATGTCACATCACACTGATGCAGATTGATGTACCAAAGGATGATACACAACGGTGATGAGGATGATAAGAGCGGCAAGGACCTACAAGCAAATAGATGACTGTTACCGTGACCACAGGTACCAGTGAAGGAAGGACATAAAGACAGGGGAAGAGAGAGAGCGAAAAGCCATGAACACTAGGATGGGAAGCGCAGCTGGAATATAATAACTGACATAATACCAGTAGGCACACAGAAATGGATGCAGACAGGACCACAGCATGTCACCATACATAACCACAGCTGTGTGCCAGGTGAGGCCACCCCAAAGACTAAACAGGATGAAACACACATTCTGAGCAGGGGTCCACAGACAATATCACATTCCACATGTGTGATGGGAGGCACATATGAACCGGTCCATACACGACCCTCGAAATCTCATGCAGTGGAAACCAAATGCAATATTGCAGGGGAGCAACATGTAAGGGCCTGAAGGGGACAGGGCAATGGAGAGCCATGTGGATGGGCTGTGGTCAGGGACAAGCGAACGTAAGAGGAGCATGTGCCTGACGAAACAGCTGACTGATGGCGGCCGGACCAAACGGCAGCAGCGGTGCCAGTAAACAGGCAGGCCTGTCACATGCCCCGCCACATGTGTGACAAACCGAACCTAAGGGTGATGGGGAAGAGGGCCCGAGAGCAGTGCAGCACCATAGGGGCAGCGGAGAGTAACCCAAATATATGGGTATGACCATGGCGACAGCAATGCAAACCGCACTGTATTGCAACTCACCCGAGTCACCTGCCTGTTTCAGTTGTTTACACAGAAACCCCACATGTAGCACAGCATCGGGCAGTATGATCTTCAATGTTCTGGGGGCCCGGAAAGCAGGTGCTCATCCTGGGGAGGCAAAAGCACATCAGACATGTTGACACAGGACACGGTACTGCTGCACAATCCATACACATTCCCACACATGGTTAACCCAGAGAAACGTCACCAGCAGAAGCTGAACTTACAGGAGAAGAGCTCCCCGATCAGATGTTGCCTGGCCGCTATCCCAGCACGTGTGTCAACATGGACAGGTGCAGGAGGGCACACAGGATCCACCCCAAGATCCTCATTAATATCGACTGGAACATTGTGCCTGAGAGCAATGTTGTGTAGGATGCAACAGGCTAGTATGATCTTGGCCACAGTCAAGGGCCCATACTGTAAGGCCCCGCCAGTCCTATCCAGACACCTGAAGCGACTTTTGAGAACGCCAAAGGTGCGCTCAATGACAGAGCGGCTGGAGGCATGGGCCTCATTGTACCGCATCTCTGTGCCTGTCCGAGGGAGACGCACGGGGGTCAGCAGCCAGGCGCGACACCCATATCCTGCATCACCTGCAAACAGAAATGGGAGTAAGGCACATGTGAGAAGAATAACCTAATGAAACCATGATGTAGCAATGCACAAATGGACAGTACGGAAACATGGTCACACACATATGACGGCACAGCATTGCACACAATTCTGGTGCACCAGAGTCCGCATCTGACAGAACATAATCACACTGGCCGGTAGAAAGATGGTCAGGTGTGCAAGTCGCTGGGTCATGATGTGATATGGCACACAGGTGATATGTCAGTGCACCACAACCCGGGTTGGCAAGGTGGGGGTGTCAGCGCACACAGGCAAAAGCAAACAGTCATGCAGCAGACATGTGTGATAGCAGGTTCGCACATACATCCCTGACACGTTCCACCACCGACTTGGTGGATCAGTAGCTCACATACACACTGTACAGCTGGTCTATGGTCCTGTTCCCCGTGTACCCCCCAAGCCCCCCCCCCATGCTGCCACATGCACAATCCCGTGGCACATTGGGCATGAGATGGACACAACACACAACCCGACATATGTGAAACAGTTGCACCATGCATGCCCCTAATGACCATGAAAAAGGCTGATAGCGATGTAATCATCTAGGGCAGTGCAGAGACGACAACACATGGGTGCGGGGTGACACAGATGGGCAAGAATAGGCACATGTTAGGCAAGGGGATGGGTGTTGCTGCGCTGAGATACGTGAGCACAGTCCAGGTGACAGGGCGTGCTGGGGTCACAGCACCAGAATAGTCAGCACAAGGACACAACAGCACCATGTCATGCATGCAGAGGACACAGATGACAATGGTGCCCCCGTGAAACACATATGGTCGTTATACACAGGATGTGGGAAATACCTACCCAGCAGGACACAGTCCTCATATTGACCGGCCTCAAACATGGCAAAAAGTGCTGAGTTTTGCAGGATATAGGAGTCATGGGCTGACCCTGGGAAACGCGGGACCACATTCATGATACGCATACCTGCATCACAGACAACCTGCACATTGAGGGAATGGAAGTGTTTGCGGTTGCGGTACACAACCTCCCTGTCGCGTGGCGGGATGAGGGCAACATGTGTGCAATCTATTGCACCCATCACATGTGGTATCCCTGCAATCTGCTGGAATGCATGTCCCAGGGCCACCCAATGTTGCCTACTGTTGTGAATGGCAATGTAATTCCCAACCCGGCTGACCATGGCCCGCAGTACCTGGTGGAGGCAGCGAGAGAACGTTGGCCGACTCATCCCACCCACGGCGGCCACCGAGGTTTGGAAACAGCCAGAGGCAAAGAAATGTAGGGCAGCAAGGAGCTTGGCCATTCCCGGTATAGCATGTGACCGGGCAGTCAGGGGCTTGAGGTCAGGTCGTAGATCCTCATAGAGCTCCCTAATAGCCCCTGTGTCCAGCCGGTAGAGGGAGATTACCTGGTCCTCCCTGATGTTCTGTAGCATGGCCCTGGGCCTGTAGAGGCGTTGCAGGTGTGGCCGCCCCTCAGGACGCCTACGGCGCCGTTGTCCCTCCACACCCGCCTGTGGAGCCTCCACAGCTGCAGGCCTGTGTTGCAGCGGGTGAGGACCCATGCCCAGGGCCCCAGCCCCAGGACCATCATCTCCCTCAGCCTGAACGCGCAGCCCAGCTAGTTCCAGCAGTGCAATGACTGCACCACCTGCATTCACAGTCTGAGCCATGATAGACACAGGATGTGGGGCAGGTGGCTGTGAAATAGGGTACAGGGCGGGAACACAAATCACACAAACAATACACACCTGGTCAATCAGGAACATCCAGCGCACCCCACACCCTGCATTCTGCAAACTCCTGTAGTCTGCAACGTAGCGCGCGAGAGAGCACGCGTACACCCGGCATTGCTCCAGAGAAAAGCTATGGCGATAAAAAAGTCCCTGTGACGCATCATAGTGCAAAGGTACTGCGAGGTATACAGCCTACCAAATATGGAAGACGCCAAGATGTCTCAGAGGCGCCAAACGCGTACACATGCGCGTACACGAACGCACATAGTACGTAGTGTGGGACAAAAGACGTGGCCAGCAGCCAACGTGCATGGTTACGCGCAAAATATATATATACGGGTACCCCAAAGGAAAAGATATGTCGTACCTACCATCACAACATGCAGTAGAGGAGGAGGCAACGTGTACTGTGTACATCGAGGGATGACTTTCGGGGGACCAGTCAGAAACCATGCACAGAGCATCACGTAGGGCACATATTCGCATTTCCTCCATGAGTGCACAGGGGGAGAGCGCGGTCATACGTGCGTACGCAATGCACGTACGCAACGCGCTCAGAGCCACACCCACACGGGACCTATATAAAGCTGATGTGGACCAAATGGCACGCACTTCAGCACACAAACCGGCTGAACATGACAAGCCAGATGTCAGAGAGTGCAGGAGCAGAGCAGGTGCTGTCGATGGACACCCCCAATGACGGTGATGAGAGGCCAGGCCCATCAGGTCTACATGGCACACCATGTTCACAGGGCGCTGCCACAATGGGGCAGAAGAGGTGCAGGCCCACCCTCCCTGAGGACCTCCGCAAGCGAGCAGTACGATTCAGCATGGAGGAGAATGACCTACTCCTCAACGCCATTCTGGAGCGCTACGAAATTTTGTTTGTCCAACTGAGCTCCACAACAACTGGTGCAACACGTGCTAGAGCATGGGTGGAGGTACAAGCGGATGTTGCAACCGCTAATGGCCCACACAGGGATGTGGAAAGCCTCCGCAAACGGTATTGTGACATTAAACGACACATCAGGAATGAGCTGGGGAGAAAGCGGAGAGGGGCCCAAGGCACCGGAGGAGGCCAAGCACAGGTGGCCAACCTGAGTCCACTGGAGCGGCGCTTGGCCGAGTGCCTAGGTCCAATGTACATACATGGCCTTCCCCCAGAGTTGGACACAGCGCACCAAGGTGCAGGTAAGTGTCTTAGTGATCTGTACCATTGTGAGCCTGCAAGTGCACATATGTGTGGGTGACACAGGGTGGACAGGGGTGTAGGAGGCATCATAGTGCAATATGATGCCCAGGGGGCAGCACAGGCATACAACCAGCCTATGGGCCAGGACACATTGGGGGAGGGATGTCTATGGGGTCAGGAAGTGGATGGCACAGTGGATGCGTGCTGTGTCAAGGCGAAGGGTCCCACCGTACCAGCAGGGGCTGTCAATGTGTAGCAGTGGGGAGATTATAGTGCTGGCGGGGGCAGCATGGCCACACAGGTGTTGACATCGACAACAGGACAGCACTATGCACCTGTGTTGAACATGATCTGTGTAGGCAGGGCTGATAGGTTTGACGGGGCTGCATGGGGGGCCTCGTAGCATGCACTGGTGGGGCGGACACCTGACATCGCAGGGAGAAGGCCCCCCTCCTGCAATGGGGAATAGGTGAGGGGTGGCGGGGAGGGGCCCACAACAGGACCCATGTGGCTCACCCACACACATGTGATCTCAGGGGAGTGGGATGAGTGCAGACAGGCATCCCTCACGCATATGACCTATATGGTTTTGTCTCCCACAGGTGATATAGCTGCTATTGATGCAGCTGAGGAGGCACATGGGGACAGCCAGCCTTTGGCATCCACCCACATGGACACAGTACCGGTGGAGACCCACGTGGAGGCAGGAGCTCCCCCAACCCGCCCCTGTGGGGACAGTGCGACCATCCCTCAGCCAGCCCGTGGAGGGGACATGCACACCGGTGGCGCCACCGGGAACGTCTATGCAGAGGCAGGGCAGCAAACTAGTGCAGCGGCGCTCTCTGTGGTGGAAGATGTGATCCTGCAGATGCAGGCGCACACTGCTGAGGCACACAGGGATGCAGAGGGTGAGTCCCACACTGTGTTCTGTTGACAATGTGGCCGCAAAGGTTGGAGATAGGTTTCACGACACCAATGCACTGCCTGCTGTCTCCACAGGTATATGGCATCTACTGCATGAGGCATGCGCAACGCAGAGGCAGAGGCATGCGCAACGCAGACACAATTGTATGGTGTCCAGGGCCATGATGGGGGTCCCTAGGCTTGTGGTAGCTGCGGAGAGCATTGCCGAGAGCCTGCAGCGCATCGCAGCGCACATGGGGGTGACGCCAACACCACCACCACCACCACCCACTCCACCAACTGCAGTGGAGGGAGCGGCAGCAATGGCGGCAGCACAGCCACCATCAGCACAGGGTGGGAGGGGCCGCGCAAGGCGTGGCAGGGGCAGGGGCCGTGGGAAATAAACGCATAAGATGCGGATGACGCACATGTCATGTCTCCTGTGTTGTTTGGGGGGACAGTGTTACGCAAAGCCAACACGTGCATGACCCTGGGGGGTGCCCAATGTGAGCTATTATGCCAGATGGCGTTCCCAGCATGGGATGCCCCACTTGCTCTTAGGGGGCACACCCGCAGGCACACACTACCCAGCATTTGCAGCCAACAGCTGTTTGCAGCGTCCTATCCCTGTGTGCAGGGGGCGGGGAACATCCGGGCAGAGGCTAGGGGGGGCGGCATGTCATTAGATGGGCTGTAGGTGCTGGGGGCGGGGGGTTGGACTGGTAATGGGCTCCGGGCTGATGGGGGGGTAGGACTGGCAATGGGCTATGGGGGGCTGACTGGGGATGGGTTGATGGGGTTTGGACTGGAACTGGACTGATGGGTGGCCAGGAATGGATATGTGCTGCTGCAGGGACTAGAAGGGAATGAATGCTGTGTGAGGCTGGAACTGGGAGGGAGCTGATGTTGGGGGAGGATCATAATGGGATGGGGATGGAAGGGTAAGGTGGAGAGGTGGTAAACATGTTGTGTGGGAGGGGGGAAACATCCCCAATTGGCCGGGTATTGGGTGAGTACCTGGGGATTGGGGATGGGGGGGTAAGAGATGAATGGATGAACTAGGGATGCGGAAAGAGAATAAGAGATGGATTAGGATATTAAAGCAGATGTAGGGACAGAGCGGAAAGAAACTACAATAGGGAAGGGAGGACAGATGGACAGCAGACGATTGAGGGTTATCTGGGGACACGGAGGGACCAGGTGGAAATGGCGGGATCACTTGCAGCTGAGGAAAGTGCACAAAGTTAGACACATATATCCCTTTGTACTGCATGTCCTATCAGGAATAGGTAAGCTCTGGGAAATGTGCATCACTAACGTCAGCGCTTTGTTTCTTACAGGTGCACATTACTGTATAGTTCCATTTGTACAATGTTGTACATCCCAGGTCAGGCTGTGGTGATCCCCACTTTAATGTTTGTCTACCTGTTTTGAACCAGTGCTTACCTGCTTGCTGATGCTCTATGTTCTGCACGTGGAGCTGAGCGGAGTTGTTCTTTTGGAATGATTCCACTGTGGCATTGCCACTTCTTGTCTCTCCACAGTGGTTCAGGCTTTGTGGTCTTGTGCAATGTGTTTGTGTAATATCCTCATGGTTAACTTTTGAATTGTGGAGTATGGTGCTTAGTGAGGCCTGAGATCTCTGTTACGATACAGCGGGTTAGCAAATGGTTTTACGTGGGCAGTGTCCATTAGCCCACCTGCTGTGTCCATGCCATCCACCACCATGGTCTGCACCCATCACAGATGCTGCACATAGCCTTGCAGGTACCACCACTGCTGACCCCAGGGCACAGTTACATGTCAGTGCAGTGCTACATGTGTGGCACCAGCCCATGTAATGGGCATAGTATTGCTAGACGCATGACAAGTGTGGAGTACCCTGCACGCACCCTTTGTATCTTACACTGACACACATGTGTGTGTCCTCATGTGTCTCTCACACATGAGCACAGAGGGATATCTGGACAGCACATGTGTGTGTCCTCATGTGTCTCTCACCCATAGCACAGAGGGATATCTGGACAGCACAGTTAACAGGCAATAATGTCAAACTTTATTTACATTACAAATTGGCGGTGTGGCTTTTCATTGGCCAACATGCAACAATCCCAATCAGGCGGACCTACTGCCCTCCGTCTGTGGGGAAGGCCATGGCATGGGCTGTCACAGGGCGGGTGTGCACTGCGTATCCACGCACTACACACCCCGGGGACCCCTGTCACATGGTGGCTGTTCCGGCGCGCCCCCAGCTACATGCTCCTGCAGCAAGCGTAGCCGGTCAGCCACCATGGTCAGGGTCGCCAGGACCTGACCCATGATAAGGGCGTTCTGCCTCTGAGCATGTGCATGTGCACGCACAGCCGTGGCCACGCGCAGCCCGCACATGCAGCCACACAGACACAGGTCTCCCCGTGTCTGTGCGGCTGCATCCACGGTGCGCATGTCCTCAGCTATGTGTGCCATGCCCACGTCCACGGTGTGTGTGCCGCCATCACCATGGTGCAGGTCACTGGCGCCCCCGTAGCCCTGTGACAGCCCATGTGGCTGTGCACCCAGCACACATGCCTGTCCACCCCCCCAAGCCATCCCCCACCTGCGCCACGTTGTGCTGGTCACCCTCTGCAGGGCCCCTGCCCGCCCGAGCCACCTGCACCCGCCCCTCCTCCCCTGCCCCCCCAGTACCTCTGCCCTCCTCCCATCCCCCTCCTCCTCCCCCCCCGTATCCGCACGGGGCAGCTCCAGGTCCACCTCAGCCGGCCCCACATCCTCCTCCCCCGCCTCTGCTTCCGGGGAGTCGTCAGTCCCCTGAGGTGGTGTGTGGCGCTCCAACAGCATCTCCTCAGGGCCAGGCATCGCATCCATCTCTTTTGCTTCTTGCAGATCACCGTCCCCGTCGTCCTGAGCCACCTGTTCCTCCGCACCGCTTGCATCCACTGTGGGAGAGGGGGACACGTGTCAATCCCATGTTCACACATGTGTTAACGCAGTAACTTACAACCAGTGTTCTTGTCAGCCACTGGCCAACAGGGCCATGTTGCAGCACTCACCGTCCTGTTGGGCCAGCCGCTCCCTCTGCACTCGCCGCACAAAACGTGGATAACGTGCCCTTAGCTCCCGTGCCTTCTTGCGGAGATCCTCAACCTATTAGGGTGGGAACACATTTTGACATTAGTTGTCTGTCACCCTTTGGTGGCCTCTGCCGATACACATATACATTTATCTGTGTACACTAAGGTATGACCCAATGAGTCACAATACTGGGCTCTTCCAGGCCCACCAGGATGAGGGGTAGGGCTCTGAGGTGAGGCCTACTGCATCCTGGGGATCTGGTTTGCCTCCTGTATTGACTGTCTGGGGCATCCCCCACACCACCAGGATGAGGGGTAGGGCTCTGAGGTGAGGCCTACTGCATCCTGGGGATCTGGTTTGCCTCCTGTATTGACTGTCTGGGGCATCCCCCACACCACCAGGATGAGGGGTAGGGCTCTGAGGTGAGGCCTACTGCATCCTGGGGATCTGGTTTGCCTCCTGTATTGACTGTCTGGGGCATCCCCCACACCACCAGGATGAGGGGTAGGGCTCTGAGGTGAGGCCTACTGCATCCTGGGGATCTGGTTTGCCCCCTGTATTGACTGTCTGGGGCATCCCCCACACCACCAGGATGAGGGGGTAGGGCTCTGAGGTGAGGCCTACTGCATCCTGGGGATCTGGTTTGCCTCCTGTATTGACTGTCTGGGGCATCCCCCACACCACCAGGATGAGGGGTAGGGCTCTGAGGTGAGGCCTACTGCATCCTGGGGATCTGGTTTGCCTCCTGTATTGACTGTCTGGGGCATCCCCCACACCACCAGGATGAGGGGTAGGGCTCTGAGGTGAGGCCTACTGCATCCTGGGGATCTGGTTTGCCTCCTGTATTGACTGTCTGGGGCATCCCCCACACCACCAGGATGAGGGGTAGGGCTCTGAGGTGAGGCCTACTGCATCCTGGGGATGTGTGTTGCTACCGTAGTCACAACCAGGCCCGGCTAACATAGCACAGGGACAGGGGATGGGCTCCTCATATGGGATCCTCAGCATCCTTGGGCTCTGGCCTGGTCCTTGTGAGCACTTACAAGGCCTGTATCCATAGCACAGGGACAGGGGATGGACACCCTTTAGGGGCCTGCAGCATCCTGGGATGTTCTTGTGCTTTGTGCTAGCTGACAGGGGCATCTGACAGACCCCTGTGTGTATCTTTGCCCTCGTTTTGGCACAGTGGTTTTCTGTTGATTGACCACATCACTGAGGATGCAACTGCGCCCCATAGCATACCGATGGGGTCATTTGCTCATCTCTGCCATGGGTGCACGTACCCCCTGTGTGCTTGTGGGTTCTGCTATTGGGTGTGTTCTTAAATAGCTACAGGCAGCCCACGGTAATACCAGACATTTTCCAGCGGTGCAGATTCTAATGGTGCTTTGGTTACAGGCTGTTCTTCATCACATCCTCATTTGGGGTGCCTGTCCCCAGACACTTACCTCACATGGGTAGTCAGAGCTCCTGTTGTATCTGTTGGTGAGGCGGGCCCAGGCCCTCCTCACCCTTGTGAGATTCTGCCTCCTGGAGGAGCCAGGGAAGAGGCGTGGCTGGCGGAGACAGAAAAGCTCTGTCAGCAGGTACAGGTCTGCTTGAGAGAATGCAGGCCTCCGTGACATGGCTGCCATCTGCTCTGAGTGTTTTGCAGCTGCGTAGCCACGTGCGTTTATAAGGGCGTAACCACGTGCGTTCATGTAGGCGTAACCACGTGCGTTCATGTAGGCGTAACCACGTGCGTTCATCGGGGCGTGTCCACGTGCGTTGGAAATCGTTTTGGGGCCTTGACACAGCGCGTACCTATGTGCGTTGCTGTCGGCCGAGGGGCGTTGTATCGTGCGTTGGAATGTGCATTGGCATGTTTGATTGCAGATCCTCATGGTGTACTGCAACTCACATTAACACTACCATCTATACATGTGATGGCCTACGGCTTCTCCTAGCCTGTGGGCATGAGCTGGGTTTTACATCCCCAACATCTTTGGCCTACTCCTATTTATTGCAGGGTCAGCAGCATGTGTTCTGGTACCTTCTGCCTCTGAAATCTCACATTGTGGATATTTCACATTGCTTTGTCAGGGGCTGACCTTGCTGAAGAGATGTCTCTGACATTTGTAGTGTCCCTTTTGTTTAGATGGCTTGAGGGGGGGGGTTGGGGACCAGGGCACTGTGAGTGTCCCTGATTGGCATACTGTGGAGGTGGCATCCGCACTAATGTAGAGCTTCTGTTTATCTGTCTATTTTGATATGTTTATCATTAGTTGTAGCCTTCTCATGCGTGCTCTTGCACCCATTCTGTCTGTCCTCTCCTGCTCTTTGCTGACAAACGACGGCTTGCAGTCTGTATTTTACCTCTGCTATTATTTGGTTACAGACACCGCTACTCCACATGCAGATGCACCTGGCAGTCCTGCCATATCTCACCACAGTGGCCTCATACCCATAGGTTCTGGCTGCACAGTCCGTGCATTTGCCAGTGGGGTATGCCTCCATAGCTCCTTCTAGATGCCTAGCTGGCTACAGAGCGATGTCAGTTCAACGCACAGTCCATCTGCTGTGGTTCACAGATTTCTATTGGAGCACTCACAACCATGATGCACTACACATGCAAATCAGCTGTCCAATGATTGACACGAGATGTGAATTGCAAACCTACAGCGCCTCTGCCTAGTGGGGGGAACTGACCCTGTGCACCCCCACAGCACCTCGGCCTGGTAGGGGGTACTGACCGTGTATTTTACAGACACACAGTAGCTACACAACGTCACATTGTGCAGTTACTGTGCTCACCCTGAGGGTGCAGTGAAGCGCCCAGCACCAGGTCCACCAAACCATCCATGGCAAACATAGGCCATGCTGGGGATCCACAACAGTGATAATGTGTGAGATAGGTGGATTCTACCCAAACACCTTGGATATATTTGCCTGTCTCAGTCAGGTGTAGTCCCTAGGGGGATTATGGTGGTGGACTGGGTCTCCCATCAGCAGATCCACATTCCGCCTCCCTGCAATGAGGGCAGTAGGGGTGACCATCAAACTCAGTTATGCTGTGGATATCACACCCTACAGTGCAGTCACTGCAGCACTCTACATATCCATGGCACAGGGGCAGACAACAGGGAGGCCTGTCTATGCTAGGCTGCACCCAGACACTATCTGATATTTTAATAGAGTAGCCCTTCAGCCACTGCACCCTGCTATGCATTCCATCAAGACACATACCAGCTGCAGACAGTCTGCTAGTTGGTCCATTACTGCATCATCCAGTTGGACATGCGTGCACCCAGACCTGGGATGGCAGCAGACACATGACACAGTTCAGTCAGTGACTGGCCCCCACACAGGGACACATACATATCACATAACAGAGGTACTATGGGGATGCCTAGCCATGCCGTGGTCACTGCACAGTCAGGGTGAGATTGATCTCCCTGCAGGACATACAGCGGCCGCCCTGTCTGTGTAGATGGTGGCCAGGCACTGCTATGTCAGTCACTGCCCTATGCGCTGTGCAGATGCAGCCTGGCCAGGCCACACTGTCTGGGCTATACCCATGGTACCTTGCTCCTCATTATGCATATGTTAGGGCATCTGTGAACCTGCCCGTTGTGTGGCCCTCCAGGACTGCATTTTGGGGACTATGCTCTGGGTTATGCACCGGTTTATGGTGTCTGTGCTCAGTGCGGTTAAATATTGGCGTATTAACCATGCGTATATTATCAGCATTAATGATTAGTCCTTACTATCACGGTTTATTTGTGGCAAAATATGGGTACTGGATTGGCAGTAGCCCCAGCTGGGCTTTGAACCTGTGACCTGTTCTTACACTGTGTGTGTGTGTGTGTGTGTGTGTGTGTGTGTGTGTGTGTGTGTGCGCACTGCACCACTGTGTTGCCACAGATAGGCTGCATTCCCTAGGGAGTCCATGACTGTACATCCGACAGGGCCTGTGTGTTGCGGTGGGCGTGACAGCCTGCACATGGCTGGGCAACTGTCTGCTGTGGCTAACAGCCACTGGCCCCTCCACCACCTGTACCCTTCCACCAACATGCTGACATGTCATTCTCTTGGCAAATGCCTATGAGCTGCTAAGGTGTCGCACTCCGGGACTGCATTTGTGGGACTCGGCTGTGGGAACTGCCCATGGTTAGGGGGGGTGGGCGGGTAAAATATAGGTGTTTGTCCCAGGTTCTCAGGGATAAGGGGGTGTCTTTACTATCTCTGTTGTGTGGTGGGTAAAATGTGGGAACAGGGTTGGTGGGTGCTCCAGCTGGGGTTTGAACCTGTGACCCTCTGGTCTTGCAGGTACTGGCTGTGTCCGCTTCACCACACTGTAGCCACAGAAACAGTGAGGTCCCTGGAGATGGGAGACCTGGTAGAGTGAGTCGGACACCCTGCTCTGCACATGTTTACTGTCAGCTCATTCACCTTATATTGCGATACACGTGCACATAGACCCCACACTTGACCTCGGGATACGGGGATGGACCCTCACCAAACTGGCCAATGGTGATAGTAGGGGGCAACCATAGCAGACAGTCCCAGGGGGACTCAGGGCAGGGCTGACTGAGGAATGATTTGTGGACGGCTGTACGCTCCATAGACCCTTGCAAAAATCATATTTGGTTTTTTGTAGCTTCCCAGGACTTTGTTTTTACGGTTGCCTACTGATATCTCTGCTGCACAGCTGGTTTATACTTTCTTTTGGCTTTTGTTATGTTCTTTTTA
Organism: Ichthyophis bannanicus; assembly: GCA_033557465.1. Classification (NCBI taxonomy): domain Eukaryota; kingdom Metazoa; phylum Chordata; class Amphibia; order Gymnophiona; family Ichthyophiidae; genus Ichthyophis; species Ichthyophis bannanicus. The sequence goes on along the minus strand of CM066033.1, from coordinate 963,452,002 downwards.
CATTTCTGTTTGCTATTTTGTTCTGTGCACATGTATCACAATGCTCACGTTTTTGTAGGTTTCCCCGGTTTTGCTGTACATTGCTGACGGAAATGGTTTCTCTTCCCTTTAGTATGCCTTTAACGGCAGGTTTATATTCGCGTTGGGATTCTTCTCACATAATCAGCGCGTTGGTGTTGGGGGAGCCTCTCCCCGCCCACTCTCCGCCCATTGACCCCTTCTCTCTGCCCACTCTCCACCTTCCGCACTGTTTTAACGCGCCGCGAGGGTTTACGATCGTTAAATGCGGGTTACGCGCGTAGTGTACGGTTAACGGTCGTTCGCACGTTGGAAGGCGCGTTGGGACGTGCGAACGGTCGTTAGTCGTACATTACGCGCGGTATTCACGATTACCGCAGTTTAGTAAACATACCCCTTAAAATGGCCGCCGCCATGGGAGCCTCGTGGGTAGCCGGAGCCTGTGTTGCTTCAGGGTGCTGGCCGGCCAGGAGAAAGACCCTGGAGGGGGAGAGAGAGTCTGGAGCGGAGCGGCTGTGGGAGGAGGCCCTGGATGGTGCACCCGGAGCTGCTGAGGCTGCTGGCGTCGTCGGGAGCAGCAGAGGGAGCATGGTCAGAGGCTGCAATGAGGTGGGGGCGCTGGCAGTGTTCAAAATGCTGTCGGGGGCTCCAGATGGGGCAGGAGACGAAAATCCTAGAAACAGTTCGCGGAGCACGTTCTTCCTTGATTTTCTTGCCCTTGGGGACTTGCAGGCACAATGTGTGCAATCCTCCACCCTGTGAGAGACTCTGAGGCACCGCAGGCATCGATCATGAAGGTCAGTAGAATTCATCTTTCTGGAACAGCCAGAGCATTTTTTAAAACCTGGCTTTGGCTGCTTTCCAGGCATCTTGATAGTAGATCAGAATGTGTAGGAGAGAGAAGAAAACCGTCTTACTGGCAAGGTGGAAGAGGTAAAAGTGGCTGGCTAGGGGCGGGCCTAGGGATAGGGCCAGTTGGAACATGCCCAGAAGGGAAACTCCTTCTGGGCTAGAGAGAGAGACTACTTCCGTCTTCGGCACCATCGGATGACGTCACCTGGTGTGGATGACTTCATCCTGCTTGTCTTAGGAGAATTCTCAAACCTGATGCCTTTTTGTTTCTCCATTTTAAAAATTACCAATAATAATATGGGTTCTGCCTGTAAATATTTTCACTTGCTCAGGCTTTACAGAATTCACTGGACAATAATTTTAAATATTTCCTGGGTTCCATGTTCTTAAAATTATTATTATAAAGCAACAATTTCAGTCATCAATTCTGTTATCAAAATTCATATTTCACATACTGCTACAGGAGCAGCCTTCTTCAATCGTCTATTCTATTGTCAGTCATGTGATCTCTGAACCAATCAAAATCCTACTATAGAAAACTACCATAAATATATTTAAAACAGTACTACTTTTAAATGAACTGCAGGTAGAAGATATATATTTTTCTGCTCATTCCAAATGACAACTCTCTATGAATGTTCTAATTAGCATATAACTAAAATCCTTAGGATATGAAAATTATTCCTTCAAAACATTTTATCAAATAACAATCTCAATAGGAAGAGCAATAAGTACAACAAATTGAATATTAATAATATCAGGTAATGGAGCACTTCCCATAACTTCAGAAGAAATACCCAAGCTGGAAATCCGCTATCATTTACAAATTGAAATGATTACTTTCAACTAAGGATTACTGAAACCAAAGCAAAAATCAGTATGTACAAAAATCACAGCGCTACAACATATCTGCAATGAGGGAGCAGGAACATAGGATTCTCCTGCCCCCTCACCGCCGAGACCAATCAGGGCCCACCACCACAGAAAACAGTAGGATTGGGACACTTAAAAGAAAGCAGGTGCTCAGGCACTCCACCACCAGACTCCCGATTGGTGTCTACAATTTATTTTATTTATTTATTTACATTCTCCTATATACTGTGCTATTCTGCATCAGTGCGGTTTACATTGAACAAACTGAAATTACATTGAACAGGGCATTATAACTTGGAGATAACTATTTTTATAGGGAACATGGGCTATGGAGGGTTAAGTGGCTTGCCCAAGACCACAAGGAGCACCTGTGGGACTAGAAACCCCAGTCCTTCTGGCCCAAGGTTGCTGTCCTCTAGTGGGATTTGAACCCCCGACCTTCCGGCCTGAAGTACCTTGCCCCAACCACTAGGCCACTCCTCCACTCCACAATGAGGAGCCTTGCTAGTGTGCTCTTTTACCTCGTTTGCCTCCTTTTGCACTATTGTTCAGCTTTCTCAGCTCTCTCTTGCTTCTCTCCATAACTAACTGCAATTTTACTTCTCCCTTCTGGTCTGTGTGTAGAGGCCAGGTTATCATTTAATTCAATATCTATCCTAACTCTGTCTCATTGCTGCAGAGTTTAAAACTTTTCCTGTCTCTGCTCTAATCTACCTGAGTGACTAATCCCTCCCTCCCCTTCCCCCGCTGAGGTAGTGTAACGCCCCTTTTCCTGTCTTCCATGTGGAGTAGCCTAGTGGTTAGAACACTGGCTTGGTAAGGAAGCAACCAGGGTTTGATTCCCACTAGCACTCCTTTTGGCCTTGGGCAACTCATTTAACCCTCCATTGCCTCGGAAGAAAGGCCTGGCAATCTACTTCCGGTGACACTGCCAAGAAAACCCAGGAGCTTCTGGGTCACCAGGAGTCAGGACTGACTCGAAGGCACACATTGCATTTTGCATGTGCATTTAGCTCTGTTTGCCTCTCTCACCTCTGGGAAGAGAAGAGCCCCTATTGCAAGCTCTGTTGGAATTCTGAATCTGCTTGCATTTTAGTTTTTGTGAGTATATCTGCTTGTTTTTTGTGAGTGCTATCTGCCTCTCTCTATATATTTATTTATTTATCATTGTTAGGGTGCTCTTTGACCTCATAATAATTCAAAAAATATTATTTTTAAATAATAATACAAATTAAAATGTTTGAACAATTCATGTTCTATTAAATGAATAATGCTGACCTTGGTACATATATGCATAGGTTCCACAGATTTACCAGAAAATCTTGCAAACTGTGCTATAGATTCTGTCCCTTGCCCCAGACTATGTGGGATGTTTGCTAAAGGGCGTTAGCTGTCTTTGTGGTGGAATTGTCATGCCACAAAGACAGCTAATGTGGGAGAAATGTCACTACTGCAGGCAATTTTCCATAATAGCTGCATTTCGCACGTTATTAGTGCAGGTGGATGGGATGTGGATGGAGTGTGGGCGTGCCTCTACCGTGTAGTTACCGTGGGCATTGACAGTGTGCGGTAGCTGCACATTTTTGCAGACTTTACAGATTCAGTTATTGCTGCCTCTATGGGTGGCATTAGCTGCATCCGTGAAACTGCAACCCCACAATCCCTGCATTTTCGCTACGGTATCTGCAGATGATATGCTGGGAACGCCCCTGCAGATATGCTGGGAACGCCCCTGCAGATATGCTGGGAACACCCCCACAGGACATTTGCTTTAACACTGGGCTTTTGCAACTACCACCGGGCAGTAGCAGCGAAAACCGTTCGCTCTTTAATAGACAGACCCCTATTCTCTGAGCCTTGATTTAATAGGTAAAAGCCAAGATGTACTGTTTTCAAATGATGGAAGATTAATGTGTGCTTGACAAACACAGCTCAAAAAATCACCATTTAAATAATCTTAGATTCATTTGCCAAACAGCATGCTTCCTGATATCTGTAAATTTTCTACATAAAATACTGGGGAAATGGATTTATAAATAGTAATAATCATCTCTATCCCTTTCTTTCATTATGTGTGGGTTGAAGTTTTTTTGTAATTTTATGTACCTGGAGCCTAATTACCAGTGAACTGGACACCACTTTGGTTCTACACAGTAATTTAGTTTTGATATCTTAACGTGCTTCAATTATCTTCAAAGTACAGAAATACATTAGTTACAGTATCTTAGTTTAGAGCTCATCCAGTATGTTCTCCAATTACTGACTAGAGTCTTATAATCTACTGACAGATTTGTTTTGCTTTATTTTAATAGCTGAATTAGATGTCCTACGTCCAGTAAGAAGAACTGGGCAAAACAGTAGTTTGAAATGAAAGGTGATTCTGAGCCAAGTTAAAATGTCTGTTCTGACTTTATAAACCAAACATCAGCTAAGCCAAAATATACAACTCTAACTTTGGTTGCAGACATTTTTTTAACCTTGAGGTCAGTGTATAAGTTCTCCTGCTCCCTCACCAAGCTGCAATTTTGATACCCAGTCAAAGGGTTAGGTAGAAAACTTGCTCTTGAACTTGAACTCCCAGGACTGGAAGGTGTAGAAGTCTATTTTGTAAACTTATTTGTTTTTGTAAAAATCAACCAGCAAAGATATCACATGCTGCTTTGTGCTGAATGCTACGTTAATTGAACTGCTTTGCATGATATTGCATCACAGCAGCTCATTAACTCAGAATTTTAGTAAACTTACATGTAGCAAACCACATGTAAAAATGAATTGCTTGGAGGGGGCTACTTGATGACTTTTATCAAATGGGCCCCACACGTTACAAAAACATGCAAAAGCCACAAATGCTGACATTTATGCACATTTTGGGCTATTTTGTAGTGTATCCTATTTCCAGACTCAAGAAAAAAAGGGCTATTATTCTAAACTTTTATCCCTATATGGGAACCTGAGTATGAATTTAGCTAGATAATACATTGAAACCCTCTATCCAGTGTGCTGCTGCGGCGGCCAAGAAAGTAAATAGAATGCTAGAAATCATAAAGGAATGGAGAATAATACCAAGGATATTATGATGCTTCTGTATCGTTCCATGGTGTGACCGCACCTTGAAAATTGTGTGCAATTCTGGTCGCCATATCTTAAAAAGAATATAGCAGAATTAGAAAAGGTACAGAGAAGAGCCGCCAAAATGGTAAAGGGGATGGAAGGATACCCCTATGAGGAAAGACTTAAAAGGTTAGGGCAACCTGGAAAAGAGACGGCTGAGGGGAGATATGATAGAGGTCTATAAATTAATGAATGGAGTAGAACGGGTAAACTTAAATTGGTTGTTTATGCCATCAAAAAGTAGAAAGACTAGGGGACATGCAATGAGGCTACAATGTAACCCATTTAAGACTAAAAAGAGAAAATATTTTTTCACTCAACATATAATCAAATTCTGGAATTCGTTACCAGAGGATATAGTAAAAGCTGTTAGTGTAGCTGGGTTTAAAAAAGGTTTGGACAAGTTCCTGGAGGAAAGGTCCATAAACCATTATTAAAAAGGACCCGTGAAATCCACTGTTTAATCCAGGACAAGCATTGTGTGAACCTGTGTGCCTTTTGGGAACCTGCCAGGTACTTGTGACCTGGATTGGCCACTGTTGGAAACAGGATACTGGGCTTGATGGACCTTGGTCTGACCCGGTATGGCATTTCTTATGCTCTTATGTTATGAAGTTTGTAATCTTTCTGATACCAGTCATGGGAAGGCAATCCACTGTTAGATTTTACTCCAGATATCTTTATTTACTACTTCCTCAATAAAGTTCAGACTAGTAGAGATTCTGTTCCTCCTGTTGATTCTTTATCTGCTCTTGGGATATTGACATAGCAGCAGATGAAGAGAAGGAATCTGGGGTCAAGCTGCAGAATGTTTTTCTGTATGGAATATCTTAACACAATGACTGAAAATTCCTCATCTAGTGGAAATATTAGGCGCCTACTGAGGCCATTTAATAGAGTTTCACAAGTAGGCCTGGTAAATCTATTTTCAGAATTAAACCTGCCTTTGACGCCACATGATCCTATGCTAGCATCTCATAAAGGAACCCCAGTTAGATTTGGTTGCTTACTGTATATCGGTTCAGTGATTAACATTAGTTTTTCAGTGGGTCTAGTTCCTAAATCTTAGAAAAAGGCTAGAATTAAACCCTACTAAAAAGTCTCAACTGGATCAGGCAGACATTTGAATGATTTTTTTAAAATAGTTAACATACACACTTTAACATGCGCTAAGCAGGTAGCATGGGACCATGGTAACAGCTACCAACTGCTATAACCATACAAATTGATTGCTTAGAGTGTGACAGGGTGAGGACTAGGTTTTTTGGGGTGGAAAGTGGGTGCTAACTGCTCATTGTGGTTAACTCTGGGGTAATTATCACATACAAACTGTCAATGTTGCATTTAGCATGGGCGCACTTAATGCCACCGCAATGGATGGTGTTAAGTGTATGCACATTAATTGCAAATGCCACTGCTACGTTTTAGGGAACTTCGTTTATTTAGTTAGTTATTTACTTGGACATTTAGCTTCTCCTTACAATGAGCCCATGGTGGGTTTTACCATAAAACATACATAATATAAAAACAAAACAAAATTCAGAGCTTAGCAGTACAGGATCTCAAAAATACCATTCCCACCATTCCCCACAAGTAAATACCCTCGACGAACCAAATAAATATTTGTATATTTATTTGAAATGCTTTTCTACACTGCCCGTTCTGTAGATCGGGGCAGTTTACTTTGAAACTAAGGGGTATGTTTACTAAACCGCGCACACGTTTAAGTGCGCGTCACACTAATGGGCCACCGCACATGTGCACCTCACACTAACGGGCCCGCGCAAGTGTGCGGTGCGCTGATGTGTGATAGAGGCGGGGAAAGGCGTACGGAGGGCGGAGGAAGGCCCCCGAGGGGCGGACAGACGGGGTCAATGGGTGGAGAATGGGAGGGGAGAGGCTCCCCGCACAGGAGCGTGGCTGAATTGCGGCAAAAAAATACCGTGAGTGAAAACCTCGCGTTAGAGCCGATTTAAAGGGAAGAGAAACCATTTCCGTCAGCAATGTACAGCAAAACCGGGGAAACCTGCAAAACGTGAGCAGTGTGATACATGTGCACAGAACAAAATAGCAAATATAAATTGAAAATGACCACAACAAATTCCAAATAAATTATAATCCAGCTGGGCAACAGTGATATTAATGGGCAACCATAAAAAACACTCCCAGGAAAGCTCCAAAAAAAAGAAATGATTTTTGGAAGGGTCTACGCTCCGTAGACTCTTTCAAAAGCACTGCATTTTAATGGAGCTTTCCTGGGAGTGTTTTTCAGGTTGCCCATTGATATCACTGTTGCCCAGCTTGGTTCTGGTTTTTTTCCCCTTTTTTGGAGGTCATATTTGAGGTTTATTTGCACCTTTGTCCCCATACAAGGTAAACGAGCCCACAGTAAAATTGTGTAGAGCAGGGTGTCTGACTCGTGCGGCCAGGTTTCCTTTCTCCAGAGACTGCACTGTCTCTGTGGCCACAGTGTGGTGCAGCAGACACAGCCAGTGCCTGTAGGACCAGAGGGTCACAGGTTCAAATCCCAGCTGGGGCTCCTGCCAACCCAGTCCCCATAGTTTTACCCACCACTAAACAGTGATAGTACAGACAATCCTTTATTGCAGAGAACATAAGCATGGTTCCAACACCTATATTTTACCCTACACCGCACACAAACCATAACAATGGGCATTACCTACAGCCGAGTCCCCCAAATTCAGTCCTGGAGTGCCACAACTCAATCAGGTCATATGCTTTTTCCCAGATAGGGACATGTCTGCATGTTGGCGGAAGGGTACAGGTGGTGGAGGGGGCAGTGGCTGCAAACCACAGCAGACAGTGGCCTAGGCCTGTGCAGGCTGGCACCGTCCACTGCAACAGACAGGCTCTGTCGGATGTACAGTCATGGACTCCCCAGGGAACACAGCAACACAGTGGTGCAGTGCACACAGACAGTGTGTGCAGGAACAGAAAGTCACAGGTTCAAAGCCCAGCTGGGGCTACTGCCAATCCAGTCCACATATTTTTCCTACAACTAAACTGTGATAGTAAGGACAAACCTTTATTGCTGAGAACATACGCATGGTTCATACGCCTATATTTTACCACACCAAACACAGACACCATAAATAGCCGCATTACCTAGAGCAGAGTCTCCCAAATGCAAGCCTGGAGGGCCCCACACCATTCAGGATCCACGCTGCCTCTAATAAAGATGCCTGTGCTGCATATCTATGCACCACCCCCATGGTATGCTGATGTAGCTCATGCATATTTATGAGGGACAGCATGAAAACCCGAACAGTGGTTGGAACACCAGGACTGGAGTTGGGACACTCTGCCGTAAAGCAGCAGCCAACAGGGCCAGACACCCCCACACACACCCCCAGAGGCCCCATTGGCCAATGCCTCATGGAGAGGCAGGACATTGGGCCCTGCCTGTATCTCCCAAAACTAGCAGTTGCATACCTTAGCACTGCCACCCTACACCTGGGTATATGGTACACAGCTATCAAACGTTGCCCATGATAACTGGCAGATATCAATTCCTACGTTAAGCACATTTTGCTCATTGATCTCCACCATAACAATCATTGTGATGTCTGCGGTGTGCGCTGCAGGTCTGGTCTCTGACAGTGTTTACCACCCTGGGGAGTGACCCCCAACAGTATTGCGTACCATATCCATGCCTGTACTGTGCCCAGGACTGGTGTGGTGGGTATGGCTGCTGGACTCCTCTATAGTAGCACAATGCTGGCATAGGTGTGGGGGTGGCTGTCTGTCTATCCAGTGTGTGGTGGCTGCAAACACCTTCCACAGCCCACACTGCCAGCAATGTTGCCAGTATTGGGCTGCCAATGTGCATAATGAGGAGCAAGGTACCATGGGTATAGGCCAGACAGGGTGGCCTGGCCAGGGTGCATCTGCACAGGGCATAAGGCACTGACTGGGACATTTTAGTGCCTGGCCACCACCTACACAGACAGGGTGACCTCAGTATGTCCTGCTGAGAGATCACTCTCACCCTGACTGTGCAATGACCACAGCATGGCTAGGCACTCCCATAGTGCTATATAGTATTTCTCTCATGTGATAGATATGGGTTTCCTTTTGGGGTTCAGTCACTGATTTATCTGCTTGCTGTGTATGCTGACATCCCAGTTCCTGGGTGCATGCATCTCCACTGGGAACATGCACTGTGGACTAACTAGCACACTGTTTGCAGCTGGTATGTGTCTTGATGGAGCAGGGTGCGGTGGCTGATGATTTGCTGCAGGAGAATATCAGATAGTGGTGGGGTGCAGCTCACCATATCCAGGCCTAATGTCTGTCTGCTATTGTGTTATGGATGTGTATAGAGCTGCATTGATTGCCCTGTGGGGTGTCTGTTTGTCAGCAGGACCGGGGTTGATGGTCCCCTCTACTGCCACCTTTGCAGGGAGGTAGAATGTTTGCTGCTCTTGGCCCGGGAGGGGGGGGAGGGTGGTGCATGGCCCACCTGGGGGGTCTACACCTGACTGAAACAAACAGATATATCCAAGGTGTTTGTGCAGAAGCTACCTATCTCACACATTAACACTGCTTTGGACCTCTGGCATGGCCTCTTTCAGCCATGGAAGGTGTTGTGGACCTGGTCCTGAGCGCCTCACCGCACCCTCAGGGTGAGCACAGTACCCGCACAATGTGACGGTGTGTAGCTACTTTGTGCCAGTAAAACACATGGTCAGTACCCCCTACCAGGCCGAGGTGCTGTGGGGGTGCATTGCCCATCTTGTGTTAATCTGTGGACAACTGATTTGCATGTGCAGTGCATCATGGGTATGGGTGGGTTAACCCTACCCTGGTGACCACAGCAGACTGTCTGTGTGGTGACGTGCATGCTCTGCAGCCAGCCAGCCAGGGGCTTGTTAGCAGCTATAGAGCTGTAGCCCAATGGTTAATTCACTGCCCCTGAGGTCATGGGTTCAAACCCACAGTGGGGTTATTTGATAGGGTTGTCCAACGCATTATCTTTTTTTAATGTACATATTTTGATGCCAGCAAAAACACCCTCAGCGTACTGTACCCATAAGGTGCCTCTGAGGGTGCTTTATAGGGCACCTTATAGGGCACCTTATGGTTCCCGTCCATATAAGGTGCACTATACATTATCCTGTGACGCAACCTACAGGGTGCCCTATAGGGGACATTTTAGGGTGCTGTGGCGGACAGTGCAATTTATAATGTGCCCTATGGAGTGCCTTATAGGGTGCCTTATACGGCACCTTCAATTACGGCACGTGAGGGCGTGTTTGCTGGCAGCAATTAATAACATAAAATTAAAGTGCTGCAGGACAAAATATGTACAATGCAAAGCTGATGCCACAGCCAGCCTTACGTATTAGGCACACTGGGGAGCAAACTCATGAGCCGTATCTTAAAAAGGATATAGCGATTTTAGAAAAGGTTCAGAGAAGAGCCACCAAAATGGTAAAGGGGATGGAAGGCTACTCCTATGAAGAAAGGCTATAAAGGTTGGGGCTCTTTGGCCTGGAGAAGAGACGGCTGAGGGGAGATATGATAGAAGTCTATAAATTAATGAACGGAGTGGAACGGGTAAACGTAGATCGATTGTTTACCTTATCAGACTATAGAAAGACTAGGGGACATGCAATGAAGCTACAGGGTAAACTATTTAAGACTAATAAAAGAAAATATTTTTTCACTCAACGTGTAATCAAACTCTGGAATTTGTTACCGGAGGATGTAGTAAAGGCTGTTAGTGTAGCTGGGTTTAAAAAAAGGTTTTGACAAGTTCCTGGAGGAAAGGTCCATAAACCATTATTAAGAAGGGACCCAGGATATCAATGCTTGAACCAATACAAGCATTGTGGAACCTGTGTCCCTTGGGGAAACTGCTAGGTACGTATGACCTAGATTGGCCACTGTTGGAAACAGGATACTGGGCTTGATGGACCTTGGTCTGACCCAGTATGGCATATCTTATGTTCTTATGACCCCTGTATCAGCAGTCAGTGCCTTAACCATTGTGCTCCACTGCTGCTCCTCCTTGCCTGTCAGCGCACCTACTTATGCTTTTCATTCCTTAAACTGCACAGTGCTGCCATAAAAAACAGTACACTGACCTTGCGGTACCTCATACGGCACCCTCTAAAGCTCCCTATAAGCAACATTCTAGGGTGCCTTGGCTGACAGTGCACTTTAAAATGTGCCTTATAGGGCGCCTTATGTTAACACGCTTTGAGAGTGCGTTTGCTAGTAGTGATAATTAAAATATGAATAAAATGCCTCCTAAAGCAATCTTCCCCATAATATGTTATGCCTCAGCCAGCCTTGTTCATTGGGCACTTTGGGGGATTGAACCCCTGATCCCTGCACCATTGGTCAGTGTCTTAACCATTGTGCTGTGGTTCTGTTCCTGTGATTGCACATCAGCGCGCCGCCTTATGCCTCCCAATATTAAAAAGCCTCCTAAAACATTAGCGCGCCGCCTTATGCCGCCCATCATTTAAATGGCTCCTAAAATAATGCCTCAGCCAGCTGTCTCCATTGGGCACTGTGGGGGGTTGAACCCCTGATCCCTGCACCATTGGTTAGTGTCTTAACCATTGTGCTGTGGCTCTGCTCTTTTTCTTGCACTTCAGCGCGCCACTTATGCCTCCCGCGCAGCTATCTCATGCGCTAAGGTGCGGGGCGCACATGGGCGCCGCGCACCTTAGCGCATATGTAAATTCCGGCTTTTCTTTTTCAGGACGGAACGCCCACTCCTTATATGGCACACACACACTACCGCGGCACGCACTTTACCGGGGTTTTAGTAAACATACCCCTAACAGTTTACATTGAACAGAGTTAGTAACTGGTTACAAATTTAACTATTTAAGGATTTGTATATATGTTATTAGTTCTATTTACATAGAACTAATGACATATATACAAATCCTTATGAAATGATAGATATACTTATTAAGGTATCGGTAAAGGAGAGGAATATGTCTTTAATCGCCTCCTAAAAAGCAGCAGATCTTGCAGGGATATATGAATTATGGAGTAATTGATTCCATACTAGTGGAGTACAAACTAAGAATGTCCTCAACCATATAGTGAGCTGTTTTTGGTTCCCGAACTTCCAAAAGGCCCTCATCCTGTGACTGTAACCTCCTCTCTGATACATAACAACAAAACTTTTCCCATAATAGAATGGACCATTCTAGATAATTTTTTTTATTTTATATTTATACATTTTACATATCAATCCAGACAATAAAAACTGAATCTGAATCTGAAATACCAATAAAGAAAAATCAATTTAGAAAAACCAATAAGGTCTTCTATCACACAAACAAACATACCACTGGCATAGACCACAATATGTTACCCCACAATATGATCCAAGAAAAAAGAAATTAAACATAACCATGTTACTGAAAACAGAAAAAAAGATATCATAGGAGCAGAGATTACATTAAATGGCAGCCGATGAGGGAGTATCCCCCCCCCCCTTCTCCCTAGAATCAAGAAATTGTAACAGTTGACTGGGCTCAAAAAACAAATACTGGTTAGACCTTAAATTCACCATACATTTACAAGGATATCTCAACTTAAACACAGCACCCAAGGCTTCAGTTCGCTGGCGTAAAGCCAGGAATCCCGCCTCTTCTGCGTGTCCCTAGCCAAATCAGGGAAAATTAAAATTTTTGAGCCCATAAACTGAGTAACAGATAATTTACAAAAATATAATCTTAGTACAGTGTTTCTATCGGACTCAAAGGCAAAGTGAACCAATAATGTAGCCCTGCTAGTCACCACCTCCAGGGAGCTCTCAAGAAATGTTGATAAATCAAGTTGGGGCGACTCATCTCCCACATCAGGGACCTGCTGTAACCCAGGGCCCAAAGGAGATACCGATACATATTGAGTTCTCACAAGAGGAGGCAGCGACTCTGCCGGCATCTGCAACACCTCTATAAAAAACGTAAGGACCAGGTCCATTGAGGCAATCAAGGGCGACCGAGGGAAGTTCAGAAACCTCAAATTGTTCTTCCGAAGTGAGTTATCCAAGAACTCAATTCTTCTTGCCTGAACCAGCCTGTCTTTCTCGTTGACAGTCTTTAAAGACTCTAAGTCCTCCACCTTAGGTTCAAGAGCAGCAATCCTAGTTGACTGAGCAGCCATAACCGACTCCATCGAGGAACACTGGACTTTAATACCTTCCAACTGCTGAGCAAAAGAACTGACAAAAGGAAGGAGAGTTTGCTTCAGGCCAGAGATAGCTTCCCACAAGCTCTCTAAGGTAACCCACGCCGGCTTCTCAATAAATCCAGGGAGCCTGAATTCCGCGGGAACAAGTAGACCAGGTGAGAGCTATTTCGATTCCACACTTACAAGGGAGGAGGAAATTCCCACTCGACCCCTACGGCGGCCCCACCAACGGCTACCGTCCCCTCGTTCTTCACAGGGGAAACCCCTGCAGCGGTGGGTAACTCCAACGCCAGGGAGACACCTCCAAGCTGCTCCCCCGTGAGCCTGGAACCAGGCTGAACTGGCAGTGCTTGCAAGGGGCTCAAGACCACCCCTTCGAAGCTCAGATCTGATGAAGCCTCCAAAGTATCCGCCGAAGCCATGGGCGTCGATGGAACGCAAAAAACAGCAATCGACGACTGCACCAAACCTCCAGTCAGGGTCGAAACCTCCGGGGGTTTCTGAGTGTGTTGCTTCCGTTTCCTCCCCATCAGAGGTAGGTAACAGGCTGATGCGAAGCGCTCCACCTCAGCATCCTACTCCTCCGCCATCTTGGATCTTCCTAGATAATATTTTAAAAGCCAAAGTAATGGTTTTGAACTAAATGCATTTAGCCATGGGCAACCAATGTAAAATACATAACACGGGATATGGTCATGCAAGCTCATCCCTGTAAGAATATGAGCAGCTACATTCTGAATCAGCTGGAGACAAGAAATATCCTTTTCTGGCATGCCTAAGAACAGCAGATTACAATAATCCAAATTTACAGATCTACCATATCAAATGCAGCATGCAAATCCAAAGCCACTAATAAAGAACCCACTCCCTTGTCCAGCAATAAGCTCAGATCATCCATCACACTTGTCAGTGCTGTTTCAGTACTATAACCTAACTGGCAAGTATCTAGAAGCTCTTACTTACCCACAAAATCGTGTAACTGAGTCAAAGCTTATTTCTCATAGAAACAGAGAAAAATGACAGTAGATAAAGACCATACAGCCTATCCAGTCTGTCCTTCTGTACAATACTAAGGTTTACCGTCCCTTTTTTTCCTTAGAGCTTCTCTGTGTTTATCCCATGCTTTCTTGAATTCAACTACTGTCCTCATTACCACCTCCACTGGGAGCCTACTCTATGCATGAATGACTCAGAGTCAATCCCCTTTTACTTTCATTCCATGCCACCTCATTGCATAGCTTCTTTTCAAGTGAAGGAGGCTCTCCTCCTGTGCATTTATGCTACAGAGGTATTTAAACATCTCTTTCATGTCTCCCCTCTCCTGCCTTTCTTCTAAAATACACGTATTGAGATCTTTAAGTCTGTTCCCATATGCCCTATGCATCGACTCCTGTTTATATCTTTTTTTAAGGTGTGACCTCCACAGTTGCGCACAATACTTCAAACGAAGTCTCCTGAAAACCGAAACTGGTCTGGGGTAATGGGTTTCAATAAATGTTTGTCTTGTACAGTAAGGGGCATGTTTACTAAAATGTGCTATCCGGTAGTACAGGGTTTAGTGCATGGGTTTGGGCATGGCGCAAAAAAGTACCATGGGCCCCAGTGCCAAAAATCCTGTGCTACTCAGGTTGCGCTGACAGGGTGAGTAATGGGTGGGACAGGATTGGAACGAATATGTTGCCAGCGCATTGCAGCTAGCACAGGTGTTAGTGGTCCATGCTCACCACACTTGGAGCCTTTAACATGAGTGAACTTAACGCCACCATTGTATGCTTGCATGACAGCTTGTGTGGCATGGCCTCATGGGCTTGTGATAACTGCAGGCTGGATGCAATGCCCACTGAATTTAGCACAGCTTCTCACACTAGTAACACAGCCCATATGTGCATTAATACTATAGGCCTTAGTAAACATTCCCCTAAGAATAGCAGCAAATGTGATTCATCTATCTGCTCACTTGGCCCATAAGAAATGATATTATGTTTGATAGCCATCTGGATGAAAACTGCTTCGGAGCACCAGGAGCAGTAGCAGGAGAGCCTGTACTTGGGTATGGCTAAGAGGAAACGCAAGAGTACATCCCAGAAACAAAATATGAAAACAGCTAAAGTGTTCGCTCTAATGGATAGACACTTGGTCTAGGAGGATTGGGAACTGCCGTCACCTCAGTGAGTACAGACTCTACTGACAACTCCTTATTTTAGGGTTCCTTTCCCCTTCCCCTTCAGACTGAGTCTTCTATATCAGCTATTGGAAGGCTTCATGAAGTGGAGAACTCTCCTCAGCTGTGTGTTAGTCCCAGGGCTGGCCCAAAGGTTTCTGCTGCCATAGGCAGAAACCCCACCCATGCCACCCCCTCCCCCCACACCAAACAATGCCACCGCCCCCTGCTGCCGATGGTTACAGTGGCAGGATCGGGGGGGGGGGAACGCTTGGCTCAGCAGCAGGACATGTGCTTCAGCACACATGGCCTGCCGCTTTTAACCCCCCCCGACACAACTTTGGGGGGATCAGAAGCAGCAGGCCATGTGTCCCAAAGCACATGGCCTGCCACAGGCTGCTGCTACCAAGCTTAGCAGCACTCCCCCCCCATCTCACCACTAGAATCAGCTGTAGTAGGGAGAGGGGGACGGTGGTGTGGCTTAATGTGGGGGGGGTGGCAGGCTGTGTGTCTCAAAGCTCCTTTACTACTGACCTGGACTCAGACCCACTTTGCAGACTAAAGACATTTCCTTAAAGGATATTTGAGAGGTGGTCACTCGTACCGAGGCCTCCTTGACTGGTATGTTATACCAATTGAGTTCATTAAGGAAGTTGTGGCAAAATATTCTGATCAAAAAACTACATTGCTTGATATGCACTCCTGACTAGGGAAGAATGAGACTCATACTTCTACACTGCAGGCTGTGATGACTTCTACAATGGACAGTCTATCCCTACACCATTAACTTGAGAATTTTGAGAATACTTCTTGGGCAAAATATTTATGATGTTTGAATTTCCCCAAACACATTATTGTTATTCTTAACCCTCTGGATAGTTTTCCTAAACTGTGTTCGGTCTTCAGTCAGGCGGCTCATTGTTGACAGAATGGCATCCATAGCTTCTGTTATTGTATCAATCCATCTCATTGCTAGCCTTCCTCTTTTGCGTTGACTTTCTACTTTGCCAAGCATGATGACTTTCTCTAATGATCTCTCTCTTCACATGATGTGTCCAAAGTATGAAATCTGAAGTCTTGTCTCTGAGCTTCTAAAGAAAGCTTAGGTTTGATCTCCTCTAGTACTGACTTGTTTGTTCTTCAGGCAGCCATGCCATACACAGTATTCATTGCCAGCACCATAATTCAAAGGCATCAATTTTCTTCCTGTCTATCTTTTTCACTGTCCAACTTTTGCAACTATATGATGTTATTGAAAATACCATGGCTTGAACAAGTCAAATCTTTGTATGGAGAAAAATATCTCTGCTTTTGAGAATCTTGTCTAGGTCCTTCATAGCCATGAGCAATGTATCGTCTGATTTCTTGACTGCTTGATGTTTCTTTATTGATAGTTGATCCAAGTAGGTTAAAGTTGTCCACTATTTCAATTTTTTCTCCATCAATGATGAACTTATTGATTTTGCCAGTTGTGAGGATCTTTGTCTTCTTTACATTAAGGTACAGGCCATTTTTAGGACTATGCTCCTTGATCTTGAGAAGCAAATGTTTCCGATCATCTTCACTTTCAGCCAGTAATGTGGTATCATCAACATAGTGAACGTTGTTGAGTCTCCCACTAATCTTCACATCTCTGTTGTCTTCATACTGTCCTGCTTCTTTGATGATTTGTTCTGCATGTAAATTAAACAGGTGGGGGGGAAGGTATGCAGTCTTGTCGCATACCTTTGCTGATTTTAAGCCATTCTGTTTTTCCTTGTTCTATTCGAACTGTTGCCTTTTAATCAATGTAAAGGTTGTGCAAGAGAACAATCAGCTGTTCTGGTATACCCATTTTTCTTAATGTGGCCCAGAGTTTCTCATGGTTTACAGTCAAAAGCCTTGCTGTAGTCAATAAAACACATATAGACAGCCTTTTGGTATTCTTTAGTCTTTTCAAGGAGCCATCTCACATCCGCGATGATATCTCTCGTTCTTTGTCCTTTCCTGAACCGTGTTTACACCAGGTAGTTCTCGTTTCAGATATGGTTGTAGTCTCTGCTGAACAATCTTAAGTAGGATCTTGCTGGCATGTGAGATCAGAGCGATTGTGCGATAATTTCCACAATCATTTGGATCACCTTTCTTTAGCATTGGTATAAACACATATTTTACAGTCAGTTGGCCATGATGTTGTCTTCCAGATTTCCTGGGAGAGCCTTGTAAGTATGGTAACAGCTGCATTAGATTGCTGTTATACTTCAATGAGAATGGCATCAATGCCTGGTGCTTTGTTCTTTGATAAGGCTTTCAATGCTGCTTCAACTTCTTCTTTCATAACCAATGTTTCCTTATCATAAGGTACAGTTTGAAACAGCTGTTGGTCCACTTGATCTTTATCATATAATAACTCTGTGTATTCTTTCCACCTTTTCTTGATCTTCTCAGTATCATTCAACATGGATCCTTGAGCATCTTGTAACATTCCAATTTGAGGCTGGAATTATTTCTTTAACTCTCATAGCTTTAGGAAAGCCGATCTTGTTCTTTCTCTAATAGTTTCTGCTTCTATTTCCTTGTATACATCATTGTACTACTTTTCCTTGTCTTGTCTTGCTACACATTGGAAATCTCTGTTGAGTTCTGCAACTGCCTCTCTTTCTCCTCTGTCTTTAGCTTCTCTGCATTTCTGGGCAGTTTTCAGAGTGTCTTCGGTCATCCATTTTGGCTGTTTTTGCTTTTTCACCTTTTATAGAGATTTCTCACTTTCTTTCAACCCAACCTTCTTGATGTCATCCCATAACTCTTGTGAAGCTCTGTCATTTGTATCTAAAGGAGCAAATCAATTTTGTAGGCAGTCTTTAAATTCCAGCAGTATATTCTCAAGGTCATATTTTACTATATTCATGAGTGGCTTGCTCTTTTTCAGCTTTAGCCTGAGTTTGCATATTAGTAATTGGTGATCTGTACCACAGTCAGCTCCAGGTTTTGTCTTTATTGATGTTATAGAGCTTTTCCATTGTTGACTTCCACAGATGTAGTCAATTAGATTTTTGTACAATCCATTGAGTGAAGTCCATGTGTACAGTCGCCACTTGTATTGCTGGACGAAAGTGTTTGAGATGAATAGATCATTGGTCTTTCAGAATTCTATCAGTCTTTCTCTAGCTTCATTTCTGTTGCCAAGTCCATATTTCCCAACCACTTTGTCTTCTTTGTTGCCAACCTTTACGTTCCAGTCACCCCTGACTATCAGGATATCCTCTTTGCATGTTCTGCCAATTTCAGCTTGTACTTGTTCATAGAACTCATTAATTTCATCCTCTTCTGCAGCTGTTGTTGGGGCATATACTTGAATTATAGTTGTGTTGATAGGCAATCCTCGTAGACGAATAGAGATTAAGCGTTCGCTGACTGCCTTGTATTTCATTACAGTTCTTGCAAATTTCTTCTTTATTATAAATGCAACACCATTTCTTCTTTGTCTTTCATTTCCAGCATAGTAGACCATGTGATCATCTGATGCAAAGTGCCCCATGCCAGTCCATTTCAGTTCGCTGACACCCAACAGATCAGGATGTATACGCTTCATTTCATTCTTGACCACCTCCAACATCCCTTGGTTCATGCTTCGTACATTCCATATCCCTATATATAAGATATCTTTGCAGCTTCTGACTCTCATTTCATTATATGTCCCCTTTAATATTATTTCAGAAGTATTTGAAAGAGCTTTTACTTTATCCTGATGTGGAAAGTCTAAGCATTTCTAGTATTTTTTATTTGCCTAGAGGTTTCAGGGCTGAGGTACAAGGTGAAGGGGGATGGATCAAATTGTTTCACCAGATAGCTTGGATTTATCGGCCTTTCTAGAGTCTTCTCAAGATATAATTCCAACACGGGCCACATTACTGGTCTCTTTTCTCTCTGAGATGGATAAAAATACAGTGATGAAATTGTCTTTTCAAAAGAAGGATGTGTTTGGGGGGCGCTCGTGAGCCCGAGAAGGAATGGCCGCTTCCTAAAACAGCTCCTTCCTGGGAATCCCCCTACCTTCAGCTAGCGTAAGCAAATATAAGCATTTTCCCCCGTACTCACCCGCACAAGGTTGGAGACAACAAGAGGACCCTTCCGGGAGCGGGAGACAGCGATCGATGGTGTCTCTGGTGAGCTGGGGGACGGGGAGTCTGCCCGCAATACCCTGAGCCGTCCTGCACAAACCGCATGCTGCTGCACAGAGCGCCGGAGGAACAGGCGCGGATCCCCACGATCAGAGCCGGGTTGCAGAGCTCTTCAACTGCGGCTTCCCGGCCGGACCCGCTCCTCCCCTACGATCTCGGGGGAGTGTGGGCAGGGGCTTGCGAACCTCCGGGCAAATAGACCACCGCATCGGGGGACAGAGGTCGGGCCTGGCGGTGGAGAAGATCGCTGAGAGTATTCGGGCCCTTCATTAAAGCAGCCAATTGCTGGCGGTCCCTCTGCCTCCCGGCTCAGCAGTAAGATCGCAGCAGTCCATGGAGGAGGTGAATGCCAATTTGGGTTCCACAACCTGCAGTAGATTTATTCCCGGAGGCCTGCTGGAGAGGGCTGGAGGCCATTGCCACGTGCTCCTGGAACGCATAAGCTTCTTTGTGTTCCAGGCACTTTTGGCGGGAGCAATTTAATAAGGGGCCCAGAACAGTACCAACTCTAACAAATTGCACACAGAGTGCAGATCTACGGCTTGGAATCTCACTCAGACCTTCTGCTCTCCAGCTCAGCATTGCAGAGAACTGTCATAAGTATAGCTGACTGAACAGCAATGGAAATGCTAGCAGAACAGCCCTGCAACTACTGATCACTGCTACTTCGTTCTTCCTCTCTTGTGTGGAGTGCCATCTACTGAACAAGACTGGAACTTTATTTCATCTTATTTTCAACTGCCCCTAATAAATAGCTCACCACTGCTCTGAAGCCATGACTGGCGGATCTCATGGCTGCTAAGGCCAAAGGGCTTGAGACTCGAGATGCCGTGCGTGCCTCGCAACGCCTGCAGGGCAAAACTGGAACACAAAATGCCTCACCCCGAAAAACTCTGACGGAAGGATCAGGGGACGAAACAGCGAGTGACCTCGAACAAGATACGATAGCTTCATCATCTCATGCGCTTTTACAGAGGGAACTTCATAGGGTTTTGAAGACCTAGCGAGTGAATTTCGCTCCATGCGCGAGGAAGTGATGAGCACAATGGCAGAACTCCGAACCAATATAAAAGACCTCGGCACGCGAGTGGAGGAGGTTGAGACCAAAATGGAGGACTATGATAGTACTCTGGTGGATATACAATGTGCAGCTGATAGACAACGCTTGCAAGCAATGGAGCTGACCTATAAAATTGATGATATAGAAAACAGATCCCGCCGCAACAACGTGTGCTTCCGAGGCGTACTGGAAGCGGTGGGGGGTGCTGAGGACCTGCAGGTAATGCTTCAGGCATTGCTAGAGCAATTGCTTACGCCCGAGGAAGTCGCATCCCGGGGTCAAGTGATGGAGATTGAGAGGGTGCACCGTGCCCTGGGAAAGCCGCCGAACAACCAACTGCGGGATGTTATTGCTAGATTCTTGAGATATACGGATGCAGAGCTTCTGTTGCGGAGAGGCCGGGAGAAAA